>JARFIW010001385.1:0-704407 GCA_036346225.1 Platerodrilus igneus
AAGAATAATATACACTTTCCCACGGTAATATTTCTATATAGTTTTAGCTTGTCTGTTTTCGTGAATAACTAGCGCTGGAATACCTAATCCATAAAGAAAACCAGTCGAACCCTATGTCTATTACGATATTTCAATATCTTTTGTCCATTCCTTCACTGTCTTGTATTGACGTCAATCGTACTTCTGGGCAAGAATAATATTAAAAAATTCCTTTTAAATTATAGACATTGCGAAATACTGCAAGACATTACTAATTCTTATAAAAGAAAACTTTAAATTTATATAAAATCGATGCGAATGGAGAGCTTTCGTCTTGAACGATACTATTATCACAAAATGAATTAAAATATGAGAAATAAATAATAAACAGGGCGTTGCTACATGATAAAATGTAGAATTTTAATATTTCAATGATTTAATTGAAAATAGAGATGTTTTCCTCTAAAAATGTTTTTGTGTAGTGCTAGCAATAGACAATTGAAATATAAAACAGAGGAATATGAACAACTGCGAATGGTGAGGCCCAAGACTTGCAGCAGACACCAATTCTTAAGTATTCAAGAGTAAAAAAACACAACTAAACAACACGAAAACAAGCCAAATGTAATAATAAGCAACACCAGTCAAATAAAAATATTAAAAATCAGTCATGCCCAACGAACAATTTGATAGTCGTTAGAAGCAAGAATACAGTTATTATAAATATCTTAAGATGAATATTGAGATTCAGGCAAAACGGTTATCTATTTATTTATTTATCTTATTCGTTGATTCTATTCAATACCGAACACTATTGATTGATATTCAAGATTTTTCTGGATTCATTATGTTAATTAAGATGTTTATTAAAACCATTGAAACTTATTAAGACTTTGGGTCATTAGCCGGTATTCACGAAATTAGTTAAAGAAAACAAAATTTAGTTAAAAAGTTGCTAATACAAGAGGTAAATTTATAGACGATAAAAGTTATTACTTCTAATACAAATTTAAGAGGGTTGCTTGAGATGGAAAACAACTCCGATCGTATTACTTATTAAACTATAAAGCTGAGCAAGCAAACATAAGTGAGAAAGATCAGTAATGTTTACTATTTATGAATAGGTAAATGAAAATGACTAAAGTTTTCCTTTCATTAATAATACATAAATTGTGGTTGTTGGTAATTTGTAAAGAGAAAACAACCAATTTTTTGCAGCTCTTCAAATTAGTCTATTTTTCCCCTTCACGAAAGCAGATTCGGTAAAATGACTATTTGTGCTTGAAAATATTACTAGAGTTAGAACTAAGCTCGGTTGTTTGTAAACATATAGCAATGGTGTCTAAACCTAGTATATAATTTTGAAAGTAACGTCAATGCAAACTTGTGAAATACTACGTCAGAAAAATAGTACCCCCATACAAGAATTTTTATCAGTTAAATATTAAGAGTGATAATAGAAATGTAGATTTTACGGTTTCAATGTATAAGAGAAATTAATTCGGTTACAAGATATATACAAAATATATACAAGAATAATCTAAAAAAGTCTAACTTATATTTGAAATAACGGCCGAGTTCATTCATATAATTTAATTATTACCATCAAAGTGGCACCTATCGCACGTATGAGCCCTAATAGCTTTAGGATCTGAATACTTTATGGGTAGTTATTAAAATTTTAAAATGCTTAAGACCAACATTAAAAACACGATAAATTATTTTTGTACTAAACTGTACTAAAAATTTTATTCGACCATTTAACGTGATAAAGTATTAAATTCACGCCAACATATTTAGGACAATTCGGATCATAAACCAAATATAAATAGATTTAAAATAAAACAGCGCTTACTTTATTAATCGACATAATTGAAAAACGCTGTAATAAAATTACGAGACTGTATTGATGACAGACCTTACCCAAATCCATAGTAATAGATGATGTCCACCACCCGGTTCCGCCGGCTTTCATTTAAACATTCAACGTATGCTCAAAATTCCAAGTCTCTTTCTTAATGCCATTTTTAGTAACGGCTAAATGTTAGCTATTCAATCTGTTATCTGATATACGCTACAAATAAATCTTCATAACAACCATTAATAAAGAAATCGAATTCTACACTAACTAAGACTTTTTTCAGCACTTTTCTTAGTTCAATTCGTAAATTGCATCTCTCCTTAAACTGGAACATCTTTTTGGAATCTGAAGAAGACATACAAATACTCATAAATTTTTGTAGAGAACGAACGTTAACCTAGGTCGCAAGCATGAAAAGACGCTCCTCACACACAAAAGAGTATACTAAGGAGTTTTAGCTCCTGGAAATTCACACAACCCTTGATACTCGCGAATATAGCTTGAAAATTTATAACCTTTCTCTGCTAATAATAAGACCTTAAAAAATAACAATTAACTAAATACAAAGATTGGATCAATATTATTGCAATATAGAGAGTGCAGCAAATAAACTTGCTACAATGTCTCGCTACAAAATTGGTCAAAATAAAGTTTGAGAAACATGTGCTTCTTTATATACTGCATTTAGAAAGGGAGAATAGTGAATTGTCTGCCTTGAAATTGTAGCTAAATAACACATTTTCCGCAAGTTTTCTAAAAAATGTAAATGTTGTCTCTGATTTTAAAAAATATTAATAGACCTATTCCTTTACTTTAATTCACCTATAACTTATCTTTTACACTTAAAATTATTTATTGTTTGTTACTTTTTTTGGAAATGCACTTCCGTTTATTTGTATTGCGGACGTCTTTTCCTGCCCTCGCATTTGTTCTTGATTTAGGTATGCATGACCATACAAGCATTTTAAGCTTAAGTTGGTTCCTCCAATATGACCATTTCAAGTATTCAATCCACACCCTTACATTTGAAAGAATCACAAAATGTAGTATTCTTTCAAAAATATCGCAAATATTTGATCCTTTAGGTCTACTTGACACCTATACTACGAGGACAACTTTGGATAGAAAACTTTCCTGGAACAATTCTGTATCCAGTAACATAAAAAAGACCAGACTCACATTTCGCCAAGAGCTGGTGGTTTTCAATGACCTAAAAGTTCCTCGTCATTATCTATGCAAGAAACCCACAGAATGAATAGATACGGTACATGCGTTTATCATGGATTAAAAAATCTTAATGGTGATGTTATGGTTGACTGCTTTGCGCAAGTCAAGTGTTGCTTCTTCGAAACCTATCACTGTTTTCAAATTAGAGCTCTGCGGAACTGTTTTACTTTCGAATTTAGTAAATGAAAGCCTTTGAATCTATCAGTATCGCAATGTTTTCTATGGTCACATTTAACTATAGTGTTGGCTTGGCTTAAGACGAACCTTAATTTACTAAAAACTTTTTTATGTAATAGAGTAGTTAACATCCAACGATTCACTTTGATTATGACTTGGACTAATCCTGCTGACTCTTTCCAGACGAACCGACCCTCAACAGTTAATGGACTCCATCATGTGGTGGAATGAACCAAGTATAAGGTAAGTGTTTGTGGCCAAAGTGTAAAACTTCATCCGAGATTCCTTCCGAGTTGAAAGAGAAGTTCCAGTGTATGGCTTCAACCTCATATACATTGTTTCCCTTTACCAATTTTTCAAAGCTGGTATGGCTAGAAAGAGTTGTAGCCAATTGTTTACGCTTCTAATACAATTGTTCTGTTTCGAAGTCAATGCGACGTTTTGATTTCCTAATTGAAGAGCTCGATAAATCACTTTCAATCAACATTGCTCAAATGTAATAACTTGTAGATGAAATAAAACAACTTAGTCAAGACAAGTGTGCCAGGAATAGTAGTTCACTAATGAGTCGAAACTCCTTTCTCGAGTCCAATGACGTAATTCGAGTAGGCGGTAGACTTTACAATTCTGATTTCCTATATTTGATATAAAATTTTGTATAATTTTGTAAGGAATGTGTCATATTTCTAAGCTCATTGTTGAGAATGAACACATACGATTACTTATTGCCGAACCGCAATTCATGCTTGCCAGATTGCATGAGAAATTCTAGATTACATCGGCTAGAAATCTTAGCCATGATTGTTGTTCATCATTGTTTAAGATGTTTCTGTTTTAAACCTAAATTAACAGAACTTATCCTAGGCAATCTTCCTACTGCACGTACCATGGAGATTATTGTAAAAAACAATAGAGCCATTTTATTGAATAAATAATTGTTTTTGATCTCAAAACCTGAAATATAAAGACAATCTTCGTAATACAGCATTTTCACATATAGATAGATTAGAGCTATAAGGTCTCTTTTCATTTAAACCACCTTTTCACCACTACTTCAAAACAAAGTAGTAACACATGTCCGATAAGATTTCAAAAAGGAGTTACGTGGGATTATTTGATTTTTAGTTCAGTATCTCAAAAGCGTTATGGCTGGAAAATTGTTACGAGTAGAATGAACGATGCGTTATATATTTAGATTTGCTTTGAAAGGACGAAGACCCCAGTTTAAGCGCGCACCGGCTAACTACAGTGATGCTATTGTGGGTTCCCATGAAAAAAAAAATAAAAAACAAACATTTGGAATGGCAGAAATGAAAAAAAAATGCGTTACTGTATTCACTTACCCTGAAAGGCATTTCTACTGTAATAGTTAAGGGGCGCCAAATCGTTTGTCTTAGCAATCTCTTCGATATTATCACCATACGGAAGACGGTTATTCCGGATAGATCTCCTTTGACTTTCAGTTTGCTAAATTTATCACATTATATTTTTCTACACTACCTTAAAAAGTTCATTAGATATTTCTATCACAATTAAAAGTTTTCAAAATAAAAGCCTCTACCGAATATGACTTTATTACTGGGATAGCTGGATCTACTACCCTGCGTAAGTTTCCACCTTAACCTAACTTCTATTAACAATAAGTTCCTGAAATAGAAATACACATACAATAACCTTGAAGGAAAACAAACCCAATGTAACATTTAACTGGCCAGGTATTATTAACGAAAATCATAAAAAAAATTAAGCCTACGATGCCATTGTTGTAGTTTCCAAGATTGATTAATACATTTTAAATCTCAATTTATGGAAATGTTCGTTATAACAATACATAAAAAAACAGCGCAATACCAACTGTTTCATTAATCATTCCAAGCTCCATTAAAAATACTAAATCTTTACTCTTATAGCAACAGAAATTTCACTAATAAAGATTACTTATAAAATCAATATATGCTAGTTCCATTGCTAATTTAGTTCAATAAAATTATTATTTTCATAAATTGTTAATGTCTGCTACAGAAGTACAAACCATTTAAACTTAGTTTTAACGTTCATGTGTGCATAATTAAAAAATTATAAATATAAAAGCTCATCTATTGCTCATTCTATTAATTCAGGATGTCTAGAAATCATCAGTATTTCAAGTTTTTGTTTTCCAGCTAACACAACTCCTTTAATCAAACACAACACACAATTTAAATTGTTTGTTGGGTGAACTCTCTAGGTCCTAACTCCTTTTTAGTCAGTCGTAAAAACATTAAATTCGCATCAACCCCACGTGTGATATATCTACCTTACCATTGCACGCGTACTTTATATCGCACGCCGTGTATTTCCACCCTGCTGGTAATCTACAGTCACATTTTGTAGTTCTGTTTCGTCCACCAAATATTAATTTGTCTTCAACCAACACCAACTTGCCTTGTTATTTCCTCTCATGGTCACATTTCGACCTTTCTAATTACCTACTTGTTAATAATTAATTAATACCTTTCCATCAGGCGTTTAACTACTACCATTTTTCCTACTATTGTGTGTACGCAACGTCATGGCAATTTATTTTACACCTCTGATCAAAATTAAGTGGACTGTAATAAAATTGCTCCTCACGCGAATATGGTGAAATTGTCCCTCACCAGAAGAGGGTGAAATTACCTCTTAAGAGCGAAATTGTACCTCATCAGAATTATTTTAGTATGGTTCGCAACTACATAAGAAAACAGAGTAGTGAATACAGTAAAGTGGTTTTAGAAAATGCTACTAGAATTTATACGTTGTCCAGGTGTATATTTAAGGAAAACATTTGCTTGTACTTTGCTAAAAAAACATGATATTACGCGATTAAAAGCACAATATTTTACACAATCAACAGAAGTTGGACTACATGGAAAACACTGCCACGATACGCGAACAATACAAAGATGTGCTAGACAAAAAACATATAATAAGAGAAAATGAGAAAGAATTAAAAGATGATTTTATGTACCGGTGAGCCGACTTAAATACAGCTTGGTTTTACGAGCTATATCCATTTGTGGTTAGTAAGAAAGACTTTTTTAGTTATGTGGGCGTCCTTGCGAAAAAAATGGTATTAAATTGGTATACTATTTAAAAGGCTTTTATAAGAACGTATATATCAAAATAGCAGATGTTACACACGAACTAAGGAAAGTGGGGTTCGTAACCTTAGCGCACACCACATGTAAAGAGGTTCCGCTAAACATTGTGTATCTGCCTAATAAAGAACCTTTCGAATCATTTAAAACCGAGGGTCTTACAACCAATAAGAGTAATATATTCCCAAAAGAGGTAGATATACAGCTACACAATAGTGTGTGAGAGAATCAGAATTGCCTCCAATATCAACAAGAGGAAATCAAGCAAGCCAACAAAATACGTATGCAGGAAATAATTGGCGAACAACGACTAAAAGATTGCTACAAGTTATAAGAATTACACGAAGGAATGGATCTGGTTGTTTATGGAATGAAAAACTTTATGTATAGAAACAAACTTCAGTACATTTTACAATTCGAAAATCTCGACGGTCTCTTTATAACCAATTATTGGTTATAAAAGGAGATAGAAGATTTGGGCATCGATTTGAATATTAAACTCCGTATAAACCTAGTTCATATTGAAACTACTCCGAACAAACGTAAAAGAAATGACAGCTTTCTATGAGTAACTTGGTACTAAAATTAAGTTTTAGTGGGCTCATGGTTCCGTGGTTAAATGTTTTTTAAATTACATTATTTATCTAATTTTACAATAAAGCTTTATAATGGCATTGCCTTGCTCTTTATTTTCAAAAGACGGCGATCTTGCAAATAGAGCTGAAACTAGGTACCCAAATTATACTGTCATGAGTATTTACCTATATTAGGTAGAGGGCAGAGGAGGGTTGATGATTAGTGAGGAGGACGAAGGAAGACAGGATGGGCGAGGAGGAGTACAGAGAAGGGTCAAGGATGAGTGAGGAATATGACAGAGGAGGGTTAAGGATGAGTGAGGAGGACAGAGAAGGGTAGAGGATGAGTGAGTAGGACAAAGGAGGGTTGAGGATGAATGAGGAGGACAGAAGTGGGAGTTAAGGATGAATCGGGAGGGCGGAGGTGGTTTGAGGATGAGTGAAGAGGACGTATGAAAGTTGAGAATGGACGAGGAAGAGGACGGAGGAGAGTTGTGGTGAGTATGGCGGAGGATAGTTGAAGATAAGTGAGGAGGTGGGCAGGTAAAGGTTAAGAATGATTGAAGATGAGAAGGAGGAGGGTAGAGGAGGATGAAAGACGTCAAAGGAAAGCAGAAGAGAAGGAGGAGAACGAAGGAAAGCGGAAGAAGAAGAGGACGGAGGAGAGACCTAGGGAGGCAGTGACATTGCACCAGGATCGACCTATTCTCATACAGACTAGTCAAGAACAAGTCATTATCATTTGAGGAGTGAGGTTATTCAAAAACAATTAAAAATGCCAGTGTTTTTTTCCGAAAAGTACAAAATACAACAATAATATTAAAATTTGCTCACCCATGTCAAAAAGCAAGTTTTAAGCGAATGGTTAAATAAATAAGTTTTCAGAAACCTAAATTCTTTTAGACTTAATTATACTTATAAAATTAGAATCAACTTAACTGCAGGAAAATTCGAAACATCTACTTTTCACAACGGTGTGAATCATTCTTGCTCGATTTTATTAGACTTAAACAACATAGGGAATTCAGCTAAACATTACCGGAGTGTAAAAACCTTATAGAGTATGTGCCATGATACTGCTGGAATAAATAACGTGAAGTTTACTGCATCTGTCAGTAACACAGGATAAATTAACTTACTTGTGTGTATAATTTACGGTGGAATATTAATAGTGCGGAAAGATTAGTGCCATCGTCGATTATAAATAAACAATGAATGATTTAGTACCAGACCCAGTGTAACATAACCTATGTTAAAACTTGTATCAAACACGTGGGACATTATGCCGTTTTGCACTAAAAACTGCGGTAGTTTCAAATCTTGGTTTCGTGTTACCTCTATTTGAAATATCTGTTACTCATTCAAAAAATACTAAAATAGATGTGATCAAAATGTGCAGCTGCTGTTAGAACTCAAAGTTGCAGGCGAAGGAAAAATCAAAGACAAAGGAGATGCGTTATTCTAAATCTGCGGAAACAAATTCTATAAATTAAGAAAGCAACATGGTGGAAAACTTTATAACTGCAAAAATCAAAAACTAAGACTGATAGAAAATTCAATTTATAAATGAAGGCGTAACCCAAAATCTAAAGTTTATAAAAATCCAATAAAAGTTATCGAAAAATTCAAAGCGTGTGGAAGAAAAATTATTTTCAATTTCAAAATTTTTGTAAAAACTGAATATTGTAGCTTTATAGAAAAATGCTCTAAAAATTGTAAGTTGCTGAAAGAACACCCCAGAAACATAAAGAAGAATTCGACTAAACAGATATAAGACCTGAATAGCTTCAATCACAATTTCATGATGGCAGATATTCGTCTTGAAATAAATAAGTTGTAAAATTTTCAGAAATTTGTTGCAAATACACCAAGCGTTTAGTTGCACTGTCACAGTTACAAATTCTGCGTTAAACTAAATAATAAACATTACCTAACTTAATTTCTCGCGGTGGCTGAGCTTGCACACCATTAGTGCTATAACGATGTCTTTAATTGTCTCTTTCACCTTATTTCCAATAAATACAAGCCTAATAATTATTTTTTAAAATCACAAATATTTAGTCTTGCTTACATTAGCACGAGCTTAATCACTATTTGTAGGCACTAATTTAATCTTCTAAATACCACGACGCGTAATCACTGTTTACAGGCACTAATTTAATCTTCTATATACCACTAATTTTACTAGTAATTTATTTATCTAACACATTTCTATTGTGCAAGAGAATTTATATTCACATAAATTTATGTACTTCAAACGTTTATTGGGACGGAATTTAAACTAATACTACTGCATCGCAACGGGGTAAGTACTAATATACAAAAATCCTTTATTCAAAAAAAATGGAGAGAAATCGAGAATGTGAGTCATTGAACCTTTCAAGAACAACCCTGTTGTAGTACGATACCTGTCAATCATCCATTCTTATCGCTTTAGTAAAAACCAGATGAGTAAATTTCCCAAAATGTTCCATATACGTCTTACGTCTTACAACTGTTCTATTCCAATACATTTTGCAGGCCGGAAGCAGGATGTCTCTGTAACATTTCTCATATTAACAAAAGTAGCAATCGACACTCTTAGAAGCAGGTTCCTCCCCATTTCGGTTAGAGCCTCATACCAAGATTTGGAACCCGGTCTCCTGGAAAAGAACCTACAACATGTTTTGTACTACCCTCCAGTCCAATCCATCAAGCCCATCATAACCAATCTTAAGTATGGTCAATTTCTTATCCCCAAACTTCGTCATCTGGTGTTTGAGATTCACTAATGTCCTCCACAGTCCTAGTAAGTGGGGTTAGCAGAGGACAATTGCGTTGCCATTAGGTAATAAATGCGACAGCGTCCATCTCAAAGGTGTGTTGTTTTGTTCACCTCTGAGTGTTATTCGTAAAGCAGGTTCAGATCACCATATTCGATTCTGAACACCGTAGCAATCCCTCCGATAATGTTGAGATACGTCGCTACGTAATCTACAAGAAAGTATTTCAACGGTACATCAAATGGATCCTTCTTGCCCTCTTCGGTAAACCGAAACCTCGCTTTGCTGATACCATCCATGTAATTTTCCAATGTTCCACCCGAAGGTACTACATTCGCCTAGAAGCGAGTTTTTTTTCCGGGAAAATTTGGAATTTTGCCGAACCTTTGCTGTTCCAAGCAAGGTGGAGATTTCTAACTGCGTGACTAACTCTCACACATGGGACCTCCATTTTACCTGTCATCCGAAAAAGGGTGTATTTTTGTGAAAAATGCTCGCCTAACATTTTTTAAGCGGTCCATGTCGGGTTTCGAACTGGGGACCTTGGGCGTAGTAGTCACACACATACCACTACGCCACGGAGCCGCCTGCCTTGCTGATACCGCGGTACACGGACTTGAACCATTCACATTTAAACCAGGCCTTGGTTCGTCTTCCTAGTTTCATAACGTCCTCAGGCATTGTGTCGTCACTGTCGTAAGATGCTAGTCTATTGATGTGCACCATTAGTGTTCTGCTTTGTTTGGAGTTTACGAATCTTATACACTATATCGTTGATTTGTTTCAGTACTTTGTAAGGACCCTCCCAATTTCTTTGTAACTTTTGCGATAATCCGCACCTCCGTCTGTGATTGTACAACTATACGCTGTCTCCCGTTTGAAAACCAGACTTTGCACTTTAGTGTCATACCTGGTCTTTATCTGGTCGCACGCAATCTAAATATTCTTTCTAACGTCTCTATGCATGTCATGTATTTTTCGCTTGGTTCACTCGATATAACTTTCGCCTACAACGTCTTATCCAGGATTACTACCAAACTCAAGGACACATGATAAACGGATCACGCGTCCTAACATAGCGCATGCAAGAGTCTAGCCAGTACTCTAATAAACCGCAGATCGATAGGACAATAAAAATAGGTATATGTATTGGTTTCAACCCCTTTGCTGTTCAGAGGCTACTTAGGGAGATACTTTCCCTAGGTGCAGTTTATGCGTTCTACCATACTATACGATTGATGCTGCAACGGCATCGTTCTGGTCTTTGTCATCCCCAGCAGCCTGCAAATTTCCTAAAACAGCGCGCACTTAAAATTTCTGCCTTGGTCAGCGTGCAGTTCCAAAGGTATTCCAAAACGGCAGGAAAAATCTTTGACTAATACGTCAGTGAGAGTTGCTGCTTCCTGGTTGGGTATGGCATACGCCTCAGTCCATTTTGAAAAGTACTCCATGCCACCTGTGTGGTATACATTGGAGTGTATAAATCGGGACAGCTCCAGAACGTTTCCCAAAGCGTAAAGCTTAGCAAATGGACTGTAATTGTATGCAATTGGAGGTTAGGCGCGAAAAACAGTAACATAGGTCAAACCGTAATTAATGCTTTGCTTACCTTGCAATGTTGTTCACCAATTTACTCCCGCGAAGATAGGTGTTGTTTACCGGTCGACGCAACTTGGTCGGGCAGCAGCACTTATGCACTCGCGGTTACAGTTATTAGGTGTTGAGTCGGTGAAGGACGATACGAGAGAGTGTCATGTTGGTCAAGCGAAAAGGCTTTATCGCTCCGCCATATGTATAGCACAACAATAATATACGATAAGGCCATCTATATTGTCAATCGCTGACCTCCAACTGTATGAAGTTTTAACACCACCAAGACGTTGATACGATATACCTTGCGGACAAAGAAGAGAGCAACGAAAGTAACGTAAGTAGTCGCCACCGATTAGCACAACAAAAAAAGGAAAAGAAAAGAATGTCGTGTTAGCTAACCAGTCGTAGAGTGGGGGGTTATAGTAAAAGAAAAACCCCAAGATCGATTCGCTCGCTGAAATAGAAGAAATTAATCTTTAGTAAATAACAGGAAAATAAAATAAATAACAACAGCACGTTTGGCTGTTACAACACTATAAATCAATCCAATAGGACAAATAAATATCAATAATAATAACAAAGCATAAAAACAACATAAATAAAGACACACAGTAATGGTACAATGGCGTGCTTTGTTAAACAAAACAAATAAATTTAAAATAAGTAATTTTGTGCGTATGTAACAGTAAATTATTGTGACTCCAACAGATTTACGGACGCAAGAAAAATATTCAACCTGTAACAAATCAAAACAAAAACCTAAAGTACAAATCTTTATCCTGCAGGACACTAGAAATGTAGTTAAATATTTTTGTATTTATCATGGAACTTCCATAAAATATTATAACTTTATGATTGAAATGAAGCAGTTTATAGAAATTTCATGTTAATAATAGTAATTCAATAAAACTAACCTAGTTGTAAAGGCCGTACGAAATCACCTAACCAGAGTTATAAAATCACATTATAGACTGAATATTTGTTAGGTAACTACACGCAAACCTTTCAATGTTACCCTTTTGCGGATAGACCTTTATAAAAAAAATTAAATAGGAAAAAATACCTGACAATAATCCTCAAGTACATTTGCCTTTTTGGTGGCATTTTTCCATCTATCCATAACACCTCAAAAGTTATACCTGATTAATAGTAGAAATGTGAGCAGTTTATATAAACACCAAGCCTCTCTAAAAGTCGGCATGTAGATCCCCGTGATATAATTACATATCACCTGCAATTCTTGTTCCGGTACAAAATATAATTAAATAACAAATACCCGAATTTACACGTGTACTAAATCGTTTGTATAGAATACTGGTTTATACAAAAAACAGTGTATCCACACATGAACGAACCTTTATACTGATCCAATTGATACAGACAGACATTAGTGGTTCGTCGTTATAAATAACTAGTAGAATTAATTTAGTTAGCAACATAGACAACAATTTAATATTATGGTTAGGGCTTCAAAACTTACGGATAAGACCGATGCAACTTGCATCTCTAAACATAGAGCATCTACTATGCGCGAGTAAGTAGTATCCAAAACAGGCTGTCTATAGAGCACAAGGATTTTAAATTAGTAATGAGTCCAGTGGCAATTTTTAATACAACCTAACCATCAAAACCCAGTGTAATGGAAAAGGAGATGTACAACGTAGGTACACAATTTTAACCAAAAGCGAAACCTAGACTAAATCAGCTGAATATATAGTTCATATTAGTTACGCATTAAACTTAACCTATCTTACCAATCTCACTAAGAAAACACTGAAAAAGAAGAAGGCGTGAAAATTGCTGGTTTTAATTCAAAATTCAAAAATCTTGCGCATTCGGGAACGTCGTACACAGTGGAATGTGAAATCCAGTTTTAAGAATATTAAATATTTAAAAATAAATTATTTCGATATCAAAAGTTATCTATTAATTAATTTAACAATATCGGGTTAGATAGTAAGATCTTGGGAAATATAGAAAGAATGTGTAATAAGACAACACTATAATCCAGTTTAATGGGTGACTTCTTGAAATTTACATAACAAAATACTCACGGAAAATCCATTGCAAACTTTAGAAATAAATTCAAACATTTTAACAACGCTAATATATGCAAGGATAGATTAGAACGAAATTTATAACGAAAGAAATAACAATTACGCCTTTTATCTGTTGAAATTAAATTATTGAAATACAAGAAATTGCCATAACGTCTTTAATTTTTTTTTACAAAAGGTGGCAGCGAAAGTTTTGTAATGTTTGAAACGTCTAACGTACGAAAATATATAGAAGTGTAAAATTGGACGTAACAATGTATTTATTTCCAGAGTCGGTGTCGGGGAATTAGCCCATGAGGTCAATTGCCACTGTCACGGGCTTCCTACGTTGTTTTGCCTCATGCACGCTTTCCGGTTACCCAACTGCGCACACAACTGACACTTTCCGCACCATTCCCTGATGTCTTCCTTGAGGCATATCCAGTAAAAATCTTTTAAGGGCTTTCTTTAGACATTTCTTGACACAAAGTGCCGTTTCGATGTTCCATTATGTAGATGTCCTAAAACCTCAGACATCCGGCCTTTGGGAGCCACCACCTGAAGCGCATTCACAGATTCATCTTCCTTTTCCAGGGATGGCAGCAAGATCCCGTCCTGTAACTTTAAGGAATCTCACTGTACTTAGTATGACTTCAGTGTGCTTGCTACTTAAGTGATAATATTCTGCCGCAATGAACGCTCTCCTCTAATTTTCCAATCCATAATGACGGTTGGTTCTGTGCCATTGTTTTGTTCTCCCTTGAGTTGCTTGCACTGCCGCTGAATATACCCAAATTCTACAAAATTTCAGCATTTCGATGCTTTCCATGTAAGTCGCTAGTCATGAAAAAGCATCTATCTTTGCCACTACTACGATGTGATGCTTATTTTGCCACTTCGAACCTCAAAGCATGAGTCAGCGTATCATATATGATCTTAGGCCGGGCCAGTCGTAATACCTGTTGGACCTCCTCATCCCGTATTGCATCGACAAAGTTTGTACTAGCAACTGTTCCAAGAACCTATTCAGTGCGGATGGATAGGATAGTCTCATCAACCGAGTAATATCTGCTTCGAATTCTTGTAAATTTTTGTTGGTCTTCTAGTAAGGGGTTTATTACTTGAGCATGGTACACGTGTTGCAGGTGAGAATCGCCGAACCTCATTTCTAGCACTGATGTTAAGGTCCATTAGTTTCTTTAACCATGGTCCAGTATAGTGCGTATGATACTAAAAACTTCACCCTTAGTGCGACTATCAACGCAGGTACCTTCTCACAGTCATTTCAACCGCTCGCTGTCGCTGCAGTCTCAAATTGTTAGACATGCGTCGTCCAAGGCAACTTTCCATCAAAGGCACATGGTATTACTTTGAACTCTGATCGCGACACCACTCTTAAATTCTGAGGCGTACTGTTGTACCACCGGGAACTTTCTAGTTGCCGCTTGAAGCGAGCGGACGTGTTTCTGCCGAGCTCCCGCTTGAGCAATAACAGTAAGTGTTTATCTAGGGTTTTATTATTTATTGTTGAATTATTTTATTTGAAGCTTTGCTTTTTATTGTGTTTTATTTTTATAATTGTGTGCCATCAAAATTTAAATACAGGGCAGTAAAATAAAAATTTTAAAACAGAATTTAAACTAAATAAAAACTAAATAAATCGCGTTTTCTTTGTAATTTAAACTAAATCCGCGTTTTAAAATAAAATAAATAAATTACGGGCCAATAAAACAAAAATCTACTAAACTAATACTCAAAATAATTTCGGAATAACTTAAAAGGCATTTTAATAATAAATTTAAAATAAAAACCGCGTAAATCCAGTAAAAACCGGGTAAAACAACCAAAAGTGTGTGAAATTTTTATAGTGCGCGTATAATAAAATAATAACCAAAAAACAAAAATCTAAGCCTTTTTAAATCAAATAAATATCTCAAAACTGTAAATTTTAAAACAATTTTAATATAAATTTTCCGTAATTTAAGTACACGCGTACTTATAAGTTCGTTTAAGATCGATTTTGGTGTAATTAAGCGGTGTAGCAGTTACAGTTACCAAGTGATTAAGTGAAAGGTCATTTCCGGTTACCTCATTCCGATTGCGCTCGACCTTATTTTCTTAATTACACGTTTAAAAATAAAGTGTTGTTGTTTGTAAATTAGATATTTTAATATTTTGAAGTAATTAGTTTATTTAAATTGATTTGGCGGTTTTAAAAATTTAAAATTAATAAATAGTGTTCTTCGCGGTACATTTTGAATCGAATTGCGCTAGGGAATTTATTTGATTCTAGTTGTTATTTTGACGCTTGGTGCTTGTTGTATTTTTCTTAAAATTTGATATTTAATTGGGCGGTTCGAAGTTTAAATAAATACAAGGTTGCTTACGGTTCACCTTTAAACAAAACATTTTTATTGGACCAACGTTTTGCATTCTTCTAGCGTCTTTCTTTTAGCGTCGTAACGGTCAAGTGGTTTTTGAGCTGCGTTTTAGGTGTCATTTTTGTCGTTTGTTTTGTCAGCATGGTGGTCCACCGCGACGAGGACCCGTTGCCCAGGAAGAAGAGGGAGATAGGTCGGAGTCTAATAGGTCGGAGGCTGAGGGCGCTGTTGGGGAAACAGCTAAAGGTAATTTTAAAAGACGTTAGGTTAGGGATTCAGGAGGAGGTACAGGAGGTAGAGGAGCCTGTGTCTGCGGCGGTCGTGTCGGGGAGTCGGGGCCCCTGGGGTGGCTGCGGCGCTGAATCGCCCTCAACTTCGGGAGCCCAGCGAAAGATGTCGACTAGCAGCGACGTTAGCGTTGCAGCTAGCGACCTCGATGAGCTGGACCTCCTGAGATTGAGGGCGAGGAAGGCGCACTGGGTCATCTCCGGGAGGGTGCCGACGACCTCCGCCACTATCGTCGTGGAGGACAGAAAGAGGATTCGCTACGCCCTGGATGATTTCCTCGACGCGGCGAATCAACTTATAGGTATGGTTAGGGCGCTGCGGCTTGTGGCTAGTGATTCTAGGAGAGCTAATGTTGTCGGGGGAAGTCCAGCGGTGGTTGCTTGTGTTTCAGGGCAGCAGTGTTCCAGGAGCCAGGAGGTGCCGATGCCGCGGAAGTCGTCGTATGCTGCAGCTGCTGCAGGTGCGACGCCCACCTTTGCAGTTAGGGTCGACGCCAGGCCAGGGGAGAAGGATGACGTCATGTCGACCCTAAAGAAGAAGGTCGATCCCGCTCGTGATGGTTTTGTTGTGGTCGGAGCTCGTAGAACTCGCAGGGGCGGTGTAGTTGTCGAGTGTGCAAACCGAGAAGATGCGAAGAAACTGCAGTCGAAGGTTGTCGGTGACTGCAAAGAGCTAGTGCCTGTGTCTTTGTTGGGTTGTTTAATCTTTGTTTAGAAAGGGGCGTTTTTCCGCGTTGCTGGAAAATCCAAAATGTGAAATTTATACCCAAACCTAAAAAGGCGGATGCGTCAGATCCGGGCAGCTATCGTCCAATTAGCTTGCTACCGGTGCTGGGGAAAGTTTTAGATCGTTATGACTACGCGTGTTGAACACCTAGTGCGAGACAGCGGCGGTTTTAATAACCGACAGTTTGGTTTCGTGGAGGGCAAGTCGACTATCGACGCGTTAGAGTTCGTTGTCGGGGAAATTAAACAGGCAAGAGATGCCAAAGAGTACTGTGTCGTTGTTACTTTGGACATTTCAGGAGCATTTGATGCTGCCTGGTGGCCATTAATCGTTTGCGAGTTAGATCGTAGGGGTTGTCCGCGAAACTTGATGTCTTTGGTCAAGAGCTATTTCTCGGGGCGATTAGCACAGGTTGAAATTCCGGGTGAAGTTCTGTCGCGTGAGGTGGAAAGGGGATGCCCGCAAGGGTTATGTTCTGGTCCCACATTTTGAAAGTTGTTGTATGAGAGCATCTTTAGGGTCAAGTTGCCCGCAGGATGTTCAATCGTTGGGTTTGCAGATGACACACTTTTAATTTAAGATCGAGATTGTTAATGGATATGCGCACAAAACCGAACGAGGCGCTTAATAAATTACACGAATGGTCGCAGGCGGTAAAATTAAAATTTAACACGGCGAAGTCAGAGGCGCTTTATTTCGGCACGAAACCAGGACAGAGACCTCCTAGGTTAGAGCTAGGAGGGGAGAAAATCCCGTTTAAAGATTGTATTACCTACCTCGGCGTCAAGATCGACAATAAATTAAATTGGAAAGCGCACGTACAATACGTAAAAAGTAAGGGCGGCGAAATATCAAACAAAATGATGGCGGCGGCTAAAATAAAGTGGGGTTTCAGGGCGAATCGCTGAGGACGGTTTATGCCGGAGCAATTGAGCCGGCAATACTGTACGCAGCTTCTGTATGGGCAGAAGGTTGTAAAGTCCGGGAGATGCGTCAATTGACGAGCGTACAACGCATAACCGCGGTAAAAGCGGCGAGGGCGTACAGGACCACCTCCACGGAGGCTGTCCTGGTGAACAGTAGGACTCTCCTATCGAATATGTCGTTAGGGAGATTAGAGATAGACGATTAATAAATATAGGAAAAGGGCGCGAAATTATCGAAGATCTTAATCTTGGTAATAGGGAAATTGCAAGAAAGATTGTTGTATCTGAGTTAGGGCACCCGGCTGATATTAGAGGGATCGAGTTTGTCGAAGGTGATGAGGACGCGATGGGTATCAGAATTTATACGGACGGTTCACGTATGGACGATGGGCAAGCAGGCGCGGCGTTTGTGGTGTATAAGCAGGAAAGGGAGGTGTTTCGGTTTCAAACCAAACTCGCGAACTGGTGCACTATCTTCCAGTGCGAATTGGTAGCTATACGAGAGGCTATCGATTACGTAATAAACCATACGGACAGAGACGAGTATTATATAATCAGTGATAGTAAATCGGCGCTAACGGCTTTAACAAACATGAACACCTCGACAGATCTCCAAGCGGACGTCTGGAGGATAGCGCGTACGGCGCTAGAGTTTCGACGTTTAAAGTTCTGTTGGGTCAGGTCGCACAATGGTAACGTAGGAAACGATAGGGCTGACGAATTAGCTAAAGAGGCCGCGACGGGCGACTTTCGAATATCACATTCGTCGATACCGAGGTCTTTAATCAAAAGAAAGCTGCGCGAAAAATCAATTCGACAATGGGAAGAGAGGTGGAACAACGCTGCCACGGGCAGGTTGACCCACAAATTCATACCGAGCATAGAAGCCAGAGGTAAGATCGAGGTTAAGCTCGATCACAAAATGGTGCAGTTGATAACAGGGCACGGCGCCCTGAAGGCGTATTTACAAAGGTTCGGTCTAACCAACAGCGACCGCTGCGAATGCGGTGAGGGCGCGGAAAGCGCAGAGCACGTGTTTCGACTGCCCGCTTGAGGCGGGAAATCGAGGGTTGGCTGATAGCAAACTAGCTATCCTAGGTCTGGCATGGCCAAAGAGCCTAGAGGAAGTCGGGGAAGTGGTTAACCAGAAGGCGTTCTGGACAGCCTTAAAAGAATTCGCGGGAAGGGTCGCGAGATTAGACAATCAATGACGACCGCGTGTAAAAATTCGGTGGGGTTGGTGGGAGGATTGAAAATTTTAGATTGACTTGGCGTGAGTAAGGATACGAGCATAACCAAAACCTGATATTAAATAAAAAAAAAAAGATAATTATACCAAAATGTCCAATATGCACGAGAAACCCCCACTCCATTAATACAATCACTACCTATCTTCATAATTATGTGCGGAAAATCGGGAATCAATAATACCAAATAAACAATAACAAATAAATCATAAACCCTCATTAAATTAAATCAATAAAGTAAACAAGGATAATAAAACAGAGCGCAACCGCGCATCCCCCCAGGACTTGAAAGTGAAGTGATAGTGATAGTGATTGTGATCCCCCAAGAACATTTAGTGCATACCCACCAGGACTTTAGCAGTGCACCCCGTCCCACCTTTAGAAGTAAGTTACAGACGACCAGATCTTCGGATGCTGGAGAATTTTATTATCGAGGTAAGACTTAAATTGTGGCGGCTGTACTCGCAAAAGCATTGATTTACATTAATTATTAGTTTTTGAAATAATTTAAGAAGCACGTTTGGTGTGTAAAGGCGCTAGTCGACATAATGCTTGTGCGAGTGCACCTGATAAATAGGGTGATGCTTTCGCTATTTTGTGCACTGCTATATGCTTAACACTTATTAAACATTTATTTATATATTTACATAATTATATTTATTTATATTTTATATTTACACTTTATATTTATTTATATATAGCATGTATTATGTGGCTTATTTGTTTTGTTTGACGTTCTGTCGCCATTTTGGTTGCAGTATATATTTGGGAAGAACGAGCAGAATTGCGAAGATTGTAATCATAATGTAAATCAGTTAGGGAACGATAGGGAAAGCTAGGGATGGATTTAAATTAGTTAGCTAGATTTGGATAGTTTTAAGACGACCCTTCAGGTCGCACTGGTAAGCAGAACCGGCGTCTGCTATCCGGTATTACGGATCCCTCCCCCTCTCATTTTTGCTTGTTGATCGGGTACACTCGAAAGTCAGCGCTAGGGATACCATTATTTACAACTCTGTTTTTAGTTTTTGTTTTGTTTTTGTTCCAGTTTTTGTCAGATTTTTAGGTTTGTTAGATTGTTAGAGTTTGTTAGGTTTGTTAGATTTTTAGGTTTGTTAGATTTTTATTTAGTTTTTATTTAGGGTGAATCAACTATGAAGTAGGAATAAATTAGGAGCACGACTATTTTTCGCGTTTAAACCCAGTGTAGTACCTCCGGGAGGAGCATTGGGGACGTGGCCGCAAGTATAGCGGCCCTAATTCAAATTATAATGTACCACCGGGATTGGTGCTTGTACTGTTAGGAAACAATCCATTTTTCTACCTGTAAATATTTTCTTCCATTTTTTCGCAAAATTTTTAAAAGTTTTTCCAAAAATCTCGCTTCTAGTTCATGCGAGCTTTCTAATAAATCTTCAAAAAATTTTGTTTAAAAGTTCTGTAGTCTCTCGTTTCCAGTTTTTCCGTGGGTTTAGCATTTTCCTTTATAAACTCCTCTTCCAACTGTTTAACCGTTTTTGCATTCTGGTCTAATTACGCTGTAAATTTTTTTCTGTGGATTCGTGACGGCCGGGTTCAGTTTTCTACAAAGTTTGTGCGATCGTTGTTGTTTCTCCAAATTTGCTTGTAATTTTTTCACAAAATTTGCGCTACTTTCATCTAATTTCACAGCCAAGCTTGTAAGTATCGATCCTGCTTTCTGCGTGTTTTTGTACGCCTGACTTAAAGTCCCTTAAAAAGGAAAAAATTTCGATGCCCATGTTGTTGACTACGAGTGACAGGCATGCAAAAGAAAATCGCTCAAATGCCCTTTTCACTACTACCACACACACTTAATACCGATGTAACAAATTTTCTGATTGTCCTTTGGCTTTTATTTTCAATAAATACAAGTCTGATAATTATTCCTCACAATCACAAATATTTACGGAGTCCTGTTCAGTCACTAGCTTAATCACTATTTGTAGGCACTAATTTAATCTTCTAAATATTACAAATTTAACACTATTGCAGCACTAATTTTACTAATAATTTATGTATCGAACACATTTATATCACGTAAACAAGTTTATATTTACATTAATGTATGTACATAGAATGTTTATTAGGACGGAATTCAAACTAATATAAATATATCGCAACGAAATTGACATTTATAAACAATAATCCTTTATTCAAGAAAAATTGAGAGAAATCTAGAATGTGAGTCATCAAACTTTTCGAGTACAGCCTTACGGTATTACGATATCTGTCAATCATCCATTCCTATCGCTAGGCAGATGTGAAGTCGTTCTAGTAAAAACTGAATAAGCGTACTTTCCAAAATGTTCCATATACTTCTTAATTACTGTTACAGTACTATGAACAGCTTAATTATTGACAATAAATGGAGAAATTACAAGTAGGTTCTACTTTTAAATAATTAACTTTTTAAATTTTTAACAATGATAATTTGCGACATTTAATTTAAAAAGGAAGTACAACCAATTTATCTGCATTATTAAATTTTCAGCCTATTTTGAATCTTCATTTTCGTAGCTTCGTTATCTTACGCAAATCCCTGTTTGAAAACTTCCTAATTGACCAACATAATATTTATTACAACAACGGATACCAGGACTTTACCTTACTTTGGTTTTTGTGTTACTGTTTCAAACAAATTGTCCAATAGTTTTATCCGATCTGTCACTCATTATAGTTTTCGATATGAGAATTGATCTTATCTGAATGATCAATTATTGATGGAAGTTCATGCGCCCTTTTAAAAAAGGCTTCGTCTTTTTTGTTGTATTATTTAGGTTAAAGAAATTTTTTTAAACCCCGCATGAAGAAATAAATCCTCCATTATTATTATTATGTTTAATATAAGCGTTACGTGAAAACAGCACGTAAGTCCGCACAATGATTTATGATTTGTGGTTTGGGAAACTGCAACAATTACATTTCTCATGCTTAATGTAGAGCTGTGCCTAGCAGTTAGCGTGAAAACATTAACCTACCTTGGAGGGAGACGAAGGCTCGGGAGAGCGGATGGGTCGAAAGGAACGGACTTTATTACCAGCTTTCCTCGGGTGTGGACGTGTTAGTTAAGTGCCGACAGTAGCCGAAGTGATCCCTTCTCCCTTACCTCTTCCCTTATCAAGCTTCGTCGATAGAATAAGCCAACTAAACAACGGACATCTGTACACATCCACTAGAGATGAAAGAGGCACCGGGATTAGAATAACAAAACTTTTTGCTTTATAATTTGAGAGGCTTTGATGCCCTGGAGGAAATTTAAACCCGTATAAATTTGAATGATATATTATTTTATATGGCGTCAACGTTACAAAGTCAAAGAAGACACACGAATAATAAAACCGATGGTCTAGATCGAGGCGATTACAACGAGAAAAGATCTCTGGAGCAATTATAAAATCTTTCAAGAAAGTAGAGAATGGAATGAAGAAAACATTATTTAAGAAGAAATTGCATAATTATCTTTGACATGGAGGATACAATAGAAGGAACGAGAAACGTATAAAATACAAAAACAAGTTGTAATATTCCTTTGAAATGTTTCTAATCGTATATTAGTTTAATAGATCCTGTATTGGTAAATCCCAGCAATAGGTATAAGGTTATTTCCTATAAGAAATATAATTTTTTGGTTATATGCATTCTTGATCTAAGGAAAGATTATTTTTGTATCTTACATTGTTCATACTCAAAAGTTGCCAAATTCATTATGATGGTTTTTAGAGTTAAGAATGATATCAAGGGTATCTTCTACTCTAAATTATTGCAGTTTCGATTCATTTGTTTCGATTAATAAGATATAACGTTAACGCCTATGACTTCATCTTAAAACGAAGAAGATTCACACGCTAAATTTATACTGATTGAAAAAATGAAGAGCGCCTTCTTCTGGTTTAAGTTAATGTGCCAGAAAGATAAATGTTACATATGTTAAATAGAGAAAAACGACAAAAATAGTTTCAATTTAAAGTCTTAGTTCATTTTTCCAAATTTTGCCGAAGAAATCTCAAATCGGTTTACGGAGGAAAAGCTTTTTAGTAAGGCACTGTGTCACTACAATCCAAACAGATAACGGCCAACTTGAGTAAGTATAGTTAACCACCGATAACAAGGTATAGAACTGATTAATGTGATTAGTCAATAAAGTTCGCAATAATACCCTACCATAACTTACAGTAACTGTAAATGAAAGAACATTTGTTTTATTTTAACTGTATGAACTTATACACGTACTCTCAGTACGTTCTTGTTGTTAGTTTAAGAATATAGAAAAGTAAGTTTGTTCGCTGAAAACGTTTTCCATTATGCTAAGTAAATTTTTAAATATCTGTCTTTTGGGTTTAAAAATGTTTATATGTGCTTGTAATGAAAACATAGTTGTGCAATAGTCCTGTATAGACAATTTTTAACAACTAATGTCAAGGTAATAGTTCCAGCGTTGTTGTAATAAAATATATTGCAATTACCTAGATGAGAGATTAATATTCAAGTAATTTAGCATTTGATATTGGAAACCTTCTTTGCAGTTAGCAGCTTCTAAGTAGAGTCCTTATTATTAACGTTTATTTTAGGACGGTTTTAACATTAGTGTACTCGATTATTCCTCATTTGAATTTTAGGCCAAAATCACTTTCTTGGTCTCGGGTATTGGCATCCTCTTGCTATTTTTTCTGAAATTTTTCCGTAGAAACCCTCGTATTTCGAGATCAGGTGGCGTCCAAGATACTTCCCGATTACGATTGGTATTTCACATACGATAGCAATCTGGAACCTTCTTGAAACATTTACACAACGCTTCTCACTCAGTAGTCGATAACCATTCTTGTTAGTACAGTCGAGGTTTCCGGTATATTGGAACGCAGATTTCTTTTGGCATGATATTCTAGGGCAAAAACTGTACTGAACAAAGTTCAAGCTGAGATGAAGGTTACACAGGTTCCAGTGACTGAGTTACTAGCCTAAGTAGATCTACGAGTCAAATAGGACAGCTAGAATTTCATATTGAAAGTTATTTCGTATTTAAATGTATATGAGGTGCTTCATTTTTAAAACATCGATCCCAAATAATCACTATTAGAAGCATTGGAAACGCATAGATAAAAAGGCAAAGACTGTTTACTAATGATCAATAGATTTATAGTAATTCACTATCTCTAAATCCGTCCATCGACAAATCAAAGCTTTTTCAGTTGTAGTTGGCGTGTAACACCCAGCACAGCTAGAAATAAAAATAGGTTTTGTTTAAAAATGTCAAAAGTTTACGTTAAAAGTGCAATCGGAAAAGTCGCATCTTGCCGAAACAATTGTCATTTGTGAAATAAATTTGTTGAAAATATACAACTTATTATAAGCGCCCAAGAAACTTACAACTGCTACTGTACTGAAAGAAACGAAAGGTTACTATCAAAAACATTTTTCATAATAATCCCAGCTGTTATGGAAAGATTTAAAATATTTAGGCATTAAATTATATGCCAAAACTATTCCCCAGCATTTATCTGATACAAGTTCGATAAATAATTACTTCCTAAATTGCGTACAAAAAATAAAAACAATACCAATACAAAAAACTGTTACTACCTCATTTTGTATTTAAGATATAGACAAAGACCAAGTGTTTAAAATTATTACGAGTATAAGATCTAAAGCCGCGGGCAGCGATGATATTAGTAATAAGATGCATACCATTTTTATTACCAGTAATAACACACTTAATTAACTGTGGCTTACACAATTCCGTTGTTCCGCAATGTTGGAAAAAGCTTTCGTTACACAGCTACCAAAAGTTTTGTACCCTGCTGATTTTAAACATTTAAGGCCTTTTAGTCTGCTGCCAGTTGAAACGCTAACGCGTTATTTAAGCAAACATTAGGTAATAGAAAAGAATTTATTAATATGTTAGTTAAACAAGCTTTAACGCAAAAATATCCTTTAAAATTTCCCGCGTGGTTAGTGGTTATCAATCGGGCGCGTCACCAGGTAACGGAGGGGGGGGGGCAGTGTCACCGATAGAGCAGTCACGCTTCCATCCGGCTTTATTGCAGAAGCTTAGCACTCGTGTGGATTCAGAGCGTTGAGCGGCTTAAAACTACAACATACGGGGGAATGAGTGTACGATGATGGTTAGGCTAATCTCACTTCGCGGAGCAAACCACCAAAAAAACCCTACTTCTGCTTGGGCGGGCAGTTATCTACACAGTGTAATGCCACCTCGTGTTTGTGCCGTGCGAGGCGACCCGTGTCGGTTGGATGATGACACGCTGGTAATTGAGCCACAACTGAGGCGAAATCAGTTCCTTGGTGTCTGGCAACACACCACTGTAGCCCCGCTTTCACCTAGACAGGTGTCGAGACTAACCTATCTCGATCAAACGGCTGTGTTGCCAGGTTAAACCGCCAACTGGATGAGTTCTTGTGGTTGGGTAGCGGACAGTCGGTACTGCGGTCGTGCGGCACATCCTGCATGTATGCCGTTACAAAGTGGTATGCAGGCTCGCACGTAACCCATCCTAAGGAAGATATATTCTCCTGGTAGCCCTGGTGTCTTTTCTGGCATCCCATTTAGGCTCCGTGGTAGATGGGGAGCTAGGAAGATAAAGCTTTGTATGTTAGTGTAGATTTAACAAGTATAGTTAAACCAGAGACGCGTCCTCAGACACCCTCGAGATATGTTGCAGGTCTCCGCGGAACTGCATTATCACCAACAACAGCTCCAATTAGGGTAATGGATCAGTCCGAGGGGTGGCAACAACAGCGCCCCCTCGAGCTAGTTTGGATCAAAAAATACGCGAGGGCGCATGACAATGAGCAGGCGGACGATCTGGCAAAACCGGGCTCAGTTCAGAGCTTTATCGGTTTTGAGCCGTCTGTTCCTTATCGCTGTCTGCAGTGGCTTCCATGCTAAAACTAGCATCCCTCCGCCGTCATACTGATAGGTGGGCTAGCATGACAAACTGCGGACAGGCAAAATTGTGTATTACATCCTCTGCGACCATATACGGAAAATATTGCAATAACTTGTCGAGACAAAAACTACGGTTACTCGTAGGAATTTTAAATGAGCATGGTAACTTCAAGAAACACCTATACAGAAAGGGTCTGCCTGGTGACTTTCCCTGCCCCCTACATGTGATTTTCCAATGCTCCATCCGAAGGTACTACATTAACCAGGAAGCGAGTTTTTTTACCTGAAAAATTTTAAATTTTGACGAACCTTTGCTGTTCCAAGCAAGGTAGGGATTTTTAACGTGCGTGACAACACACACACACACACAGGACCTCCATTTTACCTCTCATCCGAACGAGGGTGTATTTTTGTGAAAAATGCTCGCCTAACATTTTTTAAGCGGACTGTGTCAGGATTCGAATCCAGGACCTTGGGCGTAGTAGTTACACGCATACCAACTACGCCCCGGAGCCACCGACTTTACCTTCCGCGGGTGTCACATATTCTGTGCTACTGTCCTGCATTCATCAGACTTCGTGGTTCCATCCTACGAGCCTTCTGGCTCAACACGTCCAGAATTAGTAGAACACCCTAGTTGAACATCTTTAAGTTCACCTGCAAAGTCGGGTGACTGAGTGAGGGAAGACCAGGCTAGTGTAAGGAAGGCAGCATAACGGGCCCACTTTGTGGCCTAAGTGCGTGGGGCGCAGGCCACCCTTGAAATTTAATAGATAGATAGATACCCTGCAAAATGTATAGAAGCTTGGAAGTTTACATTAATAATTACAATATTAAGGTAAAATACAGAAATAAACAGAAAAGCACCTAATTATATTAAACACAACTAGTAAATAGAGGTGGAGATTTTACACTCTACGTAATAATTTAGAAAATTGCTGACATATTTCAGTAAACCAACAGCATAGGAAAGCGTATTCATAAACATTCACATAAGGATAAAAAAACGAACCCATGGTAAATTGTCCCAATGGTCATAAAGATACAAGATATCGTCAATTTTCTTTTGTTTTCTTATTGTACTCACAATCATGTTATTTTTCCTTATTTAACTGAATCACCTTCTGGAATAATTTTCGGAACCCCGATGCTATCAAAAAATATTCCTGTAAAATATTTTGAGCATAGCTTGTAACGCTAGTGCGTTATTTAAGTAAACACTAATTAATAGAAAATAATTTATTAATTTCAGTTAGTTAAACGAGTTTTAGCGCAAGAATGCCCTGAAAAATGTATACAAGCTTTGGTGGTTTAAATTTAATAACCTGGCTATTTCATTGTAATATTAAAGTAGGGCACAAAAATAAATAGCTAGGCACCTAGTACATTTTTCAGCAATCAGAAATAAAGACCGGGACTTTACAATTTGCATATTAAATTAGTAAAATACACACAGATTTCCGATAAATAACCGGACTGGAAAAGCGCATTTGTAAACATTCACACGAGTTTAATAAAACCGAAGTCATAGTAAATTACTTCTATGGTCGTAAACTCGTAAAACAACATAATATTTAAAGCGTAGTGACCAACAAATGGTACAGCTGTTGGTATTAAATGGAAAGTGGGAATACATACTACCGCTCTCACACTTCGAAATAATTTCGACCTCAGGACAGTTTAAGTCGTACGATCTCAGAGAACAAAGGAAGCAGGAGAGACCTATAAACATTTTTAATTTATAAAACCCTTAGATAATAGTAGAAGAGATTCGGTCACATCATATCATACGCAACCATCGCCGTGAGGATGAGGTTTCTAAGCAGGTAAATAAATGGACGGTATTAAAAGTTGGCACTGTATGTAAAAAGGCGTCCAAATGCGAGTTATAGCGCGGAAAATACGTTAGTAAAAAGAGAATCGTGGAATTGATTTGAGGGAGTTCATTTCCCATCATCTTAGAAAAATTAATATGTCGCAACCATTTTCTGCAGTGGAAATCGATAGAGTGTTTGTAGAGGAAAACATAACTTTAAGTTATTGAACTTGTTTCCCATTTTATAAACATTACATGGTGATATTTAATAATTATGATTGATGGCAATAAGAAGAATATACAAAACCTATTATTAAAATGGACGACTACGTTGCTGCACGCTTATTTAAAGCGGATGGTTCATAATTTTGTCTACATAAAAGTTCATTACTGTAGCGACGAAATAGTAAAGAGAAATTAAATTGGTTGACTGTTCATTATAAACAACTACGGGTGTTGGTTTTGCAATATTTTCAACTAATGTTGATTGTGCAAAAGGATTTATTGAAAAACTATTAATCCGACAAATGTCTAAGTGATGGAGCTTTTGGTAGCCGCTGCAGGCTGCTTAACCCTTCACATACCACTGAATATCGGTGAAATAGGGAATATATTTAAAAAACAATAGAAGGGGAACCAAACTGTATCAAACAAGAAAGAGCTGCTGCCATGTTCGAAAACAACAAACATAGAAACAAGGACAAATGATTGAAAAAATATGCACTGTACTGCTATAAAATAGAGACAGTAAGAGAAGCAGACAGCAAAAGGAAAGAAGCTTTTTGGAATGTGGTGTTTCAGATGTATGATGATGCATGGATATACAAAGTTAATAACTAAGAAGTTCTACAAATAGTAGGGAAAAAAAATATCTGTGGAAAAAAATAGGAGAAATAGGACAGGACACATTCTAAGGCATTTGGGGAATAGTGCGGGATATATTACAGGCAGAGATAGGAAAAAAAAGGCAGATGTAGACCTAGATAAGACTATTGCACGCAGATAGTGAAAAGTGTAGGCTATGAGAATTTCAGGGAAATGTGTAGGTTAGCTCAGAATAGGAAACAATGGAGGTACGCGTCAAACCAGTTCTAGGACTGAAGACCTAATGATGATGACGACTGTCCATTGATAAATCTAAGTTGGTTTTTAGTTCTACGCATATTTGACTAAAGTAGGGCAATATCTTAGTATTCTTTTCTGTTTTCTGTTGTCATTCACTGTGAAAATTACGGTTGCTGATATAGGTTAGGTGTACCAGATGTGGAGCTTTTGTTTATTATTTTGTGTTTAACATAGACTGATAGAATAAAGTAATAAGGTGTAAGCAGAGTTCTATCAACCTCCAACTGCGGTAAGAAAAAAATCGTCTCTTTTTGAAAAAAAAAAACACTCAGAGTTGAGAAATTTATTAAAATGCACTTTATAATTCGAGCTTTAAAGTAGAATAAATTCCTTGCAATACGACATAATTTTAAATAAACATTGCTGTATTATTAAAAATAGGTAACCACATACTCTTATTACAAAGTATTAACTAAATATTAAGTAAGCACAATACAGAATATAGTATTACATAAATGAGATGATCTTTTATACATTTAGACTGCAATAAGTTTTCAGATTAAAAAAATTACAGATACTCCTACTTAAATTACAGTATAATCGGGACTTCCTAGGTGCTGTTTGACACAAAAAGTGACAGAAATATTGCATAAAAATGTGAAAACCCCGGGACGGATGAAATAGTAGGGGAATTAAAAATAATAAAAATCGATTGAGATCGTGTTAGCAACAGTCTTATGTCAACCGGTTTTCTGAAAGTATTTTGAGGTGCAGTAATATAATTAAATTGGTAAGGAAGGTATTAATGTTTGATCCCTCAGCGGAAAATTGACTCAGAGAAGGGATGTTAATTTCGAAAATGTAGTGAGGTCCAGGTATGTTGTTTTAAAGAAACACAGCTAAACGATAGACGCGGCATACGGAGTATCGATTTTACGTTAGTTAAAGTTAGAAACGCCCCTGGGCGGAAATTTGTTCGTTATGACCGTGTGTAAGAAATGCCACTGGATATGCTTATCCCGCATTAATTTGAGAATTTTGAAGTAGTGTTGTAGCTTTTGTTATAAAGCATGGAACAATCCTGATGGTGGTTGGAAATTTTGAAATTAAACTGTGAGTACTTAACGTTTGAAAAAAGATTTTATTATGAATTTTTAACTTGTAATTGTGTGTTGGTAATAAGACAGTAACAAAGTGGCAGTAGTTAATTCACGGGACTAATTATAAATTTAAGATTAGGGTCATTAGTAAAGTTTTGCTAATAGTATTAAATGTAAAATATTTTGGAATGGACAATGGTATGGTGTAACGTTGGAATTGAACTGTTTTAGTATTTAAGGAACGACATTACCATTAATTTGAAATTTATAAATATAACAATTAGATAGAAAAGCAGTAAAATGTGGAACGTCGCATAGTTTTGGTGTTGGATTAGGATTTAGTTTGCTTTACTTTTTTTTTAGGATTTAGTTCATCATCACCTGGCCATATTACATATAGGTTATGTTAAGGAGAGCGTATTTATAGGTGTATGTGTAATGAAATTATGTTTCTGTCAATAAAGGGTAAGTTTTAGGTGGATTTTTATTTTAATTATTTAGAGAAATAGTTGTGTATGTAGTAATTTATAAATGATCTTCAGCTACCCCAGTGACCGTTGTATCTGGAACGAGTAGTGTAGTTAAATGAAGCAACGTGACAATCAAAGGTAAGATAACCAGAGCAATAGAGTTTTATGTGGAATAACAATCCTCCACATAGACCAGAACATCAGGAAGCTTGCGACAACCGACTGTTTGTCGCCCCTCGATAGTGACAAGAGATGGGTCCTTTCAGGGCAAGTGTTGAGCCAATGCAGAATTTTACTTGAATCACCTTGTTCTTTATTAGTTTTGTAGATTGTATTGTTTTTTTATTTTCTTTTCGCATTTATCTATAGGAACCCACTCCCGACCACTGTAGTTAGCCGACGAACTCCTTTTATTGTTGCGGGGTCCCCGCCCCTTCAAGGCAAGTCAAAATTAAAACTAGTTATGCCCGTAACTGTGAGAAAAATTATAACCGTAACAACGTAACAAGCTCAAAAGATTTTTCCCCTAATAGCAACTCAAATAGTCCAAAATTATACCTATTTAAATTCTATTCATCTAGTAAACGCCATAGCAATCACGCTAAAAGTGTTCAAGATATAAAAATTAGAATCCTTTAAACCCTATTTCGACTCTAAAGAACTACTAATATTTGTATGCCCATTAGAAGTTTTTCATGCTTTGAAATTCGCTACAATGATCCCAAAGTCAAAATTTTAAAATTCAAACATCTTTCAAAAATACCCCATATTAGCAACTACAAACTAATTAACTTTTTAAGTTTATTGAAAATCTAAATGTCCAACACATTCACTAGTTAAAGAAATAAAGCATCAATGTGCACTACAGTGATTCATATGTAAATAATTAAGTACTACCAGGAACATTCAAAATTTATTCACGTCATTTAAAAGCTTCACGTATTGCATAGCACCAAAAATAGTATCGGAGAGAAGGAAGGAGTCAACTGGCGCCTCACAGTAAGTTACTTCCTTGGTAATAAAAATTCCAGTAAAGTTAGCATGCTTTGAGCATTTAATAAAATTCGGTCATGGTGCCTAGCAAATGAACAGAATACTGATTACTATCAAATACCTACAAACATGGTAAGATGTGGTTCAAGGCAATTTCTTTAGTATAACATTTCTGAGTACTAAAATTATGACATAAACTACATTTAATTGCGAATATTTTAACATTAATTTTAAATTAATTTTCATTAGTGTTTCCTTTATGTGCAACAATTATATCTCTTTCGTAATAGTATAATTGTTTATACAGAAGCCCAATTTCTTGTAGAAACATAATAAAACATGTTCTACAAGAAACTTGGATACACGTGGAAACCTGCAGGAGACGAAGGTTCTCAACTATATCACTCGTAACGCAAAAGCAGGGTAACAGTAGTTGCTTTCCATATGTTCTAAATTTTCAGTTAATTCTCACTTGTAACGATGTAACTTGCTTCAATGCAATTTCCTTTTACGCCTTATAAGTGAGACTGAACTGATAATTTTCTTGCAATTTGAACAAGTACCAGCCCTTGTGCTTTAATAAGTTGTTATTCTCACATCAAAAGTTGGAATATATTATTTATGTTACGAATAAAATTTATTTAACCCTTACGCACACGCAACTTTATCTCGTTGTTATACACCCAGAGTACGACCACTAGTTTTTCCTAATTCCTGAGTTTGCATATGAACGAACTCGTTTGGAATCATTTCACTTTATTAAATAAACATCAATAGAAATTATTTAAGCAATTTTCAAGTCCCTTAACCCGCTACAGCTTCCATTAAAAAATATTGAAGTAGGTTCTCCGAGTGCTTAACCGATAGCGTATGCTCAGTTTTGAACTGCGGCAGTTGGCAGATGGACGCTTCCGGGGCTTAGCCGGTTTGCGTTTGACTATTAAGCCTAAGATCTATTATGGCTCGGCGACGGTGTTTGTGGGTGGCGCATGAATTCTAGGCACAGTGCGTGTTTTGGGATCCATTTACTGACTATTATTTATACAATGTACATATTTACAAGATAAAACAATTTATAGGCTCAATTTATATACAAGTTAATAAGTTTTCGTCGAACTCCAATGGGGCTGCTGATTTCGGAAGACGTCGTGACTTACTGCAGGCGTCGTCGAGAGTAGGAGGAATCGGCGTCGTGGTGCAGCGTTCTATTCGTGCGTCGGCGTTTGCAGGTAATAATTTCAGCACTGCTGGCTAAAGCGTGGATGTAGGAGACGGCGTTGTCATGAAGCAGCGTACCACTGGTTGAAGCGTCGGCGTCGTGATGCAGCGCACCACTCGTTAAGGCACCGACGTCAGCAGAATATGATTTAAGCAGTGCTGGCTAAGATGTGGAGGTAGGAGGCGTCGGCGCCGTTCGTTGAAGCAGCGTTAGGGGGCTATAGGGCAGCGTCACAAGTGTTGTAGAAGAAGGTGACAGGCTATAGGACAGCGCTGCTGCAGCGGTAGAAGATGGCAGGCTATAGGACAGCACTGCTAGTTGATTACTCAGGCTAAGAGGAGCTTCAAGTGAATGCTTATTGTTGACCACGCAACTTTTTTTATAGTCTTCTCCTCCATGTATTTAGTATGGAGAAAAAGTCTTTACGTCGTTAACCAACAGGAATGCAGGGTTTAGAGTAGTTAGTTTTTGCCGGTACTTTCCGGTGTTCTTCGGAATTTATTCTATTTCCAGTACGTAAACTTTGATATAGAGTAACAAGTACAATTTTCGACACGCACCGCTTGAAATATGTTAGGCAAACATTTTTCACAAAAATACGCCCTTGTTTGGATGATAGGTAAAACGTAGGTCACGCGTGTGAGTGTTGTCACGCATGTTGAAGATCCCTTGCTTGGAACAGCAATGGTTCAAAATCTTCAAGCAAAAAAACTCGCTCCCTGGCCAATGTAGTACTTCGGGCGGAGCATTGGAAAGTTGAATGTAGGGCAGTTGGCAGATGTTTAAAATATATATAATATTTAGAGTAGGGTGACGTAGTTTCTTTCCAGCATCAAGCCAAAAGCCTACACAGCTGTACGTTATTCAGAATCGTCCCATTGATGAGGACAGACGTCTACTGCGGAGAAAACCGGGACTACCTGCCGAGTGCACAACAGCGCGTTTGTATAGCGTCGCCTGTTTTCTATTTATAATTTATCGCTGTGTGACAAACTTTTGATTTTCAACTTTTCTGTGACTTGTATAATTGTTTACTTATTTTTATTGAATCCAGATTAAATCATGCTCAAAGAGATAAATATTTGAAACATCTACTTGAAGACCACAATGAAGAATCAGAGTTCAAAGGCGACAGTGAAGACGACGACTACATGTGATTTTCCAATGCTCCACCGGAAGGTACTACATTGGTCAGGAAGCGAGTTTTTTTTTACCTGAAAAATTTTGAATTTTACCGAACCTTTGCTGTTCCAAGCAAGGTAGGGATCTTTAACGTACGTGACAACACAACACGGCACCTCCATTTACCTCTCATCCGAACGAGGGCGTATTTTTGTGAAAAATGCTCGCCTAACATTTTTCAAGCGGACCGTGTTGGGATTCGAACAATGGCTACCGGGCGATGTCTTTGTCGAAGAACTGCCATCAGATGTATGAACTGCATGCGAGGTGTCTAACGAGGAAGGACAGTGGAAGGCTGAGTCGGACGAGAATAAAAGCGAGAATCAAGAGGCAGCTACACCGTCGGCAAATAAAGCAGATACAAACAATGTTAATGCGTATACAGCGAAAGATAAAACCGATCGGAGTAAGATGCTGACTCAAGTACATTAAAATCCTTCTCACAATGTTTTACGTCATATTTGAAAAAATGAACGAAAAGTTGTTAGCGGTAATTGCTTGTTATTGGATTTATGATCTTTACGCATTTATCTTATCAAAATTATGGTCGTAAAGCGTGTTAACGCATTTTATAGTATATCGCTAATTAGGCTGTTATAGTAAGAGATAATTATCTTTCATTTGTAATTTATGAGTAGGATTCTCGCCACAGAAGAATGAAAGATGGAGAAAACTAGAAAAGTATGAGTAATTTCGTTAAACTTCATGTTTAGCGTTCAATGCTTTTCATAGAAGAAACTCTTTCAAGCGGGTTTTAAATAATGTTTTTAGGAATATACGCAACGCGTTTTATAAAAAAAAGGTATTTGATACTTCTTTAGAGAACGTATGTTAAAACTCGTTTAACAAGTTCTTCAACCTAGAACGCGTTTCAAATGAATTAAGTGCAAAGCGTTTTGAATTACATTTCAATTGCTACGTACTTATTTAAAACGTGTTTAAATTAGAACTACTGATTTTAACCTAAATGTTATTTCATATCAAGGAATGATTTTGTATTTTTAAGGGTTTCACTTATATACTAAAGTAAATTATACTAAGCCTATCGTACTACTAAATATTATACAGGGTGTTTCTTTAAAAAAATTTAAGTATTAGAAAATTTAGAATTTCCTTTGGTTTTCAGGATCGCTTTATTTACGGAATGTGATGCTCAATGACCTCTTTTGACCTTTTTAACACATCCATATAGATTGAAAGAACAGAAGCTAGTTCATTATAAGCCGTGTACCTAAATTCCCTAATATAAGCTAATTACTTCCTATTAGTGCACTACCTCCAAATTATCAAATACCAGCATTCGAACCTGTAATCTTCGGTTTTCATAGCCAATGCGTTAATCAATTGCGCCACCCGCACGGATAATTACAATTGGAAAGATATACATAACTAAATAATGTACGCAACCATACATCAATCACGTTGGGCAATTTTAGTAATAGTATTTAACGGTGTCAAGTTTTTGAGTTATGTCAGAAACAGACCAGAAGCTGCTAAAATTCATGGTTTTAAGCCACAAATATTAAGTAGTTGCACAAGGCAAGTTGATTAATACTTAATAAGATATAATACCTTAGATTTTGCAAGGCGTTGCTTACGCTAGCTATAAATTCGATTGGAAAAATTTAGTAAATTTCGATGGACAAATTAAAATATAAACCCACGTTGTATTAGATTTCACGAATATTTAATCTTAATTAAGCACGGTATTTCAAATTTTGTTTTATAAAGGTAATTTAAATAATAAGTGTAACATTATATCTTTTAAATACATTGCAGGTGTAGTAATCCAAAACGACTTAAATTAAAATTGCAAATGGAAATATATCTTAATATTACAAGAAGCAGCGTATGCATTTCACATGAAAAGGTAATTTACAATAGACAGATATCATCTGTCCCAACCACCAAGGATATGAAAATCATACCCTATTACAACATAATACAAATTACATAGTTAACATAGTTAACGTGACAATAACCTTTACTCAGCGTAGATTGTATATTATCGGATACTTACCGCAATTCATAGAATTTTAGACTGGGAGAAATGACTATTAAATCCCGACAGAAAAAGATAAAATTAATTATCCGCGAGAAGTTAATTAATTAGAAAAAGTCAAAATATAGCAATACGAGCAAGTAGTATGGAAGTGGAAAACTGAAAGATAAAAAGAACACTGTTTCAAATTCAAAATATTAGGCGGTTGGATTTTCCGCATGGAAAAAACGAAGCGTGCGACTTATTTTTTTTAATTTACGCTTGCACGGGCAGGGTACGTTTCAATACACGTGTTGCGGAATTATCCTTGTTACGATCGGCTAAAAGGGTTATGAAGTTGGAAAGATCATCCTTCAATAATTTGGAATTTTGTGTGGTGTCGTGTTAAGGGAGCTGTTTCAAGGGGGAAAATTGGAGAGTTGGTGTTTTCTTTCAACAGATGAAGCAAACCGTTAGTAATTACAAGCTTTATGTTTATACATATTAATTATGTGCGTGTGGATTGCAAATGTAAAGGTTGGCATTTATGATATCGGAAATTAATCAAATATGAAAATGATTTTGTTAAACGATGATTTAGCGACGGAACGAATGTTGGTTAAATTTAAGCATAATGTTATCATTTTAAAATTTTAAGAAATATGTACTTATTTATTTTGAAAAGGCAAACATGGTGTTTAACTGTTTTCCGTATTTGTCAGTAAAGGCATTCCCAGAAAATTAGGATTTATAATGTCATGTAATTTAATATGGGAATAGGGGATTTTGAAGTAATAGAAATATTGATGGGTTTAATTTACTGTTCTTTTTTTAGAATTTCTTTTAGTAATACTTGGCCAGAGTGAGGTTAGAAAACCAGGTTTTTTATATTTGTATGTAAATTGCAATTAGTTATTGTCAATAGAGGTTAAGCATAGGTTGAATTTTATTTAAATTTATTTATAAACTAAGATAAAAATTAGGACACTGTATAAGGATATTCAGTCACCTCAGTGATGGAATCGTATGAGGAAGAGGCTTTGATTTTGAGAATTTTGTTAATTATGACAAAACCTAATGAGCGTTTTTAGATATTTTAGAAAAAGGTAACGTATAATGGGATAAATTTAGAAACCCAAAGTACGGGAGACCTATGAGGAATAACCACCCTCCATGTAGGGGCAATATCAAAGGTACTGTTGTGACACACGGTTTGACGCCCTCAATTATTACAAACAGAAAAATTTTTTCAGGGTAAGTGGTTAGTGTAACGTAGTTTGTTTGTATTTCAGGCATTCTATTTATTATTTTTATTTCTTTATTTTTACTATATTTATAATTTATTTCACAAGAACCCACTTTTGCACCACTGTGGTTAGCCAAAGCACCCTTAAAATGCTTCGGGGTCCCCGCTCCTTTAGGGCAAATCAAAATTTTATGCTAAACCTAAATGATCATTTCAAATCGAGCTAGTAATTAAAAGATTGAAAATATAAGGTTAACTAATGTCAAAGTATTAATAACCATTGACATCTTTCTCTCTGACAGGGAATGTTACATGGAGGCCTAAAATATCACACTTTGGATATGACCATTTATATACTAAGAGTTACCCACATTTTTCGCTAATGAGCCGAAAATGCATCATCTCTGGAATCAATTAAAAAATACATTTTAACTACGGCTTAATTAAAAATCTTTTTTCGCTTCATTGAAAATGTTAGTTTTGGTTGACCCTTTGCTTAAGAACTATTCAAAAATTATACTATTTCTCATACAGCACCTTATAAGAATGATTGAAAATAAAAAATACCTTTGAAATCAATTCATTCAATTATGATATCAGAACGAAAGTGTTTTAGTTGCATTTGCATTCATCATAGGAACAATAGGTTATTACAAAACAAACTTCATAAATAAATGCCATGTATAATAACAAATATTTTATACGATTTATAAGTCTACCTATTGCAATGATTTGCATCAGTGCACTAGTGACGAATAATAACCTGTAACATGTAAATATAGGGCGATAAGCCCATAAGAAAACCAAGAAAATGATAAAAGATGAAGAACACTACAGTATTTTATAATTAAAAAACTTACAGTTTATCCACTACTGTTACTGCGCTTCTGCCTATGGTGGAAATCCTTGTTGTTCCCTGGTGTTTAACTTTGTCGTTGCCTATGGTTGAAACCGGAACGGGTTTCGAAACATTTTTAACCTGAAAAAAAGACACGATAATATTATAAGCAGTTCAATGTCGAAAAATATACTATCGGTACAGAAAACCTCAACATGCGTAAACCTACAGCAAAGATAAAAATTTCGAAATTCATACGTAAATTTGTAAGAATTATTTTAATAATTAATTAATCTTTGAGCATTAGATCATATAGTAAATGCTTGATAATACTATATGTCGCACAAATTGATACAAAAATGAGTTTCGGTAGACGTATATTCACTTCTTGGTTCCTCGCTGCACAATCTTCAAATAGCGGTTCAGTATCCGGTTTAATATAAACCTGATTATTCACAATTATTTAAAGAGATCCCTAATAGACTCAAATCCCACTAAAGCGACCATTAGTGATAATTACTAATAATGTTTACTGCACTAATTTATTCCCTAACACGACGAATACACTATATTTACTACTAAACCATTATAGAAGCACTATTGGCTATATTCTAATTTATATACACATCAAGCAGATTTATTTTAACAACCGATCCAATAATTTATTACATAGTTCTTGCAAATTCATACACAAACCCTACCCTACCGCGTCGTACAGGTTATATATCGAATTATAAAGTACCGTTATTATACCAGAACCTTCTAGATCATGATCTAATCACCTCTTCTCTTGTTTGTTTTACACTGGTTCTTAAAATACACTCTTGTAGCTGTCAATCAGAATGGTAGAATATCTAAATATTTTTGACTGCAAAATTTTTCAACGTAAGTGTAAGCACAACATAATTTGATTCTACCTTCTTGTGCTTTGTATTCCATTTTAATTGTTATATTGAAGCAACTTTCACCAATTCTATAATAGACAAAACGTTTTGAAAAACGAGTCTTGCTAAATAGTGCCGCTAAGGCGTTATAGGGAGATTTTCCGAGTAAACGAGGGCTGTGGTTATGCGTGGGGGGAAATAATAACCAAGGCAATTGTTATATACAGCAAAGGTAAGGGACTGGTATTAGTTACTCGCATGTTTGCACAGAGGGCGTAGTAAGTTTTACAGAATTTACAAATAAGATAGCATAATTTACGTTTTAAATTAAAAGTGTAAATTAATTAATAACTCGGCTTACCTTCTAAGTTAATGCATATTAACAAGATGGGTAACAGATACCTGTTCTTTTATTTCATAGTTGTACGTCGTGGATGCGGATTAGCGATTTAGTTTATATTCCTGTAGTGGAGCTCGCTATTAAATCCTGCAACATACACAGGAATACAGATGAAGATACAATAAAAGGATGGATATAGGAATTGACGGGTAAACACTTCACCATATAGTCTACAATGCACTACTCCCGCACAAGCAGTTAAGGATGAGGTAGTCACGTACAGAATGAATCATGGTGGCTGCTTTTCGACTAGTCAGACTACTATTCCTCTTCGTTTGCCGTCGTGATTGGTTGAGAAAGCAACATATATCTATTACAATCCGTGGGAAATTATATTTGACATTTTTTCGAATGGTATTACACGATAATAAAGCTATTTCTAAAAAACTCAAAGATAATTTACAGGACTTTATTTTGTAATTATATTAACAGACATGGGCAATGCACTTATATTATTTGCACAAAAAAATCCGCTATAATGAATAAATCACTAAAATCTTTGGTGAAGCGCTTTTTGGCGCAAAATACTATTTAAAAAGCTCCGGGAGAGAATATGTATAGCTGGGGCCAGCCCCGCGGAGGCCTGAGCGGATGGGAAGGACTAATCAAAAAAGGAAAGAAAGAGAGGCAGTTAAGGACCCTTCTAACAATGGAAGAAATCACAATAAAATGATTAGCATTTATAAGTAAAAATAAACAGAAAAATACATCAAAATTTTGCACGAAGTCTATCCGTACACAACTTAAACTAAATCAGCGACAACAGGCCCTTAAAAAATGCGCTTAATTAAATGGACGCTAAACACAGAATAAACTATCAAACAAAACCTCAATAACACAACAAACTAAAGAAAATGGAGACATTAACATTTTTCAATGCAAACTAATACCAATCTAAATTTATCCTTACCATTTTAAATAGGCTCCTGCTGAAACGTCCAATCTTCGATAAATATTTACTTAAATTCCTATTAGTAAAATATATCAGACGAGGAAAACATAGACCAATAATATTTAATAATTATTAAAAATTATTATAAGAGAAATCTAACCGTAGTATCATCATACTCATAATTATAAAAGAAAAAGGGTGTAAGTAAATCGATATTAATATTTTTCATGTAATCAAATGAAATTTTTAAATCACTTTTCAGCTCTAAAAGAATTTAAGTACATTTAGATCTCATACAAGAATAAAATTTATATGTACCACGTGCGCATTTTGTTTACAAAAATCTTAACATGGCAGAAAATTCACGTATTATATTAAAGCGTTGAAGTTCATTAATTCTCACTACTCTATGCGCGCCATACGCTGCAAGACAGCTGGAATTTGAGGAATTGGATGCAAAAGGGCAAAAGTTGGACTACATGGAAAAAATTGCGACGATGCGAGAACAGTACAATAATGTGTTGGACAAAGAACATCTTATTAGAAAAAATGAAAGAGAATTAAAAGATTATTTTATGTGTCAGTGAAAGAACTTAGACACATCTGGGTTTTACGAGCTTATGCATTTGTGGTTATTAATTGTGGGCGTACTTGCTGAAAGGGATGGTTCTAAATTGGAACACTATTTAAAACGTTTTTCGAAGAAGGTATTTATCAAAATAGCAGATGACATTGACGAACTAAAGAAGGTGGGATTCTTAACCTTGGCGTACACGACACGTAAAGGGGTTCCCCTAAACATTGCCTATTTGCCTAATAAAGAATCTTTCAGATCATTTATAACCAATGGTCTTATAAGCTATAAGGGTAATATATTTCCAAAAGTGATGGACATACTATACAATTGTGTGTATGAGAATAAGGATTGCCTCCAATACCAGCAAGAGGAATTCGACCAAGCTAACAAGATACGTATGCAAGAAATAGTTGGAGAGCCACGACTAAAAGAATGCCTCAAGCTGCAAGAATTACACGAAAGAATGGATCCGGTTGTCTATGGAATTAAAGACTTTATGCATAGAAATAAACTTCGGTACATTTTGCAATTCAAAAATCTCGACGGTCTCTATGTATCCAATCACTGGTTAAAAAGGAGATAGAAGTCTTGGGCATCAATTTCAATTTTATATTCCGGATAAAATTAGATAAAATTAAAACTACCCCGATCAAACATAAAAAAGTACAGTCTTCTGTACGTAACTTGGTACTAAAATAAGTTTTACTGGATCCACGCTTGGCTTGTTAAATGTTTATAAATTATGTTATTTATCTGATGTTATAATAAAGCTTTAGAATACCATTGACTTGCTCTTTATTTTTAGAAAAGTGTAGCGTCATTGTCACCTTGCAGAAGAAGCTGAAACTAGGTAGCTGAAGTACAGTGCTGTGTTTTTTACCTATATGAAAGAATAATAAGATTTGTAATAGGGTTAATTAAAAAAATGTATGTTATCTCCAATACAGGTAATAAATAGATCAAGGGTTTTAAAGATCATTTTGTGCTAATATTGCGTAATATTGCTTACTCTGGGATGACGTGTTAGAAGTGTAAGTGAATAAAATACCTCGAGGGTTTGTGAGACAGACAAGCTGCTGTAATTCGCCGGGCATTATGAAATCCGTACATTTAACAATAATACGAAATGTTCAAGTAGTAATTTCGATTGATTAAAGTGTTACCATTAAAAGCAATTAGCGTTAATGGGTTTTTCCATTAAGGAACGATTAGCGTTAATGGGATTTTAATGGCAAAACTCATAATAAACTATTAATGATAATGGGATTTAATGTAAAAATCCATTAAAAAACGATTGGTGTTAATGGGATTTTAATGGCAGAATCCATTAAAAACTATTAATGACAATGGGATTTAATGAAAATTGCATTAAAAACGATTAGTGTTAATGGGATTTTAATGAGAAAACCCATTAAAAAATGATTAGTGTTATGGGATTTTTATGGAAAATCCCCATTAAAACCAATTAGTGTTAGTGGGTCTCTAATGGGAAACCCCTTAAAAACGATTAGTGCTAATGCGTTTTTAAATGAGAATATAATTAAAAAACGATTAAAAACTCATTAAGGGAGGAGGCGTTCCAGCCTCTAGAAAAACCTTCAATTGGGTTCACAAAAAATAAATAAATAAATAGGGAATTTAAATCCAAATCTACACAAGGCAGGTGTCGCTCTTGTACTGAATGCTTTTCATAAACATAAAAAATACCAATCGGGAAAAGCAGGATACTTGTCAAAAACATGGTTTCAGAATGTATGTTTATAATCTTTGGAAAAATAAACTTTTGTAAGAGGATATGCCGATGCAATGCCCTAAAGTCTTTATAACGATTTATTTACAATAATCATTTTAGACAGCTCACACTCGGTTAAAGTATCAGTAAAATGATTTACTAAAAAGTGTTACATAACGATACAAAAGCGGTTCTAAAACTCGTTTTAAATACTGTTCAAAATCAAAACCGTTGCACATCTTCAACCGAGTGTTAAAGTACCCCCCTAAATATTTTTAAAAAGTCTGCGCTACTGTGCATTACTAAAAAAACTATTTAAATACTCAACACAGAAGAAACGCATGTTGATATGTAATTCAAAATTAATCAGACTTACCTGACTATTTGTAGAAGCGTTGAACCACTTCTTTGTAAAACGCGTCTTTGGTTCAGCTTTTTCCTTTATTGACGTTGCAATACTCCTTGACTTATTATTGCTGATATTGCGCGGATCATTTAGTTTATTGGGTGTTGTGCTTGAAGTACTGGCAACTGTTGAGGTACTACCTGTCGCTCCAGATCTGAAACGAAAACTTAATTGTAAGATGTGTAGCCGTCTATAAATATAAACGAGAAAAGATAGAAAACTTAGAATACATGAGCATATAACAGAGTTATTGTAATTTACTAGCATTTTAATTAAAATTTAGTTTAAAATGATGCAGTGTTTAAGTAAGCTATTGATTTCGTAAATTGCTACATGCAGTTCCTGCATCTGAATATTTATTAACAATTTCGAACCCTTTCTGAATTCTAAATGACTGCTTATTTACCACCCTGTAAGATTTTATTAAAATATTTAGTTGTAATTTAAAAATGCTTCAATTTATTCTATTTTAATAAAGCGTTGAAAATGCAGTACTTGATTATCAGTAACAGTTGTTTTCGGATATTTTACAATGAGTTTATTTAGGTGCTTTCTGTAAGGGTATTTCAGGCTCGTTTATCGTTACTACGTATCTAATATAAATTATTAATTGGTATGCTACATTTCTAAAATTTTATGCTGCAAGTTAGACAACCCATCTTACACGTAATTCATAGTTCCGTGAGTCTGATGTATATTCGTGTTGTTTAGAGCGCTACGACAAGTTTTGCTTAGTAGACGTTAACTGGTTTGTTTCATTATCGTGCCGCTTGTTAAAATGAAATAATACGTGTTGACGTACGAGTTCATCGAAGAATTTTCACAGCCAAGTACAATGCCGTTAGTTTTCTAGTTATCTTATAAACAGATGGATGTTTTTGAAGAAAATACTAATCATGTGATTTGATTATTACACAGGGTTGTTTTTGAGGGAAGTTACGATTTGATTATTGGATTATTGTTGCATATGCTTTCCTTGCTTGAACGCAAAATAGAATAAAATAAAAATGCGAGTTGTTTCGAAGTCTATTACGCAATATAGTGTTTTAAATTGTTGTTTTATATGAATATAAAGTATTTAAAAATTGGGTTAAACATGTGACTGAAGATAATTCACTATATACTCTCTTTTTAATTTCTGTTTTATCTAAATACTAGAATTGAGATTAAAATTAGTTTGAGGCAATTTAGGAGTGTACTAACTATTTTTGCAAAGAATTTTGTACAGTGTAAATCCTCCAGGATATGTTGGGTAAATATTGTTTTTTTTCACGGGTTGGTTTTCCTTTTATAACATGGTTTTATTAAAGGTGTTGTAAATAAATTTTGTCTCTTCAGGTTTTCTTTTTCCTTTTTGTTTGTGACCCACCCTGCTCTCACATTCCTAGCTAGCACGGCATTCTTAAGATTCCCTTTTTGTGGCGGTACTCGGTGTGGGCTATTCCTGTTATTTATATTGCTTTTTCTTGTTCGCACGGGATACAGTAACAAAATCCTAGACGTTATTTAATTCAATAATAATAATTATTAAATATTTAAATATCCTGTTTTGCTCGTCGGACTAGTGGATAATTAGATCTTGAAACATTAAAGATACAGTGGTAGTCAAATTAGACAAAAACTTCCTGCTTATGAAGGTATTTCATAGCCAACCTTGAACTGCAAACGTTATCCACAGATTGCTGGATATCGGCTAAAATAGAAATTTTGCGAATTTCAGCTTTCTTGAATACCTTCGTTATTATTTTAGTTAAAATGATGAAATGTGGTATGGTAGCATAAAGTCTATTTCTGCGTTTAACGGCGATTTACAAATTTTTCCAATTACATTAGTTTCTTCTGCATGATAGTCAACTTTTTGTGTTATGACCGCCATATTGGATTTTTACAAGTATGTATAAAAAAAATTACAATTTCAACAAGGTAAAACCATTACTTTTAAAAATAACATTTATAAGGCACAACAACGATTTTTGTAAAAGAACTAACCTAATAATAATGATAATAATAATAAAAAGTTAACCACCACACAACATGAAGCTACAGCAAATGTTCGAAATGTTGATCGTGCTTGTTCCACACACAAGCAAACCCTTTATCCATCTGCGCCATAGCGTTTGGTATGAAATCTTGATCAACTGACCCTAATGCACTTATTATTTTCTGCTGCAAGTGTTGGATACTATTAGAAAGAGTGTTGTAAACTTTACTTTTACATCTCCCCATAGAAAGAAATTCAACTTGTTCATGCAAGGCGAACACGGTGGCCATGAAATAGCACCAATATTTCTAATTCAATGTTGAAGAAGTCGCTCATTTAAATAGTGCGTCACTAACCTTGTTGAAATCAGTGTAAATTTCTAACTATTTCTAATGGTAGCTCATCCAAAAATTCTTCAAGAGCATTAATTAAAAAAATTAAACATTTCTCTCCGTCTAAATTCCATTGGATGAAATAAGGGCACATATCACGGCCATCAAAGATTCCACACCAAACATTCACAACAAAACTTGATTCCTTACTTCCTGAAACAAATGTGGATTTTCTGTAGAGTAGCAGTGCTTATTTCTACGATTGACATTCCCCAATTTGAAAATGTGGATTTGTCGGTCCAAAGAATTTTATTTGCAAACTGGATCACTGTCTAATTGAGTAATAAACCATTCATAAAATGTCACTCTTCTTTCCGAATCTCTTATATGAAGTTTTTGCACTGGCAAGTATTTGTAGTCATGGTATTTATACCTCTTAGTAATTTTGCTTGCTGCACTTTTGAAAATATTGCGATCATCTGCAAAATATCTGCACGATCCAGTAGGGTTGAGATAATAATGTGCTAATACATTAGTGTCGGTGTTTGCTTCTACCTTTGTGTGATACTTTCTTCTTGATCTGTTAATGGAGTCGCACTTGGACATGTTTTACATATTCTATAAAACAATGTACGATGTGGTTGGCATCGTTCAGGGTATAGATTGATACTTGCGAGAAACCTTCATAGAATTTCTGTAGTTTTTGATATACAAGTCGTGCATGTCTTTCTTTTTGAGTACCGCAACATATTTTAACCACATGTAACTTTGGGTGTTACGAAAAATAAAAATTAGATGAGAAAGGGTTTAACAAAAATAAAACAATCAACTTTTTATTGCAGCACTCTGTGTAAGTTTGATTTCTTGTATTGGGATTCAATAAGCTAATTCAATAAACAGTGCTTCTACAAAAAAAATCATAAATTTAGCAATTACAACTTTTTTTTGTACAGTATATTTGAAATAAAACTCCAATTGCTTAAATATTTTAAAAACTACCAAAAGAGAAAGCAAATTTCAATATATTTCTCACAACATAATAAGAAAGTGTTTTTTACATTGAAAATATTCCATTTAATAACATAATTTTAGATAGCTACAATGTATACTAGACGCAATAAAAGCAGACTTTTACAAAGTAATACAAAAGAGAAAAACTGAATTGACAAAACTAACAGAAATTAAATTACACATAAGGCATTGTATTCATTTGTGTTCATTTATATCACAATTACACGGGTTAACAAAAATAAACTATGATTACAGGTGCCCCTACACATGGTAAGTAGATATTAACAGTGTGCCCTCTAAGGCAAAGCAGTGGGAAAGAATGACATCGAGAGACAGTTATTTGAACAAAAGAATTAACTTCCTCCCAAATCATCAATACTTAGACGATGGAACTATTGCTAGCGAACAGGAATCTGTACTGAAAGACTTTACCACAATAATTAAAGAATGCAGAAAGTTTGGACTCACTGTGAATCCTTCGAAATGCGAGCTACACTTTGTTGGGAAATATGACTCCTCCATTCATCAACATTTCGATACTATCTCGCCTGGAATAAAAACCTTAACCGATGTATTTCTGCTTTGTTCTCCAATCACTCCAGGATCGTCTGCCAGCATTTATGATTCAAAGCTTTCCGAGATGGACCTCTTCTTCGAAAGACTTAAATTACTTTAAAACTATCACGTGACTTATCCTGTACGCCATTGTTTTGCGATACCCAAATTAAATTATTTAATGTGGACGTCGCCTCTAATTATTTTATACAAGAAATTGATAACAGGGTCAAAGCAATTATTCAGTTTTTAATCAAGTGCTCTCTATCACCAGAACAATATTTGCTTGCTTCACTTCCCATCCGTAAAGCTGCCATTGGCATCCGTCAAATAGAAAATCTTTATTTGCCAGCCTTCTTATCTTCAGTGCGTAGAATCTGGAATCTCGTCAAATTAATGTTAAGAATACCTGATGATGAGCCCCAGATCTCATATTTGAATGAAGCAATGACAAATTGGTCACTTCTGAATCCGGATTAGATTCCTATTCCAGTCCCATCTACCCAGTGAATGTGGGATAATATCAACGTGGATAAAATTTCAGCAAATATAAGAACCCTTTCAAATCGCCAAAAAGTTATTAGGCTTGCTCTAGGAAAGTCTGAATCAAATGCTTGGCTAACTGCACTCCCTTCTCGTACTGTGGGAACACTCTTGGATAACCTTTCTTTTAGAATTTTAATTGGACTCCGTCTTGGGTGCAAGCTTTGCATACCACACACCTGTTTTTGTGGAGAAAAGGTAGATGAATATGCATCACGGCCTACGCTGCTGGACGAGTGCGGGACGACATTACAGACACCAGGAACTGAACAACATCATCATGCGTAGTCTTGGATAGAAAACGTGCCGATGGGATGACATTAATACCATGGGAGAATGGCCAGTGCTTAATTTGGGACGCCACTGTCCCTGACACACTTGCCCCTTCTTATGTGGATACTATATCAAAGAAAGCGGGTGTAGTAGCAAAGAACGCTGCCGCTGCGAAAGTCGGGAACTATAGCTCAGTTCAAGAACACGATTTAATTTTTCTTCCATATGCCGTTGAAACTTTAGGACCCTGGTGTGATGAAGCCATTCAATTCATGAACAAACTTGCAGGTTTATTAGCTCTACATACTGGAGAACCGAAATCTCGTTCATATGTTGTTCAAAGGATAGGAATCATCATTCAGAGAGGGAATGCAATCGCAGTCTGAAACTTTTAAGTTTTTCTTTTTTACCTTTGTTATACGTGGTATGTTAAATTTATTTATATTAAAAATTTTCACTTTATTACTAATAATTGAAGATGATGATGATGATGACAAAGTTTTGCTGCGAGCGCTCTCTCTATCCAATTCGTGTCTGGCTATTCGCTTCTCTAGCAGTATTTATTTTTTTGAAATTTCCTCTTGAACATCTAAAGCTCCCTCGACTTTACAAGCTTCTTCATTTTCGTCAAGCAATAAGTCAAGAAGAAGGTCTGCTAATGTTTTTGACAGTTTATCTACATTTTCCATCTTGGACATCGACACTATACTATCATTCTCTGTATCTAAACTTGTGAGTGTCTTAGTAACAGTGGAGCGCACCACTCTTTTCTTCTTCAACTTACTAATGTTAACGGTCGCCATAATGTAAAGTTTGATTTTTAATGGTGCGCTTACCTGTAATATGAATATTTGTATTTTTATGCATACTAAAAAGTCCTGTCCACTTGGTCGTTCGAATCATTTATTTTCTCTCCAAACAGTTCACCTTAGATTTCAAAAAATGAATGGACATATACTCTTGCGAAACTTGACATTTACTTATAACACATGTACACAGCAGACTGTATATAACTTTTGGTATTTATTGAAAACATTAATTCATTTTGAGTATAAATTATAAAAACCTGACATTAATCATTTTTGAGAATTGTTGTCTGTCATCTCTCGCTCATACTTGATATAATGCAAAGTGTTTAATTATAAATTAAATATAACACTTAACAAAACGTAGGCCACGAAAAGGAGGCGATTTGATCAACTAAGACTTTATGAAATTAACATATAAACAACAAGTACATTTCATAAACCAAATAAAACACATTGTAACAATAATTATAAACTATAAGTCTTAAACAAAAAAAGCTAATCAGACAAACAAAGAAAATGAGCAAAAATGAACACTAAATGTATGCACACTCGAAATAAGCCAAGCATGCATCTAACTAACTTCAGTATTCACAATCAGGTAATGGACAGTCTTGCAAAGGTGCGCTTGACACACCCGTTGCTGATCTTCAATGTTGCAACTCGATTGACCCCATCTTTGCCAGCGTGAGTTTTTATCGTGCGATCAAGCTTCCACGAAGAACCAGGGGTGTTGTCGTCTTTTATGATAACCAATTTGCCTGGTTTGAGCTTACCACAATATGATTGCCACTTGACGCAACGCTGCAATTCACAGATCTACTGCAACTTCCACCTCTTTCAAAATAATTGCTACAATTTTTGAATAAGATCAAAGTTTTTCAAACGAGACGCAGCAGTATCGGAAACATCAGGATGAGGAATCATATCCATGTGACCTTCAATTATAAAATGAGCAGGGGCGAGGGGGCTGCGATCTTGAGGATCAGAAGACGAAGGATAAAGTGGTCTTGAATTAAGGACAGCTTCTATTTGCGTTAAAAAGTATATAATTCTTCGAGGTCAGCGAAGTGTTTTCGATGGTATGTTTTAAGTGATACTTTATGCTCTTAATGCCTGCTTCCCAAAATCCGCCAAAGTGCGGAGATTGGAGAGGTATGAAATGCCATTCAATGCCTAAATTGGATGTAAGGTCAGTTAAATATTTGTCAAGTTTAACAAATTTATACAATTCTTTTAATTTGAAGTGGGCACCAACAAAATTGGTGGCATTATCAGAGTATATTTTACCTGACTTTCCACGCCGAACAACAAATCTTCTTGAGCACATTAAAAATGCTTGGGTGGATAAATAACTAACAAGTTCAACATGAATAGCTTTCGTGGAGAAACAAATGAATACACAAATGTAGCTTTTTGTATTAGTACCACCCCTTACACTTTTGCTTTTAATAACAAGGAGTCCCGCGTAATCTGTGACAACGACAGCGAATGGAAAATTTTGAGAAATTCTGTCGCGTGGAAAATTACCCATTATTGGACTTATAGTTTTCGGAGAGCACTTGAAACATTGGACACAATTGTGCACAATCTTTCGAACTAAGTTCCTACCATTAGTGAGCCAAAACCATTCCCTAATGTAAGAAAGGAGTAATTGAGGTCCACAATGCAGTAGTTTAATATGTTCACGTAAAGCTAATAAATTTGAAAAGTGATAATGGCTATCTAAAAGAATAGAATATTTCTTATCAAATTCATAGTCAGAATTTTTAATACGCCCTCCTACCAGCAGGAAACCATCATGATCAAATAACGGGGATAAACTTATTATTTTATTATTAGAAGAGAAGTTCTTTCGAGAACCTATTAACTTCATTTCTTCACCAGAGGAATTTTTGCTAAATGCGTAAGAGCAGAGTTGATCTCCTTAAAGGTCAAAGGACCAAATTATTTCAACTCGGGCTTAACAGAGCAATTATGTTTGAAACGTAAGCAATACGCGATTATTCTTTCGAGTTTATTTAAATTAGAATAATTCGTGAAGGGAAAATATGTATGAGCATGAAAAGTAAGAGTGACAATTTTATTTTTTATTTCTGGAAGGTTTTACGGTGACATCTTTGTTTCCGAGTGTTCGATTTGAGTTCTGTAGAGAAATTTTGGAGCGTTCCACCAAATGTTACACGTTTTCAATTGGGATAACATTAAACCAGGAGATAATATGTCGGCTACATTATTCTAGGTTGTAATGTGAGTCCAAGTCCAATCACATGTAATATTCTGATTTGCAGCTACTCTGAGTGACACAAAAGCTTTTAAGAGATGCAACGGCTTTTTTAACCAACCAAGTCCGTTGAAAGCAATTATCAATTCTGTACCTTATGGAATTAGATACCGTAGACATTAATTTTGAGAGAAGTAAGGCTTCGCAGACTTCTAATTTAGGGATTGTGAGCGTCTTCAGAGGAGCTACTTTACCCTTTAAACAAAGAAGATGACAAGAGATTACACGATCAGAATTAATTGATCTGATGTAAATGCAAGCACCGTAAGCTTGCAAACTCGCGTCGCAAAACCCATGAAATTAAATAATTTTGGGGTCGATGCATATGACATGGCGGGGAATTTCTAACTCCTTTAAATCATGAAATTCAGTCCAACTAAGATGATCAGAGATACGGATTCGTCCCATCCAGATTTATTTAACCACAATTGCTGAAGTAAAAGTTTGCAAATTATAACGCAAAGACCTAGCAATCCGAGTTGTCAAAGATTTGAACAATTTCTGCAAGAATTTATCTTTTGGTGATGCGTTTGGTTTCGGAAGGGGAGATTAAGAATGATAACTTATCATCTTTAAAATTACAATACAAAGCAAGAGTTTTCGTGTGGTTTTGGGCGCCAATTTGCAAAAATTCAGAATGCACGTCGTAAAGATTAATGTTTCTTAAAACAAGAGGTTCATTCGATATCCATTTGTTTAATGTAACATTTGGATAAGTTTTTACATACTTTTTGTGCTTCTTCGAGAAAATTAGTACCAGTCAGGAGGTCGTCCACATAAAAATCTTCGATAATTATAGTGGAAAGTTCTGAATGAACGTCCTTGCATTCGATGCCTAATTCGCGCCAGCAACGAATTGTCAAAAAGGAGGCTGATGTCGTACCATAAGTTACAGTTTTTAAATTATAGCCTAGAATCTCTTCATTAGAGCTATTTTTCCATAATATTTGTTGGAGATGCCAATGTGAAGGATTAACGAACACCTGTCTATACATTTTTTGAATGTCAGCTGATATTGCAAATCTATGAGAGCGAAAGCTAAACAAAATAGATAATAAACCCCGTTGGATTACAGGACCGGCCATTTGAAGATCGTTAAATGTATAACCAGAAGTTGAAGGAGCACTACCGTTAAAAACGACACAGAGCTTGGTATTTCAACTTTGATCTTTTAGAACAGCATGTTGAGGTCAGCATTTTTGTCTTGGCCAAAGATATATATGAGTTTGATATTCTTTCATAAAACCAGAATACCGATTTCAAAGAGAATCGTTTGATTTCAAACGCTTTTCGAGAGAGAGAAAGAAAGGTTTAGCAAAGTCATAAGAATTACCTAATTTTGAAGAGGTTTCTTTTAAAGGAATAGTGACAATAAATCGACCATCGAGATTTCTGTAGGTGTTAGTTACGAAGTGACTTTCTCATTTATTTTCTTCTATTGACACGGGTTTTTTCATAGAGTATTCCTTAGTATCCGAAAACTTTGCAAGTTGATCGTGTACAATTGCAAGATCTGAAGATATATTGCAACAAAGTGCATTTGAAGTAGAATTCGAAAGCGACATGAACCACCGACGACCCAACCAAAAAAAGTTTTTTGAAGTTTCGGTTGTCCTTTGCCTAACGAGATTTGTCCAACGCACAATAAATCGTAAAAACAACTTGAACCTAATAGCAAGTCTATGCTACCTGGGCGATTAAAATGGGGATCTGTCAATTTCACATTTGGTGGGAGTACCCAGTGATTCGTATCAATTGGAACGCTAGAAATGCTGCCAAGAATAGCTGTTATTACTAAACGAGTTTTTAGATTGAACGAGTTATGCTTTGCCCTTATAGAAATATTGCATTTTGCATTGATTTCCGAGTTGAAATTGGCTAAGGTGGTGACATTCAGCTGAATGTCGTCACATTTGAGCTTTAATTTATTGTACAATTCGCGAGTAATAAAGTTACTTTGACTTCCACAGTTCAACAATGAACGGGGATCGTGAGCTTTGTCATTAATGTCTAATATCAAGACTGTAGTGGTTGATAGAAAAACATTAGTGTTATGGTTCAAAAGTGAAGAGAGCGCAAAATTTTCTTCAGCCATAGAAGTGCAGATTTTTGAGGAGCATTGAAAGTGCTTGTAGCACTAAAGTCAGAAGAGCGAAATGGAGAATCACCAATGTGAAGTAAAAAATTGTGTTTCGACTTGCAGATACGGCATGGAAATTGGGACTGGCAATCTTTCCCAATGTGTCCACGGGCAAGATAATTCAAGCATAATTTAAGTGTTTTTGTATTAGAGATTCGGTCTTTTACTTTTAGAGATATAAATTTTTCACACGTGTATATTGAGTGAAAGCCATTGCAATAATTGCAATGAGCGTTGTTAGCTACAAAGGATTTTGTAACTTTACTTTTAACAAAACTTTTATTATCACGGCTTGTATAATTGTTATGGGATTTTTTTTCGCTTTCTAACGCTTCCAATATGCTTGCCTTTTGTTCTAAAAATAACATAAATTCGGGTAAGGCAGGTATTTTGTCATTATCCTTTTGAGCTTCTCATTAACGTTTAGCTATTGGATCTAAAAACGATACTAGGTTTTGGGTTATAATGACTCCACCGAGTTTTTCCGGGATTACCAAAGAGCTTAAAAATTTGGAATGTTCTAAAGCGTTGTCGATGATTTTCCTGATATGCATGGCGGATTGTTTTTGAGCGTTTTCTAAGGAGAATATAGCACTGATGTGATTTCAGATAAAACCTCGTTTATCATTGCATCTTTTGCATATCATTTTCCACGCTGTTCCATAATTGTCGGCACTAAAAGCTTGTGTTTTGAGAACGTAACCTGCTTCAGTTAATGAGGCTTTTAAATAGTGAAATTTCTGTATGTCGCTGAGGTTTGTATTGGAGTTAATTAGACGTTCGAAAGTGTCCCGAAATTCTTTCCACGAGGTTTGAGATATGCCATTATAGTAAGGTAGTTCCGGGGTTACCAAAGAGCTTAAAAATTTGGAATGTTCTAAAACGTTGCCGATGATTTTCCTGATATGCATAGCGGATTGTTTTTGAGCGTTTTCTAAGGAGAATATAGCACTGATGTGATTTCAGATAAAACCTCGTTTATCATTGTATCTTTTGCATATCATTTTCCACGCTGTTCCATAACTGTCGGCACTAAAAGCTTGTGTTTTGAGAACGTGAGCTGCCTTTTCAGTTAATGAGGCTTTTAATAGTGAAACTTCTGTATGTCGCTGAGGTTTGTATTGGAGTTAGTTAGACGTTCGAAAGTGTCCCGAAATTCTTTCCATGAGGTTTGAGATACAGGAGGGTAGTTCCAAAACAGGTATACGTACGAAGGGTGCATTGGTTGCTTATTTGGGTACAATATTAGGGCTTGAGCTACTAGAATGGGGTGATTCTGGGGATGGCCCAGGTGAGTTGTTTGCGTTTGAGAGATTAGGGTTTGTAACGGAATGTGCGTCAGAAAGTTTTACATTTTGGCTTAACAAAGTTTCTGATTCTGCCACCAAAGTGCAATAATTTTGTTCACAGACGTCACGTTGTTCAAGTTCGCTGTGAAATCTTCAGCGCTAGCTTCAATTTGCGTTTGAATTTCGTCGAATGCGTTTGGTAAACACCTGACGTCGTCTAACCGCTTACGTAATTCGGTTATTTAAAAGTGAGTAAGAGTGCTACTTGCATGTAAATTGTCAAGGAATGTTCGAAAATTTGTTACTTTTCGTTTTAGTACAGCTCGTTTTCTAGTGAGAATTTGAATTTCTGTCACCATCGTTGTGAGCATTAATTAATAAAAATCAATTTATTAAATCTAAGAGATTATATATGCAATAATTGCAATAGTTATCGTTACCACTTTTGCTGGCGAGAGAACCTTTAGTGACAATTCAAATTTTTGAGGGCTTTGTAAACGGAATTTGCAACGAGTGTAATTTGTTCAATGATATGAACGTGGAGCGATTAAAGAGTTTTTATAATTTACTCACTTAAGCACCGCAATTTTAAAAGCATTGAGCAACACTCAAACCAATTCTTTTATATTGCATTTCAGTTTCTGAATGAGAATATGCTTACAAGGCACATTTACGAGGAAACAAATGTAATTTACGCTTGGTTCTTTGACTTTCGGTACAAAAAGGTGTTCAATTACAGCTTTTTCGTGTTGTGATCGAGGTGAGGGTAGATAGATACCGGTACACAGAAACTAGTTCCTCTAGCCAGAAATCTTTCTATTTTAGACAGGCACACCAGAGCTTTGTGCGTAAATTCTATAATGAATATCGAGGCGTATTATTGCTGACTCAATTTCGGGGAGAGGACCATATTTATTTTTCTTTTTTTATAGTGTCAAGTGTTACTAATAACACATCATTTTTGACAATTGTCTGTCATTTCTCGTTCCTACTTGATACAATGCAAAGTGTTTCATAATAAATTAAATATAAAGCACTTAACAATTCCTATGTGAATAAGCACCCAATAAACTTCCTTTCTTTGTAAAATCTATACATACCCAAAAGTGTGGATACTGAATAAAAAAATAGGAAGTTCAACTCCCAATTATAATTATGTAAATAAAGGGAAGCAAAATATGAAAATAATTACCAATCGTCTGCAGTGTGTAATTATGTCGTGTGAATAAATACAACGTGAGCGAGTAAAATAAATACTAGTGGCATCTGTTTCATAACCATCATTTTTTTCATGACATCTATGTGAAAGGAAGTGCATGTGTCCCATTATCATTATATATGATGTTAGTGAAATATTAACGAACGGAGAAGGGCCATATGGCTCTATTTGTAAATTATAATACATGCTTGGCTATTAATTAAAACAGCTTAGAAACCCAAAGTTGCTACAACAATACAAAATTTTCAAAGAATAGTAGATTTTAAGTAGGAGGACAGAAATCATCATTAAAACACCTCTCTAAATTTATTATAAATTACAATAATGATTTAAGTAGAATTTCCTGTTCAAATTGACACATCCAATACCGTAACCAGTTCAGTTATTACTGATTTCTTTATTTCTTTAATTCCTTGAAATTCTATAAGATTTACATTTAAATGAAGATGTCATCAACAGCGTTCTGACATTTGATAACCTATATAATATTATCTAAGACGTTTCGGGTTACAGCTACTACTAATAATAATGTGTCCTGGTGTAAACCGTGGCATGTTAGTATATAATAATAAAGTCGTAGCTTCACCCACTTTTAAAAGGATCATCATCAGAACAAGACTTGATCTCTACTTTTGGACATGTGGCGTCACGTTTTTAGTAAAACCGAGAGCTGCCTTGGAAGAACTGCCTTGGGTGAGGATTATGAATACAAAGAAAATTACTTCAGGATGAGTTATCACACACCCAAATAGGCCTAAAAGTGTTTTGTGGCGAACTAATGAGCAGTAATGATAAGTTGGTGCTTTATGAGAATTTGTATACATATTACAAGCAAATAAATGTACAACGTGATCTTATTAATTGTTGCTATTACGCTTAGTAAATGAGTGTTTCTATGCGTTCAGCACCACTTTCCCATTGTTTATCCCAATTGATGTTGTGGGGGTTCTCGCTGATTTCCACAGATCTTATGATTACTACTGTGGAAAGCAACATATTGTAACAATGATGTCGAACAATCTAGAATTTGTTACTCTTCAAATTGCTTCACAAACCATTTCAGTAATAATTCGCGATAACTAATCTAGGGGTATTACACATTCTAATTGAGTTAGAAAAGTTTAGTGTGAATTATTCTCGGGATTTTTAAAAATAGCTTTATTATTATGTATTCATATTGTCTAGTTCTCCGACAATGCTTAAAGAAAATAGCTCGTTATTATTATGTATTTTTGCGGTTAAGACGTTTCACACGGTTTGAAATAGATATACGTTATTGTCCAGACCATTCAGAATGCACAATGTAATAGGAATGGTGTGAACGAGTGTTAGAACGAGCAGCCATGATGGTATTCTAAACGTGACTACCGTACCTTGAAGAACAGTGCCTGTAGTGCTTTAGTGTGGCGTAGTTTTCCTGTAGATTTCATTAACTGAGTCCTTTTCGTATCTTATATTACCTTTGTGTTCCTGTATATGTTGTAGGTAAACAACGAATTCACGACTAAAATATGAATAGAACCGACGTTGAAAACGTGACTACCGTACCTTGAAGAACAGTGCCAGTAGTGCTTTAGTGTGGCGTAGTTTTCCTGTAGATTTCATTAACTGAGTCCTTTTCGTATCTTATATTACCTTTGAATTCCTGTATATGTAGTAGGTAAACAACGAATTCACGACTAAAATTTGAATAGAACCGACGTTGAAAGAATCAATGACCACCACCAACGTCGATTAAAAGTAATAATCATTTCAGTTAATTAGCTTGCTGTAATACTGTAAGTAGAGGTAAGTGAATAATTAAGTAATTTACAATGATGAATATTGAAACAAAATTCGCAATCTCATCTTGTGGTGAGCGAATCCTTAAAACAGGTTGCTATAGTAAAAGCAGTCTTCCGACATAGGTAGGGGTCTATTCCTGGGCTGGGCAATGAGAGGTGGTCGTAGGTCTTCAAAATTTATACTGCGTACAACACCCTATAGAAACCAAAATTAGAACAACGCTAAAAAGGGCGCCATCAAGTCCTAGGTACATAAAAAGCAAGATGTACTTTAAGGGGGTACTTGGAAACACACAGAAAAATATCGCATTCACTGTATAAACACGGTTAACTGACAGGAGTGCATATCACCTGTAATAGAATAATATAGTTAAGGCAGAGAAAGGACATAAAAGGCACACTCTTACTACCTTGATATAGCAATAGAAACGATATATAAAATTATGTCCTGTAATAAAAATATATCTATTATTAAACCACACTATTGGAGCTACTTGAGGACCACTGTAAAAACCAAGTAGTATACTAACAAAACAAATACTGTAAAAATGATTACCAATATCTCATCATTAATATCTCGCCTATTTAGCAATATAGATCAAAAAATTGTGTTAAGTTTTGGATGTATTTGTTCAAAATAAAACAGTTAATTTAGTTTAAGTTATTTGTTTAATAAATCTCTATTCCCCTTTATGTTTAATAATTTCATTTACAAAATATACAACAATTATTCATAAAAAAGGCTTTCAGAAAACAACAAATTTATTTTAGTGGAGTATATTTTCTCTACTAAATTCACATAAAAACAGTACCTTTCTATACAACATAATTTACCAGGTCCTTTGGTATCCAGACCTGTATATTCAGGCTCACAACATTGTTGACACATCTACTGGTATTTTAAATTTTCGGTTAAAAATATATACCGTTTGCAAGTTTTAGAATTACCTGTTAAACGTCATTTCAAAGTTAAACAATTCCTTAAAATATGGGTCAAAAATCTATACTAAATAGTATCCAAGAACATACTTTATTTTAATATTCTACTTAAATTTGAGATATTGATTTTTAATAATGATTCGCTTAGCCTGCGCAATACAAATCAGTTTTAAGTTACAAATATTACTTTAAACATAAACATTGATACCTTCAGTGAAAATTCTAATTGCACTTTAATATAAATAAATATTTGATAAGTTACCATTCTCATGTAAATATGACATACACCCCAGGTAAGACATCATAGGTGACCTCATGGCGATTTATAGATAAGTCAATATGATCGACTTCCGCACTGGCAGACAGTCAGATATATAAATGCGAACGTTAGAAGAATCTTACTGATAACCACAAAATAAAAGAAGCAGGAATGGATAGATGTCATTTCTGACACGGGTTCAGATCCACATTAGTTGTGTTTTGAAAGAAGAATCAACCAATCAGAAAATTACAGTAAACGTATTTATTTATACATCGTAGATAGCTAAAAAATCGTGAATAAATATAGTAATCTCTGTGTCTAGCTTGAAGCATTTTTATTTTATTCATATAATTCAGCAAGTTAAAAACATTGAATTTGATAATTGTTGGTAAATTACCATGTATATGGCAAGTGTTGGGTTTTAATTGTTGAAAACAAATTTTGGCTGCAAATCCAAATGTTTAAATTAACATTCGTTAGTTCTTTAGATTTATAAAAGCATTAAAAAGTCACTTCGATTTATTTATGAAAATAGAAAACGTTGAGCTAAAATACACACAAATAAACACACACACACACACACACACACACACATATATATATATATATATATATATATATATATATATATATATATCATCATCATTAGGTCTTCAGTCCTAGAACTGGTTAGACGCGTACCATCATTGTTCCCTATTCTGAACTAACCTACAGATTTCCTGAAATATGCACAGTTTGCATCTATAACTGTCTGATCTAGGTCTACATCTACCTCTTTTTCCTATCTCTGCTTGTAATATATCACATACTATTCCCCAAAAATGCCTTAGAACGTATTCCGCCCTACTATTTCTCTTTTTCCCCAGATATCCTTGTTCCCCTACTATTTCTGTAACTTATTTGTTATTATCTTTGTCTGTCCATGCTATCGTCCTCATACATCTGAAGCACAGCATTTCAAAAGGCTGCTACCGTTTTTCTGTCTGCGTTTCAGACTGCCCGTATTTCCTAGGCATACTGTGCTGTGCTCCACACATATGATTTCAACAATTTTCTTCTTATTCTATGTTTGTTGTCTTTCCTCATAGGCGCCGTTCTTTCTTGTTAGATGCAGTTCGATCACTTTCTATTGTTTTACAGTTACATGCCCTATTTCTCCTACCTTCAATGGTTGTGAAGGAGGTAAGCAGCCTGTGGCTGCCAAGTTCCCCAACACTTAACCATTTGGCGATTTAATATATTTTCCAATTTATCTTTTCGCACAGTCAACATTAGTTGCAGGTATTTCGCAACCAACAACTAGTTGTTTATACTAATCATCAGATTTATCTGCGCTTATTTTTTCGTCATTAGGTTTTCCGTCTCAAAACTGGTTGGACACGCACCTGCACTTATTTATATTCTGAGCTAGTCTACCTAGTTCCTAAAATTCTCACACAGCATGTGTATTCAGCTCGTTCCTTTCTATCTTTTCTAATTTTATACCCTATTTTACCGAGATTCAGTGAAGGAGGTTAAGCAACCTGTGGCTACCAAGATCCCCAACACTTAGACATTTGCCGATATAATGGTTTTCCAGTAAATCCTTTCACACACTTAACATTATTCGAGAATATTGCCCAACCAATTCTTGTAGTTACTTATAATAATCATGATGTTTAAGCACAGTTATCTTTTCGTCATTAGTTTATCCATCTTGGGATTGGTTGGATGCGTACCTCCATTGATTTCTATTCTGGGCTAGCCTACATCTCCTGAAACCTCTACAGCCTACATCTTTTACTATCTGTGTGCAGTAGTCTAATCTAGGTCTGCCTCTTCTTCTCTTTTTTCCTATCTCTGCTTCTAATATATTCCGCACTATTCCCTCATGCCGTAGTATGTGGCCTATCATCCTATCTCTCCTACTTTTTACCGTTTTCCACATATTTCTTTCTTCCCCTACCATTTTAGTATCTCTTCGTTCTTAACTTTGTCTGTCCATGATATCTTCATCATACGCCTGTAGCACCACATTTCAAAGGCTTCTACCTTTTCTTGTCCGCTTCTCCTATTGTCCAGGCTTCACAGCCGTACAGTGCTGTGCTCCACACATATGTTTTAAGCAATCTTTTCCTTGTTTCTATGTTTGTGGTCTTTGAGCACAGTAGTTGCTTTTCTTGTTAAATGTAGCACGACCTTGTGCTAATCTTTGTTTTATATCTTTTGTGCTTTTCCCATCTTGCGTTATTTGGCTTCCTAGGTAGCAGAAATCCTTAACCTCTTGTAAGTTCGTGTTAGATACTTGTATTCTTGTTTTTGATTTATTTTCCCACCTTTGCAAACTAGAACTTTAGTTTTAGTTTTGTTAATTTTCATAACATATCTCTCTGTCAGAACCGTTTCCATTTCATTAAGAGCAGCTTCTAACTCTTCCTTGCTAGACGCTAATACCGCTATATCATCTGCAAATCTAAGCATATCAATTTTTGTCCCTGCATAGTAATTCCAAATGTCTTCCTGCATTTGACAGTATTCATTGCCTCTTCTATGTACAAGTTAAAGATCAATGGGGATAGGGCACATCCCTGTCTCACCCTTTCCTAATGTTTACTTCTCTACGTTCCTGCTCTAATTCTATTACTGCTGTTTGCTCTTTGTATAAGCTATGTACTATTCGTCTATCCTATAACTCATTCCAATCTTTTGAGTATTTCAAACATTTTTTCCAATTTACATTGTCGAATGCTTTTTCCAGATCTACAAACCCTATATACATGCTTTCCCTTTTCTATTGTTTTCTCCATTATCACTCTCAGAGCTAAAATAGCCTCCCGCGTTCCCCTGTTTCGCCTAAACCCAAATTGGTCTTCTCCTAGTATTTCTTCAGCTCGTTTTTCCATTCGTCTTTGCACAATTCTAGTTAATATTTTTGACACGTGTGCTGTCAAACTTATTGTTCGAAAATTTTCACATCTATCCGCGCCTTTCTTTTTGGTATAGTTACTATGATGCTACGTTTGAAATCTTTGGGTATCTCGCCTGTCTCATACATATAGCTTACAAGTTGGAAGAGACGTTCTGTTACTGCTTGTCCAGCGGCCTTTAGAGTTTCTGCTTGCACCTTATCTGTACCCGGCGCCTTACCATTTTTCAGACTCTTTAATGCTAATTCAAACTCGTCTCGAAGTATAGGATATCCCAAGTCATCATTTTCAATGTCTGATTCCTGTTCTAATGCAGTTAGTTCCTCTCCTGCATATAAATTCTCTATATATTCTTGCCATCTACTCACTTTCTCTACGTTTTCTATAATGACGTTTCCTTGTGCGTCCCTTATATTTTTACTATACGGTTTTATATCCCTAAAATTCATTCTAATTAATTTGTATGCTTCGTCTGTCTTTCCTATTTCCATCTTAGTTTGTACCTCTTTGCACTTTTCATCAATCCATTGTTCTTTAGCTTTCCTGCATTTTCGAATAATTTCCCATTTTATGGCTTTGTATCTTTGTTTTCCTGTTTCGTCTGATTTATTTTTGTATTTTCGTCTTTCTTCTATTAAATTCACGATATCCTTTGTTATCCATGGTTTCTTATTTTCTTTTTGTGTATACCCCAGAATATCTCTGGCCGCCATGTCTAGGCTGGATTTAATTTTATTCCATTCTATTTCTACTTCCTTAGTTTCAGATATTTTCCCGATATCATTCAGCAATTCATTTGACTTTTTTTCGAATCTTACTTGAATATCTTTATCTTTTAGTTTCTCTAAGTCCAAGTGCCTTTTTCCGTTCCTTTTTTTCAGATTTTTAAATTTAAGTGCGGCCTTCATAATTACGATGTTGTGGTCAGTATCTATATCTGCTTCTGGGTAGCTTCTACAGTCTTTTACTTGATTCCTAAACCGTTGTCTAACAAGAATGTAATCTATTTGATATCTTCCTATATCTCCTGGCATCTTCCACGTATATCGTCTTCTAGCATGATGTTGAAATAATGTGTTTGTGATGATTAAATTGTTCTTGTCGCAAAATTCTACCAGCCTATTTCCCTGTCGTTTCTCGTGCCTAAACCAAATAAACCTACTACCGCTCCTTCCCTACCCTCACCTACCACGGCATTAAAATCCCCGTAATTATTAAATTTTCATGTCCTTTACGTATCTTAATATGTCTTCGATATCTTTGTAGATGGCTTCTACCTCTTCGTCACTGTAGCTAGAGGTGGGCATGTATACTTGTATTATTACTGTGTTTACCGGTTTAGATTCTAATCTAACCATGAGTACTCTTTCGTTCTTTTGTAAGTAATTTTCTACACAGTATCCTATCTTTTCCGCATAACTATCCCCACACCCAAATTTCCTTCCTCTGCTCCTGTATGAATTACCCTGAAGTCTCCACTCCAAAATCCCTGCCTCTGGCCACCGAACTTCGCTGATCCCTACTATGTCTAGTGATAACCTATTCATTTCGATTTTAGGTTCTCTAGCTTACCTACTTGCTTCATACTTCTAACATTCCACGCTCCGACTCGCAGAATGTTCCCTACTCTTATTTTTAACTTTCCGATCGCATCCTCCGAAGTAGTCCCTCCCGGAGATCCGAATGGGGACTATTTTAACTCCGGAATCTTTTACCCCAGAGAATGCCATCATGTTTGTATCAATTTAAGTACGCTGTGTACTTGGGAGATTAATGTGGTGGTTTCCGTTGCCTTCCACATCGCGGTAGTGTGTCTTAGACTGCCATACCGACCCCTATGGTCTCTGCCAATCTAAGTACCGAAAGAGCCGCTGCCCTCTTTCGGGGACCTGTCTTAGTCTGGTTCCTCACTAACGACCCTACTACTTTGGTTGGACCTGTAGTTTGGCTCTTTAGCTCATTAGAACACGCAAGCCATTTCACCTGTTCTAGTAATTTAGAACTTCGGCAAGGTGCAGGTCCATTCGAAATGGATATATATATATATATATATATATATATATATATATATTGCAATGATAATAGGGTAATTTAGGGGTATATTGAGTCATAAGGGTCGTACGCTACATGTATATCACTAAAGTTTAGAAAACTAAACATTTACATCATAAAATGGAAGTACCTCAACAATTATGCAAAAAGCTTATATCGAGCACACTGTACATAATTCACAACTAACTCTAATTTATGAAAGAAAGCTCATTCTTTAAAATCAAATCATATTTAGTAAGATAAGTAACTTGTATGTCATATAATGCATTTTAAATCAAATGTACAAGCATAAAATTGAAAAGAAATACCCAGGAATAACCGTTTAAACGCAACGAATTTTATTAAAGTAAATACGCAATTAGTGAAAGGAAATAACCTGGTATACTAGCTATAAAAGAATCCCATTCAAAACATTAACGCATAAAATAAATAAACGCATTCAAATACGTCATCATTGAAATTTGACTGCGTGATATATACATCATAAATTCATATAAAATCCAACAGATTTTGAAGTACTAAACAACAAAACGGACGTTTGATTAAGTGATAAAATTTAAATAAATGCAAATATAGACAAGCGGACGTGACTTGTGGAAATTCAAAGTTGTATATTCAAAAAAATACACTATACAAATTAGATGCCTACGTGAGGAAATGCATCACTTCGACACGAGCTTTGATGGTAACTATACAAAAAATCCGAAGGCTGCAAGAAAAGGCAAAGCAAATCGCCTCAATTAACAAAATACGCTCGGAAAACAAATGGTACAGGTAAAGGGAGGAGCCTTTATATAGAACTAGGACTTGGTAAACAATCAGTCTTTCTTCGACCAAAGCACAATCCATAACAGTTCAAAGTATAATATCACACGGGGTGAAGAAATTAAATAATTATTTAATGAAATCGAGATAGAAAATTTTTATAAGAATAATTCTAGTGCCTATCTACGATAAAAGTTGCCGTTAACTTTGAAAAACGTAAGTTAGAATTATTAATGAAACCTAACTTTAATATTTAATAATTTAGGTGACTACTCTAAGTAATGAACTCTAAGTAACGAATCTAAGTAACTACTCTGGCGAACGAATTTAAGTAACGAAACGGATTTAAATAATTACTCTAGCGAAGATATGAGATATATAATTAAGCAGTGGTCTACATAAGCATTGAAGGGAGAAGTTAATCAAACTAAGGGTTAGGGTGGGCGAGCTGTACTACGCAGTAAATAAGAGAGTTTAAGTGGTATCAAACCAGGGGGTGCTGGTCAATCACATGCAGAGGCAGTTCTAAGAATTGGAAACAAGCTAGAAAAACGCAGGACAGAAATAAGAATATTCTTTATTAGTATAAAGGTTTTATTTTAATTGTAATATTTACATTTTGCTTATATTGAAATATTTAATTTGTGAAGGGTCATCAAAAGTCTTTTAAAAATTTACATAGAGAGAAAGAAAGTCATTTGAAGGTACTTCCAGTAGTATGCAGTGTTATTTTTTGCTGGCTTTAAGAGAATTATAATTTGGGCATAATCAGATTGATATTATTATTTTGATTCAGTGGTTAATTTATGAATAGCAAATCAAATGATCAAAGTTATTAAAATGTAAAGTGTATATATTCTTAGTCATTATACAAATTTTGTTTGTTTCGTTTATATCATTCAAGTAGAAAGGAGCTAGATTAAAAGGGAGGGTTAAACTTTCTTTATTATCGTATCGTCGTGCACTCTGTGTGGATTGAACTGAGCTAGCCGAGACATATAAAAAGAGGTATATTTAAAGTTTAAAGTTTAGGTTATTTAAAGACACAGCGGTGGCATTTAGCAGGAAACATACATATAACTGGTTATTTCTTAGATAACCAAGTCGCACGTGCAGTTTTGAACGCCCGCTATAGTGTAGATGGCTTTTCCTGTAAACAGCCAGTAGTATTGCAATTATCGTGTAAAGCACATGTCTGTCTTGATTAACATGTTAAAATGCGACCTCCGCATAGCCTTTTCGAAATAATTCTTCCAAAATCCTCGTCAATGATGTTATAAATTCGACGATATGCACAACTACCATGATACCATCTTTGATGTTATTTAATCTACATTAATTTTCGTTGTTATTAATATTTATGAACGACTTTTAATACTATACAAACTTAAAAATTGTACCGAAGCGACTACTGTAAACTGAGAGATGCTGCGATATAACGGATCCTAGTCTTTAATTAAAAACTCGGATATTGATGGTTTGACGTAAATTTCAGTTCGACTGTTGCCAACACTACAGCTGTTCGAGTAGATGCCTTGTTTTTGTAATACTTCAATTACAAGAGGACCCTGATAATCAAGATAAATTGAATAGCTTGCTAACAAATGTTTTATTGTCGTTATGAATTAACCGTAGTGCTCGATAAGTCAAACCTTTTAATTATTTATATGTAATATTTTATTCTACAAATTTATGTAATTAAAACCTCCACAATAATTAATACTTGGTTAATTACAAAAACATACATGTACGCTTTATTACTCGGACTCGTTACTAAAGTTCCTACACTCTCTTTAGTAACGCTATCTTGCTTATGTTAAATCTTCTAGTCTAGTGGCGCCTGACATTTTCGTATTTATAAAGACCACCCCCCCTCCCGTTAGTCTCATCTCGCTGAAGTTAGAGTTCAGAGTTAGTTCGGAAGTCCCCAGGAGTATTTATTTCTAATACGGAAAAACTACATCTATGGTTAACTTCTGAGAGAAACTAAGGTGATTCTATACTTATATCGTAACACCCTAATCAATATCTTTATATAAACTACTCCACTCTATAACATCTACAAAAACTGAAACAACTAAATGAAAGAAACATAAAGATAGAATACACTTTATAAAGATTAAGGTTAACAAGCTTTATTGTATAGTACAAGAGTAAACGTAAATATATATTCGGAATCAAACTTAATTCCAAGAAGTAAGAAAATGCGTTTTTAGAGTAAGGTAAACACAAGTATTTTATAAAGTGCGAAGCACGTTGTAACATGGCTAGGTCTCGGCCAAATGGCATGCTGGCATGTTACAATTTCATGGTCAAAAATTCACTAAAACCATATGAACGTACGTACGTTCATTTTGTTATCTGTCGTGCATATAATCGAGTGTAGTAGATAATTTAAATATACAGTAGTCTACAAGACTAAATAAAGCGTTTTAACAATTGAATATCCTCTTAGATGTGTATTCGATCACCTCATCCTTGTGTAATTATTAATTATAAAATTCCGTTTGTAGCTACCCTTAGTTGAGCTGTCGAGTAAGAATATTTTATAATAATGAGCACTCCCCCCTTAAATGCAAAGTACATTCCTTACCCGTTCCTTTCACACGTCTCTTTTTATGTGATTATATCAAAAGGAACTAAAAACATATTTGAATACAACTCTGGTTATTACAGAAAAACCATATAAAAAACCATGGGAGATACGTTAGTAAGATCGATACATGCCGAAAATGGAAAACGGAAATCTGCTTACTTCCTGCAATAACCCGTTTAAAAATTTGTTATTACTTTTAACGTCACCTAGAAATTCGTCTGTCTTTCCTATTTCCATCTTAGTTTGTACCTCTTTGCACTTTTCATCAATCCATTGTTCTTTAGCTTTCCTGCATTTTCGAATAATTTCCCATTTTATGGCTTTGTATCTTTGTTTTCCTGTTTCGTCTGATTTATTTTTGTATTTTCGTCTTTCTTCTATTAAATTCACGATATCCTTTGTTATCCATGGTTTCTTATTTTCTTTTTGTGTATACCCCAGAATATCTCTGGCCGCCATGTCTAGGCTGGATTTAATTTTATTCCATTCTATTTCTACTTCCTTAGTTTCAGATATTTTCCCGATATCATTCAGCAATTCATTTGACTTTTTTTCGAATCTTACTTGAATATCTTTATCTTTTAGTTTCTCTAAGTCCAAGTGCCTTTTTCCGTTCCTTTTTTTCAGATTTTTAAATTTAAGTGCGGCCTTCATAATTACGATGTTGTGGTCAGTATCTATATCTGCTTCTGGGTAGCTTCTACAGTCTTTTACTTGATTCCTAAACCGTTGTCTAACAAGAATGTAATCTATTTGATATCTTCCTATATCTCCTGGCATCTTCCACGTATATCGTCTTCTAGCATGATGTTGAAATAATGTGTTTGTGATGATTAAATTGTTCTTGTCGCAAAATTCTACCAGCCTATTTCCCTGTCGTTTCTCGTGCCTAAACCAAATAAACCTACTACCGCTCCTTCCCTACCCTCACCTACCACGGCATTAAAATCCCCGTAATTATTAAATTTTCATGTCCTTTACGTATCTTAATATGTCTTCGATATCTTTGTAGATGGCTTCTACCTCTTCGTCACTGTAGCTAGAGGTGGGCATGTATACTTGTATTATTACTGTGTTTACCGGTTTAGATTCTAATCTAACCATGAGTACTCTTTCGTTCTTTTGTAAGTAATTTTCACACAGTATCCTATCTTTTCCGCATAACTATCCCCACACCCAAATTTCCTTCCTCTGCTCCTGTATGAATTACCCTGAAGTCTCCACTCCAAAAATCCCTGCCTCTGGCCACCGAACTTCGCTGATCCCTACTATGTCTAGTGATAACCTATTCATTTCGATTTTTAGGTTCTCTAGCTTACCTACTTGCTTCATACTTCTAACATTCCACGCTCCGACTCGCAGAATGTTCCCTACTCTTATTTTTAACTTTCCGATCGCATCCTCCGAAGTAGTCCCTCCCGGAGATCCGAATGGGGACTATTTTAACTCCGGAATCTTTTACCCCAGAGAATGCCATCATGTTTGTATCAATTTAAGTACGCTGTGTACTTGGGAGATTAATGTGGTGGTTTCCGTTGCCTTCCACATCGCGGTAGTGTGTCTTAGACTGCCATACCGACCCCTATGGTCTCTGCCAATCTAAGTACCGAAAGAGCCGCTGCCCTCTTTCGGGGACCTGTCTTAGTCTGGTTCCTCACTAACGACCCTACTACTTTGGTTGGACCTGTAGTTTGGCTCTTTAGCTCATTAGAACACGCAAGCCATTTCACCTGTTCTAGTAATTTAGAACTTCGGCAAGGTGCAGGTCCATTCGAAATGGATATATATATATATATATATATATATATATATATATATTGCAATGATAATAGGGTAATTTAGGGGTATATTGAGTCATAAGGGTCGTACGCTACATGTATATCACTAAAGTTTAGAAAACTAAACATTTACATCATAAAATGGAAGTACCTCAACAATTATGCAAAAAGCTTATATCGAGCACACTGTACATAATTCACAACTAACTCTAATTTATGAAAGAAAGCTCATTCTTTAAAATCAAATCATATTTAGTAAGATAAGTAACTTGTATGTCATATAATGCATTTTAAATCAAATGTACAAGCATAAAATTGAAAAGAAATACCCAGGAATAACCGTTTAAACGCAACGAATTTTATTAAAGTAAATACGCAATTAGTGAAAGGAAATAACCTGGTATACTAGCTATAAAAGAATCCCATTCAAAACATTAACGCATAAAATAAATAAACGCATTCAAATACGTCATCATTGAAATTTGACTGCGTGATATATACATCATAAATTCATATAAAATCCAACAGATTTTGAAGTACTAAACAACAAAACGGACGTTTGATTAAGTGATAAAATTTAAATAAATGCAAATATAGACAAGCGGACGTGACTTGTGGAAATTCAAAGTTGTATATTCAAAAATACACTATACAAATTAGACGCCTACGTGAGGAAATGCATCACTTCGACACGAGCTTTGATGGTAACTATACAAAAAATCCAAAGGCTGCAAGAAAAGGCAAAGCAAATCGCCTCAATTAACAAAATACGCTCGGAAAACAAATGGTACAGGTAAAGGGAGGAGCCTTTATATAGAACTAGGACTTGGTAAACAATCAGTCTTTCTTCGACCAAAGCACAATCCATAACAGTTCAAAGTATAATATCACACGGGGTGAAGAAATTAAATAATTATTTAATGAAATCGAGATAGAAAATTTTTATAAGAATAATTCTAGTGCCTATCTACGATAAAAGTTGCCGTTAACTTTGAAAAACGTAAGTTAGAATTATTAATGAAACCTAACTTTAATATTTAATAATTTAGGTGACTACTCTAAGTAATGAACTCTAAGTAACGAATCTAAGTAACTACTCTGGCGAACGAATTTAAGTAACGAAACGGATTTAAATAATTACTCTAGCGAAGATATGAGATATATAATTAAGCAGTGGTCTACATAAGCATTGAAGGGAGAAGTTAATCAAACTAAGGGTTAGGGTGGGCGAGCTGTACTACGCAGTAAATAAGAGAGTTTAAGTGGTATCAAACCAGGGGTGCTGGTCAATCACATGCAGAGGCAGTTCTAAGAATTGGAAACAAGCTAGAAAAACGCAGGACAGAAATAAGAATATTCTTTATTAGTATAAAGGTTTTATTTTAATTGTAATATTTACATTTTGCTTATATTGAAATATTTAATTTGTGAAGGGTCATCAAAAGTCTTTTAAAAATTTACATAGAGAGAAAGAAAGTCATTTGAAGGTACTTCCAGTAGTATGCAGTGTTATTTTTTGCTGGCTTTAAGAGAATTATAATTTGGGCATAATCAGATTGATATTATTATTTTGATTCAGTGGTTAATTTATGAATAGCAAATCAAATGATCAAAGTTATTAAAATGTAAAGTGTATATATTCTTAGTCATTATACAAATTTTGTTTGTTTCGTTTATATCATTCAAGTAGAAAGGAGCTAGATTAAAAGGGAGGGTTAAACTTTCTTTATTATCGTATCGTCGTGCACTCTGTGTGGATTGAACTGAGCTAGCCGAGACATATAAAAAGAGGTATATTTAAAGTTTAAAGTTTAGGTTATTTAAAGACACAGCGGTGGCATTTAGCAGGAAACATACATATAACTGGTTATTTCTTAGATAACCAAGTCGCACGTGCAGTTTTGAACGCCCGCTATAGTGTAGATGGCTTTTCCTGTAAACAGCCAGTAGTATTGCAATTATCGTGTAAAGCACATGTCTGTCTTGATTAACATGTTAAAATGCGACCTCCGCATAGCCTTTTCGAAATAATTCTTCCAAAATCCTCGTCAATGATGTTATAAATTCGACGATATGCACAACTACCATGATACCATCTTTGATGTTATTTAATCTACATTAATTTTCGTTGTTATTAATATTTATGAACGACTTTTAATACTATACAAACTTAAAAATTGTACCGAAGCGACTACTGTAAACTGAGAGATGCTGCGATATAACGGATCCTAGTCTTTAATTAAAAACTCGGATATTGATGGTTTGACGTAAATTTCAGTTCGACTGTTGCCAACACTACAGCTGTTCGAGTAGATGCCTTGTTTTTGTAATACTTCAATTACAAGAGGACCCTGATAATCAAGATAAATTGAATAGCTTGCTAACAAATGTTTTATTGTCGTTATGAATTAACCGTAGTGCTCGATAAGTCAAACCTTTTAATTATTTATATGTAATATTTTATTCTACAAATTTATGTAATTAAAACCTCCACAATAATTAATACTTGGTTAATTACAAAAACATACATGTACGCTTTATTACTCGGACTCGTTACTAAAGTTCCTACACTCTCTTTAGTAACGCTATCTTGCTTATGTTAAATCTTCTAGTCTAGTGGCGCCTGACATTTTCGTATTTATAAAGACCACCCCCCCTCCCGTTAGTCTCATCTCGCTGAAGTTAGAGTTCAGAGTTAGTTCGGAAGTCCCCAGGAGTATTTATTTCTAATACGGAAAAACTACATCTATGGTTAACTTCTGAGAGAAACTAAGGTGATTCTATACTTATATCGTAACACCCTAATCAATATCTTTATATAAACTACTCCACTCTATAACATCTACAAAAACTGAAACAACTAAATGAAAGAAACATAAAGATAGAACACACTTTATAAAGATTAAGGTTAACAAGCTTTATTGTATAGTACAAGAGTAAACGTAAATATATATTCGGAATCAAACTTAATTCCAAGAAGTAAGAAAATGCGTTTTTAGAGTAAGGTAAACACAAGTATTTTATAAAGTGCGAAGCACGTTGTAACATGGCTAGGTCTCGGCCAAATGGCATGCTGGCATGTTACAATTTCATGGTCAAAAATTCACTAAAACCATATGAACGTACGTACGTTCATTTTGTTATCTGTCGTGCATATAATCGAGTGTAGTAGATAATTTAAATATACAGTAGTCTACAAGACTAAATAAAGCGTTTTAACAATTGAATATCCTCTTAGATGTGTATTCGATCACCTCATCCTTGTGTAATTATTAATTATAAAATTCCGTTTGTAGCTACCCTTAGTTGAGCTGTCGAGTAAGAATATTTTATAATAATGAGCACTCCCCCCTTAAATGCAAAGTACATTCCTTACCCGTTCCTTTCACACGTCCTTTTTATGTGATTATATCAAAAGGAACTAAAAACATATTTGAATACAACTCTGGTTATTACAGAAAAACCATATAAAAAACCATGGGAGATACGTTAGTAAGATCGATACATGCCGAAAATGGAAAACGGAAATCTGCTTACTTCCTGCAATAACCCGTTTAAAAATTTGTTATTACTTTTTAACGTCACCTAGAAATTCTAGACGTTCCTATATAAATCCAAATTCTTGGAGTTAGCTGAAAGAACAACGATTTCATGGTCAAAAGTTCATTAAAACCATATGAACAAACGTTGATTTTGTTATCTGCCATGCATATAATCGAGTGTCTGGTTTTCATAGCTGCTTATTGACCCTTCGCCTTCTGAATTAATAGCCTTTATCGAAGTTTAATTATGTGATTTACAATATGATTATAGCAGTGAATAATAATTGGTTTAAAGTTTATTGACATTGTAAGTAAGTGGCTATTTATATAAACTGATTATAAAATATAAAAACATCAACGCAGTCTGTTTTTCATAATAGAGGCCATCATCTATTTATCAAATATATAGCTTTTTCACAGATTATCCAGTCATATTGAAAGATAAACAGCCTTCGTAAAGAAGATCAAGTAATAGATAATAATTTTATATGCTGTTAATAGTCCTGCTTGGTGCTAAAAGATCTTATATTTGTCAGTAAACTTGCCGTAGAAGAATAATAGTTTTTCATAAAAAGCATGGAATTACCAAAAGTTTCAATAATAATTAAAGCGATGTTACAGAACTAATTGTAATTACCTATTTTTATTATTTTTAAAGTTGCAGAGAATCACAACTGTTTATGCTTGTTATGCACTTCCCTTATATTTCCTAGTAGATACAGGGATTGCAATGTTCACCCAACAACACTTTGCAATTGAAAGCACTTTAGTCAAGTCAGTAGAGACAGAAATAGTTCTACAGTGCACAAGTTAGGAAACTTTAAACTTCGAATAATTTCGGGAGTCGCTTGTGCATCCACATTGGAGAATAGAAGTGGAAAATCACTTCTTTGAGGATTCTTTCAGTATCAGTGCGTGATGCGTTTATATAAAGCATTGCAAAAGTAGACATGCAATTATCTATACTTTTTGTTATTGACTTTTTTCTTCTAGATCGATGGTTTTTTAGCAACAACGCGTGAAAATCGAGCATTTGTTCTAAATCGAAATATTATATGAAAGGACCCTAATGCGTATATTATATAGAAAAATATTGAATACTGGTTTATTTGCCAGAAACATTGACCTTGTCAATGAGTATATTTTCAAAATCTTTTCTGTGTATGGACCATTCAGCAAATGATATCTTTAAAAAGTCTCGGCGGTCTTACTCGTGGCCGCAAATTAACTGATGATGTTTTGACGTGGTAGATTTTAGTAATGGTATATTTACATAGCATGTGCTATGACTGTAGCGCGTTGGCGTTATGCTAAATAGAAACTGGATGCAAAAAGAGGAAAACTAATTTTATGCAGACATTAATATTGATGCACCCTGAATATTTCTGATTTCATGAATAGTGGTGTTGATTAAGCATGGTATTTCAATAAATTTTAAGTTCTATTAAAGGAAATTCAAGTCATAGACTAAAGATTATTATAGCAGTTTTATTTCTGTGTAATACATATAGGAACGCAGCTGAAGTGTGTTACGTTGATGAACTTCTACCTGATTCTGTTTCTTTAAGTAATATAGTTGAAGTGTTAACGGATTCTGAAGCTTTTCCTAAGGTGGATACTCCTACAGCCAATGCTGTTTTCTTTCATAACTGTGATACTTCTAGTCCTTTATCTAACGTCGTTGAAATTTTATGTACTCTGTCCCTCTATCTAAGTGTGCTCTGCTTGTGTTTCTTTTCGTAAGATTAATTCTTTTACTGCTAATGCTGTTCTTTTCCTACCGTTGATATTCTGACAACCCATGATGTTTCCTTTTCTACCGTTGACTTTCTTACCACCAATTCTAAAAACAAACAACTTCCTTCTATGACACATTTTGAGTTTTCTAAACTACCCTTGCCTCCACTTTCTCAATCTCGTGCTACGACTACTACACCCCCTACTGTTCCTGTTTGGCAGAAAACTGTCCAAAAGAGGCAGACATTAGTCTATGCTCCTTCCGAATCTGAAGATATATGTTAGCGAAATCCTAATGTCTTCAATCTTGTTTCATTTTCTTGCTGGCGGCGCAAACGCCTGAAGCCCAAGATCTAGTCCTCGCGCCCCAAATTCTTATGTCGAATTTGCTCTCCTTAGAACTTGATTTTTGAACTTTACGATCCCTTTATTTACTTCTCTGTTTTGCTGGGTTTTCTTTCTTTTTCTTTCACCCGTGTGGGTCCGGGAATAGAATAGTCCCATGGTACTACCTGCCTGTTGTAAGAAGCGACTACAGCGGTCCAACATATACACACACACACACTTTATACACGTCCAATACATACTCACACACTTCATACACACACACATACACCCAAACACTTCATAAACACACAGTTTTACTTGGATTTCCTTTTTTTTCGTTTTCTCCTTGTACTCTTTGCACCCGTGTGGGTCCGGGAATAGAATAGTCCCATGGTACGACCTATCTGTCGTAAGAAGCGACTACAGCGGTCCTACACATACACACACACACACACACTTTATACACGTCCAATACTTACTCACACACTTCATACACACACACACACACACACACACACACACACCTACACCCGCACATTTCATAAACACACAGTTCTACTTGGTTCTCCTTTCTTTCGTTTTCTCCTTGTACTCCTTGCACCCATGTGTAGGTTCTGGAATAGAATAGTTCCATGGTACGACCTGCCTGTCGTAAGAGGCGACTACAGCGGTTCAACATATATATACATACACACACTCACATACATACACACGCACATACATACACATACGTCCAACACATAAACTCACTTTTACACACACCCACACGCACACAACACACACGCACACACACACACTCACATACTTATACAGCAACACACCCACACATACACCCACACACGCGCGCATACGCACACACATACTCATGCATAACTATACTGGGATTAGGTTTTCTTTTTTTTCTTTAAGTACTGTTTTTTTTTGTTTGGTTTTGGAAACGGGGTTTATCTTCTTCCTGCAGTTTTGATGCTGCTCTAATATGGATTGTGTCTGCATTAGTTTACTTCTCTGTTACCTACCCTATCCTCTTGCTGGTCTTCTTTGCTGCCGGTTCCTATACCGATTGTGTTTCGTCCATCCGCTCCTGTGGTAGGTGTTTTCTAGTCCGTTTTTGTTTTCTTTGGAAACCACGACTTAGTCGACTTTAGGACTAATTAGCATTTCTTTTCTTCGGTTTCTAGTTTTTTGCGATTCTTGGGTACCACAGTTTGAAGTGATTTCATTTTTTTTCTATCCAGCATTTTTGTAGTTTCCGAGCATACTTTGAGGCTTGACACTTTTGTTATGTTGGCTGTTACTGTTGGGTTTCTTCCTCGCTTCTTTTCTTCACCGTTGGTTTTTCTGCAGGAAACCAATCTTCTTTTGAGATCAAGCACTTTCCTGTTTCTTGTCTGAAGAAACGACTTTGACAGTGTCGACGTCGTTCTACCTTTGCTTTCGTTCAGTGCCACTACCTACCTATTTTTCTTTGTGTTTCTCTTCAAGATTTATTTTTTTTGCTGTATCTGGTACTTTGGCCCTTCGAGCCGGATCAGCATTCCTTTTTTATTTCGGAGCGCTTTCTTTTGGGGTTTTTTGTTTATTTATTCCGTTAAGCGAATTCTTTTTTCTTCTCTTTCTATTATTATATATTGGTTTTTCGAGCAGGATGAGAGTTCCCTTTTTTGGGCGTGTCTTTCTTTTTTTGATTCATTTTGTTTTCGTAACGAATTTTCTTTTAGTTTTTAAGCGAATTTTTGTTTATGGTTGTTTGGGCTTTTTTGTTTTGTTTGATACTGCCCACTCCCGTACTTTTGCTTTCCTACCCCTACGTTTTAATTTTGCTGGGGGGATTTGTCTACGTTCATTTTCGGCGGTATTTGGTTATTTCATTTACATCGATTCCATTTCTACTCATTCATACGTCGACAACATTCTGTTTACAATAAGTACGCTTCCTACTAATTTTCATTTTAAACTTATTTACTTCAAAACGTAAAGTTTATGCTAAAATTAAATAGTCAATGCCTTGTTTTAGGTATCCGTTAACTTGTTATACATTACGACCGCGTATAATTGATTCTTATGTGATTTCCATGTAAAGACTCGTCAAAATGAAGTATTAAACTATCCGATAAAACTGTGTTTTCAAGTTTTCTAATCTCGTTTGATAATACAAATATTACTTTGAACTCTAGTTATTAGTTAAACGAATTAATATTCACTTCCTTTTCTGAATTTTCAAAAAGCTCTCGTCGTGATTGTTAGATTCTTCGTTCCCGTTTTTATGGAATTTTGTGCACGCAGTACTGCGTGGTAAGTAATTGTGGTTGTACAAACATGTACGTTTCGGCGCCTCTAGATGGGCCTATCGATCAGCTCAAACCATCGCTCCTGTTGGCACGAGAGAACACGCACATGGCGTGATTCTGCACCTAGCTAGTTCACTCCATCCTTAGAGGCGGAAGCCAGCCCACAACTTTGACGTAGGTGAGTCTTTAGCCCGATTTCTTTTTTGTTTCTTTATTGGCACTGCTCCTGGAAAGGGTCATGCCCACCTGTTTATCGGGTTCGACTCGAAGCCCACGCTTGGTAGTTGTAAACATGAATATCGTTAGGTGAGATGGTACTTATCCTTAATATTGTATGTTCGGTAACCATCATACGGTGGTAATGTCTACAAGGGGAAGGTTTCCTTTTTTTGTGCTTACCAATTTATGATATTAATTTTCAATTTAACACCCAAACTACTTAATGTCTACAAGCGAAGGGTTTTTCTTTTTTTTGTATTTTTTTAGGGTTGTAAAATTTTGTTACTTTAGGCAGTGTAGTGCTAATGATTTTTATATGTTTAATTGTTATATTTAAGATAATGATTTAGAGCAGTTTTTTTAAGGTCGCAATTTCTTGTTCTTTTTTTTGTAATTAATGTGGGGGACCTAAAAACGGCAGCTTGCCATTGTAAGTATTGATTCCTTTATGTTACGTTCATTTTTGGCACTACTGTTCTGGTGTAATATATATTTATTTGGTAATTAGAAGTTGTATGATTATTTTTATGAGTGTGTAATTTTTTTTATTTCAGGTCTTTCTTTAATTTTTGTATGTATTATACCACTCCCACTCACCGAATGAGCCCGGTCAATTTCTTTTTTTTCTCTTTTGGCTTTTAGGCTACGTAAATGTACGTAGCAAGTGAAGAAAGTATTCCCAAAATTCCAAAAGGGTAAACAGAATATTTATAACAGTAATCTCCATAGCGTGGTCATATCATTGTCAAAAAGCTTCTAGAATAAAGAAATAGAGTCGTAAAATTATTAATTTGCATGTTCCATATAACAATTATCCTAAATACAGGAGAGCATTTTTTACTTGTAGTAGATTGAACAATATTAATGTTACATGAAAATATAGGTAGTTATAATACAAAGTAAACTCCAAACAATATCATAAACATTTTCATGCAATGTAGTAATTACTTTAAAATACAGACGCTTAGTGAAACTCACAAATATCACATTGCAGATAATTTAAATACAATGCATTCATTTATATTGCGGAAGACACAAACACGTGATGTTAACTTAAGTAAACCATATGATATAACCACCCAAGCACATCAAAATAGGAGAAATGCCAGAAACTAGACAGTCTCCGGCAAACAATTAATTAATTACTCGTAAACCAGTAACGAATGAATATGCGAAAGATTATTTATAGAAAGGGAAAGTTGAAGAACTCCATTGGCTACGAGGTAGAAACCGACTGTTCAATGTATTGAACCCACGGAAAGTCGACGAGACTTAATAAAAATTCGGACAGGTTAGTTTCATACCACTATAACTAAACCACTAAAACTATTACCCTCTACACCATAATCCCCCCCACAACAGTACACTACACTACAGATTCTCCACCACCAGCTACACCTTAGATCAAACCGACGATAAGGGCAAAATTTTCATCAGCAAGACCGACCTACATCAGAAAATTGTATATATTCTAAACTTGTTTATGATTTTATGATTTTGTAAATAAGAATTTATGCACCGATTCACAAGCATAGGCCTTTGGCCTACGTATAGTGTCAAACAATAAACGAACCAACAACAACAAACCACTATAGTAGGAAACTAAATGTTTTTTCAATGTGCATTCCAGCTGGTGAAAAAGATGGCCTTAATTAAATTGGCACTCAGTTGTAAGGTAAGTGTGAGTATTTATAAAGTGTTATTTTGTTTTGTGGTAGCATGCAGTTATGAAATCAGTTGTGACGGTTACCACTTCCGAGCACTAGATATTGGAAAGTTGGGGATCAAAGAAAAATAAACTTCCGCAAGACACGGCGGATGCAATGTAGGCAGGCAAGTTACATTAACTATTTATCTTGTGGATTATGTTTATTTCACTAACAAAAAGCTTAAGTTAGTACAACTATATAAATTGGGTAAAACTTACATTTTATTTTCCCCCCTCTTACCAATAAATTGCAAACTATATTAATATTACTACTTAAGAACCTTTGACAATCTATCGTTATAGCTATGGTATCCGTATACGCCCACTCAAAGATAATAATTTAATTTATGCCAGCGCAATTTAATTTACCGTATTTTCACGTTAAACGGCAACATTCCACCTCCCGTGAAGCACTTAAGCTTCACTCAAATCGTCTAGCTTCGCTGACTTTTGACACTGGGCGTCTTAAGGTACCACTGCCGGTTTTAACTTCAACTACACGCACGTGTGCGTCTTTAGAGAAAAGCATTGACATGACAACCCCTTTCCGCCACAAACTTTTAGGTAGAATTCACGTCACAAATGATAACGATGTCATCGTTCTTAAGTGGTTTCTGCTGCAAAAGCCACTTAGTTCGTCTTGTGAGTGTTGGCAAATACTCACGTATCCAATGACGCCAGAAGCAATTTTAATTATTTAATTATTTAAATTCCCATTTCGTTTTGAATGAATTCTAGATCAAATATGTCCCGCAAATTTCTGATACATATTATGCAAGCATCGGTGGATAAATCAGCTACTAGTTCGATGTGTACCGCGCGAAGAGTCATGCAAGTAAATAATGTAGTCCATCTTTTTTCTCTTCTCCTACCATAGGAAACTAGAAGCGGACCAAAATAGTCCATATCTGTGTAAGTAAGTGGTCTTACGGATGGCGTCAAGCAGTCCGCGGACAACTGTCCCATCATGGGTGGTTTAGGCATAGTTTTTCTTATTTTATACTGAAGGCAATTCGCTATCACGCTCTTTATCACAACCCTAATATGTATTATCCAGTATTTTAGTCTTATTTCGTTAATTACCAAGTTGTTGTTATGGTGGTAAAATCTACTGAAATGCAATAATACAAGTGAATTCATGGGTTTTAGGGAGTATGACCGGGTGACGGGCGGATTCCAGTAATGCTAAGGCATAATCTATTCTCTCATAAACGCAAAGCACACTGTTCTCATTTAATCGGGAAGCAAGCGCGAATTTGCTGCTGTTATTCGCATGTGTAAGGTTAGCTTTTATTTCTGTAATCTCATTCTCAAACAGTTATCTCTGTACCAGTTTGCATAATATGGTTTCAGCTGCGCACACTTCTCTGTGGATAATGTTGCTAGTGTGGTTTTTAGGCGCCCGTCCTACTTGGTTTCTCATGAGGCACGAAGAGGTCCCATCATCCAGGCGACCGTTCGTACTAATCGAAGAAGGTTTGTGTACCTACCGAATTCTATAGCCGTGGCGTTCAAACATATCAAGTGACATTGACGTTTTTTTCCATACATTCCAAAGGCATTTCTTTTTCTACAAGCCTTGTCCAGAGGTCTTCGGTTTATTTTAGAAAGTCGGGTTCCAGTAACCATAAATTGTTCACCTAATATTTTATCGAATACGCTGTACGAGTTGCGACGTCGGCTACGTTTAGTGCTATTGGTAACCAGTTCCAATCTTTCTCGTGTGTTGACACTAATATTTCGCTTATTCTGTGCGCTACAATGGTCTTAAATTGTCGATGGTCTGATTTTATTCAACAAACTACTGTTTTAGAATCACTCCAAAAACAGTACCTTGTGGTTGTATGTTGAGATGCTCGACGATCGCATTTCGTAGGCGTGTACCGAGTACTGAGACTTACAGTTCTAAGCGCGGAACAGACAGGAATTTAAGCGGTGCATATTTTGCTTTCCCAGCCACAAAGCAAACCGCAATCCGATTCCGTCATACACGCCAGTAGGCAACTGCGGCAAAAACTAGCTCGCTCGCGTCAACGAAAGGAACTCTATTATACCAGGAAGTCAACGTAATTAGGAATACTCGTCTTACACAGAATTATCATTAGACCAGACGAGTTGGTACCAAAAAATTTCACATTGTTGAAAGCCTTTTAATGCAAGTGTTATTGGTAACGTAGCTAGAAAGTGCACCTAGTTATTTGTACTATTTTTCGATTTTTGTTCCATTTTGTCCATTGTTCTTATAGAAACCCACTCCCTCACTACTACAGTCTGGACGTTTCATATAGCATGAGTGCTGTCTATTCCAGCGAAAGTTTCGCAGTTTTTTTAATGCTTTATCTTCTGCACAACCTTTTAGTAAATATCCTCAAAAATCTTTTCGTCCCATTCGACTCCTACACGGCACACTTCCTGTAGCAGTACCTTGCCATTAGTCACGAGATTTGTTAACATTCGAAATGGATCCAATTCTGACATGACTAAACTCAAAAATTGTCTTTTAGTTGAACTTTGTTTCGTGCAACAATTTTATAATGAACAAAACAGAATTGGTCAACGCCACAGCCCCAATACATTCTTAATATTTTATCCATATCGTCAACACGATTTTTTGAACGACGGTATCCAAATGTCTTTGATCGCCATGTAACTTGTATTGCACCTCGTTGGAATTAGAAACACACCCTCTTAGTTCAAACCAGCCTTAACATGTACCTCATTTATTCGGTTAGCTATACGGAGCGCTTCGTTTTAACTATTAAAGCTTGAAACCAAATCGTTCATGTAATGGTTTGTGCGTATTGTCGTTATTACTTAGGTCTAGCTACTCGCTACTGCCTCGGCATTTTTATTTCGGATGTACAGGGCACTACATGGAGAACATAAGGCTTCAAATAGTATTGAATTCATAACAAACATGTCGATCGGCGTACCCATATCGCTGTTTCTCCAAAGAAAACTCTGCGAGTGCAAATCCTTGCGTATTTTAATTTGAAAGAACATCTCTTTCACGTCTGCATCTAATGGAGTTTTCACGAAATCTAAACAATATACCCACTAATGGTTGGTTTAGATTGGGGCCCTTCAGTAAAACGAAATTTAAGAGAATTACATCTACCGTTGCAGTGGCGTCAAAACAATACCCACCTTCCCAGGTTTATTTGAATTAACCAAAATTAGCCAAAAATGAGGAAGGTACCAAGTTCTAGGCCTCTTCATTACCTTTTCCATTGGACTTAACTTTCTGGCTAAACCTTTATCTATGTATCCGTTCACGACGTCCTTGTACGTGCTGCAAAATATTGATTTTTTTTTCATTTTTAGCTCTATGGAACGTAAACAATTAACTGCCATGATCTAGTTGTCTGGTACTTTTATATTATCCGCTTTCCATAATAAACCTGTTTCAAATCTATTGGTCGTCCGTCTAGTGGTTAGCTGTAACATTTGTCTCGCCCTTATTACTTCATTGAATTCAAGATGTTGTACCGGTATGGTAACACCAAAGTTTTCTGTAGTGAAGCAAGGCTCGTAGACTACTCAAACCAACGAACTAACAATTATTCAGTGTAAATGACATAACCATAAACACAATACTATCACATTAACAATAAATTTGGGACTCAAGAACCAATTCACTTGGCAATTTGTCATCGCCGACTCAAGAAACCCATTATTGATATGGATTTGCTCGAACACCATGAAGTAGTGGTTGACGCAAAAAACAAGAAACTTGTCGACTTAGAGGCAAATCGTTCAGTCAAAGGTCAACCGCCAGTAATAAACATAGTGTGATTGATATCAACCACGGTATCCTGTCAGAAATACCGCAAAATCATAACCAAATATCTGGACATAACTCATCCTAGACACCTTCCCACGTAAATAAAACAAAGTATCAAACATCACATCCTAACGATCCAAGAACCCCCACTATACAGTCGATCACGCAGATTGGCGATTGACAACCTCAAAATCGTGTAGGACAAATTCACTACAATGGTTCAATTAGGAATAGCAAAGCCACTCAAATCACCACGGGTATCATCTCTACATTTAATGGCCAAACGCAATAAAGAGTGGCGACCCACTGACGACGACAGGGCTATAAACGCTCGCACAATTCCTGATAGGTATCCTATCCCATTTGTGGAAAATTTTGCACAAAACCTGCAAAGCAGAAATTTTTTTCTTGCCAGAACCTATCACCAAATCTCCGTAGCTAAAAAAGATATAGACAAGACAGCTATAGCAGCACTTTTTTGTTTATTCGAATTTTTATATATGTCCACCGCAAAAACTTTAAAAATATTCACGAACGAAGTTTTAAACGGACTAGAACTCTGCTACGGTTATATCGATATTCTGGCAGCATTTCAGTCTAAAGAAGAAAACAAACATTTGGAAATTCTCTTCAACAGATTAAAAGATTACGGCATGGTCATAAACCGTGCTAAATGTTGGACAAGATAACGTCAAATTACTCGGCTACCTCATCACCAAAGATGGCATAGCGTTCGAGAAGTGCAAAGTTCAGCTAGTACAAGCTGATCTACTCACACATTCACTCCACGGCACAAAACTATATATAGCAACTGATGCTTCAGACTTTGGTGTCGGTGGAGTAATCCAACAATGGATCAATCAACAATGGCACATTTAGCTTCTTATTCCAAAAAACTAACTAATGCCCAAACAAAATGTTCAGCATACAGTTTAAACACATGTTAGAGGGTAGATATTTCGCGATCTACACATACCACAAATGTATAACCTTCGCTTTCCTACAGATATTGAATAAATGTACGCTCAGGTAATTTAGCTATCTAAATTACATAGCCAATATTCAAAATACATCAAACCCGCTTTGGGAAAAGGAAATATTGCTGCAAACATACTCCCTAGAATAAATAGCATATACTTCAAACAGCTATCCAATTTCCAGCAAAATGATGACGAGTTCAAAGGTCTCAGGAAACGCAACAATTTAAGTTTGACTTATAGACTTATACAAATTCTGAACTCTGATCAAACATTTTTCTGTGACATTTCAACAACGGTGGCTCGCACCTTCTTACCAAAAGAATTACGAAAAGAAGCTTTTGCACTGCATTCACAATGTATCACACCCAGGAATAGAGGCAACCACGACGTTGGTAACCCAAAAAGTAGTTTGGTCTAGCATCAAATCAAACTGCCGCACCTGAACACGAAGTTGTGTTCAATACCAAAAGGCCAAAGTCACAAGACATATGATCACAGAAACACATAATTTCAAACAACAATCTTGCAAGATTCGAGCATGTCCATAATAGACATTGTCAGACCATTAATCGTATCAGAAGAACACTGACGCATATTCACACGCATCAACCGATTAACAAATTAGTCAGAAGTAATGCCTCTGCAAAAACACCAAAGCATTGGTCTGCCAAAAGATAGAAAAATAAACAGAAGCAGTACTTTTAGTCCTAATCGGAATCGAAATGCTTGAAGGTAAGAACTAAAACCTACAGCTACAGTACTACATTTTGTAAACGCTTGGTTTACCAGGGAAATTCGTCACAAGTTCGAACAACCCAACGGAACAAACCAGCTACGTTAACACTTTCAACGACTATAATTAATCCAAGGCGCAAAGCATAGCAGAGAACATACGTTCATATTTAAAGTATTTAAAAATTCAACCCACATTTTTCTGCACTGCGGTGGCAACAAAAATTTTTTACAAAGGAAATACGATGAAACATACAAAGTAATCCACATAGATGGCAAAAGGGTCACCATCGACAAACAGTGTAAGTCAACAAATTCTTTAATCAAAAAGGTCAAACCAGCACACATTGAGAACGAACCCTCAGAAGCAGTCCAAACAAGTCCAGAAGAATAAGATTGTACTTCTCTAACGACAATTACAAAAAGCTGTAGAAGAGTCCGCGTCCCAAAAAAATATATAATTTTTTATTGTGACCATCGCAGTCACTAGAAAGGGAGTATGTAACCAAAAATACTCCTAATGAACTGCCCAATAAGTAGGCAGCATGCAAACAAATAGCACGCACGCATAAAATATCCCTCAACAAATAATGTACTCATCGAACACTCCTCGAAATACAAATAGAACCGTCCAAACGGACAATACAAAAAAATCTCGGTATAACAGCAGCTCTTTTAGAGCACGGGATGCCAACAAGCACGCCAGGATTAGTACCATTCCGCCTTCAGTCTGCTTCAATTTCTACCAACCAAAGAAGCCGCCCTACACCAGCGTCAGCCCATCAGTCGCTAGTTACTGAAGCAATCACCACTACGAAATGCCGCAATACATTTAGCCAGGATTGCTTATAACTGTCCAAGGACATCACAACCTAAATGACATCAGATCCAGGTATTCGACGTGAAACCGCAACATCCAATTTTTCTAAATAGAAACACGTTCCGCAATTTCGCACACTAATGTGCTTTCAGTCCTAGTGTTAAAGACATTTGTAATTTAATTACGCACACAAAAACATTTGTAAATAGTTCCTTTGTACGTGCCATGCTTTGAATTTTAATGTATAATAAGTTCAAGGTTGGGAAATACCATAATATTAATGATATTAATACTACTTTGAAGCCCTCGTATTTTCCCGACATATTTAAGGCATCATCGTAACATTGCCCTCTGCAGTTCCTGATATCGATATTCAGGAGAGCAAGAAAAGTAAGAACTGTGTCTTCAGGTTCTTCTCATTTATTGCCTGCGTTCTGAATAAACTGCAAAAATTTTTTCTTCGGGACATCCATCACTAGAACAAAACGCGCTGCAACTAGTAACTGATCTATGTGAAAAATGTCAGAAGCTCCGTCAACAACATTTGAATAATACTTTTTTTTTATATCATTTACCTTATTTTCCTGAACATGTTCAGCTAATAACATTATCAACTCTTCGTAAATTGTAGATGATAAATAGGATATCTTACCAGAACCGACGTTACTAAATCTTGCAAAGTGTGCTGCCGAAAAAGAATCAAATTCTGCAATCAATTCATAAGAAAGTTTCTATTATACTGTGAATCAATTTATTCATCTTCGCCTCTAAAGCCAAATCCCAAAAAGCCAGTTTTTTATAACTGACACAACTCTCCTTAGAATGTCTTTCCAATACATTTCTTCATCAAACTGGGCAGTTAGCTCAGAGTCTATTTCGATAATATTTTTACTTCGTTCATTAAAATTTATCAGAGTTTATGATGTTTAGAATAGTCATATGCGTTGAGGCGGACCGTCGCATGCTGCCAATCGTTGCAGCCATTTTGTACAAGCTGTTGAAAGTTCTGAATAAACGACAGGGACTGCAAAATACAGTTCTCTTTTCTTCAGAGTATATCAGCCACCTTCGTCTTATTTTTTTCCGTTTGGCAGTTTTCTTTCAAACATATCCCTTGTTAAAGCTCGAAAAAAACGCCTCCGCACATGTCTTGTTAACCTAAAATGGATTGTCCATATTCTTACAAATGCCGTGTTTCTCAGCTATGGACGTGCGAAATCGTTTAATATCCATTTTGCTTGATTGGTATCCACAACGGTAGATAGTGCACCAGGAGGAAGTAGGGAGTCCTCATTAGCAAGTTCATTAACCAACTTCAATGTCCACTGAATCAATTTTTAAACCGTTAAAAAATGTTGAAATAGATCATTCACGTAAAAGAGACGAAACATTAGGTAATTTCTATATGCACATTTATATTCAATATGCTACATAATTTATATAAACTTTTGCTTAGCGAATAGAAAATCAACCAGAAACTAACTCTCGATTTCCGTGTGTGAAAGATCCCATTTATATACCAACTCCCGGCAGTTTTAGTAAAATCCAGACGAATCTAGTAGGATGAGTCAACGCATGAATTACGAAATACGCTGAGTCATTTCTTATATCGATTTACTTAAAACGTTTATTGTAGAATGTTGAAAACTCATTTACCAAGGAGTGCGTGTGCATGCAACATCCGTGGTGCGGCAACACAACCCTTGATGGGCCTGATACGCTACACTAGGTAAAATAAAATATGATATGTCTTGTTACGTGTTAAGTAAATTAATACGTAACACGTATTTTTCAATCATTGGATATCCGGTTTCCATTTCTTATACCCATTAAATTTCGTTCAAAGCAAAAGCAGTTCTCTTGGTTTTTTGGCTCTGGTCTTGAGTAGACCATAAATTAATAGTTTAATTGTAGGTTTGGAATGGTAAGATTGTTCAGGCGTTACATCACTTTACGGGACTTTTTATCGTTCACGGGTAATGATGTAAAGCTTTTACTGGATCTGGAACTAATTCTGCCGGGAATTACGTGGACATATCCATACCGGGGTTCAACTAGAGCGGGTGTGTTTTGGTCGGAGTATCTTTTAGCGTGTTTTTCGATGTTGTGACCTAGCTACTGACCCCAGCTTTCTTTACCTCATCCTTTTGGGACATATTACAATTGAAAGATCCATGTGACGAAAATTTGATGACAACTGAAAACTCGACGCAAATGTACGTTAAAACCCGTTATAACCTTGGTATAGAAAGTTCCATGCTAAATCATACAATTTAAGGTTAACGGGCGTTTAACGTGTAGTAATCCAAGCACGAACAAATGTTGTGACAATTTTCGTCTCTTGAATGAAACGTAACGGTCTTGAGAGAGACTTAAAAACAACATTTTAGTGTGAAGAATGAATGCGCCTAAATTTCTGGAAGTGTTAGATATTGCAGTGCAACAGGTAAAAGAATTATCATATGTGTACTGCATTATTCTTATTATTATTATTATTATTGCCCATTTATAAATTTCACACTGTGGATGTCTCAGAGCAGACATAAATGCAGTGAGTATGAAATTTTTGAGAAATATTTGTGGTAAGACTAGAAGGGACATAGCCATGAATTGGTAATAAATGTTTGTAGTTTGAAAAACAAACCCACACATCACTATAAAAGAAGCACATTGCAAAATAGTTTGGTCATGTAGAATAAATGAGTGGACAAGGGTTTAATGAAATAGTGTACAAAAAACGGATCAGTGGTCTGTGGAGAGCTCCATCATACGAGATGTGGCTTGAGATAGTGAATGCCAGTATGAAAAAAGGGAATTGAAAACCGCCAAGAACAAAAGAGGTTGTATGCAGCAATACATGAATTTTCACTGAGGCCAAGGAAGTGTGCCAGGACAGGAAGTTATGAAAGAGATTGTTCATGAATTCTTAAGATTTCTGCTAGAAAAAAATAATATTAGAAAAGGGTTTCTCAAGACCGGTTTGGCCTTTAGGAAATGTCTATTCGAAAATTGATCATTTGGTTACATCCTAGAACCAACAGGCATGTGGTATGTGTCATAAAAATTCTTATTTTACTTGTACTAAACGTGAGGCGGCATTACACCTTAACGCAGGCATGTGAAATGTCGCAAACCAGATCCTACCCTCAAAAACGACGGATGATGATAGATCGCGTATTGATAATGTGCCTAAAATTATCTGTAAAGAAGTTTGCAAAAGGGGTGCCTCCGGTGGCCCAAAGTGCATCATCTGTAGCTGTGCAGAACAGAAAAATGTGCAGTTTTCTGATAGTAATGTAAATTGTTGCATTTCGTCGGTGACAATGATCTCGGCTGTTTTCGTAACTTCCGCGTGAAACTGAAATTAGAATGACTCACAATGTGTTATCAAAATCCCGCACGTTAGTTCTTAATATTAACCTATGTTGGAGTTTTGCATTTCTGCATTAAGTCAAAATTCTTTGTAAATTATATTTCAAATTTTATTATTACGTCTCAAAATTTGCCGCCCTGGGCAATTGTCCATGATTGTTCATTTATAAATTTGGCACTGACTGCAAAAAATCGTACTCAAAATAAGATAGACTCGATTATTATTCAGATGAGTGCTTACGAACGCGATATTAGTAAAAGCACGAATTTTTATTATCAAATACGCCTTTCTTAAGTAGTTGCTACTAAATTAATACTTTCAGATCTTCGTCAGAGGAGAATAATAGCCAATTACATAACTTCCCTTAAACACTGAAATTATAAACGTATACTCTTTCATTGCAGCAATTACGAACTAAATTTTAGCAAATAACTCTACTTCTATTATTTTGAAGCTAGAAATGCAACAGCATTGTAATATGAGAATTACATATCGAACTCTTATTTTCAGTGCAAATTTAGGCAGCCCACTTTACAAACGAGTGCATAACTTGTTACAAACCTACAAGTATATTCTAATCATTGCACCTCTGTATTTATAAGCGGATTTTATAGTTAGAATGTTTATTTATACAGTATGAAATCAACAATCGGTATCTGTAAATTGTAGATGATAAATTTTGCAAGCTGTGATGCCATATAAGAACCAAATTCTGCAATCAATCCTATACACATAAGAGTTTCCATTATACTGTGAATCAATTTCTTCGTGTTCGCTTCTAAAAGCCTAACCTATAGAAGTCAGTTTTTTATAACTGTCACATCTCTGCTTAGAATGCTTTTCCAATACAACACTACTTCATCCAGTTGGACAGTCAATTCGGAGTTTATTTTTCCAATTTTTTGCTTCGTTTTTAAAAATCTAGCAAACAAAGTTATGCTGTTTGGACAAAATACTGAATACTATTGTATAGTGTAAGCAGTTTTAAATAGTTTATTAACAAAGGCTACACTAGAATATTACTACGCACTATGTACAATAATAATAATAATAATAATAATTAAATAAACACGAAGTTGTTACTAAATATTTCACAAAATTTTACGAAAGGTAATTTATATATACAGATTTATATTCACTATGCTACGTAATTTATAAAAACTTTGGGTTCGCGTATAGAAAACCAACCTAGTGTGAAGATCCTATTTATATACCAACTTTTGACGGTTCTAGTAAAATCGAGACGAATCTAGAAGTATGAGTCATCGCATAAATTACTTCGTCCCGTAGAACTTCCGGTGTTTAAGATTACCCATATTCTTATATCGATTTACGTAAAACGTTTATTCTAGAATGTTGATTATTCATTTGCCAAGGTGTGCGTATGCTTGCATTATCAGTGGTGCAGCAACACAACCCTTGATGGTCCTGATACGCTACACTAGATAAAATAAAATATGTTATTAGTCTTGTTACGTGTTAAGTAAAATAACCCGCGACAAGTATTTTTTCAATCATCGAATAACCGGTTTCCATTTCTTCTATTCATTAAATTTACCATATTTCGTTTAAAAACAAAAGTTGTTCTGTTTGTTTCTGGGCTCTGGCATGGAGTATATATAAATTAATAGTCAAATCATAGGGTTCTAATAATGCAGTTAAGATGTCCTCGGGAGTTACATCACTCTTGCGGGACATGTTATCGTTCACGGGTAATTACGAGGGTCATTTTTTTTCAACCTCCGATAGGCTATAAATAAAAGACAAGTTTATATAAAACAATAATTTTATTACCAAAAGATTGGTACACCTACGGTTACTTTTCGACATAATCACCGAAGAGATTAAGACATTTGTCATATCTGTGGACAAGCTTTTCAATACCCTGTTCAAAGAAAATTGCCGCCAATGAATTGAAACTTGAAATTCCGTAGACAAGGCAGTAATGGTGAATCTGCGGTTTTCTTTAACCAGGCGGCTCCGTGGCGTAGTGGTATGTGTGTGACTACCACGCCCAAGGTCCCGGGTTCGAATCCCGACACGGTCCGCTTGAAAAATGTTAGGCGAGCATTTTTCACAAAAATACTCCGTCGGATAAGAGGTAAAATGGAGGTCCCGTGTGTGAGTGTTGTCACGCACGTTAAAGATCCCTACCTGGCTTGGAACAGCAAGGGTTCGGCAAAATTCCAAATTTTCCAGGTAAAAAAAAACTCGCTTCCTGGCCAATGTAGTACCTTCGGGTGGAGCATTGGAAAATCAAATGTAAGGTTTTCTTTAACCATTCTGTTAACACGTTGAACCAGGTCATCTGAAACGACAGATTTGCACCCTTGGCCCCCTTCATCATGCACATCATTACGGCCATCTTTATACTTTTGACACCATTCACGCACAACACCATCACTCATGAAGTTTCCCCCATACACACGACTTATTCTTCGATGGATTTCTGCAGCACTATGGCCTTCAGCCTGTAGAAAACGAATCACACTTCGCACTTCACACTTGGCAGGGGCATCAATAATAGCGGACATGTTTACGTGATTGTAGCACAACGCCGACTGACGGCTGATGTCAACAATGGCGGAGTGTGTAGTGCAAGAGCTGCGCAGTCGCCTACAGCGCATGCCCGTTTTCTGCTACCCGCGTAGCGTCTGCACGAAGCGATCGGAGGTTGAAAAAAAAATGGCCCTCGTATATGAAGCTTTCATTGGACATAGAACTAATTCTATCGGAAATTAAGTGGACACTTTTTTTTATCGGGGCTCAACTAGAGCGGGTATGTTTTCCTTGGAGTGTCTGTTAGTGTGCTTGTTCGGTGACCTTGTTACCGCCCCCACCTTTCTTTACCTCAGCCTTTTAGGACACACTACAATTGGAAGATCCATGTGACGAAAATTTTATGAAAACCTGGACCACGGCTCCCTGAAAACTCGACGTCCCAAGGGAAGTAAGTAAAAATTTACGTCCTGCTTCACAGCCATCCTAGTAAATGCAACTTACAAAATGTGATCTCAGTGACATAAGTGTCAATTACGGTTAAGGTAGGGAAAAAATATATTTACGATGAACTTTAGAATATGGACTTAAGTTTTGTGAAAATGATAGTTTTTTGCAGGGTTTGTTGATCCCGATTGGGGCAGTAACTCTAATGGTAGAAAGTCGTATACTAGATTTTGTTTTATGCTATCACGTGGTCCAGTAATTGGGGAAAGCAGGAAACAGAGTACTGTTGCACTCTTTAGCACAGAAGCTGAGTATGTTGCAGTTTCTGAAGCCACTAAAGAGGCTGCATATTTAAGGAACCTATTGGTAGAATTCACAAGTGTAGAGGGCTGCATAACATTGTATAATGATAATTTAGGCGCACTGAAATTGTCAATCAATCATATGTTTCATAAACGTACGAAACACATTCATATAAGGCACTACTTTGTAATAATGTTGAATTAAAATATTTAAAACTACCAATATGCCTGCAGATATGTCGACAAAAAGTTTGGGTTCAGTCAAACATAATAAGTTTATAAAAAAATTGGAAGTTGTAAATTTGAAAGTAACTAATGATTAGTTATAGCTTTCGTATTCTTGTGCTCCAGTGAGAGTGTTAGTTGGTGACCACAAAATACTTTTTCTTTTATGTATTTGTTAGAGATCTGGCAACACTGTCCTAAAAGTTGTTATGACAACTATATTTTTCTTTTCTAATGTCAAGTATCTTTTATATTAAATTAAAATAATTACAGAGCCGAATGATTACAAGTTTTTCTATTGATAAATCGCATTTTCTTATTTATCCATCTACTCTGACTACCAGGGACAATATTTACGGGCCCTGGCAGCAATTGGTTTGCAATCATAAGATAGATGTGCAAATAAAGGATATGGATCAATATTGGATAATGTCAAATTGCATACAGAGATAGATGGTCTACCTCCGTTAAAGATAAACTTTACTCCAGAATGTTGTTTTAGAAAATTATGTCCAATAATAACATCGTAACAGAGCTCTTCAAGAACATACAGTTCGATATTTTGATAAATATTGTTAAATATTTTTAAGTTTACGATAGAATATCCGTGAACTAACGAAGTTTAAGATACCATGAGACATTTAGATTAATTGGAAGTATATTAATCAGATTTATGCTCACAATAGCTGTCTGAACTACTTCTGCCTTGCATTTGTTTACTTCTATTTGTAGAATCGCCTTTGATAAAGAGGCAAGAAATGATGCAGATATCATACTGATAATGGCCGCAAAAGTTTTGCTGTTATAAACATTTTTCAGATGCTTAGATCTGCACACTTGTATAAAAAGGTGTTTTTTGCCACAACAATAGCATATAGACTCCTTAGCAGAACATTTGTCTTTATAGAATGTCGGTTTTTGCCACAAACATAACATTTGGAATTAGTTACGGCAATTGTAGAACTGTTTCAGTTTGCATATTTTGTACAGCACTTGGCATTTGTTGTTCTATTTTATCATTGCTAGCAAAATCCCCCCGAGATATTCATCAAGCTGGCAGCACGAGTGACGATGCATTGGATTTCGAGGAGCATGTGTCCACTCCTCGTCATAATAGAAGGGACTCACGAGACCACTAGACGAGACTAAGGCTAACGAGCTTGAATGATAAAATGGCACCGTATGAGGTGATGCTGTCCTTCACGATCCGATCGTGCCGGGAAAGGACAACAGGGCACTAAGCATTGAAGACAAAATAGGGCACCTCCTAAAAGGGTATAAAAGCCAAAGTATAATATACAGATGCGCAGGGTGTAAAGCTACTAACAAAACATTACATGGCATGAGGTGCCACATGCCTAAGTGCAAAGGTATTGCGCAACCTCTTCCCGAAGAGGATCTCTTATGTAGCCTCTGCGGGAAGTGGTACAAAAACAAGACCGGATGAGTATCCACATGAGGACGGCTCAGCGAGCAGAAAGGAATGTGGCGAGAGCCGCCGCAGTAGAAAAACCCTGACGACGGTGTGGGGTTACCATCTTCAGCGATGAAGAGGTCGAACTCATGCTGAAGATAGAGATATCTCACGCAAGTGAAAAGTTCCTCGTGAAGAAGATAGTTGAGTTCATACTGAACAAGACCGCTAAACAAATTAGAGACAAGCGAGAAACAGATGTATATAAACGAAAACGAATGCGTGAGATACGGCTGGGGCGCACCGCCTAGCTCATAGTGTATTAGATCCAGAGCTAACGCCAGTCGAAACAGATTATACAAGTTCGGCTCCGTCCCAAGAGAATGTGTCGGCCGGGGAGTTTGACCATCCCCAGAGAGTCCACCGGTTCCCGACACCACTGGAGAAGAGGTCCCAGTGGGGGAACAACATCCCTCAACGACTTCAGAGATAGCTGATCTCTGGCGATCGGACGGTGTGGAGGCGGCTCCCGCCCACGCAACCGGCCCAAGAAAGCCTTGCCCGAAGGGATACAGTCAGCCTTAAATACCCCCGAGGAGGTGTTTCAAAGGCTATGAGATCTGCCCAGTGATATCAAAGTCCCCTAAGATCTCGTGGATTACCTGTACGAGCAAGCAACTGCCCTCCTGGAAACCGAGGAAGAGCAGAGAAGTGTCCGCCGTTGTCGAGGAAGGAGGGCCAAGCGGGGTGCGCGCCGGTAGTACCTATACGCGCGGACCCAGGACCTCTTCCAGAAAAATCCAGGTCAGGTGACCAAAATTGTCAGCGATAATGTGGACTTGCTTGAGCTGGGCTGCGGCTCAAACAAGTTGAACCCTGATCACATACAATACATTATGGGGTACAAGCCGGAAGTACAGATATACGAGACGGGCGAGGGAGTAGGACCAAAAAAAGTCGCAGAGGTACTTTCCCATTACAAGCGTAGAAATATCGAAGCGATTAGCCCGCACGAAACAGTTCACCGCCGCTGGCCTAATGGCGTTTTGGTGAAACACGTCAAAAGCGCCGGCTGGCAAGAAGTCCTCCGTCTCCTGTCAAACTTCTTCATGTTGGCAGGTAGACAACCAACATCATGGAAAGTGAACGGAACACTGCTAATTCCCAAAGAGAGTAACGACGAGAGGAGGGCCGGAAACTATCGACTAATTACCATCAGCTCCGTCCTGAGTCGTTTATAATAGACTCCAAGTTCAGGCAGCATGTCCAAATCACGCCCCGGCAAAAAGACTTCGTTTCAGAGTCGGAGTGCTTCAATAATGTACACATCTTGAATAAATTGTTGCGGCACTCAAAACAAACCGGCACTGGCCTGGTTGCAGCGCAAATTGACATTAGCAAGACTTTCGACACGGTTCCCCATCCGGCAATTGGAGCTGCATTGTACGCGAAAAATCTTCCACAGCAGGTGATACGCATGGTGGAAGACGGATATGAAGATGTCCACACCGAAATAAAAATTCGGGATCAGAAGATTGATCTCGTCCTCCAGAGAGGGTCAAGCAGAATGACCCTCTTTCACAGTTCCTTTTCAATGCAGTAATGGAGCCTTTGATGCATGACCTGGAGAAGCAACCCGGTTACCCCACAAGTGAGGACACACATGTTTCTTGCCTGGCCTTTGCTGACGATTTAATACTCGTCGCAGGCACAGTATCGCAGGCAGAAAGTCAGATCAGGCAGACGGAACAATACCTACGGGATTTAGGTATGACAATGTCGGCGCAATTGCGCGCTTGATTTCGTCTAATCCCGACGAAAGGCTCCTGTTACCTGACTCCCCACGAGTTGAAAATAAAGAAAAAGGTTTGATCCCGTTCACGGGCCCGGAATAGTACATGACCTACCTTGGTATAAAGATATCTCCCTGGGCCGGTATTAATATCTAAAGCGTCAGGGCTAACTTTGCTGAAGTACCGAATCGTGTATAACGGCTAGCACCAAGTCCCACCAGAAGGTAGAGTTGATCTCCCGATAGCTAATCCCCAACTACCTGTATCAATGGGTGATAGCAGTTCCGCCACTCACATATTTAAGATCATTAGACCAGGAACTACGAGTAGTTCTGCGTAAAATTTACCACTTCCCACGGTCTACTTCAAATGGACTGCTCTACTGTGACAAGAATGACGGAGGATTAGGATTTCTGAATCTCGAAATGATCGTCGTCTTGAGAACTTTAAAGGCAGGACTTAAGTCCCTGCAGAGCGACGATCTAGTGATGAAGACCCTAGCAGCGGACACCAATTTGGAAACACGACTAAAGAGGACGTCCGCTGCATGCAGGCTCATATAGCTAGTCTCCAAAGCAGAGATCGACCTATGGAAGAGGTGGGTCAAGAAATACGAGCTTGTAAGGTGGGTCGCCCGAGGTTCTCAGGACAAGTCGGTCGCAGCGCTCGCCAACGATAAAATTGCCAACGCATGGCTTCGCAACCCAACGCTCCTGAGCCATGCAGACAAATAACAGCGCTAAAAATGAGAACGAATTCAGGTACAGATAGGGTTGCCATGAATAAGGCGGTCCCCAAACGGACCTCAACTGTCGTAGGTGTGGCTCCCAGCTGGAGACACTGGGACACATCCTGGGACAGTGCACACACACTAAAAGCAAGTTGTTAGTGAAGTGCAATAGCAGAAACCAGCGGTATCGGTAAAGAGGAATCTATGTTACGGCTATCCTCGGGCGGAAATCTTAAACCCGATCTGATGATACCGAATCAGAGAGAGGTCTTCGTGGTCGACGTAACAGTCCGCCGCGAGGACAATGATTACTTAACTCAGGGACGACAATCGAAAATCGACAAATATAGCCAACTGATACGGTCCCTTCTGATGGACCTAGGAGCAGCCACAGGAAAAGTCTTACCGATAATGGTAGGAACAAAAGGAGCGATGCCTAAGGAGACGGTCAAAGTCTTAGCTCAGCTGGGTATCACAGACCGAAAAACGCTATTGACCATGTCGTTAATAGCGCATTGTAGCTCCATAGAACTATATCACGAGTTCATGCACTACGACGCTCCTCTCTGGTGAAGGGCCCCAGGTCGGGAATTTCGGTTACCGGCCTGACCCTAAAAATTTCAGACACTAGCTCTCCAACATTTATGTATTTTAATTGCGGCGTCGTGTTATTTATTATTAGGTTACGGTTTTATTTACTTATGTGGGCGCACTGCTGTCCCTTTTTGGCGTGGTGTTATCCCGGTGTGACGTCCCGGAGCGTCATTGACCCTTTTTAGCATTTCGTTATCTATTTTAAATGTGCAGTTTCTTTCCCGTGGATACCCTAACCCCTATTGGCGGGTACCACGAGCCTGTGATATCAATGTGTGATACTGGATTTAAGTTTTTAACCAGTTTAATTGGAAATGTTGGAGATGCGAGTCGTAAGGCGCCCATTGGGGTTGCTACGGCGGCGGGCGGGACCTGAGGCCCTCGGTGGCATCCTCCACGCGATCTTTCCCAGTGCAAGTCGCACATCACTCAGTTCCGAGGTATCAAGTCTGAAGTACTGATAGTGTGGATATGAGCTAGTGCGTGAGGATACGGCGAAGGGAGCCGATCCTCGACAAAATAAAGGCGTACAGGTCACGGGCCGACATTCCCGAAAGTTCAACGAAAGCGTTGTTGGTTATAGCATTTGTTACGTTCATTTTCGTAAATAATTAATTAGTTTATATGCAATAATTTTTACCTTAAATTCCTTTGGCGTTCAACACACAAATTAATTCCGTTAATTAAAAATAACCCTTTCGTGTATTAAAATTTGTATTGTAATTAATAATAAATATCCTATCTAGGTTAGTTGATAAATCTTTCTGCTCATTAGAAAAATAAATATCCTTTCTAAGAATTTCGTACCGTGGAATTTACGCCCTAATTAGATAAGCGACTTTCCAAGTATTTCAATAATTAAATGCTGGTGTGTTTTCCCTTGTTAAAGAATTCGGCGAATTTATTTTAATAAAATTAGGGTTTTCCTGTTTTATTTTTCTTGACAAGTTTACGTGCTTTAACCAAACAAATGTAACAATTCATTTGCTGTTCGACTAACAACCAGAAAACACGTTCTATTTGGCTTCGTTGGTTTTCTTTATGCGAATTTCCGGCACGCATTATTTAGCGTGGTGAGTATATAGAGTTTGTATAAAACAATACTTTTCGGCTACATTAAATTAATTTATTGTTCGTAATTATTCTAGCTTCCTGCGGGGGACACGTTAATCCCTTGAGCTGTCGTTTCTTTTGGGAATGCGAGGTCAAATGCGCTCTGCCTGGGCATAAGCCTGCCTACTCGCTGACGTAGACCAGCGACTGGTTCCACCCCGATGCCAGTAACTCGAGGGTGAGTTCTTTTTTTCTTTGTATGCGCTTGTGACTTCGGAACCAGAACGTTCTAAGATGGCATTTCAGAATTTGATTTTTATATATAAAAATTATTGAACTATTTTGGCATTTACTGCTCTTTGGTTACTACCTTACTATTTGTTTCTAAATTTCTAAAAATATACTACATGTTTGTAAATATAGGCTCAGGTTATACTTACGATATTCTAGAGCTGTGGTTTTTAGGGTTGCGTTTGGTTCTTTCTTTTTTTTACTAATTACTGTCAGGGGGTAATTACCTAAAAACTACAGCTCGCCCCTTTTCATGAATTTTTTTTTACTGTGTTGTATATATATTTTGTTTCATTATAAGTTCTTTCTTTTCCTTTGTATGTTTTGTTCTGAGTGTGAATGAGTGAGTGTTTATATATTTTTTTTCTATTTTTTTCAGGCTCTCCTTTACTTACTTATAGGTATAAAACCCCGCCCACTCGCCGATTGAGCCCGGACTTACTTCTTCTTTCTTTTTCTTGTTTTTTTTTATGTTACGTCAATGTACGTAGCACATTTGTATGCAATTAAATTGATTTGAGTAAGACTCGGAGTGATGTTGAACCATTTCCAAGGTTCGAGCACGATCGTGTTATTGTCAAGAAGTCTTTGTCTAACGAGTGCGGAATTAAGCCAAGCTATGAACGAATCCCTAACAAAATCATCTCTGTTCTACTCCGCAGGTACAACAATGAAATTGCAATCCTTACTCATCTGCTTTTAAACCAGAAAATACTGATCAATCGATTCGCCACCTTGTTTCCTAGTACATAAGGAGCATCTTGCAACAATTTCATTCAACGGCTTTACATAAAGATTTTCTAATATTATTATTGCGTCTTCATATTTAGTACATTCACTTATGTATTTAAATATAGCTGGACTAACATAGTTTATTAGGATATTGAGTTTTTCTTCAATTGATGCAACTTTATTTGCATTCAAAAAATTTCAAAGGTTCTTTTCCAATGCTTCCAAAGATGAGTAACGGAACTAACGTTAGATTCTATATTCGATTTGGTTTGATAAAGATAACCATATTAAGTTTGTTAAATTGTAGTAAAATACCTCTGTACTGTAAGCTTTAATAAACTCAAAATTCTAGTCTGACATTACTTTCTGACAATAAACGACTAGCGCTAACTACAGAGTAAATGAATGACACAATTTAACATACACTTATATAACAGTTCCCTTAGAAGCTGAAATTTTCGACAAACCTGTTTTGCTGAAGTAGTTGTGAAATAAATTGTAGCAAATAACGCCGCTTCTAGTGCTATAAAGCTATAAATGCAACAGCATTGCAATATGAGAATTACTTATCGCACTCTTTGTTTCCGTGCAAATGTAGGCAGTCCACTTTACAAACGCGTGCATAACCTGTTACAGACCTAAAAGTGTATGCTAATCCTTCCAACTTTGTATTTATAAGCGGATTTTATAGTTAGAATATTTATTTATAGAGTATGAAATCCACAGTCGGGGTGTGTTTTATTTACGCGGTTGATGTTCAGTTTACGTTTAAAATATTTGTATCTTTAAGTTTTATAAAATTTAATAGGTATTAAGTTTTATATAAGCTGTAATAAAATTTTAAAACCAAATTGTTATAAAAATGATAAACCGTGCAATGTAATGAAGTATACAAAACGAATACATAACAGGGGGTATAGCTCAGTGGTAGAGCATTCGACTGCAGATCGAGAGGTCCCCGGTTCAAACCCGGGTGCCCCCTGCTTTTTTTTTTTAATATATCAACTGATTTATTTATCGTTTCAACTGTTTCATATATTTCATAGAGCGGTGTTGATTTATACGGAGATTTAGGTGATTATAATGCCTGTAACCGCGACGGAAACGCGAGCTACGAAATGAATTTTAACCATCATGCTTTATTTATTATACAGGGCTACTACAAAAGACTAACGACTTCAACGTCCTATAAAACAAAAACTATTAGCGATAGCAACATAATCTTTTCAGTGCTATGTTAAGAAACTCTTAAACTTTCGATTGTTGTGATTGGTTATACTTTATGTGGTAGTTGTTGCAGAAGCTGAAACAGCGTAAAATCTTGTGGAAGAAGTATATTGCATATAGAATTTGCTAAACACAGGTGCAACAATGTCCAACATTTCCAAAAAACTACCACTAACTAAACCATTAATTTATGAATGAAATAGGAAATTCCAAACAACGGGCCGTTTGTGCAAAGGAAAGAGCCCAGGAAGACCGCGCGTATCAGATCTGACGAAACAGTTGCACGCGTTCGTGCTGCGTACTCAAGTTTGCAGTTACAAATTCCGTAACAAACTCTACTGAAAACTTCGTGGAAGCGTTTGCAAATGATGCATTACAAATTGCAGATGTTTCAGTATGTACATCAAGATTTTGGAGTATGTTAGTATGTTAGCGATAAAGCCCGTTGTGTTTGCCTAGGCGAACCGCGCATTGCCAAAGCCCTCCAGGCAAAGTCAGAAATTATTTCGTATTGAAAACTTTGCCTGATGTGTAACGCGGTAATCTTAGGTTAGTCAGATTGTGTTAGATAAAGTTCGAAATATCTATAAGTGGGCGTTTAAATCAGCGTGGAAGCCGTTAAAACTAGTTACAAATAGTTTCCATCCTCTTCTACCAGGAATGAAGCGATGTAACGCATCCTTCGCTTTGCTTTCAGTTCGCATTCTGTAATCTAGCTTGGTGTAACCGTTTAGTTGCGTTAGTGTGTTGATGCATTAAAAATGAGCGAAAGCGATGACACTGGTCTCGCAAGATGAGAATTGAATTTATGAAGGAATTGGAAGGCGTAAGGCTGGACGCACACCAAAAACAACAGGACGCAATATTTTGTCTCAAAACAAAACTGTCTTGTCAGTTCATCGGTCGACTACGTCATTGCCTTGTTAGTAGGCGGAGTGTCACACATTGGCTGCGACGCGATGTGACATTTATCTCGAGGCAAAAAATCTTGTTGCAAGGTGTCTGTCGATGTCTCTCCCAATTCTTACCACGAGACAAAACGCTTGCAACATAGCCAACTGCGAATGCAACGACTGCAAATCAACTGTTGGCTACTTTCTTGTCAAATATTTGTCATCATCATCATTAGGTCTTCAGTCCTAGAACTGGTTGGACGCGTACCCTCACTGTTTCCTAGTCGGAAACAACCTACACATTTCCCTGAAATTTGCACAGTCTGCATCTATCACTATCTGTGTGCGAAAGTCTGATCTCGATCTACTTCTACCTCTCTTTTCCTATCACTGCTTGTAATATATCCCGTACTATTCCCCAGAAATGCCTTAGAACGTATATCCTGTCCTTCTATTTCTCCTACCGTTTTCGTTTTCCACAGATATCTTTATTCCTCTACTATTTCTACAATCTATTTGTTATTAGATTTGTCTGTCCATGCAACCATCCTCATACATCTAAAGCACAACATTCCAGTATCTGTCTGCTTTTCCTACTGCCCCTATTTCATAGACGTACCCTGCTGTGCTTCACCATATGCTTTGAAGAGTTTTCTTCTTCTATCTATGTTCGTTGTCTTTGAGCATAGCCGTTGTTCTTTCTTGTTTCATTCAGTTCCGTCACCTCCTACTGTTTTTCAGGTATATACCCTATTTCCCCGATATTCAGTGGTATGTGAAGGGGGGTAAGCAGCCTTTGGCTGCCAAGTTTCCCCAGCACTTGAGCCTTTGTCGAATTAATAGTTACCCAATTTATCCTTTCGCACAATCAACATTAGCTGAAAATATTTCACACCCAACACCTGTAGTTGTTATAATAATCATGAGATTTAAGAGCACTTATTTTTTGGTCATTGGGATTTACGTCTTGAAACTGGTTAGGCTTGAACCTCAGCTTATTTATGTTCTGAGCTGGCCTACACGTTCCCTGCAATTCTCACAACAGCCTATATACAGCTTGATTCCCTTCTATTGTTTTATAATTATATGCCCCAGGCCACCGAAATTCATTTCCCTGAAATTCTCACAGCCTACATCTTTCACTATCTGTGTGCAGTAGTCTAACATAGATCTACCTCTACTTCTCTCTTTTCCTATCTATGCTTCTAATATAGTCCGCACTATTCCTTCATGTCTTAGTATGTGGCCTATCATCCTATCTCTCCTATTTTTTACTGTTTTCCACATACTTCTTTCTTTCCCTACCATTTTTAGTACTTCTTTCTTCTTGACTTTGCCTGTCATTTGGTATCATAATCATACGTCTATAGCACCACATTTCATAGGCCTCTACCTTTTTCTTGTCTGCTTCTCCTACTGTCCAGGCTTCACAGCCATACAGTGCTGTGCTCCATATATATATTTATGCAACCTTTTCCTTGTTTCTATGTTTGTTGTCTTTGAACACAGTAGTTGCTTTTTCTTGTTAAATGTAGCACGACCTTGTGCTAATCTTTGTTTTATATCTTTTGTGCTTTTCCCATCTTGCGTTATTTGAATTCCTAGGTAGCCGAAATCCTTAACTTCTTGTAAGTTCTCGTTACCTATTTGTATTCTTGTTTTTGATTTATTTTCCCCTCTTTTGCATATTAGTTTTATTTTTATTAATTTTCATACCATATCTCACCGTTAGAACTGTTTCCATTTCATTAAGAGCAGATTCTAACTCTTCTTTGGTAGATGCTAATACCGATATATCATATGCAAATCTAAGCATATCAATCTTTTATCCCTGCATATTAATTCCAAATGTCTTCCTGGATTTGACAGTATTCAATGCCTCTTCTATGTACAAGTTAAAAATTAATGGGGATAAAGCACATCCCTGTCTCACACTTTCCTAACATTTACTTTTCTACTTTCTTGCTCTAATTCTATTACCGTTGTTCGCTCTTTGTATAAGCAATGCACTATCCGTCTACCGCTAACATTTATTCCAATCTTTTTGACTATTTCGAACATTTTTTTCCATTTTACATTGTCGAATGCTTTTTCCAGATCTACAAACCCTATATATACGCTTTCTCCCTTCTCTATTGTTTTCTCCATTATCATCCTCAGAGCTAAAATAGCCTCCGTGTTCCCGTGTTTCGCCTAAACCCAAATTGATCTTCTCCCAGTATTTCTTCAGCTCGTTTTTTCATTCGTCTTTGTACAATTATAGTTAATATTTTTAAAACGTGTGCTGTCACAGTTATTGTTCGAAAAATTTCACATCTATCCGCGCCTCAGTTTTTGCTATAGTTACTATGATGTAGCGTTTGAAATCTATGGGTAACTCGCCTGTTTCATAAATATAGCTTACAGCTCGGAAGAGACGTTCTGTTACTGCTTGTTCAGCGGCTTTTAGAGTTTCTGCTTGTACCTTATCTATACCCGGGGACTTACCATTTTTCAGAACCTTTAATGCTAATTCAAACTCATCTCTAAATATAGAATATCCTAGGCCATCATTTTCATGTCTGATTCCTGTTCTAATGCTGTTAGTTCCTCTCCTGAATATAAATTCCCTATATATTCCTGCCATCTAGCTACTTTCTCTACACTTTCTATAATGACGTTTCCTCTCGCGTTCCTTATATTTTTGCTATATGGTTTTATATTTCATTTATATTTATTAAATTTATTAAATTATTAAAATGATTAATACAATTGTCCAAACACTTATATTATTATAATGTAACTTCGGCGTTTTGATTTCACTTAATTGTTCTTTATAACTTTCCACTAATTTCACGGCGTGGTTGAGATCGTCTAAGTCTAGATGCTCTAGCTTCATAGGTTTCTGGATTATTTCTTCGTCTTCTTGTTGTATCTTGAACTGTAGTTCCGGTAGGTTTGCAAGTTTCTTTGTTGCTATGGGATCTTGATAACTCTGATTACTTCGTCTTTCAATTTCACATAACAGTCTTCTTTGAGGGTAATTAGTTTGCTTCCGATTAATGCTTGGTTATTTTCATCTTGATTGCAGTGGATGGTTGCTATTACTTCTGTTGAGAAAATGGCTCTCCATTTGTTATCTGTAACTTTTTGAATTTTCATGTTAGTTATTTGCACTTGTTTGGCTTCACAGTTTTCGTAATGATTTGAGAATTTTAATAGTTGTACTTCACAAGGGCTGTCTTCTTTAATGGTTGTTGTCGTCATCGATTGACATAAATATTGGTTTGGTGTTACTTCAGTACATTTTTCGTTTGTATAACCATATCTCAGTTCATTTAGGGATAGGAATTTGGTTTTGGGTATGATTACTTGGTATGTGCTAGCTTGGTTGTTCTTTATTTATTATTATTGGGTTGTCCGTTCTACCTGGGCGGAGGTTGACGGTAAGGGTGATGACTGTTCATCTGAAATTACAGGGTGTCTTAGGTTTTTCAAATGAATGTAATTTGTTATTTTACCGTTGTCTACTACTGCTATGTTTTTATCTGATATTTTCTTAATTTTAAATGGTCTTAAATTTCTGGGTGCTGTTTTATGTCGCTTGCTTTGAAAGGTTTTCTCATACACGGTTTGTCCTATTGAAAATTTATTTGAGTCGGTATTTTTATTTCGGGTTTATTAATTAATATTTATTTATTTCATTCTAATTAATTTGTATGCTTCGTCTGTCTTTCCTATTTCCATCGTAGTTTGTACCTCTTTGCACTTTTCATCAATCCATTGTTTTTTAGCTTTTCTGCATTTACGAATAATTTCCCATTTTATGGTTTTGTATCTCTGAATTCCTGTTTTGTCTGATGTATTTTTGTATTTTCGTGTTTCTTCTATTAAATTCAGGATATGCTTTGTTATCCATGGTTTCTTATTTTCTTTTTGTGTATACCCCAGAATATCTCTGGCCGCATGTCTAAGCTGGATTTAATGTTATTCCATTCTGTTTCCTTCCCGATATCTTTCAGCAATTCATGTGACTTTTTTTCAAATCTTTCGTGGATATCGTTATCTTTTAGCTTCTCAAAGTCAAAGTGCCTTTTTCCGTTCCTCTTTTTCAGATTTTTAAGTTTAAGTGCGGCCTTCATAATAACGATGTTGTGGTCAGTGTCTATATCTGCTACCGGGTAGCTTCTACAGTCTTTTACTTGATTTCTAAACCGTTGTCTAACAATAATGTAATGTATTTGATACCTTCCTATATCTCCTGGCATCCTTCCACGTGTATCGTCTTCTAGCATGATGTTGAAATAATGTATTTGCAATTGTTAAGTTGTTCTTGTCGCAAAATTCTACCAGCCTATTTCCTCTGTCATTTCCCGTGCCTAAACCATATAAACTTACTATCGCTCCTTCCGTACCCTCAGCTACCACTGCATTAAAGTCCCCCGTAATTATTAAACTTTTATGTCCTTTTACGTATCTTAGTAAGTCTTCAATATCTTTGTAGATCGCCTCTACCTCTTCCTCACTGTAGTTAGAGGTGGGCAGGTATACTTGTATTATTACTGTATTTACCGGTTTAGCTTCAAATCTAACCATGAGTACTCTTTCATTCTTTTGTAAGTAGTTTTCTACACGTCGTCCTATCTTTTTTCTCATAACTATCCCCACCCCAAATTTCCTTCCTCTGATGCTGTATGAATTCTACAAAATCTCCACTTCAGAAATCCCCCGCTTCTGGCTAGCCGATTTCAGCTGATTTCTACTATGTCTAGTGCTAACCTATCCATTTCGAATATCAGGTTCACTAGCTTACCTACTTGTTTCATACTTCTGACATTCCACGCACCGACTCGTAGAATGTTCACGGATCTTCTTATATACTTTCGGATCACATCCCCCGAAGTAGTCCCTTCCCGGAGATCCGAATGGGGGACTATTTTACCTCCAGCTTTTTTTACCCCATAGGATGCTATCATGTTTACTAACAATTTCTGTACGCAGTGTACTTGGGAGATAATGTGGCGGTTTCCCGTTGCCTTCCACATCGCAGTAGTGTGTCTTAGAATGTCATACCGACCTCTATGGTCTCTGCTATTCTAAGTACCGAAAAAGCTGCTGCCCTCTTTCGGGCACCTGTCTTAGTCTGGTTCCTCACTAAATAACCCCACTAATTTGGTTAAACCTATAGTTCGGCTTTTTAGCTCATTGAAACGCGCAAGCCATTCTACCTACATTCTACCTACCTACTAGTATTTTAGAACTTCGTCAAGGTGCAGGTCGGTTCATAATGCAAATATTTTTCTTAATCTTCTTTGGGAATGAAACCACTCATAGTTTTTAAAATCTATTTTATTTACGTTTCGATCCATGACCTAGGATCGTTGTCAAAATTATTTTGACAGGTCATGGATCGAAACGTAAATAAAATAGATTTTAAAAACTATGAGTGGTTTCATTCCCAAAGAAGATTAAGAAGAATGCTAAACAAACCACAACAAACATACAGGGATTATTTACAATGGCAAATATTTGTATAGGTTTGTTATTATTATTGTTCGTGTAGTTTTTTCAATAAGTATATTTTATTACCGTGATGTGGAGGAGTTACAAAACCATCAATTGCGAGTAGATTTGGACAAATTGAGTGTTTTAGTAGAATCACAAGGTATCGCAAATCATCGCCCACTGGACGCGACACGATGCAATATTTTGTCTCGAAGCAAAACTGTCTCGAGATATTGCGTCGTGTTGCATTCGGTGTGCGTCCAGCCTAGAAAGCCGATAAATTCGTTTTATATTGAATTACGCAAACGATAAGAAGAAATAGTTAAAGGTAGAAGATGCCAAAAGAGTTGCTAAGAAATCGATGCTGCAATATCGTCGTCATAAATGCTTTGATGTTTTGTGTGTCGAGGATATCAAGAAGCTAATAATTCCACTTTCTGAACAAATGGTTGAAATAAAATACTTTGTGTCGAATGAAGAATTATGAGGTAATCCATAACCTACACTGAAAGAAATTTTATGATCAAAGCATTAGGAGTCAAATACGCTAATGTGACTCGTGAGAGTATAATATTTTACTTGGAATTCAAATCTAAGTAATTAACAACAAATAACTTATTTAAACTAATTAGGGATTTGTATAGGTTTTTGGCTACAAATTCATCCCCTCTGACTTCAGTAACTAACTTGAAATTTTTTTCACATGTCGCCTTTTTTATTATTATTTTTTCAATTTACTCGGCTACTTTTTTTCTATCGAAGATCATTTCTACAAGTATCTCATTTCAGTGGTCGCCAAAAACAAAAGCCGCAGAAGAAGTGGCATACAATTTGATTGATATTTTTTGAGTTCTGGGATGTCCGCCGGTTTTGCAGTCTTATAATGGATGCGAATTTGCAAATCAAATAGTTGAAGAGTTACAAGTAGTGTGGCAAGGGTTATGTATTATTCATGGAATGCTGAACCATTCCCAAAGCCGGGAAAGCGTCGAGAGGGCAAATCAGGACATCCAAAATATGTTATTTTCATGGATGGAGGGTAATAAAACCAAGTGGTGGAGTGAGAGTATGCGTTTTTGCCCGTTACACAAAAACAGCGCATATCACAGAGGAATACGACAAACTCCGTTTGAAGCAATGTTTGATAATGTTTCAAGTACGTTTTAAACAATTTAATTTGTTCCTTTTTTTCTTTAGGAAAGAAAAGTCATATCGGAATTCATTCTTCGCCGGATCAAATCAAAAAGGTATTGTAAACTGAAGAAGAGCTGGAAGAAGCATTTTTGACAGTGAGCGCTGACGAACGTAACGATGGATTGTGGCTTAGAAGTTGGAGATACCGAAATAGAAAACAATAGTGACTCAGTAGCTGATTCCAGGTCCACAAAGACTGCATGTGCTGTTTGTGGAAAGAAAACATCTGGTGTGCACAAATGGAGAACCATCGGTGGTGATAACGTTCACGTTATTTGCGGTCAGAATAAGAGTTCTACTAATGATGTAGGTTATATGGTGCAACGGTTTTTTGTGTCTACTGTGCACAGTAAAAACCAATAACGGCAAATATAAAGATTGCTTATGAGAGACTAAAACTTCAAGCAGACAAGATGAAACGGCACTCACAAAGAGAATTTCCGGAGATTCAAGTCCGGGAATCAGTCAGAGTGTCGGTCCCTAACCTAGACAAAAGCAAAGCATGCGCTCATAACATAATTGGAGTTAAAGTGGAAGAAATGAAAGATGGTTTGCACAAAGTATGCACTAAGCAAGAGAAAATTTGTTCTATATATTCAAGAAACCAGATTCAAAGTTGTGTGGAAAAATTCTCAAAAATCGATGATGTCCCAAAGAAATATCGCTTAGAGGCATTAGCAGTCAGAGTTCTGGTTTTGAAGGCTAATGATTTGTAAAGTATAGTTATACTAAAAAATGTATTAATAGGTCTTGTAAATGCAAAAGAGGAAATTTACTTAGAATTCAAAAGGCCATCATTCAACAGCATGCGCTAATAAATAAAGAGTGGAAAAATACATTTCTAAAGACGAGTTGACACTGAAATAAATTGCAGAAACTTTCTGCAACTGTAACATGTTGCCATTAGGTTCTTTAGTGTAGACCGAATGTTTTCAACTGTTGTCGATTATTTCTGCCGCATGTTTCTGTTGCCAAATCTTGCCATAATATTGGCATATTTTGTATTTGCTTTTATCTTCAATAATATTCCCAACAAATTTTTTTCTTTGATAAGTTTCTGTTCGTTAGCAGATTGCAATTAGTTGCGTAACAGTCCAAAACGGTTAATATTGCTGATTTTATACGCCTACATAAAGGTATTTGAACCCAACACACATATCACAAACATAAGATTGCTGGGTTACGTATCAGGCAATGTCCGTAGTACGAAATAATTTTGGACCAAATTTAATGTATTTTGTGAGGTATCTCACCCGAAGGTGTATAACCCCGTTTTCTGGCAGAGCAAGCAGTATCTTGATATGTTACAGATTTAGCATATGCCCAAAATGAAACGGACAACCGTATCTTCTAACGAAATGGAGCACCGCTTAAATGGCACAGAGATATTAGAAGATATCTGGCTGAAATTCTACCACAGCGTTGGATTGGAGTGCTACAGTCTTGCATATGTGAGAAAAAGAGCTCCGATCTTACACCATTTGACTGGATTCTGTGATTTCTAAAAGACAGAATTTTCTCCCTCCACTTGCGTTTGATTTGAATTAATTACAAAAACGCATCAGACAAATCGTGCAAGTGTCGATGCAGATATGTTATATCGGGTTCGGAATAAACTCGATTATCATGGTGACGTATGTCGTGTGACGAAGGGAGCGCATATTGAACATCTGTGAGTTCATAAAATAAACTTCAGGACCTCTTCTACAAACCAGTGATATCTTGCTTCGAGCTCTGATAAAGAGTTTTTGTTTTATAGGAGTTAAAGTTGTTTATGTTTTTGTAGTAGTCCTGCATAAAGAACGTACAAAATAAATATGCAAAAAGTTGCTACGATAGGATTTATATTATTTTTTTATACTAGTGTTACTTCCCTGTGGAATGAATCTTTTTCAACACTATGCTTTTTCTTAAATCTTCTATAAAAAAATTCATGTAATGATGCTTAATTTGTAGTGGAAATGAGCCCGCATAGTATACTTTTGCATGTGGTCTTAATCAGCCAACCAAATATGCATCCTGATCGAGAAAACACGCTACACAGCTGCGGGTATTTCTGCAAAGCATAAAATGTACCAAATATATTTTACCACATTGGGACATCGATCCGTTCTGAATTTACCTGCACTCTGAAGAAGTTCTAAAATACTAGAACCCTATGGAGTCAACCCTTACTTAAGGATATTTTCGCTTCGCAACAATTCGCATTACCTCGCTCCTTTGCGGATCCTGACACTCAGCCTCTGAGAGTTCTAGGTCTTCACTGGAATCCCACCTCAGATACTTTTTGTTTTCTAGTTCAACCTGTACCAAGCGCAACTTCCTTTCCAACTTAGCTCGTATTGTCAATCCTATAGGATTTTATCTCTAACTATTATGGTAAAACATTTAATTCATCGTTTGTGGTCTTTGAAACTCGACTGGGATGATTCCCCTCTCCCAGATTACTCCATTGGTGAGAAAGATATCTGCATGAACTACTATTTTTTTCCGAGTTTGCTTTACCACGTGTACTACTTCCGCCACAATTTTCTACGCGTGAATGTCTTTGTTTTGCGGACGTTTCTGAACGCGGCTATTGGGCTGCCATCTATTTTTGTTTTCTTGCCTCTTGCTCCGTGTAGGTTCGCATAGTTTATGCTAAGTCCAAAGTTGCTCTGTTTTATACCCTCTCTTTGCCTAGACTCGAACTGTTAGCCGCCGTTCTGGCCTCGAAACTATTAACATATATCCTCACAACTTTTAATCCCCATATTATCTTTGAAAAAAATTTTTGTTTGTCCTACTTTACGGACGTACTTTTTTGGATTCGCTTTCTTGCCTTGCATCGCTCCTTCGATACTTACAGTCCACTCACTCTTCCTTTTAATTCCTCGAAAGTTCTCATCGACAAATGTTCTATTGTTGTGACCGCTACCGCATCGCCTTTTGGAATTGAAACGATTTAGGAAAGTGTTACATCTTTTCACTTTATCATTCGCATTGTCGGTTGAATTCTCCGCTTTGTCCATAACATACAAAATCCGTTGACAAAATACACTGGACCCTTGTCCTCTTTAGAGCTCCATAGCGCTTTGAACCCCCTGATTAAATATACTCAACAGACTCACGTCTCTATTGAGTTGGACGCCATCCAGTCCGGATTAGTTCTAAAAAAAGGCTCTTCGCAAATTATCCCCTTTATTAGAGAGGGAATCTTACAAGTTGGTGGTCGCTTATCTCACGCACCCTTATCCTCCACCAGGAAATGTCCCGCTCTTTTATCTAGTAAAAGTCGCTTTACGGATTTGTATATCAACTTCGTTCATCTGAGATACTTCTACGTTGGTGTTCAAGTGGGTGATTTTATTGTTTGTCAACGTTTTTGGATTGTTTCAAGTAAACAGTCAGTTCGTCGAATTTTGAGTCAGTGTGTGACTTGTTGGAAGACTAATCCTACCGAACCGCAGCCTCCTATAGGCTAGCCTCCTCTATGCCAAGTCACTCAAGTCAAGCCCTTTTTGGCTCCTTCTTTACTACCATGTCGCGAGTACGTGGGGGGGACTAAAGTGTTAAAAACATACTTATGTCTCTTTATCTGCATGCTACCAAGGCGCTTCACCTTGAATTAGTTTCTGATATGCTCTATGCCGATTTATAGTCAAACGTGGCCGCTATGATAATATCTATAGTGATTGCGGCACAACTTTTGAGGGTGCCCATAGACAGTTAACTTCTCTCGCAAAATCAGCTGCCACGAAAGAATAGATATTCTAACACTTTATACCGCCCGTTGCGCCTCATTTTGGTGGTTTGTACGAGGCGAGTGTTAAGTCGGTTAAAACCTTGCTTCTTCGTACCATAGGTGAGCAAGTTCTGTCCTAAGAAGAACTAACCACTGTCTTTATTCAGATTGGGAACATCTTATACTCGCGTCCTCTTACCTCCGCAGTGATATTAGGTCACTTTCGGACTTTTAACTCTTTAGTCGCTATTCAAGAACCTACCCTTTCTGACCTTCCGTTCAACAGCCTATGTCGTTGGCAATTGCTTCAGCAAATTCATCAAGATTTCTGATCTCGATGATCTAAGGAGTGTTTGTATACGCTCCAACAACGGTCCATATGACACAAAACGTCTCTGCAGGTTCAGGTGGGTACATAAATGCTAATTAAAATCGATAGCGTTCCACCCCTTCGATGGTCCCTTGAAGGTGTTGTTGCGGTCCACCTAGGAGCTGATGGTGTCGTTCGGGTTGTCACTCTCAAAACCGCACAGAGCGAGCTGAAGCGCCCTGTCGCTAAGATCTGTCCTTTACCGTTCCTGTAAATTTTCCTTTACCTTTCTTCGTATAATTTTTTTTTGTTTTGGGCATTTGCTCGCGTAAATATTTCTTTGGTTTTCTTATATTAATTAATTTGTTTTTTTCTTTCTTTCCATTCCGTTCCATCTTTGTAGTTATTTTCTTTACAAAAATGAATTGCATTTTAATCGGCGGTATATTCCCTTTGTAAATTATAGTTTAAATTAACTTTTAATTATAGCATAAGATGTAGCTTGTAGCTGATTTCCCTTCGTCGCGCAGATAATATAATTTATAATTTTGCCGCGAATAACTTTCAAGTTGTGTGTGCCGCACCAGTTGTTGTACGAAGTTGTAAGAAGGCAGGTGTTTGTAGCTATTGTTCTGTAAACGTATTAATGTCTTTTGAGTTTCGCAAATAGTCGACTGCTCTTCGTCCTGCCATCGGTGCCGCCGTTAAAGGTTGCAGTTTATTACTGGTAAGTACTTGAAGGTTCCGTTTTTTTAAAACTTTGCTCATATTTACACGTCCACCATCCTCCACCATCTGCGATTATCGAAGTTAACCATGTATAATTACGTAGACCCTTCTTTAAATTACTAAACTTTTCGTACTAGTTTAACCCTTGATCACAGGGTTTAAAGTAAGGTTTTATATCACACAAATAATAACTATAACATTTTAAATGGAGCACCCTCTACTGTTAGCTCTTTATTCCGCATTTATTTATAACTTACTTTGATCATACTACTTTGTATCCATCTTCTGTGGTTTTCGAGATTTTACTTCTTTTTCATATCCCAAGAAGCCTAATACACTAAATCAAACAATAACAAATGCTTTGGCCATTCCAATTGGTAAGAGATAACAAATCAACAGCTGTGGGATGCTTTCATAAGTATCGGGCAGATCCGCATAGCACGAGTTCTTTGGTCCGGCCGGGCACGTATTTAGCATTGTCTATTCGTCCCGATTTCAAACCCGAAATCAAACCGACTTCGGACCCGGCTCAGAAATGTCTATGACTATACATTTTTTATGTACTGTTTTGACATAAAAAAGTTATACTGACCTTGAAGCGACAACTAATGGCCTACTACTTCTTACAGGATGTGGTTCCCTTCGGGTTGCTAATTTTGGTTCTGGACTTTTCAATATTGAGGAGCTTTTCTGAAATAAATCGTTTTGTTAAAAATTTGTATGAAACAGTTGTACATTATTCCCAAGAATTGAAAAAGTGCAATACTTAAGAATAAATTTTAATTGTAGACGTTTTATAAAGCGCAATGCGGAGAACAATATTCAGCAATCTTGTATTATATTGTTACGAGCTACTATTAGGCAACCCGTCAAACACACAAGCGCCGTAAGCAATGTATATTCTACAGAAGCCTCGAATTTTCTAGCATATACCGGAGTATGAATCATCTATTTTATTCAGGGTATATATAAGACCGCTGATGAAGTACATGGTTAGTCTATCTCTAAAAGTCGAATATAAATTATATCGTGTAAAGTTAATTAGTTACGCTTTTGGAAATCTAAGAGTAAATATAAATTTGTGTTATGTGAACGTGTATATTGTACCGACAGCTGTACATAAATAGACAAAAGTGTAATAAATAAATTATACAAGTGTTTAGTGTTGTTAATAGATCTAGGATTAAGAATTTAATTTAAGATGATATTAGTGCTTGTAAATAGCATTGTTAATTGGACTAAAAACATTTATAAATAAGGCATATACTGTTAATTAGACTTGTGAACAGTGAGTAATAAAGACTTGTTATTACTTGTTTTAAATTGGTGAAACGCGTTAATAGTAGCCCGCTACAATATCGATAAGCTTGAAAATATTCCCAAAACGGGGAAGAATGACATGACTATTCGCTATTACTGTTACATAAATTATACAAATTATACAAAATGCGTGCGCTCAGCCGTTCAATATCTTTTTCATTGTCTAATTATTTTGAAAAATGTTGTTAGATTTTAATTTTATTTTAGTTTTCGCTTTTTTAAAAATATAAAAACTACAACCCTTTTTTATGAATCCTTGTTAAGCTCTCCAAAATACCAAATACGGGTTTTTTATCTGACGTTCGTGATCAAAAACAGCTATCCACTATGGACGGTAAACTAAGTCACACCTTGTATTAGAGACCATTTGGTCCAGTAATACTTGAATAGCTTGCACATGACGTAGTCTATTAATATATAGGTGTATCTACCTTCACCTTAAATTATTGAGATTCTGCAATTGTGTTATAAGTTTCTGTGAAAATCTGGGATTAATAAATGTAATAATTAATAAGGTTTGGTGTGCTGGTTCGAATGTCATTAACCATGTATTGTGGATTGTATGCCGCAAGACGTAGGAGCTATATGTATTGCAGTTTAGGTTTCGCTTTTTCGAATTGACGAACGTATAGAAGATCGAAAAGGGTCAGTTGTTGGAGGTGGTTTAAGCAAGATTTTACGAAAGAGACGTTTAGCTTGGTTATTTCGAAGTTGAAGCCAGAGTGGTACAAGAATTTACAATTCATCAATTGGTTAGTGAAAAAGTTTTATTAAGTGTTAATTATATACGTTGCACTTACAGCGTAATTAACATCTTAAGTTAATTTCTTGGAAATTGAAGGTTTCTAAATTGTGGAGGATAATATAGTTTGAAAATTTGAAAATGGTTGTTGTTTCATTCTATTTCCTCATGGCTTAGAAACGATATTATTTCGAATATGGAAGCACAAATATTTGTTAATACAAGCAATATGTTTTTTTTTATTTGGTTGAACAATACTGCAGCGCATTTCAATCACCGTGTCGTTTGGGAAACACATATTGTGATGGGTAATCCTAGCCAGCAGGGTGAACCATATGTCAATATTTTTATGTAAAGTAAGTCTGATAAAAAAAGTTGTTCTCAAACTTATTTTGTGCATTGCTTAAAATATTGAAGTTGTTAGCCTCGTATTGCTCGTATTTTCGCTTTCGAGAATCATAAAAGTAATTGAAAGTAATAGTTTTGCAAAACTACTGAGATTAAATTAATGAAATTTCGATATAAAACCACTTGCACCTCAAGTGTTTTGTATATACAGGGTGTTCCTAAATATCACGTACATACGAAAGGGTGAGATTCTTTGGCGAATTTTATGACTAAAAATTTATATAAACATAAATCCACAACGCTTCGTTTTCGAAGAGTGTGAAGTATCGAAATTTTTTTGATTTTCTCTTTATAGCTCCTGCAGTTTTTGAGATATTAAGATCAAATTTGGAACATAGGGTTTACATCATTGGGCATGTCCAAAGGTTGTGAAAATCGACAGGTGGTGGTTTTTCGGGGGTTATGTCCTTTTTCTCCCCATAAATTTCTGACAGATTTTAAAACACAAAATGAATTTACTGTTTTGTTTAAAAACCTTTTGGTCTCTTGCAGTTTTTCGTATCTGTGACCAATATTTAGAGAAAATAGCAAGAAACTATTTTCTGCGACGTAGCAAGTATTTACAATACAAAAAATTTACAATCCAAAAATCTAAATACTAACTATAACAAGGAAATTATGTTAAAGCAAATGTTGAGAGTGCCCTCTTCTAGCTCTTATGTATGCGCCCACTCTTCTTCTCATTGATGCCCGTACTCTTTCGAACACTCACGGAGTATTTCGCACGGTTTCAAATGCAGATATAATTTGATTTCGAAAATCATCAACGTCATTCACTGGTGTTGTATATACTAGAGATTTGAGATGCCACCCATAGGAAAAAATCTAGGCTATTTAAGTCAGGGGATCTAGGAGCCATGACTGAGGTTCACCCCGTCCTATCCACTTGTTCTCATACACTTCATTTAAATATTCCCTCGCTAAAATAGAAAAATGTGCCGAAGCGCCATCGTGCATATACCACATTTCATTTCTCAGCAAAAGGTAAGTTTTCGAGTAGTAAAAGCAATTCGTGTTGCAAAAAATACCTGTATGAGTGACACCAACACGTCGACCAGGCAAAAAGAAAGGACCGATCAAATGATCCCCAATTATACCACCCCATACATTTAATGAAAACTGCACTTGAAAATGCGTGTCTACAATTCCATGTGGATTGTCTTCAGCCCATATGTGGTTGTTGTGAAAATTTATAATAGAATTCCTTGAAAAATTGGCTTCGTCGGTAAAAAGGATTTTACAATCAAAATTTGGATTTACTGCTAGCCTATTTAAGTACCACTGGCGAAAATTAATCCTTAAAGGGAAATCTTGAGGAAGGAGCGCCTGCACCCTTTGAATATGGTAAGGGTCTTTGAATGTGGTACGGGTATAGTAGAGAACCACGCAGGATACGCCAAACAACTTGATGACTAACATTGAAATGTTCGGCTAATTTTTTTGGTGCTAGTTAGTGTCTGGATGTTTTTCTATTTCATTTACAACAGCTTCTTCGATCTACGGTGTTCTAACAGTACGTGGTCTACCTGCATCCTTGGTATTCTTACTAAGAGTTCCAGTTTCTACAAGACGCCTATGCATATCCAAAAATACTTGTTAATCAGGTATCGTTCTATTGGCATAGCGATCCATATCTAGACGTTTGGCTTCCTGTGCATTTCCATTCGCAAGGCCATAGATGAAATGCATCTCGGCCAATTTAGAATTCGTAAAATTTGACATTTTTATGAGATAATAACAAGTATTTAAATCACTTTTACACTATACAGTTTACGACTTACTTTACTTTAAAAAACATACGCAGACACAAGCTACGAATTTAAATGCGAAACGTACTGTCGAAATTAATGAAAACAAAAGATTGTCCACAATTAATCCAGAGCCTACTAGACCCACTTAAAAAAATTTTAATTTAACATAGGGATTTACTGAAAATAGTTTCTTATTATTTTCCTAAATAAGTCACAGATACGAAGAAGCTGCAAGAGACCAAAAGGTTCTAAACAAAACAGAAAATTCATTTTGTGTTTATCGGCGCACCTCAAAAAATTTTAGGAGGAGAAAAGGGGGCATGGCCCCCGAAAAACTACCACCCTGTAGATTCTCACGACCATTCAACATGCCCAATGATGCAAGCCATACAGCGTAATCTATATTCGAAATTTGATCTTAATACCTCAAAACTGCAGGAGCTATAAAGAAAAAACCAAAAAATTTCAATACTTCAATATCTGTAGATCGGAAACGAAGCGTTTGCGGACCTATGTGTATATAAATTTTTAGTCAAAAAATTCGCCGAAGAACCACACCCTTTCGTATGAACATGATATTTAGGAACACCCTGTATAAACAAGGTCAAGTATATTTGTGACGAAGGATTTGTTACCAACAAAAAACTTTATGCTGTCTTTTGAAAGTAAAGTTTTCTCAGTTATCTATTCCAATAAAGTACTAAATTTAAAGAGTAAAAGTGATAACAAGTCATTAATTTTAGAACATATCTATACACGAAGAACAAGTGTTTTTTTAATGATCAACTAATTATTTACCTGTGTCATGAGATATATATATATATATATATATATATATATATATATATATTACTCATATTTAGACCAGGGTAGAAAATTAAATAATCACATCAAATAATTTTAATTACCGTGTAGAAGATTTGGGAAAAGGTACGCGTTATTAAAACCGTGAAGCATAAAAATTCATTCGTTTCATTAAAAATAAGGGAGTTAAATTATTTACAAGACGCTTGCTATAAAAAAGGAAGCAGTATTAAAATGCTCTACGTGTAATTGAATTATTCCGAGTAAAGAAACAAATGGAAATTACGTGCAAAATTTATATTAATTAACTCAATTTTAAGTAACCGGTATTAAACAAAATGTACAGATAATAATTAATATTTGAATAGGAGTCACTAAAAATTAAAGGGTATTATTTTAATTGAAGTTAATTGAACCATTAGTAACATATAATATGTATAAAAGCTAGTAAAAACCCAATAATATTCAGATCGTAGAAGTATTATGTTTGAACACCTGCGTATTTTTAAATGTTTTATGTTCTGCGTAAAATTTGCAGATAACAAATGGTTACAGAGAATGTTGGAGAAACCGTTGCTTAATATTTACGAGAAATGCTAATAAGGTGGGTTATTTCACAAGTCCACGTGGATTGAAAATAACCTTTACTAAAGAATATAGATTTGTACCACTCGGAACAGGGTAGATAGAGACAGATAATATGCGCAAGACAGAGACACATATAGTTAAAGGCGTGAGTTGAGCAACGCCACTGGGTTGCGATTGGTTGAAAATAAGAGGCAAACTTGAGAGGTAAAAATAACATTTCTGAATAAAAATTAATTAGTTATTCCCAGACGTTGCAAGCCGTGTCGAAATTTCTGAGATTTAACTGGTGCGAGTGCAAATTTAATAAGAACCGACGCACAGGCGGTCGAGATGGGAACATAGTATACGAAATTCTAGAAACTGGCCGTTTTGAGGACAAAACCGACAGACAGGCTAACCACTATATATATCCGGGTTAATATGAGTTTCTCTCTCTTAGATTTTCGATTTGATTCAATGCGTTAAACAGTGCTTTTTAGTTTTCCGATTTTGATAGAATAATTTAAACAGTTTGCTAGTATATTTTGGTGATTTAAAACAGTTTGCTCCTTACGTGCTACAATGAATGTAATTTAGTGTACTTAGAAAAGAAGATACAAGGTAATAAAGTCTAGTATCACTGTACCAATTAGTCAAATTTGCAACGGCAAATGAATACACAAAAGTAGGCAGTTTTGGCGTAAATTTGTGAAAGAAGTATGAATTTCTTTGCTATTTTTCGGGGGTGTTAATAATTAAATGATTCGTAAACGTGTCTGGATCCACAAAACAAGCTTCAGATATACACAAATGAGTTCCGGAAAAGCACTGAAACAACTTTAGATGAATGGTGGTGTAGGAAATTTTAAAGGCGACCAGCAATACGAGGACCTAAACATAACCCAGTTGGATTGGTGTGATTAACAGAGGACGATATACATTGGGGCCACGAGTGCATTAACCTTAAGGTAACTTATGCTTTGTTGTTCGATTTTTGATGTTTTGGTGTGTGTTGAATAACTTTATAATTTATTTACTTAAAATGGACAGTAGTGAAATTGCACTAACAACAAATTTTAATTTTAAGGTGAAATTTTCTTGTTTAAGTAGAAAGGGTATTTAGTATTTATGTTCTGGATTATGATGAAAATTTGGGTATGTCTTTGAGCTCAATTAGACGAACCTGGTTAATTAACGTAAAGGGGTGGAGATGCTCTCTTTGTACTCAGACTCAGGTCTGCATATATTGTTATATTAATTAGTAGGCATCTACAAGGACTTTAATTCTGGATGCACATTAAAATGATAATAAATTTAATCTTGAAATTTTCTGATACTGAAATTTATGCTGAATTTTAATTTTGAAATTTTAATGTATTGTGAATATTGATGTAAATAGAGTTAACGTTAGTGTTTGTGATAGGAATGTGTTTGTTTTTTTTTATGATTGAGGATGAAAGTTTTAACTAGGTGAGAAGCCGAGGCGGAAAAGAGTAAAGAAGCGATTAACAGAAGAAAGTCAACGGACCAGTTAAGTTAATAGCTTTTTGTAGGTTTCACAGCATTCTTGACGCCCAATTCGTGAGGCTCGATTCTAATACAGGGAAACACAGCATTCTTTGGCGACCCAAAAGTGAGGCTCGAGTTCCAAATAAAATTTTTGTGATTTTATTCCAGGAAACTGGCGATCTGAGAAAGAGAGTGTCTGTGTGTGTATAAATTTAGGAGTAGTTTAGAGTGTATGAGAGTGATTAGAACGTATGCAGAGAAAAGAGTGGTTAAGGAGTCAAGGAGTGGAAATTGGAAGTGACGATAGTGCATTGTGTGAGAAAAATTCTAAAATGGAAGAAGCTGGAGGCAGTAGAGATCAGTCGAGGATGGAGTCAGGGGATCAAGGAAACGAGATGATAATGAGAATGCTAGAGAGGATGAACGATGAATCCAATAGAAAATTAGAACAGCTAAGCGATGAAGCTAATAGAGCTAGAGAAGAATCTAATAGAGCTAGAGAAGAATCGAATAGAGCGAGGAGAGTCCAACCAAAATTAGAGCAGATAAGCGGGAAAATTGAACAAAATACTAAAGAATTTACAGAATTTAAAGATAGTCTTACCGTGAAACTGGGGGAAGTAGAAAATAGGGTTGAAAAAAATGAGCGTGATATTACAGGTCTTCGACAGGAAATGGGACATTTAAGGTCCGAAGTACGCAATTTTTGTGAAGAAGAAATAAATGTAAAAATGACTGAAGTAACGGACTCATGTAGAGATCAGTTAGGCAGGGTAGAACGTGAAGTTAGTAGTATCAAATACAACATGTCAAGTTTAACGGGGGATGGTTCCAGATTTTCTACAGGTGGAGTATCATTGGACCAACACATGAAGTTTTATGGCGATAACAGGGTAAATCCACAAATTTTTATTAATAGTGTAAGAAATCTAGTGGGAAATTTATTTGACGAACAGACTAAACTGAATACGATAAAGGCTTTATTGAAAGACAACGCGGAAGCATGGTACAATTTAGTAGGACAGGACATAGACACCTAAACGGACTTTGAAGACAGATTTTAAAGCACTACTGGAGTGACCACAGACAAGACCAGGTACGAGACGACTTAATCACAGGAAATTTAAGGGAGAATTTTCAGGAAGTAGGAGCAATATGCTATACGCAAGTATAGCATAGCAAAGCAACTGAACCCACCACTGACGGACCGACAAATTATCAAGTATTTATCACGACACTTCGAGGTAGAAGTAAGACAACACGTAGCACTACAGAACATAGTGGACAGAGAAATGTTTTAGAATACCTGCAGAGGTACGACGACGTAAGTAGTGGACGACCTCGGATAATAGGGAAAGACAGATCAACACAGTTAGGTTTGACAATAGACGGGACAACTATGCTAGAAGGGGGAATAGTTACGGATACCAGCGACAGAATTGGGAACAGCGACGACCATACTTTAGAAGTAATAGGGACCTGCACCGAGACCGGAACCTACCAGAAGGAATAGTTCACCGGACATGAGGGGACTGCTAATACAGACACGGAACGAGTGGAAACGCCTAGGACATACGCTGAGGTGACGGCTAGACCAGGACCAAGTAGGGAAAACAGACCTGGACAGGATTTTTAGGACGCGACAGACCACTAGATTTCAGTGTAAATGTATATGAACATCCACGTGAATTTTTCAAAATTGAGGAGGAAGTAGAGCCAGAAACTGAGGAAAATTATGTTTGCCAATTGTTAATATAGGAATTTTTGAGAATAATGTAGAAGTATTACTTGATACAGGGCAGAGGCGAGTTTAATATCGGAGGAATTCGTCAGCAAAATTAGGGATAAGGTTTGTGATAGAATTATGCCTATAAAGCGTAGCCATTTAGTAGCTCCAAATAAAAGAAGTTTGCTGTAGTGAATAGTGTTGTGGTGCTTAGGATAGATATAGGAGGTTTAAGCTGTGAACAGGAGTTTGTAATTGTACCTGGACTGAAGTTTCAGAGCATTTTAGGTGTTGACTGTATGATGCAGTTAGGGGTTTTGATAGATATGGAACGGAAGGTAATAAGGATTAAGGATAGGGTAGTGCCATGGAAGGGCAGTTATGAAGTCACAGAGGATGACACGGGGTTGAGTATTAATGTAGTAGAGGTAGAGGATGATGGAGGTAAACAGATCAACACAATAAGATGTCCAGAGGATAGGAGAGTAGAGGTTCAAGCTTTATTACAAAAACATGCAGAATTAGTGGGGGTAGAAGCAAGCACAGCGTTAGGCTATGAGCACATATTGGAAGTGGATAATTCAGAACCGTTCAACGCAAAGGTTTATCCTATTCCAGCAGCATATCGGGAGCAGGTGAAGGCAGAATTAAATAAAATGTTGGAAGATGGCATAATAGAGGTTTCAAACACTCATTTCATAAATCCGTTGGTGGTAGTTAAGAAAAAAGATGATAGCATTCGTTTATGTTTAGATGCACGAAAAATTAATCAACGGACCAAACCGCAATTCCATTGTCCAACATCCATGGACGCACTTTTGACGAGGTTAATTGGCAAGTTTGTTTTTAATAAAGTAGATTTAAGGAATTCATTCTGGCTGATTCCATTACACAAGAATTCTAGAAGGTACATAGGATTTTCCGTAGAGAGAAAAATCGATAATTTTAAGGTAGTATCGTTTGGTTTGTCGGCAGAAAAAAAAAATAAATAAGAAACAGACAAGTGTAGGGCATGAAGAGGAAGTAATATTTAAGAGTCAGGATAATAGGGATGATAAGTTTATTGTATGTGAGATAATAGGGATGATAAGTATAGATATAGAAGGAGGAGAAATAGGGATGAAGAGTATTAGGATGGTGAGAAGAAAGACTTGGAGGATCAAGAAAAGAGTCAGATTTAAATAAGAAATAAAGATTAAATGAACAAAATAGGGATAGAAGTAGGTGTATATAGAAGAGTAGAAGTAAGTGTTATAGAAAATAAAGCTAGGTATAGGATAAATATGGGAGATAGTTAGAAACAGGTATATAGGATGAGAAGGAAAATTAAATGTAGGAAGAAAATAAGATAGGTAAGTGTAGATATTTCTTATAAGATTAGTGGAGAGTTAGGAATAGAATAAGAATAGGATAGGAATATATATTTAGGTAGGGGGAAGTGAGTATAGTTAAAAGTTAAGAATAGGATAGGTAGATAGGATGTATATAGGATGTTTATAAAATTAGGTGATAGTTAGGAATAGGATAGGGAAATTACCGTGTAGAAGCTTTGGGAAAAGGTACGCGTTATTAAAACCGTGAAGCATAAAAATTCATTCGTTTCATTAAAAATAAGGGAGTTAAATTATTTACAAGACGCTTGCTATAAAAAAGGAAGCAGTATTAAAATGCTCTACGTGTAATTTAATTATTCCGAGTAAAGAAACAAATAGAAATTACATGCAAAATTTATATTAATTAACTCAATTTTAAGTAACCGGTATTAAACAAAATGTACAGATAATAATTAATATTTGAATAGGAGTCACTAAAAATTAAAGGGTATTATTTTAATTGAAGTTAATTGAACCATTAGTAACATATAATATGTATAAAAGCTAGTAAAAACCCAATAATATTCAGATCGTAGAAGTATTATGTTTGAACACCTGCGTATTTTTAAATGTTTTATGTTCTGCGTAAAATTTGCAGATAACAAATGGTTACAGAGAATGTTGGAGAAACCGTTGCTTAATATTTACGGGAAATGCTAAAAAGGTGGGTTATTTCACAAGTCCACGTGGATTGAAAATAACCGATACTAAAGAATATAGATTTGTACCACTCGGAACAGGGTAGATAGAGACAGATAATATGCGCAAGACATGAATACACAAAAGTAGGCAGTTTTGGCGTATATTTGTGAAAGAAGTATGAATTTCTTTGCTATTTTTCGGGGGTGTTAATAATTAAATGATTCGTAAACGTGTCTGGATCCACAAAACAAGCTTCAGATATACACAAATGAGTTCCGGAAAAGCACTGAAACAACTTTAGATGAATGGTGGTGTAGGAAATTTTAAAGGCGACCAGCAATACGAGGACCTAAACATAACCTAGTTGGATTGGTGTGATTAACAGAGGACGATATACATTAGCCACGAGTGCATTAACCTTAAGGTAACTTATGCTTTGTTGTTCGATTTTTGATGTTTTGGTGTGTGTTGAATAACTTTATAATTTATTTACTTAAAATGGACAGTAGAGAAATTGTACTAACAACAAATTTTTAATTTTAAGGTGAAATTTTCTTGTTTAAGTAGAAAGGGGTATTTAGTATTTATGTTCTGGATTATGATGAAAATTTGGGTATGTCTTTGAGCTCAATTAGACAAACCTGGTTAATTAACGTAAAGGGTGGAGATGCTCCTTTGTACTCAGACTCAGGTCTGCATATATTGTTATATTAATTAGTAGGCATCTACAAGGACTTTAATTCTGGATGCACATTAAAATGATAATAAATTTAATCTTGAAATTTTCTGATACTGAAATTTATGCTGAATTTTAATTTTGAAATTTTAATGTATTGTGAATATTGATGTAAATAGAGTTAACGTTAGTGTTTGTGATAGGAATGTGTTTGTTTTTTTTTATGATTGAGGATGAAAGTTTTAACTAGGTGAGCAGCCGAGGCGGAAAAGAGTAAAGAGGCGATTAACAGAAGAAAGTCAACGGACCAGTTAAGTTAATAGCTTTTTGTAGGTTTCTCAGCATTCTTGACGCCCAATTCGTGAGGCTCGATTCTAATACAGGGAAACATATATATTGTAATGTCAGGGGGAGGTACAAGGCTTCTAAGGGTAGATTTGTGTTAAAAGGGGTGTATGCCAAATAAAATGATTCATATATCAGATCCAGTAATTCAAAAACTATATTTTGCCGTACTTTACATATGCTAAAGTATTTACCATGTTAGTTTGAAACGTATGTGCCAAAAGGTAAACTAAATGACTTGATGACGTTGATAAAATGCACAGTGCTCAAGTTTTTATACTAAGTTGCAAGTTAATAAGCCATTGAAAGTACATTTGCCGTCTGAAAACCGGATGCGTCTACGGATGTCTACTATCAACCAAGCATCCAGGTCTTGTGAGAATTATTTGGCTTTTCTTTAAATAGAATCAACTTTTGGACGAATTTGTAAATTCAAAATTATAAGTTAATAGTAGTATCATATATAATTGGAGAATTGTGAAGTGTTTAGGACCAATGATAGAATTTAGGAATGTGTATAAAGACAATAGTGAAGGTATTTGTGACACCAAAAAAAGGACAAATTGTTATTGGGTATTTTATGTATTTAAAATGTAATTAAGTAAGCTAGTTTTGTTGTGCTTATTGCCTAGGAGAGTAAACAAGATGATTCTTTTTCAATTTAAATTCATGTAAAGACGTATTTTTATAAACTTGATTCTTTTTCGATTAAATTTAGTATAAAGACGTGTTTTTGCAAACCTGCGTTAAAGTTGTTATATATTTTGAAAAAATAAATGTGTTTGAATTTAAATAGTCTGATTTATTGAAGTGGAGGTACAAGAAGCATCGGTGGTTAAATAAGCAACAGCGACGTTAAAAGAAGTGTAAAGATTGGTGATAGTGCGACGGGAAAGCAACGAATATTTAATTAGATTTGGAACGAGATTGGGATTTGGATAGAGGTTTAAAGGCAGAAGGACATAGAGGGGTGATACAAGCGACGGCGAAGCAACGAATATATAAATAGATTTGGGATTGATTTGGATAGAGATTTGAAGGCAGTAGGACATCGAGTGGGATATCGAATTTATAGCAGGGCATTGAGTGATTTGGAACAGGACGGCGGTTAGATTTGGTTTGATTACGAAAAGGCGGACGGATTAATTGGAGCACGAAGAGGGAAAATAGGAGAGCAGCAATTGCAGGGGAAGATTCAACGAAAAAAAGGAACACGGAAGGATTAGCGCAGGGAAAGTAATTACAACGGTTTGTCAAAATTCTAAAATTCGGGTTATTCATTTCAGATTTGGGGTCATCAAAATTGTACTAAGACACCTGGAGGCGATACGAAAGTTCAATAGTGATTGTGAGTCCATGTAAAGACGCATACGGCGACTAGGATCGTAAGCCAGCAGCATTTAAAAAAGGGCATCAGCGAAGTATAATTCAGGTGAGTACCGTGCAATATCATGAAACGTCAATCAAAAAGTCAGAAATTGTGTACATTAATTAATTTGGCACAAAGCTACGTTGATCAGTAAAATTTGGCATATACAGTAGTAAATTCATACAAAAGTAGTAAAACAAAAGAGTGTGCAGTTTGGTTGCAGTGCACATCTACTTACGACTGAACCCACGGTAAGTAGATGAACACCCTGAGATAAAGAGTTCATATAGTCGAGGCATAATAATTGTAAACAGTTTAAATAGATAACCAACCAAACGTTGCTAAAGCACATTATATAGAAGTCATTCATTGAATAATAAAAATAGGCGCGACGACAAAAGTAGGGTATAAATAATTTATAATTTAAATAAATAATAAAAGTAAAAAAGGGGGGGGGTGAGACAGTAAAAGGTGGCAAACCCAACGTGGGGCTAGAAAAAAAGGCTAGAAAAAAACTAGATAGAGTAGTAGCAGGATACGGGATCCCGAGATTAGGTGGGGCCCGTAGTTTTTTTTTAATTTTGCAGAAAAAGGAGTTCAAAACTAGGCAGCAGAGATGACGGACGCGGACACGAAAAGGATTACGAGATCAGGACGAATATACGGAGTTGAAATGGAATTAGGGACACATGACATGGAGCTAGACGCAGGGGGAGACATACAGGAGACGGACGTGAGGCAGACAGATCCGGAGGTGATAGGCATGGACACGGACCAGGCGACGGCACCGGAGGTTAAGGTAGCTGAAACCGTCGGATACCAAGATATAATAAATTTCATAATAAATATGCAAACTGAATTATCTAACAAAATGGACGAGTGGCGGACAGAATTTAAGACAGTAAAAACGGATTTGACTGACACAACTACAGAATCACACACGGAACCACAAACGGACTTAACAGACAAAACCGAACAGTCGCGAACAGATGTTAAGACACCACACGCGGAACTACACATGGAACCAACAGACAAGATCGAAGAGTCGCGGACAGAGGACGAACGAAGGGCTGAGCTACAAGACAACGTAGACCGCGTAGACGACGAGACTGAAATTACACGTATACAATTTCAGGGACAGGCACAACAGTTGACACCGAAATTGGGCGAGGACGACATAGTACTACTACTCGCAGGACATATGGAACCGGAAGTGACAAAGGTGGTCGTGGTACAGAACGTCAAGACATTGCGGAATTTTAGGGTGATGAGGAACTTTGATTTAGCAACAGCACTGGAGGCAAAAACGCGGACAAATTATTGGGAGCAAAACCGGGGTTATAGGGAAGACAACCGACGACAAGGGTACCACGAACACCGACCTAATTACAGACAGGACAACTTCAACCACGGACATCGGAATCATTGGGGACACGACGGAAACAGACGACCTTATTACAATAGGAACACCGGGCGAATGAATACCATGGACAAAACAGATACCAGCACAGCCACAACGAGGGTGACGGCCGGACTACGGGAGGCGGAATGCACAATGGAAACAGCCGGACCGACAGGGACGTAAACGTCCAACACATGACGACAAGCGCGATGACACCGGACCCAGATAGGATTGAGGTGGTGCAGATACACGAGGCTCCGTCGGGACAAAAAAAAACGCAAATTTTTGGACGACCGAATGCTTAGGGATGAATATAGACGTGTGTTATAGTATAAGAGATTTATTGTTAAATAGTTATATCTTTAATAAAAAGAACTCGTTGTTTATTAATATTAGTTTAAGGGATTGTTTATATGTTGCTTTAGTTGATAGTGGTTCACAGTTGTCGCTGGTAGATGAGAATGTGGTGATAAAACATGAAGAATTTTTAAAGGGACGAATAGGAACAATTGATGGGGTTAATTTATGGTCGGCGATGAACAAAAAGCTAACGACGATTTATAGGGTTATCCGTGTACCGATATATATATATATAGGGAATAAAGAAGCAGGAGATGCAGAGTTTTTGATTACAAAGGGGTTGCAGCTAGATTTCATATTAGGAATGGATTTTATAGAGGATTTTGGGTTGAATATAGATGGAAAGGATAGGTCGATTAGGATATTTGATAAAGATAAGTTATGGGTGGTGCCTACGGTTAGTTCGGAATATAGGAATGGAAATGATATAGATAGTTCAGGATTAGGAATGATTAAAGAGAATAATTATGGACGGGTTGAAGTGAGATTATGTAATATGTTTGCGAGATTAATTAATGATGAACAGATAGGGAAAGTGAGTATTGAGATTAAGGCGAAGCTAGGGGAATTGTTTAATAAATATATAGGGTTGTTTAATGAAGAGCCAAGATTTGCGAGGCGATATATGCATAAGTTGGAGGTCACGGAAGACAACGGGTTTAATACAAAGGTGTATCCAATTCCGTTTGCAATTGGAAATAGGGTTAAAGCCGAGATAAACAAAATGTTAAAAGAAGGTATCATCGAACCAGCGAAAACTCCATATGTGAACCCGGTAGTTATTGTACCTAAACCTAACAAAAGGGATATAAGGATTTGTTTGGATGCGAGGAAGTTGAATTCGATTACGAAACCGCAGTACGAACAACCACAAGGGTTGGATAATTTGTTGTATGAAGTGTATGAGATGAAGATTTTCAGTAAATTAGATTTAAAAAATTCATTTTGGTTAATTCCGTTGCATGAAGACAGTAAAAAGTTTACGGGGTTTAGTATCGAAGGGGAGATTTATATGTTTTCTGTAGTTCCGTTTGGTTTAAGTAGTTCTTCAGCAGCACTTGTTAGGGCCATGCAGAAGCTGTTTAACGAGTATGAATGTTTCTGTTCGCACTATGTGGATGATTTGTTGATTTTTTCAAGGAACGAGCAAGAACACATGGAGCATTTAGAAAAGGTGATCCAACGACTGGACGAAGGGGGTTTGAAGCTGAACGTGGAGAAATGCGAGTTGTTTAAGAGCAAGGTTACGTATTTAGGGTTTGAAGTTAGTGAACATGGGATGAAAATTTGTAATAAAAGATTGGACGAGTTGAAAAATATTGCGCAACCAAAGAATGTAAGAGGATTGCGAGGATTTTTAGGGGTTCTAAATTATTACAAACGGTTTATACCGAGATATTCTGAGTTGTGTGTGCCGTTGGTGAGTTTATTGAAGAAAAACGAAAGATGGAAATGGACTGCTGAACGTGAGAAGGCGTTCCAGGATTTAAAAAGTGCGTTTTATAAAGAGTTGTCATTAAAATATCCAAATTTCAAAGACGAATTTATTTTGAGGACGGATGCGTCGAAATATGCAATCGGGGCTGAGTTGGTGCAGATCCAGGACGGAGCTGAGGTACCAATTGTATTTATTTCCAGGGTATTAAAAGACTGCGAAACCAGGTATGCGACGGCAGAGAAGGAGATGTTGGCGATAGTATATGCAGTGAAAAAGTTGCGTTTTTATTTGTTAGGAAAGAAATTTTTAATAGAATCCGACAACACGGTGGTAACATTCATGAAGAAAAAGGAGTTTCTAAACAGTAGGTTGTATAGGTGGGCTTTGGTGTTACAGGAATACGATTTTGAAATTAAGCATAAACCAGGAAAGGAGAATGTGACGGCGGATTTTCTAAGCAGACCGCAGGTGGAAGCGAATCAAGACGTAAAGGGTTGTTTAATTGCTTTGCAGGAGTTCAGGGATGTTGGTCGGTGGACAAACGCCAAGCTTATAGAGACGCAGAGGCACAGTGAGGTGAGCTCGATACGCGAGAAATTAACAAGGGAAAATGTGGAGGAGTACCGTGGATTTACCATCGTAAGGCAGTTTGTGGTAAAAAGGATAGGTGATGCAGAGCTGGTAGTGTTATCCAGAGACGCGGCTGTTGAAATTATAGACGAAATTCATTTAAAATTTGGACATATAGGCATCAGAAAAACATTTTTGGTATTTAGAGAGGCGTTTTATGCAAGAAATGATATCACGGTGGTTAAAGAAAGGATCAATCGGTGTAAAATTTGTATTCTAGGTAAAGACAAGAACGTGAGTAGGGTAGCTAAGCCGGTTTGGCAACAGAGATCCACAGCAAGATATGTATACGCCGGTTCGAGAACAATATGAACAGCTAAGCCGCTTTGGGAAACAAAACGTGCAGCAAGATATGTATACGCCGCTTTGAGAACAAAATTGTCTTTGTGTGTAAATTTGTTGCGTCGGGGGGTCGTTAGGTCTTTGGGGTGTGCGTTCGGCGGGGTCGTTAGATTTTTGTCGTGGGGTGGTGCGCGTGCGCTGGGGTGGAGATATTTTCTTAAGAAATTTTTTTAGCAGCGTTCCCGACGTTAAATATTAAATATTAAATTTTAAAAAAATGTTGTTTGTGTAGAAAATGGAGTTCACGTGTTGGTTCGTATTTTTCTGGGGTAGGTTAAGCTAAAAATTAAAACGCCGCGGTGAGAATTTTTAATATTAGACAAACGCGTGCAAGTGGTAAAGAGTGTTTTAGCTCTCCTCATAAGCTGCGTTTTGTACGAAGTAGAAAATAAAATTGAGAAAATATACGAAATGTTATATGATGGAGGTCAAATTTTAAACGTTTGCAGGTAAAATCTTGTAAAAGAAGTCGTTCACTTTTCGCAATTTCAATGTCACGATAAAATACTAAGAATTTGCATGCAGTCGAATATAACCTCGTGTTTTTATTTGGTAATATATATGTAAATCACGTCGACATTCGACTTTTAATATAATGTATTTAATTAACATAAGGTGTGTTGCAAAACATTTCAAGACAGGTATGTCGTATATTACCTTTGGTTACATCATCCCAAATAATTTATACAAGTACACTGAACTTGCTTTTATCAAGGATTTCTTGCTTATGGATTAACTTTTACAACTCAAGGTGTAGCATCAAGGTTTTAACGTCACTCTCAAACTATAGAACGTAATAATAATAGCTTTCCTTAGCACCAATATCATTTAGAAAATATGTGTTTCTTTAATATTTATTTATTCATTAAATATTTTGCTCCAAAAATTCGTTTAGTAAACTAAGTAAATCTTCATTTTCTTCTTCTGGAAGTAGCAAATAAAATTAAAAAATATACGAAATGTTATATGATGGAGGTCAAATTTTAAACGTTTGCAGGTAAAATCTTGTAAAAAGAAGTCGTTCACTTCTCGCAATTTCAATGTCACGATAAAATAACAAGAATTCGCAGTCGAATATAACCTCGTGTTTTTATTGAAATTATAGCTCTCTGGTAATATATATGCAAATCATTCAACTTTTAATATAATGGATTTAATTAACATAAGGTGTGTTTGCAAAAACATGTTAAGACTATTTCCTTCTTGGTATGCAAATTATACCACCTTTCATAACGATTTATTTGACTCTCAAATAAAAAATTAATTTGATCTTATATCAAGAGGTATTCTTGCTTACATTTTAGCAATTTGAATATATTTAAATATTTAAATGTAATTATACATTTAATTTATGTGGTAATAAAATTCTTTTACTTTTAGCGGTTTGGTGATTGTATGTAGATGACGTATTAGACATTGTATATATATAACTCGTTTAATTGCACAAACGTGATAAAAAATTTATAGGTTATGCAAAAACGTGCATGTAGTGAAGAATTTAGCGGTGATCTTTAGAGCTTCGTCATTGTTTTTATTCTCGTTGCTTTAGTTAATTAAAGAGAGATTTTTAGGTTAAGCAAAAATAGGAAATGTGGTGGATGACATAATCACTTTCAAAATGATGAATGGTGGGGAAGGAGCTTCTAAACGTGCCCTAAACGGGGCTCTGCCCATTATTTTGTATTAAATATCAAAAGAATAGGAGAAATTATTCGACTCGTATTTTATAATGGTTTTAATTTAAAATATTGGTGTGTGTGTGCACAAAAAAACATGTTAAGACAGGTCACTCGTTATTTTATTCATGATTGCACCACCAAAATAATTTATATAACCACACTGAACTCGTACCCGGATCTAAAATTTAACCTTTAAATGTATGCAAATAATGTCGTTATTTAAAACGTGGTGAAGAATTTGGATGGAGATGTACTCATTCTCAAATGCGGAATGGTACTCCATAAGGCGTTCTGAACGGAGGTTTTGCACGCATTAGGTGATTGAATACTTCGGAGATTTTAGGTTAAGCAAAAACGTGCACGTGCTGAAGAATCCCCGAGATTTTTAAAAAATATTTTGTATTAAATATATAATTTTAAAAAGAAACACACAAAATTTGAATGTTTTATTTATATTAGTTTCACTTACCAGCTTATTTTAATTACATGCTAATGAGTTCATATATTTTCATACAGTTTGATTGATTCACTGCCGAAACAAAACATTTTTACACAGCTGACAATACTGGGTGTCGTTTTTCAATACAATATTAGTAACTATTTACAATACAGCTGAATACTGAAATGTAAAGTAACTTTCACACATTTACCTACGTGTACTTAAATTTAATTGAATTCTAAAAAATATATGCATATCTATGGCAGGCAACCCAGCATACACCAATTATATCTTCTTAGTGTAAAATTTTATTGTTAGGTGAATAACCAGCAATTTATTATGTAATATTTATTGCTACAAGCATAGTAATAATAATTTGCAATGTGCAAAATACCTCTTTTGTTGTTAAAAGACCGATTTAATTAAACACTATAAAAGATTGTGAATTAATTATTCTAGTTAAATTTTACAGTGCTAGAGACACTAATTATTATTAGTACTAGATATAGGTATAACAAAATTTGTATTCCAGATGATAGTATGTTCAAAGGATATTATTATTTAAAAGACTCTGTAAACATGATTAGTGAAATTATTAAAGTTAAGGAATGTAAAGCAAAAATTTGTTCATAAAAGCAAATATGTTTTCTAAAAGATATGCATAACTTACGGATCTAAACATTTCAACATCTCGCAAACTGAGATAAATATTACTTATTTCTTTGCAAAAAACGTTCATATAACGCCCTTTAACAACCGCGTTCAGTAAAGTGCATGGTAGTTAATGACCTCGGCGATTGTGCTATTTATAGTATTAATTATGACAACATATCCCCATATGTAAATTATATGGTTCTGATTTATAACTAAAAACAACTATTTTGCATTATATTTTGTTGATCCTGGCAGAATAAATTACAAGTATAGCTACATTGTCAATACATTTTTATTTTCAAACTCGTTTTAATTATTGTAGAATTTAGTACTTATAAATAACCTACTTTAATTCAATAAGTTATTCTCGTTATATTTCAAATCATTTTAATAGAATTACGCAATGTTAAGTCGTTATTAAAAATTAATTTAAACAGAGTTTTTATTGTTATTGCCGTCTGTTGAAGAATCGTAGCAGAATCTGAACTATATCGCTTTTACAAAGCATGTATTCAAGATCACATTTAGTTAGTTTCAAAAAACTTTTTATCATTGTATACGACTTGTTTTAACTTGCAGTAGGTATCAATGACCGAATCAACATTACCACCCGAACATGGTTGACAACTTTAAATTTTATTTTCCCTATTACTTTCAAGGTATTAAACATTGGTATATATATATATAGATTTAGCGACATCAGGCAACCTTTTCTTAATCTTCGTTGGGAATTAAAACACTCATAGTTTTTAAAATCATCTTTCTTTACGTTTCGATCCATGACCTAGGATCGTTGTAAAATTGTCAAAACCACAACAATCATACAGGGAGTATTTATCAGGCAACATATTTCTCGCATGGCTATGACAGCTTTTTGTGCTGTATGTAGAGTAATGATTAACGTTATGCTCTTTTGATTAATTTGCAATTTACCGGGCATGAATCCTTCGTTAAAAGTGAAGGATATTCCCATAGATAATTTGAATAACAATCTATCACCACCAACACACCTCTAATTGGATTTTCCTTAAATATATTGCTCAAATTCAACAGAGTCGCCTTGCCAGAGATCATCTCGAGGTTGTTGATTTGTTAATGCTGTTACAAAACTAGTGGGGGTTTATCAGACGAATAACTAGGTGATGCTCAGTATCACAACACTTTAGCATTACCTATTTTGATGAATGTGCCATAAAAGCTAGGTACTTGGATAGATCTCGCAGTGAGTGGAACAACAACGATAGTGACGATAGTGGTGCGAAGTTTTCAAGTTAACATGGACAATGTACTGTACGATTTGTTCGAGAGTGAACAACGCATTTTACACCAACATCTGAAACATGCCATAGTATTGAATGATGTAGACAAAATCAAACGTATACTGTTCAAAGTAGGTGTTCATGTTCCTTTAAAGCCTTCAAATGGCTAACGCTGACCAATGATACATCCATTGATGTAATGGACATGCTGTTTAATCAACAGAGTAGGTGCGATCAATTTGTATCAAACTTCATTGATGCTTGCAACGGCAAAACAGAGTTAAAATGTCATCAGGTGCGCGGTGTACTAGACGCAATAGAGAGTAATTATAGTTTGAGCGATGTATATTTCCTTGAAGAATTACTAACCAACCGAGCTGTATTGAGTACGAAGGCATATCCTATCATAAATATAAAATGCAACTATAAATCACTGGTCACAGCGATTGACGATATGATTGTAGATGTTGTATATTTCGCACAACCTATGGTATTAAAAAGTATTGAAGTTAATTTTAAAGTATAAGGTAAATTATAAGTACCAACCTAATGTAGTTGGCCCTCATAGAACAACATATAACTGGCTCCTCAAGAATTTGGCAATGGAGGGCTCAAAACAGCAACCAGGATGGACGTGTGGTCCGGATTCGGGAAAATGGCCATCAAATAGTATAGATGATTATAAAAAGTGTATATGCTATTAAAGTTATTGTTTTAGTTTAATACTATTTTTTGTATGTAAATCATGCCATCTTGGTAATCCTACCTGATGCGCTATAGATAGCACTTATTAGATATAATGGAGGATGCTATTGTACGTGTCGCATATCTTTTACAATAAATATATATACCTCGAGATGTTAGTCAAGTACGGGCAGAAATTGTTAGCTGAGAAGGTAATGTGTTTTACCTGCTTGTTATTTACACATATTCACGGACATCGAAATACTCAAGTTCAACCAAAACAGCGAAAATCAACCTACATCAACGTTTTGCGCTTCGGGCATGAGGAATTATAAACAACTTTCTTGACGTAGAACTAGTGTAGTAATTAGTAGTACATAGATGTAATTTGTGTGTGTGTGTGTGTGTGTCGCTATAATAAATCATATAACAGTAAAAATTTTTATTGATGAATGACATATGATGGTAAACAAACACGTAACAGCAAATCTACAAAATATGATTTTGGATATCCAACTATTATGGCTAGAATCTAAATTTAACCATTTCACATATACTTGATTTTAACTCTCTTCAATACTTTTTCCACTAAATATACATCCGGATAGTGTGTTCGTTGAAGTTCTTCTGCATAGAAGCCGCCTAATATTGGTTGTCCTCGACTATCGCGCAATAGGTACGTTAAAGGATTAGTCAAATGCACTTTGTACACCGTAAAAATTTCGTTAGACCAATTTGGTGTGTATCCCTTGGTAAATTGACCTCTATGTTTACTAATGCGAACATGATCCCCAACAGAAAATTTTTACTCTTTAAGTTAACTGTTTTGATCGTACTGTACACTGTATTGAAAAGTTTGCGTTCATTGCGTTTTGACACATCTACAGGTCGCATGCCGATTGTTCGATGTTTGGTGTTGTTATATGCAGTCACGAGTGAGGATAGTATATTCAGCCATCGATACGAACCATTCAAACTAAATTGTTTCCACATTTTTGACTTTAAGGTACGATTAACGCGTTCTACTACGCAAGCTTTTTATTGCTGTACACACTATAATGTGTAATCTCATATTTTTCCATTAAAGCCTTAAATGTTGAATTATAAAATTCTTTTCCCAAATCCGTTTGAATGTACCGTGGAATACGATGGTTCTTTGTTGAAAATTGATTGAAAAGCGTTTGAAACAGCCTTACCCGTCTTGCGCTTAACCGGTACGGCCCATAAGTATTTAGAAAATACATCGATAACAACTAGAATGTATCTAAATCCTTTATTCATCTTTGCATATGGGATCATTTCCACCAAATCGGCTTGAAACAGCTCGTTTAATCCTTTTGTGATTACATGTCTTCTAGGAAAGTTAATGCGAGCAGGCTTATGTAACTCGTGGACGATTTGCTTCTTTACAGACATATTGCTAATATGTGTGTGTGTGTGTGTATGGTTGACGGCTATATGCGTGCGTTTTAAGTTTCTCTTGCAACTGTTGAATATCTGCTTGAATTCGTGCAATGTCTATTCTAAATTGTGCTTTCACTTGTTGAATAGCAGCGTCTAATGTCTTATATATGCTATTCATAGAATCATCTATCCGTTTGGTTACGATTTGTGCAACATTAGCGTTCACAGTGGCTGGAACAAGGTTACGCATCATCTCTTCAAAATGGTTAAAGTCTGATCTTGTAACATACTCGCTCGAGAATTGTGTTATCATACTGTTTGTTGTCTCCTTCACAAGCGTGTCTATATACTGCTGAATAGTGGAACCACTTCCAAGCGTTGGTTCGCCCTCTTGCTGGTGTAGCGTTGCTAACCGCGATTCTAAGTACGCTTTCGTGACTGCATCATCATCTTCTTGTGGTGTAGCGACGCGCGCTAATCTCATGTTGTCAAAATCGTAGTAATCATCATAAGAAATATATGAAGCACAGTCAGACGCATGCCCAAACTTGTCGATAACCATCGTGATAATGAATAACAAGTCGCACAATCTACGCTATTATACGCAATTCGCGTAATTCTTCCATAATCGATGTAATTTCGTTTGTGTGACCGGTGTTACCTGCATCTTGCGAGGCGACCAGAAGCTTGAGCCGTTCGCACAGTTCGTTGGGATCATCAAAGTATACATACTCTAGTGGCTTCTCGTTATAATCCATGAGTAGACCACGACCACTCGGGTTTATAGTTTGCTGTCGTAAGCTATACATTGCATTACTTCTTTTTAATGTCCGCATAATCGTTAATTTCTTTAAGTGAGAATTTACCCAAAGGATTGAGAAGGAACAGTTGCTCGTACAACCCTTTGCTACCGTTGTAGCAAAATCGTTCTACACACCTTTTCACCAATCCCGAAGATAATGTCCGAATCACCAATCATTAATTTTCCTGTCTCCGGATTAAAACGTACTTTATCCCTGCGCAAGTGCTCCGTGTCATTGTTATAAATACCAGTAAAGTTGGAAAACAGATTATCGACATAGTATCTTACCGATGGTAAGAATCGTTGTAAGTAGGTCTGATGTTCTTCGCTGTTTAGGTACCGTTCGTACTCTGTATGGGTCTCTGGAGTGTTGCCGCTACTCTCCGATTCTTCGAAAGTGGACTCCACAGACTGGACTGGGCTATGAGGATTGTGTTCCCATGCCTCCTCTATTGGTGGTGCGGCGATTGGTGTGGAACTGCGCACCTGATCGAGAAATTTAGGGCGTCTTTTAGGAGTAGATTGTACGTCATGTTGTTGTGGTAACCAGTGCTGGCTTTCGATCTTGGACTCCTGTTTAATATCTTTCAGCAGACCGGTCTGAAGTGTTTGTAAACGTTTTGTAATAGGTGCATAGACTTTACTTAATGCAAGCTCCTTTTCAACCACACCTGCTTTTAGCGCTTGTAATTTCCTCTTGACTGCCTTTCGTACTTTTATGAGTTCTCGTTTGGTTTTCACGTCGTCTGCCATCGTCTAGAAACGGGTAGGAAGTGATATGCTATTTATGTGCTTTATAAGTATATATAGGTGTCAAAACCTTTTCGGTAGCGACCGTTCTGCAAATCGCCATCTTTATTGATCACCAGAAACCCATACCGATCTCGCCAGCATAAGCCGCACAATTCTTTAAACCGGTTAAACGACATATCCGTGTTTACATGGTCAGCGTATACGTGTTTTAAATTGAGTTCGTCTTGTTTGAATAGCACTAGGACATTAGCATTGTCTCTAATCAATTGTTTAGGTATTTTGGAATAGGTCTGACATAGGTAAAACAATCAATGGCCTTATGTCGACCTAAAGAAAAATATTCTCGCATTACATTTTGTTTATCGCACGACACGTCATCGAAAATAAATATCGAATTAGGTTTTGCATCCGCTGGAGTAACAATTGCATCCCATTTGTTAAACGCAAAATATCCTATTTCTTTTATTGGTTGTAATAACCTCTCTAGGTACTGATACTTTGGTTGATACAAGGATTTTGAGTAGAGATAAACGTTTTCAAAGCGTACACCATTCGGATGTTTCAAGAGACCGATGACTACATTAGTTTTACCACAATTGGATGGACCTGTAATGATACACCGTATTGTTGATGGTAATAGTAGTCCATGCTTTTGCACGTTAGTGTTGTTGCTGCAGTTGTGGTCCGTAATTGGCAACGCCAATTGTTGCTTTACCAGACGCATTCTATCCATATACTAAAACGTAATTGCAGTATGGTAAGCATTTAAGCGAGTAATTCTACACGCATGACCAGTCTCCTTTAAACCTTTCGACTGACAAGATTAATGAAATCCTATCGTGGCTACGGGTTACTCAATAGTGCTATCAATCGTTTACCGGTAGAATTACATTTACCAGGATATCGCTTCTGTGGACCGGGTACTAAGCTTCAGAAACGCCTCGAGCGTGGTGATATAGGTCGTAATCCCTTAGACGAAGCCTGCAAACTACACGACATCGCCTACGATCTTTCTACAGACTTAACAACCCGACACCAAGCTGATCGACGTCTTGCCGAAACAGCACAAAAACGTCGTACTGCACCCGACGCTTCGTTAGGTGAAAAACTTGCTGCGTTTGCTGTTGGTTCTGCAATGAATGCCAAAGTTAAATTTGGTATGGGTTGTCGCAAGAAAACGATAAGGTGTAAAGGAAAACGACGTGGTCAGCGTCTACGTACAGGAAGTGGTATACCATTCAAGCGTTTAATTCGCACCATTTGGGAACGCATTAAAACGTTCGTCCGACTGACCTTATTAAAACTGCTAAACTTGCAGTGGCACCGATTAAAGATATAACAGATGAAATTCGTGGCATCCCACGTGTAATCCCTGTACCCAAAACTGGTGGTTTCCTACCTTTGATACCTATTTTGCAGCCCTTTCCGCAATTGGAGCGTTGTCGGGTGGAGCAGCTGGGATTGCAAAAGCTGTCAACGATGCTAAACTTGGACAACAACAATTAGATGAAGCGAAACGACATAATATGGCACAAGAGGCAGTGACACTTGGAAAGGGTCTCTATTTGAAACCTTATCGCCGTGGACATGGACTGTACCTAAAGCCTTTTCTTACACACGGGCAAGGTTTGCATAAACAAAGACAACGAAAAAAAACTCAACGCATTCGTTAAACCTACCTATGCGAGCGTTGACCAATGTTGACTTGAACAAATACATAAAACGTTTACCAATATCCCACTTTCGTGGAATATTCATGCGCAATTCACTTCCAAACACAATTCGTTGGCGAGAATGTGGTATTCTTAATCATGATACTACACGTGGTGTGGGAACTCATTGGACCGCGTACAAAAAGATGGTTCAAGGGCAGTCTATTATGATAGCATTGGTAATCTACGACCTCCGAGGAACTTGTCAAATACTTAACCTCATCAGGACCATGCACTCTCTATTATAATTATGAACAATTTCAACCGCTTAACACTGTTACCTGTGGACACTTCGTATTGAAATTTTACTGCAAAATAGTCCTCCGTTAAGTTTCTAACAACGTTATATATTATTTGATTTTAGTGTATTTTAACTGTTTTGTATAAAAGTGTTTAATTAAAAACCATATATTGCAAGTGTTTCAGGAATTTGCTTTTATTACCCCATCCCAACTACGAATACGACTAGTTGTTAGTTTATCGTCAACCACCGAACATGTACACATTTACTTTAACTGGAACTGAATCTACGCTCACCGCAATCATCAACCCACCAATTGTTCTCGATGATGACCATGAATACGTTATTGGTCTTACAAACTTTGATACATATTTTTCAATTCCCAATGTAACGGAAGCGAACAATAAATTTTACATTGATGACATCGTGCTTACTTTACCAGAAGGAACTTATGAAGTGGCAGATATTAATAAGTTCGTACGACGTAATCTGAACGATCCCCGTGAACGCACTTCATCCAAACGTTATCTTATTGATATTCGAGCCAATAATAACAGTTTACATACAGAAATCAAAGCATCAGGTATAGTGGATTTTACACAACCAAATTCACTTGCTTCGTTGCTGGGTTTTGAGAAACGTAAACTACCAGCTCCACTACTGCTATTTCGGATCATCCGGCACAAGTCTTTCCAATCAATTCAATATGTATTGAATGTAATCTTGTGGTCGGATCGTATCGGAATACAAACCTGTCACATTTTGCATCAATTCTTTCCTGCAGTTGCTGCAGGGTACAAGATTATTGAAAACCCGTAAACGTCACCTATATGCCACTTAATACACGAATCATCGATCGCATCATTGTTAAAATAGTTGATCAAAACGGTAATCTCATCACTTTTCGTCGGGAAACCATCACGATTAGACTTTATCTAAAGCGTCTTTAAACAATGGTTTTGCGCTATGAGCATAAACCACCAAAACCTATTAATAGACGCATTGTCAGCACCTTTACCAGTTACAAGACACCAGTGCACCGATTAACACCGGAAAACGTTAAATTTCTGCAAACATTAGGACTCAAAGTGCTACATAGTTAAAATGGATAGTAATATTTTAAATGTTACGCAACGTGCTATATTTGATACAACCATCGTCAATGCCGACAAACATATGCATACTCCGTACTCCAATACCACGTATGAGAAGAACGATGTTATACGGATTCCAATAGAAAACGAAGATGTCTATACACTACCATGGGACAGCGTAATTTATATTGAGGGTACAATGAATAAGTCAGATGGTGGCGTTTCGCCTACAGCCGATTTTGTCAACAACGGAGTTTTATTTTTATTTGATGAAATTCGTTATGAACTTGGTGGAAAGACTATTGACCGCGTTCGTAATCCAGGTATAACTACGACTATTAAAAATTTCCTATCCTACGATTATAGCGAAAGTCGTCGCTTTAGAAACGCCGGTTGGTCCCCATCGATAAGCTTGATCTCGTTGATGCTAATGGTCATTTCAACGTATGCATTCCCTTGCGCATGGTTTTAGGATTTGCGGAGGACTACCGAAAATTCTTTTGAATATCAAACAGGAGCTTATTCTTATTAGAAGTAGTGCTGACGATGCAGCTATATCGAATTCTGATACCAAAGAGTCAATCAAAATTACCATTACACATATATCATGGCGGATTCCACATATAACCGTTGCAGATGCAGAGCGCTTAAAACTACTCAAACATATTCAACGCAATGCCACCATGGACATAAGCTTTGCAGTTGGGAACTACACGAATATCCAGAATTACATACAACACACACGCATACCTGGGCCGTGAAGACGGCTTCTCAAGTGGAGAAACCACGTTTTGTTATTGTCTGCTTTCAAACCGATACATCACGCAAAAGGGGCGCAGTCAGTTCGACCACTGTAAGTTGACCAATATGAAATTACATCTGGGTTCATCTATGTATCCTTACGATAATCTTAACATTGATTTCGATACCAATCGCTATTCTATACTATATGAGATGTATGCCAGTTTCAACAATCGTACTACGGGGGTATCAGCGAGCCGATATTAACACCCAATGAATTTCAAACGCACGCTCCACTTGTAGTCATCGATTGTTCCCATCAAAACGAAATAGTGAAAGTGGGAGCGGTTGACGTACGATTAGAATTTCAAATGAAAGAAGCGCTTAAAGCTCACACTACAGCGTACTGCCTCATTCTACACGATCGTTTGGTCCGCTACAATCCTGCAACCAGTGTTGTGAGTGAAGTCTAAAATTAATAGTCCATTAGTTGACGACGTTCAAAGGTTTAAAATTGCACATAATAACTTTGTGTTTAAAGAAATGGCTGTTTACAACTATCCCTATCGAATGGAGTTGCAATAACATATGTGCTGAAACCACCATATTCTTGGAACTGTCTATCAGCTCGCTTCAAATACCAAAAGGTATGGTTAAGGAAACTTTCACGTATATCTTGAGATGATGGCAATTTACAATGAATTTCCACACCTAAATGTTATTAACCTAGAAGATTTAGGGTGTACTCCTCTACATAAATTAAAGTATTACACCAATTCACACAAGTGTTTCTAGCATACCACACGACATTCGTCATTCAATTGCGCAACCACAGATGTAATTGTACTCAAAAACTGGTTTGTACATATAACCAATTATTCATTTTAATAAAGAATAATGTTTACATTAAGTAGTGTTTTATTTGTATATTTTATACCCTACATACATATTCCTTGAGACTAGTAAAATGTGTTTCAAAAATGTCTTGAAATAAGTTTAATTGTAAAACTTACTAACGAATCTGTAAGTATCATATTGAAAAATTCCTCTTAACGGATATGTATTTTGCATTTTTTATGCAAACTTTATGTTACAATAATACAATTAAAAAATTATATTCTACTACCGAGGTATTAAATTTTAAAGTATGTTATAGTTGTGTAAACATAAAAAGCATTGCATAGGTTTTTATCATCAAAGTAGTACATTTTATTTAATCCCACCTGAAAATGATTAATTTCTTAAACCTAAGTTTCATAAAATTTATTCTCCAAAATCAACCAACTATAAACCAGAACTATTAAATTTACATAAATTTCGGTGTTATTTTAATTTAAACTATGCTCATAAAAAGTCGTTTATGTATATAGCACCAACATTGTTACTACCTATGAATATCAAATCTTTAAAGAAATTTACAGTCATGATTAATTAATAAGTGGTCTTTTCATTTGTACACATTTTGTATATGTCGTTTTAGTTCCATTGACGACCTATTATTAGTAATCTGTTTATTATTTTATTGACGATATAAATTTTAAGATTGGAAGGGAACGATAAGAAATCTTCCTCTGACATTTATATGCACTCCGCATAGTTGTTTAAGGTAGCAAATATAAATAAGCTGTTTAATGTGTTGTAGAAGAATTTTACCATTGTATTATCGGTATGTATAAACTTACTTACTTAATGTGTTTTAACGGAAGTAGAAATTATGAATTTTGGTAATTAACAATTATGCTAAAATGATTTGAAGTTATGCAGTTTCCATATATAATTTACATATATCGGTATGTTGTTATAAATATCACAACCTCGAGGTCATTAACTACCATGCACTTTACTAAACTATAATTAATAAAATCGTACATTTAACTAAGATACATTTTTCTTAATGTGGAAGTCTTATCTATATTTTATTCAAATAAGAATCTGCTACCGCCACCTACAAAAGATAGGGACAATTAAAGAATGTAAGTTTTGTAAATAAAACATTAAAATATTGTGTGTTTCTTTTAATATTATATATTTAATACAAAAATAATTTTTGAAATTCTCGGGAGATTCTTCAACACGTGCATGTTTTTGCTTAACCTAAAATTTCCAAGTATTCAATCACCTAATGCGTGCAAAGCCTCCGTTCAGAACGCCTTATGGAGTACCATTCCGCATTTGAGAATGAGTACATCCCCATCCAAATTCTTCACCACGTTTTAAATAACGACATTATTTGCATACATTTAAAGGTTATATAGATCCGGGTACGAGTTTAGTGTGGTTGTATAAATTATTTTGGTGATGCAATCAATCATGAATAAAATAACGAGTGACCTGTCTTAACATGTTTTTAATATACACACATATTAAATATATATTGAAATTGCTAAATGTAAGCAAGAACACCTCTTGATATAAGATCAAATTAATTTTTTATTTGAGAGTCAAATAAATCGTTATGAAAGGTGGTATAATTTGCATACCAAGAAGGAAATAGTCTTAACATGTTTTTGCAAACACACCTTATGTTAATTAAATCCATTATATTAAAAGTTGAATGATTTGCATATATATTACCAGAGAGCTATAATTTCAATAAAAAACACGAGGTTATATTCGACTGCGAATTCTTGTTATTTTATCTTGGTAATGAAATCGTGAACAACATGTTTTACAAGATTTTACATGCAGACTTTATAATTAGATCCATTATATCACATTTCGTATATTTTCTAAATGTTATTCGCTACTTCATACAAAATACAGCTTTTGAGGAAAGCTAAAAATTCTTTACCACTTGCACGTTTTACTTAACATAACAAAATTCTTCATATAGGTAAAATCACCACTTCGCTATGCTCTCTGCTACCTAGTTTCGGCTACTTTTCCAAGGTCGTTGTGACGTCATAGCCTTTTATAAATAAAGAACAATGTAATACTATTCTAAAATTTTATTCTGGCATTATACATAACAAAATTTAAAAATATTTAATGCCAAGCATGGAGCCATTTAAACTTAATTTTAATTTAAATTCGATTGTTTAACATGGCTAACAACCAATGTAAGAATTAAGATATACAAAAATTTGTGTGTCAGATAACAAATCCTGGTGTTAATAAACAACTTGGAAATTATATACTAGATTTTTACGTTGTCCAGATGCACGTTTAAGAGCAACATTCGCGTCTACTTTGACCAAAGAACACGGTATTACGCAATTGGAAGCGACAATATAAAACTGTACAATTGGAAGCTATGTCAGTGCGGAACGGGTGTATAATCCCTTAAAAGACTGTTTAACCTTATTGGAAGATAGTAAGTTATACTTCCTAAAGGTGCCAATGTACTCGGTACCGCCAAAATGTGGAGTAAGTTATCGGACAAGCTTCAAAATAGCTGCTGTTTAGTGTATAATAACCTGCTACAGTACATGTATTGGGGAACGGCAATACAAAGAAATTGACGGGCTTGCAAATTAGTTGTCAGAAAAACCAGAGAAAGGGAAAAATTGATAAAGTATGTGCTTTCAGCTTTTAGTTTTAACTATTTACCTGTAAATTATTTGGAGATAGTAGAGTAGGACGACAGCCAAGATAAAATAAAATCTTACACAAGTGCTATATTAAAGCAGGTAACATATTTTACACAATCTGTAACACCATATTCTACAATTCCAAAAGAAATAATCATTTCGGTATCGGGGTTGATAAGTACGCCTAACATTCGCCCAGAGGTTGTACGACAACGCGTAAATATTGGCAGTAAACTCTTCCGTTGACGCTGCAGGAAATTGCCCTATGCACGCCATACGCTGTAAGTGGAAGAAAAGACAGCTGGAATTAGAGGAAATGCATGCAAAAAGGCGAAAGTTGGACTAATTGGAAGACACTGCGATAATACGCGAACAATACAAAGATATGTTAGACAAAGAACATCTTATTAGAGAAAGAGGAAAGGATTAAAAGATTATTTTATGTGCCGATGGACTGACTTGGATACATCCGCGTTCTACAAGCTGTATGTATTTGTGGCTAGTAAGAAAGACTCTTTTTAGAATTTTAGAATAGTATAACATTGCTCTATATTTATAAAAGGCTATGACGTCACAACGACCTTGGAAAAGTAGCCGGAACTAGGTAGCCGAGAGCATAGCAAGTGGTGATTTTACCTATATGAAAATGAAAATAAAGAACTTTTAAATTTTTAAATAAATTTTGGTAGGAAATATTTAACAAATAAGTATATGTTAATGAAACACATATTTTCTAAATGATATTGGTGCTAAGGAAAGCTATTTTTATTAAGTTCTATAGTTTGAGAGTGACGTAAAACCTTGATGCTACACCTTGAGTTGTAAAAGTTAATACATAAGCCTTGATATAAGATCAAATCAAATAATTTGAGAGTCAAATAAATCGTGATGAAAGGTGGTATAATTTGCATATATTTTAAATTCATACGGGTATAATTAAAAGATTATATGTTAGATCCGACTGCAAGTTCAGTGTACTTGTATAAATTATTTTGGGATGATGTAACCAAAAGGTAATATACGACATACCTGTCTTGAAATGTTTTTGCAACACACCTTATGTTAATTAAATACATTATATTAAAAGTCGAATGTCGACGTGATTTACATATATATTACCAAATAAAAACACGAGGTTATATTCGACTGCATGCAAATTCTTAGTATTTTATCGTGACATTGAAATTGCGAGAAGTGAACGACTTCTTTTTTACAAGATTTTACCTGCAAACGTTTAAAATTTGACCTCCATCATAAAACATTTCGTATAGTTTCTCAATTTTATTTTCTACTTCGTACAAAACGCAGCTTATGAGGAGAGCTAAAACACTCTTTACCACTTGCACGCGTTTGTCTAATATTAAAAATTCTCACCGCGGCGTTTTAATTTTAGCTTAACCTACCCCAGAAAAATACGAACCAACACGTGAACTCCATTTTCTACACAAACAACATTTTTTAAAATTTAATATTTAATATTTAACGTCGGGAACGCTGCTAAAAATTTCTTAAGAAAATATCTCCACCCCAGCGCACGCGCACCACCCCACGACAAAATCTAACGACCCCGCCGAACGCACACCCCAAAGACCTAACGACCCCCGACGCAACAAATTTACACACAAAGACAATTTTGTTCTCAAAGCGGCGTATACATATCTTGCTGCACGTTTTGTTTCCCAAAGCGGCTTAGCTGTTCATATTGTTCTCGAACCGGCGTATACATATCTTGCTGTGGATCTCTGTTGCCAAACCGGCTTAGCTACCCTACTAACGTGGTGCTGCAGAACATACCGATGAAAGTGAGCGTAAATGGACCGTTAGAATTGGTAGCTATTGATTACTTGAGCAACCTGATTACGAGTGAACAGGGGTATCGACACATATTGATGATGGTGGACGTTTTTTCGAAATTTGTTAAATTATTTCCGGCAAGACGAAGTAACACGGTGCATGCGTTACAGTCGATTAGAGAATTTGAAAGCCAGGTCGGGAAGATGGAAAGGATTTTGGTAGACAACGCGACGTATTTCAACAATCAAAGATTCAGGAACGGGTTAAATAGGGCGAATATTAAGGTATCATTTAGCAGTATACGGCATCCGAAAGCAAATCCATGCCAACGTTATATACGAGAGGTAATAAAATATCTACGGTTGGCGACGCAGGAGCATCACGATAGATGGATTAGATATCTGCCACAAATTGAAAATTTTATGAATTGCGTACCGAGTTCGGTTACAAAAACATGTCCGGTAACATTGATTCGAAGGATTATACCAGCTAGGCCATGGAGGGAGAAAGTCGAGGTGCAAGACATCACAGAGTTGTTGGGTAGTGTTAGGCGTAGAATCGAAAGGATGCAGCGTAGGGACATCGAGCGAAGGTGTAGAAAAATTAAAAAAAGGACGACGTTTGAAATAGGGGATCTGGTGGTAGTAAAACGATTAAGGGTTTCAAACCGCGACAGAAACATTTGCGCGAAGTTGTTGTTTCCTTATGAAGGGCCGTACAAGATCACGCGTATTTTTGCTGAAGGAAATACATTTGAGTTAGATAATATGACAGGGGAATATCGCGGGCGTTTTCACTTGGAAAATTTATACCCATATAAAATTGTACAGGAAGAGGGTTTGGTAGGATAGTTATTATGTAGTTCATGCGACGGAAAGTTTAGTTTTGTTTTTGTTTATAGTATAGGTTAGTATATAGCGTAGTTAAATAGACGTGAGAGAAAGGCGAATAGGGGTTGACTAATTGATATGTAAAAATGCGGGGGGGTGATTTTAAATAAAAATTAGAAATTTATGCACACCAAGAGAAGAGTAAAAACAGACGAAATTTCCAATTTCATTCAAAATCAGTGGGGCCAATGTAATGTCAGGGGGAGGTACAAGGCTTCTAAAGGTAGATTTGTGTTAAAAGGTGTATGCCAAATAAAATGATTCATATATCAGATCCAGTAATTCAAAACTATATTTTGCCGTACTTTACATATGCTAAAGTATTTACCATGTTAGTTTGAAACGTATGTGCCAAAAGGTAAACTAAATGACTTGATGACGTTGATAAAATGCACAGTGCTCAAGGTTTTATACTAAGTTGCAAGTTAATAAGCCATTGAAAGTACATTTGCCGTCTGAAAACCGGATGCGTCTACGGATGTCTACTATCAACCAAGCATCCAGGTCTTGTGAGAATTATTTTGGCTTTTTCTTTAAATAGAATCAACTTTTGGACGAATTTGTAAATTCAAAATTATAAGTTAATAGTAGTATCATATATAATTGGAGAATTGTGAAGTGTTTAGGACCAATGATAGAATTTAGGAATGTGTATAAAGACAATAGTGAAGGTATTTGTGACACCAAAAAAAGGACAAATTGTTATTGGGTATTTTATGTATTTAAAATGTAATTAAGTAAGCTAGTTTTGTTGTGCTTATTGCCTAGGAGAGTAAACAAGATGATTCTTTTTCAATTTAAATTCATGTAAAGACGTATTTTTATAAACTAGATTCTTTTTCGATTAAATTTAGTATAAAGACGTGTTTTTGCAAACCTGCGTTAAAGTTGTTATATATTTTGAAAAAATAAATGTGTTTGAATTTAAATAGTCTGATTTATTGAAGTGGAGGTACAAGAAGCATCGGTGGTTAAATAAGCAACAGCGACGTTAAAGAAGTGTAAAGATTGGTGATAGTGCGACGGAAAGCAACGAATATTTAATTAGATTTGGAACGAGATTGGGATTTGGATAGAGGTTTAAAGGCAGAAGGACATAGAGGGGTGATACAAGCGACGGCGAAGCAACGAATATATAAATAGATTTGGGATTGATTTGGATAGAGATTTGAAGGCAGTAGGACATCGAGTGGGATATCGAATTTATAGCAGGGCATTGAGTGATTTGGAACAGGACGGCGGTTAGATTTGGTTTGATTACAAAAGGCGGACGGATTAATTGGAGCACGAAGAGGGAAAATAGGAGAGCAGCAATTGCAGGGGAAGATTCAACGAAAAAAAGGAACACGGAAGGATTAGCGCAGGGGAAGTAATTACAACGGTTTGTCAAAATTCTAAAATTCGGGTTATTCATTTCAGATTTGGGGTCATCAAAATTGTACTAAGACACCTGGAGGCGATACGAAAGTTCAATAGTGATTGTGAGTCCATGTAAAGACGCATACGGCGACTAGGATCGTGAGCCAGCAGCATTTAAAAAAGGGCATCAGCGAAGTATAATTCAGGTGAGTACCGTGCAATATCATAAAACGTCAATCAAAAAGTCAGAAATTGTGTACATTAATTAATTTGGCACAAAGCTACGTTGATCAGTAAAATTTGGCATATACAGTAGTAAATTCATACAAAAGTAGTAAAACAAAAGAGTGTGCAGTTTGGTTGGGCAGTGCACATCTACTTACGACTGAACCCACGGTAAGTAGATAAACACCCTGAGATAAAGAGTTCATATAGTCGAGGCATAATAATTGTAAACAGTTTAAATAGATAACCAACCAAACGTTGCTAAAGCACATTATATAGAAGTCATTCATTGAATAATAAAAATAGGCGCGACGACAAAAGTAGGGTATAAATAATTTATAATTTAAATAAATAATAAAAGTAAAAAGGGGGTGAGACAGTAAATATATATATATATATATATATATATATATATATATATATTTGAATATAAGATTTCAAATAATTCATAGTGTGAGAAAGTCATTGATATAAATTGTACTGCAATGAATATTTAATTTATTTACAAGAGAAATATAAATAATAAATAAATAAATAAAATTAAATAAAAACCCTTAACCACAAAAAATATTTAAAATACTAGATACGTATTTCGACCACTATGTGGTCATCATCAGTAGGAAATCTGTAATTAAATAATAATTAGCTGTTGTTCTGGAACACTTCAGAGGATATTCTCCTCACCACATACGCTGAAGTGAACCTTCCCAACATACAATTTACTATATTGTTGTTTCAACACTATTGAGGATATTCTCCTCACCCGCAGGCTGGTGTTATTAACAACAAACAAGTGAATTGTGAGAGAAATATAGTTTCACAGTTTTCATTTTTATATTTATTAAATTTACTGTATTTAACTATTCACCTATTAAGGGCTTTTGGGTATTAGTAGTTGTCCAAACTTGAAGAAACGAGAACTTTTCCTCCTTTGTACTTTTTCTTTTTTGTAGTTACGCCGCAATTGTTACGTATTAATCGAATTACCTCGTAGAATGTCTTTTAGTTATTGGACAACCAGTTACCATTTCATATATTCGTTGAATTTACTGTATTTAGTTTAATGGTAAAAGTAATCCCCCTGTCTTCTACATCCGGCCTTGAGGGTGTTATAAATTAGTAGTTACATTGTAGGGTTAGAATGATTTACTATGTACACTATGTACGCTATGATACCGTCTCCGGAATTTTTATCGTCCTCGGAGAAATTAACGAAACTTCTATTGGACCTCGAACTAATTCTGCCGAGAATTACGTGGACATTTCAGTACCAGCACTTGACGAAAATGATTGTGCTTTTTGGAGAACTTTAATATCGGCCTTTATGGAAGCAACTTTGCGTATCAAGGGTGGTGTTATCGCGCTACCTTCGATGCAGTGACTCCAATTTGTCGTTCCTAACTGTTGTTATCTTTCCTTTATGGTGCTACAACGAGGACGCAGACAATCATATAATAAAAAATTTAGGAAAACAGAACCAACGATTGCCGGAGGCTAATAGACTAAATGTAAGTTTTATTAATTTTATTATTCGTAGTTAAAAACTTGGACGAAAAAGCTCCAGAAATTAATTAAGTAAAGTTATATAGATTCGTGTAGAACTACTTATAACAAGGGCAAATATTATGGCATAGGATTTTATCAAATGTAAAAACTATAAGTAATACTCTGTCTGCCAAAAACAATCAGAAGCTAAAAAATGTTAACTGAAACTGAACTATATTTATCTCAACTATGGTTTTTACAGAATTCCTTAATAGGGCTAAAATCGTGGCTGAAAAACGACAAAAAAGAAAATTACGGTCTTCCATTATGAATCCAAAAAGGATCATATAAAATTTCCCGAAAGCTATAATAAAGTTTATTTTTATTTTTATACTATTGACGTAACAATATCAAAATTGGACAAAATAGATTGAGATAAGAATTCAAAATTAAAGTATTGTATGAATTTGTAAAATAATTTAACGGAATCATTAAATAAAACAGTTAGCCAAGAGCGAGTCGAGCTCGCACTAATAGGGTTCTGTACCAATACTACAGTGAGCAATCAGTAAACCAAATTAAGCTGTTTTTGTTTTTTATGTATATTTAAATCTTATCCAAATTTGATTGTGATAACTGAAAAATGAATCTTGTACTGTTACATTATTAGTAAATACGTTACCTATTACTGTGTTTAAAAGTTTTTTTCCCAGCAACTATTACACTGTCAAAAAAACTTGCAGTTTTCGATAATTTATGACTCATTAACTACTATCCCTATTAAAATCAAAATTTTAGCATTGAAAATGTAGGAGAACGGGGGGGAGGACGGCCATTTTTGGCACATTTTGAGCTATATCATGAAGACTACCGAACTGAAAATTATAAAAAAAAATTTTTAGAAGCCTTTTAGAATCTTCTTTCAAATGATACGTCACACAATATATTTATTAAAACCTTTTTCCTTTTGACCAAATTAACCCCCGCCATTTTAATCTAAAAATATTTTTTTTCTATTTTCTGACTGTCGATATATGTCCGCGCCATAAAAACTTAGCATTGTGCTAAATTTCAAATTCCTACTTTACATAGTTTTGGAGAAAAACCTCTGTGACGGACGGACGGACGGACGGACGAACACGAAAGTGATCTTATAAAGATTCCGTTATACTTTATAAGGTACGGAACCCTAAAAAATCGGACATAGAAGCTTTGTCAACGAAATTAACGTTTTACGTAGTTATACCAAAAGCAATTTAACAATTTCGGGGGCTTTACATTTGAATGATTTAACGAAGATATTCCCAAATCTATCAATCACCCCAAAAATTTATCTTATAATGCATGTGAATGTAGGCGAAGGAGAGCGATAACATTCAAATTAAAAAAATGATAAAAAATGTTTTAACGTATACTATGGCTTAAAATAGGTTTTAGATTTCATAAGTATTAAAACAGATATGCTTGATTCGTTGGATATAAACGAAATATTTGAAGATTTTGCAAAAATGAAAGCAAACAAAATTGTTTTTTAAAATTGTTAATATATGCCTGATTTTACCACTTGCAGAATATATAGTTTATTTGTATTTTGTAAAAATGATTAAACACTTTTTTAATTATTGCCCATAATACAATAAATGTTATTTTTGTTTCTTAAAGGTTGTTTTAAACTTTAATTACTAGAAATATACAACCGATAATTAACCATCCTTTCTTTTAAAAATACATTATATAATGAAAATATGAAAATTTCTCATTCTATTGAAAATACTTTTTCTTTCAGAAAGTTTTGTAATTAATTCTTTTCAGAAAACGAATACTTCTATTGAGAGTAAAATTTCACATAACTAGAAGTAATAATCAACACATTTATTTGCAAATATTGCGGTTAAAGGGCGCCTTAAAAAGATTTGCACCAGGTTTTAGAAACATCTGAGAAGACTTAAACTTAAATGATGGATGACAAATCCAAATTCAAAAAACATACCGCTCCAAACACCTCGTCAAAAAGACCCATTCGTAAATCCAATTTTACATTAATTCCCCGTGGGAACACAACGTTTTCAACAGTATGCACTGAATAGTTTTCGTGTTATCACTAAACTATCTTATCATATTCAATAAAGCTATAACCAAACAGCTCGCTTTCAGCTGCGCAATCGGGTAATCATTTGAGCAAATATAATTTGAAAATAAGTGCACCAAATATTTTTGTAGTGTCTATTAATAAGATAAATACTCTGCCATAAATTTTATGACGCTAGTTTAATGTGTCAGTGCGTAATGTGTAGTATAAGTACCTGTTTACAAAGGATTTGATGTAATTTGAATACGGAAAAGTAAAGTAATACCTGATTGCGCAGTAACAATATGAGAAGTATGAAAAATTCGTTGCTTCTGTGTAAATCAGTATATATATTTTATAGCTCCTTTGCGTATTACAAAGGATGTCTGATTCACGTAGATTTAAATTAACTATAATAATAATAATAATAATAATAATAATAATAAAAAACCCATAGGACACAAATTATTTTTAAAAACAAGTCTTTAAAAACAATTATTTCTGACAACCTCCTCAATATATAGGTTTCTCGACAGGCAGTTAACTAATGTTGCCTTGAATATTTGAGGATACTATCCCCTCCACAAACTAGATTGCAACTCTTCAATCTATTAAGGATCATGGACCGCTCAACTCTAACTTCATTATACGACTATGGTTGATTATAGCTGCTGGAGTTCATGCTGAACACAATCTGGAAGTTGTCCTGGTGAACAAAACCTTCCTCAGGGCACCAGACTTCGCAACTATAGGCTGTTTCACAATGACCAAGGTGGCGTCGAAGGAGGCATAGTGACGTACGTCAAAGCAAGCCTGGAGCATTACGTGGTGGACATGTCAGATCTAGAACTACTAGAAGCAACTGAGTGTGTATAGTCAAAAGGGCTTTGGTTGTCTACGTCTGCTTTCAATTTATAACTTACCAGGCGGCAAACCGTTACGCCCGAAGGACTTGAATACGTTGTTGGAAGCGAGACAACCGATGTTTTTAGCAAGGAATCTAAACTCTAAATATCGGTTATGGAGCAGTCTGGTAGCAAACCGCAACGAACGCATACTGCGACAGTTGGCTGACAGACGAGAGGTGGAGGCGATAGGATCAGTAGAGTCTACTCACTACTGCAACAGAAGCAGGCTAGACGTTACTACACTTCGCGATACTCCACCAAGTGACCTCGATTCAAACAATAAACCGGTACACCCCGGCGAGTAACACGCCCTCAAGCTTTTGTGGCCGACATTTGCCGCCCGTCTAATAGCGTAGGTGGAAGGAATATCTGACGACATCCTCACCACTGACGCGCTAGAGGCGTAAGTAGATCTCGGTCAGTTGTGCCACTTTGACGAGATCGCTAGCGGACAAGAGGGGCATGCTATGCTGCCTCTGCACATCCGCAAACTCATACGAGAAAATAACAGTGCTAGGTGACAGTAGCAATGAGCTCGAGATCTAGCGGAGCGAATCCGTTAATCGATTGGTTGCCGAAATACGATCAGTAATTCTGTGACACAAAAACGAGCCTTCGGTAGCCAAATTGGAAGAACTCCGAGCCGAAGACAGTTCCCTTGGAGGATGTCGAAAGAACTACGGAACAAAGCGCCTTCCTAACATCCTATGCATAGCAAAACGGGCTTAGTTTATTCATCTTCCGAAAAGACAGGCGCTTTCGTAAATAGCATAGAACGTTAGTTCGAGCCAATCCATGTTCATGCAAACTTTCGGCTCATCAAAAGTGTAAACTGTGAAGGTAAGGGAAGACGATCCACGTAAAATCGAAGTCCAGGACTTTATCAAGGCCTTCAAGTTCAGAAAGGTCTCTAGGTAGGGTGGAGTTTCTAACGGGGATTTGAAAGCTCTGCCGAAAAACGTTATCATGATGTTAACCGGAATCATCAATGTTGAGCTAAGATTCCACTACTTCCCAACACCGTGAAAGACGGCGAATGTGATAATGCTCTGGAAAGCAGGGAAACTTGCAAGTTTCCTACAAAATTGTCAACCAATTAGCTTGCTTTCAATTCAGAAATTTTCTTCTCAAAGCGACGTCACCGAATTGGAGACAACGTCTAAGCGTTCGACAAACCGATACCTTGGCGTCTAGACGTAAAGTATTTAGAAGTGATTTTGGATTTGAAGCTCACTTGGAGAACCCATATCGAGAATGCTGCAAACAAGGCAAAGGAGGTGATGGCACAGCTATACTGCCTGATCAATCGCCGAAGTAAGCTGAACACTTCAAACTAGCTGAGTCTCTACTTGGCGATAACAAGATCGAAGTTTGCATACGCATCAGTGATATGGGGCAACGCAGCAAAAACGTACATGCATAAGCTCTAAGTGATTCAGAACAAGCCACTAAAGGGCGTATTCCAAGGTCCCTGATTTCTTGAAACGCCCAACTTCACACATAGGTAGACCAGTCAAGGAATCGCTCCAATTAAACAGAGTTTACGAATCTTTAGAAAATCACAAAAGTTAGTTCATACAAGCCTTGGGAGTGTATGAAGATATCTGGTGGCAGTGATATAAACACCCCAGAGCAATCCTCCAGAACTAACGTTTGCTTTCCATTAACCAAAATCAGACGTACGAAAGGAAGAGCCAGCGCATAAACTTTTTTTTTTTAAATCGAGACGGCGGTATAGAAACTAGTCTAAATATGCTACTCACGGGAACCCTATAAATGTTTAACGACAAGGAATATCGAGTCCGATATCAAAGTGGAAGTTTAATAGGTATGTGCTTGTTACGACAAGGAGTCCCACATAACGCATATAAAATCTTATACCACTATAAAAAGTAACGGCTATATCGTTGATATCCGTTTCTTCTGCATGTGGAGAATGTTAATGTAAGTGTGAATGTTGGTATATATAGTACCTTCCCGCCAAACCTGTTTATTGAGCGGAATTCTTGTGCTAATGCACGTTAGTGTTTTCTTTATTCTTTTTACGTTTCCGTCTAGTGGTGGCGCGATGTTTTGTGTGGGTTGGGTACTTGCGTTGTCTATCTTGTCGTATGTATTGAATATCGGTGTTGGTAACATAAGATCTTGTCTTAGGGTCTCGCTTCTAACAAACCAAGGGACTCCGGTAATTGTTCTATTTTATTCTGAAACGCTTTTAACTTGGCTTTGTTGGTGGTTGAAATGTATGTATACTATTCAGTTGATGTGTAGCTTAGGATGGGTCTTATGTTTTGTAGATATTTAGTTTGATGTCCCTGGAATGAGTACTTGGTGGAGGTGGTCTTTCGGTTTCTGTGACGTGTTTGTCGACGATTAGTCGCTGGTCAACGTGTACTCCGAGGCACTTTATGACTGGGCTCCAAACCATTTGTTGGTCATTCAGTACCGGTGGTGTTTGTGTGCTAGTTAATACGTTTGAAGAAAATTATTGCTTCTGTTTCCTGGACGTTCAATGTAATTTTCCATTGTTGGAACCACACCAACATGGGTCTCGATTCTCATTGCTTAACGTTTGGCTAGCCGAGTTTACGATTGTTGTGCTTGTTTTGTTATTCTAGTCCTAGTATTTATTTTTTTTATTTGGTCTTCACATTTTAAGTACACCTACTTATTAGTTGTAACCCAGATTGTTGGACTAAGATTTTCGCTGATAATCCTAGTGTCATCGATAGGGCAAGTTAAAATTTCTGGCGCCCATTCTTATTTTTTTTTCAACTTACCCGCTTACTTTCCCTATTAATTTTTGGAATGCGATTTCATTATTCCGTTACCTGGTTTATTTTGGTATATCTAAATTTCTAGGCGTTCGAAATGGCAGACTATACGTTGGGCGTCCACAAACTTCGGAAAGAAGAATTAGTTTTTAAGCTGTTGATTCGTGGGTCCCTGTCTCCTACAAAGGCCGCGGAGTGCATGAGGGGCTGTTTACGACCATTGTTAAAAATGGAATCCTCTCGGGAAATACCTTTTATTACTTCTGACCTGAAGCTGGTTGAGCTACAATCTGATTTACGAAAAACTGACGCCTGTCATCACTATCCGTTCTTGGGTGGTCCATATGAGGAAACGGATTAATCTTCTATCGCCGAGAACAAGCGGAGAAACGTTCTTGTCTCTTGACAAAAATTCCTATTTCACTGGACACTTTGAACACTCGCCCTTCTAGGGACGCCGTTAACCATCTTCAACGTAAACCACACTCAGTAACTGATGTTGACTAAGAAATATCGGAAGTGGCTAACAATCCTAACCTTACTGTAAATACGCGTTGTCGTATTTTAAAGTTAAAATCTATACCGATGACGAAATTGAATTTGAAATTCTCTGGGGACTCGAACACGTTGACGGTCCATTATTTTCTGGAACAAGTAAAAAAGTTCCAACGAGACTGAAACATATCCGAGTGTAAAGTGTTTGAATCCGAGGTGGATTTGTTTGAATCTCGATCACTCCTCTGGTACCGTTGTACCCACCATTGGTTTTCTAACTGAAAATCCGTAGCCAGTTGGTCAGTCTAACATTTTGAAGCTTCCGACTATAAACGTCGGGCATTTAGCGACATCCTGGCTCAAACCCAAGACCTTTCGGAAGGCATTATCGATTATTTGATTTGAACTCTAAGTTTCGACGATATGGTGGTGTGCTCGAGAATGTACAACTGAACATTACTGTTCGTAACCTTTCCACGTTTTACTTAACTGAACTACCTAAAGTGGATTCTGTACGAGAGTGGGTAGATAGTTATGTAGTCCCTCGTCGAGATAGACACTCATATGTCGAACGAGATTTTGCTTTCAAACCAATCCCATCCACTAACCATACTGCCGACTTCCAGGATGGGCCTGTTATTACTCGTCCAACACCCGCTCGTATGACTAATTTGATTTCTCAGACTACTCTTGCACTAGCTCCCACCAAGCAGGTTATATGCTTAAACTGAAACCAGGCGAGACATATTTCTCCTTCTTGCTTCGTACGTAAGTTCTACACTATTATGGTTACGCTTCGAAGGGAGTCACTCGACCCAACTGTCCTTTACGCAAATATTCTTTAAATAGACGGTAGGATTGTCAGATCGAGTTGAAGGCCCAATCCTGTCGATAATCTCGGCCTCTCCTGACCTCCACAAACAATCTAAACTCCTACTCGATTTCATCTGTACTAATGTCAGTGGCGACAAACGTCTTGACTTCTGAATTTTATGTCATTCTTTTACCGGCTGTTTACACGTCGAAGCTACCCAGACTATTCTTAGTGGGTCCGGCTGGCATCGGTTGCATTCACTCACCTTGAAAATTCATTTCCATTCTGTAGCCTTGCCGATAATTCCAAATGTACGATCCTAGGTTTCGTTTCCCTTGGTAATACTTTCTGAGATTCTATTATTACCATGGGAGCTGGTGTCGTTCCTGAAATTTAGCAGCTACTTGTTCTCGGGGTTGATTTCTAAAAGTCAGTACACTATGTTCCAAGTGTTCGGGACGGTTTGAGGACTTTCGCCTCTCTTTGCTTTTTAGTCACCATCACCTCCGCTCATACTCATGTTGTGACCGAACTCACAAACAAAAGCTCTTTTAAGATGTCTTAATTTCTACCTCTTTTTCTAAACAACCTGGTCAGATGTACTACATTAGTTCAATACCATATTGACACTTTCACAGAACCGATAAAATAACAGTGATACTCTCTTTCTCCAACACTCCTTTGGGTTGCTCATTCCGAGCTCAAAAAATACTCCGCTTCAGAGTTGTTGAACCGTCTATCAGTCCGTGGTATAGTCCTATTGTCCTGGTAAAAAATAAAGATCCTTATCGGTTCCTTATCGATTTTCGTAAAAAACCCAGAAATATGCTTACTCCCTTCCTTTATTTCTACCACTTTGGACAGTCTTTGCGATGCTAGTTTTCTCTGCTGTTTAGATATTCCATCCGCCTACTAGCAAATCCCATTAGCTCCTGATTCTAATTCATTACTGCTTTCACCGGATCCCAGAATCACGTCTACCTCCTGCTACTTTCCGACGGTTTATCGATCAGGTCATCAGTTCTGACCTTAAACATCATAGCTACTCCCTTGTTTGACGAAAACTTGGTCCTCTCAGGTCTCTTTTCAACTGGTCTTACCCTTCGTCAAGATAAATGTTATTTGTATCTCCGAGCTTTGCTATTTTGGATAGGTCGTTATCTCCGATAGTCTGTTTGTCGATCCTGACAATGTATCTGCTACGTTTAGTATTACTCCTCCTTCCTCTGTTCTAGAAGTCCGTGGTTTGATTGGTATGATCAGTTGGTACCAACGCTTCGTCCTGAATTTTCCTACTCTCAACTTCTCTACTTCTCCGTTTTCAAATTTTATTCGAAAGAATGTTCCTTTGTCTAGACTTCTGACTGCCATGCTGCGTTTTTTTCTCTTAAACAACATTCGACCTCTGCCCACATACTTTCCCGCCCCGATTTTTTTTTACCTGTCATTATTCAAACCTGTGCTTCGTATTTCGGTCTAGGTGCAGTCCTGAGTCAAAACATTCCAGAAGGCAAAAAAGCCGTTAGTTTTATTAGTCGCTCACTTTCCAAATCCGAGCGCAATTACTCCGTTACGAAGAAAGCATGCCCAGTAGTTATGTGGGCTAGTGGCAAGGTCAAAACGGTCGTTTTTATTTTAGTAAATTATAATATACCTTGCATCATCATTATTAGGTCTTCAGTCCTAGAACTAATTGGACGCGTACCCTCATTGTTTCCTAGCCTGAACTAACCTACACATTTTGCTGAAATTTGCTCAGTCTGCATCTTTCCCTATCTGTGTGCGAAAGTTTGATCTCGGTCTACTCCTACCTATCTTTCCTATCTCTGTTTGTAATATATCCCGTACTATTCCCCAGAAATGCCTTATAACGTATCCTGTCCTTCTATTTCTCATATTTTTTCGATTTCCACAGATATCTTTATTCCTCTACTATTTCTACAACCAATTTGTTATTAACTTTGACTGTCCATGCTACACCATCCTCATACATCTGAAATACATCATTCCAGAAGGCTTCTATCTCTTTCTGTCTGATTTTCTTACTGCCCCTATTTCATAGATGTACTGTGCTGTGCTCCACACTATGCTTCGAACAGTTTTCTTCTTGTATCTATGTTCATTGTCTTTGAACATAGCTGCTATTCTTCCTTGTTTGATGCAGTTCGGTCACCTTATATTGTTTTACAGTTTATACCCTACTTCCCTGATATTCAGTGGTATGTGAAGGGGAGTAAGCAGCCTTTGGCTGCCAAGTTCCCCCAGCACTTAAACCTTTGTCGAATTAATAACTTTTCCAATTTATCACTTCGCACAATCAACATTAGTTGAAAATACTTCACAACCAACACCCGTGGTTGTTTATAATAATCATCAGATTTAACAGTACTTATTTTTTCGTCATTGGGTTTTACGTCTTGAAACTGGTTGGACTTGTACCTCAAGCTTATTTATGTTCTGAGCTAGCCTACCCAGTTTTCTGCAATTTTCACAACAGCCTATATACAGCTCGATTCCCTTCTATTGTTTTCTAATTATATGCCCCATTTCACCGAGATTCATTGGTATGTGACGGGGGTTAAGCCTACTATGGCTGCCAAAAATCCCCCAACACCTAGACATTTGCCGTATTAATAGTTTTCCAGTATATCCTTTCGCACAACTAACATTAGTTGAGAGTACTGCAAAACCAATATCTATATATAACGGGCATTTTTTATAGCTTAACATTTTTACGCTCCCTTTCTGTTAGCGTAAAGAATTGTAAATTGGATTATTCGTAAATTACTTTCCAACTTATCGGAAATGATAAACCGCTGTAATTAATTATTATATATGATTGCGGCATTCACGTTTTAGATGTTCCTTATGTTATTAACAAGTCTAGATAATAGGCGATAAGCGGTTGTAATAGCGACGAGTTGATATAAACAGACGAGGAGTGGAGTTCTGTCCTGTGTTCCAATATATTAAGTACGTTAAAAATACGGCTTCTTTCTGCTTTGAGAATAGTGAGAATTACTGCGGTATAAATTCTCGTATTGTTCATGAACAAGCACGCCGTGTTTTTAGTTGATTTTCTGTTGAAAATAAAAGTCGTAGAGCTTGTTAAACTCGAGGCACGTGTGCTTTACGGAACATTTGACGGACGGTTTTATTGCTTACGCGTGTCTTACTAATTGTTTTTAGTTGTTTTTCTTGTGAGATAAATGTTTTAAGGAACATTTGACGGACTTGCTTTAGTGATACACGTGCTTTACCCACTATGGTTCTTTTTAGTTGTTTTGTCTTTTGATATTTAAACTGTGTGTGCGACCTAGTTTCGCGGTCCTTTTCTTTTCAGAGTAGCGCATACTTTGGATTATTTAAATACAGTGATACTGTAGTTTCTGAATTTTCTAACAACAAAGAATCTAAAATAGATCATTGCTTGCGCAAATTTCGTTATTTGTGAAATATAACAGATTACCGGCTTACAAAGGTATTGGTTGAAGTTTCTCACTGATTTTTGGGATGTTTATGAAAATAATATACCTTTGGTCCCAGTTGAAATTAAACTAGTGCTACAGAATATTTCGAAATTATTGTCTTAGGAAATAGAATTACCAAGAAATTTATCAAGGCTACATAGTTCCGACGCGTGATAATGTCTGCTGCTAACACCAGTAAAATACGTAGGTGTGATTAGTGTAACGTGTGATAAGTTCCATGAACACCCTCACAGTCAAGGGTGAAGTGCTTCGTTAGTGCAGGACATCGTTGAATCCCACACTTCAGTTGCAAGGAAGCGTTGCTGAAGGACTTTTGTAAGTTGAACTATTTCCTACTGGTTATTACTTTAAATATCTATCCGTTGCTTTACCATATCTTTGTCGTTCTGATACCTTTTACAATAGACTTGCATGCTATTTTAAAACATAAAAAAAAAGAAAGAAAGAAAAACCAATACTACTAAATTACTCATACCAATTGTGTCTTATCTATTTATCTTTTGTCAACATTTTATCTGATTTATGTTTAATTGGTGTGTGAGAAAACGTTTCTGCTACTCCCCAATATTACCTCACTTTGTACTAAACATTTTTCTGTATTGCTTTTACTGTTGTTATATTATATGGTTTATCTAAACAGTTTTATTTACATTCTACAAAGTACTGAATAACTTAGACGTTTCATTGATACTATGCTTTTTCTTTATTTCAGGTTTGCAGGACTAATTTTTTTTATTGCAGGTTTGCTATTCTAATTTTTTTTATTGCAGGTACTGTCGCTAACTCCTTACCGCCGCGTACCTTAGATGTTGGTCTGCTTTCTACAACCCCCCCCCCTAATCTCCGATTGAGCCCGGTCATTTCTTTGACTTTCTTTGAGTTACGCACGGCCACGATTACCGTAACATAAATTTGGCGCCCAACGTGACTGCCTCGAAAAAAAAACGTAACATATAGTTGTTTATAGTAATCACCATGTTTAAGTACAGTTATTATTTTTGTCATTAGTTTTTCCATCCTGCGACTGGTGAAAAGCGTACCTCCATTGATTTCTATTCTGAGCTAGTCTACACATTTCCTACATCTTTCACTATCTGTGTGTAGTAGTCTAATCTAGGTCTACCTCTACTTCCCTTTTTCCTATCTCTGCTTCTAATATACTCCGCACTATTCCCTCATGTCTTAGTATGTGGCCTATCATCCTATCTCCCCTATGTTTTACTGTTTTCCACATTTCTAGTACCTCTTTGTTCTTAACTTTATCTGTCCATGATATCTTTATCATACGTCTATAGCACAACATTTCAAAGACTTCTACCTTTTTCTTGTCTGCTTCTCCTACTGTCCAGGCTTCACAGCCATACAGTGCCGTGCTTCACACATATGTTTTAAGCAATCTTTTCCTTGTTTCTATGTTTGTGGTCTTTGAGCACGATAGTTGCTTTTCTTGTTAAATGTAGCACGACCTTGTGCTAATCTTTGTTTTATATCTTTTGTGCTTATCCCATCTTGAGTTATTTGACTTCCTAGGTAGCAGAAATCCTCAACCTCTTGTAAGTTCTCGTTACCTATTTGTATTCTTATTTTTGACTTATTTTCCTTCCTTTTACTTACGAGAACTTTAGTTTTATTTTTGTTAATGTTCATACCATATCTCTCCCTTAGGACTGTTTTCATTTCATTAAGAGCTGCTTCTAACTCTTTTTTGCTAGTTGCTAATACCGCTATATCATCTGGAAATCTAAGCATATCAATCTTTTGTCCCTGCATAATAATTCCAAAAGTCTTCCTGCATTTGACAGTATTCATTGCCTATTCTATGTACAAGTTAAAAATGAATGGGGATAAGGCACATCCCTGTCTCACCCCTTTCCTAATATTTACTTCTCTACTTTCTTGCTGTAATTCTATTACCGCCGTTTGCTCTTTGTATAAGCTATGCACTATTCGTCTGTCCTTAAAACTCATTCCAATCTTTTCACATCCATCCGCGTCTCTTTTTTTTGGTATAGTTACTATGATGCTACGTTTGAAATCTTTGGGTATCTCGCCTGTTTCATACATATAGCTTACCAGTCGGAAGAGACGTTCTGTTACTGATTGTCCAGCGGCTTTTGGAGTTTCTGCTTGCACCTTATCTGTACCCGACGTCTTACCATTTTTCTTTAATGCTAATCCAAACTCATCTCTACGTATAGGATATCCCAGGTCATCAATTTCAATGTCTGATTCCTGTTCTAATGCTGTTAGTTCTTTTCCTGAACATAAATTCCCTATATATTCCTGCCATCTAGCTACTTTCTCTACATTTTCTATAATTACGTTTCCTTCCGCGTCCCTTATATTTTTGATATATGGTTTTATATCCCTAAAATTCATTCTAATTAATTTGTATGCTTCGTCTGTCTTTCCTACTTCCATCTTAGTTTGTACCTCTTTGCACTTTGCATCAATCCATTGTTCTTTAGCTTTCCTGCATTTGCGAATAATTTCCCATTTTATGGATTTGTATCTCGGTTTTCCTGTTTCGTCTGATCTATTTTTGTATTTTCGTCTTTCTTCTATTAAATTCAGGATATCCTTTGTTATCCATGGTTTCTTATTTTCTTTTTGTGTATACCCCAGAATATCTTTGGTCGTCATGTCTAGACTGGATTTAGTGTTATTCCATTATGTTTCTACTTCCTTAGTATCAGAAATTTTCCCGATATCTTTTAGCAATTCATTTGACTTTTTCTCAAATCTTTCATCGATATCTTTATGTTTTAGCTTCTCAAAGTCAAAGTGCCTTTTTCCGTTCCTCCTTTTCAGATTTTTAAATTTAAGTGCGGCCTTCATAATTACGATGTTGTGGTCATTGTCTGTATCTGCTTCCGGGTAGCTTCTATAGTCTTTTACTTGATTTCTAAACCGTTGTCTAACAATAGTGTAATCTATTTGATGATATCTTCCTATATCTCCTGGCATCTTCCACGTGTATAGTCTTCTAGCATGATGTTGAAATAATGTATTTGTGATGGTTAAGTTGTTCTTGTCGCAAAATTCTACCCGCCTATTTCCTTTGGCATTTTTCGTGCATAAACCAAATAAACCTACTATCGCTCCTTCCCTACCTTCACCTACCACTGAATTAAAATTCCCTGTAATTATTAAATTTTCATGTCCTTTTACGTATCTTAGTATGTCTTCTATATCTTTGTAGATCGCATCTACCTCTTCCTCACTGTAGCTAGAGGTGGACATGTATACTTGTATTATTACAGTATTTACTGGTTTAGATTCAAATCTAACCATGAGTATTCTTTCGTTCTTTTGTAAGTAGTTTTCTACACGTCGCCCTATCTTTTTTCGCATAACTATCCCCACACCCGAATTTCCTTCCTCTGATTCTGTATGAATTACCCTAAAGTCTTCACTCGAATAATCCCCCGCCTCTGACCAGCGAACTTCGCTTATTCCTACTGTGTCTAGTGCTAACCTATCCATTTCGACTTTCGGGTTATCTAGCTTACCTACTCGTTTCATACTTCTGACATTCCACGCTCCGACTCGCAGAATGTTCACGGATCTTTTTCTATATTTTTTCGGATCACATCCCCCGAAGTAGTCCCCTCCCGGAGATCCGAATGGGGGACTATTTTACCTCCGGAATGTTTTACCCCAGAGGATGCCATCATGTTTACTAATAATTTCTGCACGCCGTGTACTTGGGAGGTAATGTGGTGATTTCCTGTTGTCTTCCACATCGCAATAGTGTGTCTTAAAATGTCATACCGACCCCTATGGTCTCTGCCACTCTAAGTACCGAAAAGCTGCTGCCCTCTTTCGGGGGCCTGTCTTAGTCTGGTTCCTCACTAAAGACCTCATTAATTTGGTTAAACCTATAGTTCGGTTCTTTAGTGCAAGCCATTCTACCTGTTCTAGTATTTTAGAAAGTCGTCAAGGTACAGGTCCGTTCAGAATGGAATATACCTTGTATAGGTTCTTAATTTCTATTTTGTCATTTAGTGCCATTTCTATTTTGTGTTCTTTTTTCCAAATTATAAAAATTTTTGTTTTATCATTATTAAATGTATGTCCAGTTTTCTTTTTATTTTTACAAGAGATGTTTGATTTTTATAGATGTATGCCCACTAAACCTTTTATATAAATATTGCGTGCTTTGTTCCTATATATACATGTTTGCAACCGTTTTAAAAAGAATGGCAAACGAGATTTGCCAAAAAAGATTTTGTTTTTATTTTAAAAAAGACCTGCTTACTTCGAAATGCAGCTTCTAAAAGATGAAATGGTGTAGATAACATTTGTAGCAATCAACAAGGTTACGTTTTTCATTAATTTAATTCAATAATCTTATTTAGAATTTTTTATTTTGTTTAATGTTAATCTAATCTAATATAAAATTTTAACTGTAACTGTTTTGATGTTCCCCAATAATTCTTATTAGTGAAAATATTGAGAAGTACTACTCTACGCTATAGCCATAAATAACGTTATGCATGTTACAATATGATAAAATTAATGGTGCAGAAAAGGTAACAGACAGTATACGCTTCTGTAACAACATCATAAATTAATATTGTCCAAGGGTTTAACATTTTTAATTTGTTATTAACAAAAGAAGATTGGGCAAATAATGGGTTTTGTATGTAACAGCCAATCAGGCAAGTCACATTTGCATTTCATCTTCTTAATTTTTTTTTATCTAAAGAAAAATGTTTTTAAATTTATTTTCGTATGAGTGGTTTGTGAATGTTACCCATCACATTACACAACATGGTCGATAATTAATACCTGCCCACAGATACAAATGAATTGCAATTTAGTCACGCCTTTTGCTTATATTCTTGTCTTAAAAATACAAATACAAATTGAGTGATATGTGGGTATATTATGTAAATCACTTGACTGCTATTTATAATTTTCTACAACTCTCTAGGGTGTGTGTGTGTGTGTGCTCTTGTTATTAAATAATACAGTATAGTAGTATATCATTGCTAAGGAATTCTACAATTACTTCAGTACTTAAACGAAAAAATATTACTGTAATATACAATGCTTTTATAGAGTAGTGGATACATTCGTTAAACGAATTAATAATTTTTTGAAGAAATGCTGAGACATACAAATTTTTAATTTATTTTAGTACTTTTTCAAATAAAATTCATATACAGGATGACAATAATCTACCTACGTTCTATGGACAACTTTGTTATTAAAATAGTTAGCAAATAGGTTAAATGGAGAAAATTGGGCAGTTTTTTATATTTAATTCAGATATGCTTTTATTTTTCAAAAATGTTTATGGCTCTTTAGATATTTCCAAACAACAGAAAACTCGATTTTTTTCAAATTAATTTAGCTACTTCGTTATTGTAGATGGAGTAAAATGTTTGTAATGATATTTGTCGATATTATTCTTTTCTTTATGGTGCTCTAGCGGAATAATTGTTTGCTTGTACGGTTTATGAGATATGACATAACCTAGCATTTTTTTTAAACGAAAACCAAAGTTGGGCATTACATCAAGAAATAGCAGTTTTTCTCCTCTTTCCAATGATATAAAAATATTAATAGATTTGACTAAAAATTGTAGAGCTATTTGGATTTATTTGATTTTTATGCAAAAATCAAGTAACAATGAAATCAAAATACTAGATGGTGAAATGGTATCAAAAAACAACAGAAACAACTTTTTCAATTATTATTAATTTTCAATTAAGTAAGTAACCTATACTTTTTATTAATCGCGGTTGCTGTTAATAATAGCTGGTGTGTAGTCTTTAATATTTCACTAAATATGCATTATTCTACGGAGGAGATACGATATGTTGTTTGGTTACAGTTTCCAGTAGAGATGCAAATGCGGCTTCTGAATTGTATCTCCAAAGTAACATGGAAAGGAATCAGCATGATAAAAGGTTATCTGCCAAGTTAGAATCAAATTTAAAACAATGTGGCTGCTTTTCTAAAGCAAGAAAAGCAAAAGAAAGATGAATGAAGAGAAAGCCGTTCTTGTTTTGGTATACAATCATTTTAAGCCGACTGCATCTGTACGTGAAATTTGATTGGAATGTAATACCTCTAGGGAAGAAGCACGAATAATTTTAAAACAAAATAATTTAAACCCGACCATTATCATATTGGAAATACACTGTACCTAACAGATTTTCAGAGAAGACTGAACTGTGCTACAAGATTTATTGAAAGAAGTCAGATAAATGAAAGATTTTCTAAAACAATTATATTTACTTATGAGGCGAAAATTACAAATAATGTATTGTTCAATAGAAAAAAACAAACACATTCATTGGGAACAACACAATTCTCATCAGCAAGTGTTTTCTATAAATATATGGTATGGAATATGTGGTACAAAAATCCTTGGTGCTTATTTTTATGAACACAATTTAAATTCCGAACGATATTTATCATTTCTGAAAAACAAATTAGAAGATATGCTGGATGATCTGCCAGTAGACGTAGAACACCGGTTCTGGTGCCTCCTCTTTCCCCTACACCCTCATTTTTCTCCCTCCACATCCCACCATATTTCACCATATCACTCCACATCACTCCCACCTCCACATCACTTCACTTTCCTCCACATACCTCCACATCATTCCCACCTCCACATCACTCCACATCCCTCCATATCACTCCACATCACTCCACATCCCTACACATCACTCCACATCTTTCCACATCACTCCACATTACTCCACATCACTCCACATCACTCCACATCACTCCACATCTCTCCACATCACTCCACATCACACCACATCACTCCACAACCTTCCACACCCTTCACCTTTCACAAACCGGAGTTGTTATTGAGATATTTATTACACTCGTTTACTAAATGGTGTTTAAAGTAATTAGTACACAAATTTGAAAGTATTTTTTCAGTCAATACTAACTGCTCAAATATTGTAACTTAACAATTTTATTTAATTAGGCGAACGTAAAAAACAATTAAGTAGAATTGTAGCTTAAATAGACATGTAAAAGATATATATATTTTTTAATTCAAAGACAAGCATAGTATACAAACTTTATTTAAAATAATACGTTTCTTATGAGGAATACATTTTGCTTAGTACACGTAACAAATTATGTTCATATAGTAGACAGTGCTCTGATAGGTCATAAGCATCTCTTCTAAGCGCTTTAGGGCTAGGTATTTCAAACTTTTCCATAGGTGGGTGGAGTGATATGGAGTGATGTGGAGTGATGTAAAGGTGTGCGGAGGGATGTGGTGGGATGTGGAGGGATGTGGAGTGATGTGGAGGTATGTGAAGATATGTGGAGATATGTGAAAGGATGTGTAGGTATATGGTGAGATGTTGTGAGGTGTGGAGGGATGTGGAGAGATGTAGAGGGTTGTGGAGTAATGTGGTGGTATGTGGAGGGACGTGGAGATGGAGGGATGTGGAGGTGTGTGGAGGAATATGAAGGTGAAGTGATATGGAGAGATGTAGAGTGATGTGGATGATGTGGAGATAGAGATGTAGGGATATATCTTATTAATTCAAATACAAGCATAGTATATAGACTTTAATTAAAATAATACATTTCTTAAGAGGAATACATTTTGCTTAGTACAACGTAATGAATTATCTTCATGCAGTAGACAGTGCGCTGATAGGTAATAAGCATCTCTTGTAAGCGTTTTTAGGCTAGGTATCCCAAACTTTTCTATATCCAACACTTCATTGTTTCGCAAATATTGAGATATAATAGTTTGTTTTGATAATCCCTTAACAAAAACGCTAGCGTTTGGCGGCACCATCTCTTGTAGATATAAAGATAAAAGTAGCGGACTTAATTTGGCGGTAGATGGTGTTTCCCAATTTAGTCGATACAGATGAATCTGTTTCGTTTCTGAAGGTCGTGGTTTAAATATTTACCATCTAATGGCATCTCCAAAATTTGATGCCATACATCGTTCGTCCCCACATTGAGAATAGATATTTCTTTGATAAAGCACTCAGTTGTCTTATACTGAACGCACTGGAAGTCTAAAATGTAGTACATGTTTTTTCTTTGGGTGCTGAATCGAAAATTTGCCAACTTTGGGTAAATCATCACTTATATACTACACCAGATCTGTGGACTTTACCCAGCGTTCAACCATTGGACTAGAAGCATATCGCCATTTTTACTCTTCTTTATAATATTTTCTACCAGATATATGCTTGGAACTTGCGTTGGCTGGACTTCTTCTACATAAAAAGCCCCTTGGATTGGGTTACTGTCCAAGTCTTCTAGTAGAGAGGTGATTGGTTTTGTATGCTGCACCTTTTTTATTGTGAACAATTCTGTACTCCAGTTTGGATAAAATCTTCGGTCAAATACTGCTTTATATTCTGAAATACGCACTCCATCACAAATGCAATATAATTTCTTCGCTTATAGTACCTCTGTCATCTGTAACAATTTCTACTCTTTCTGGATGTTCTTCCGCTTCCATTGAACACATCTTAGTACTCCTATGCGTTGTGTTATTATATTCCTTCATAACCTAAGGCAAAATATCCCGCATACCGTAGCTACCTGGTAAATAGATTCTGTACAACTTGTTCTTGATTGTCCTGATCAACCTCTCTGCCATGCTCGAAAATGTGGAGTAATGACTAATTTTGTATTTTTGCATGAGTTTCTTAAACGCGTGGTTGTAGAACTCAAGCCTCTGATCCGTTTGTAGATTGACTTTTGTGGTAATATTCTTTTTATCCTGCAGGAGTTTCACCAATATTTTCTTCATTGCTCTTGTAACTTCAGGTCCAGTTTTATTTTTTATGGGCTCAGCTAACGCATATTTTGTGAAACAGTCTACAGCAACTAGAACATATCTGTACCCATTATTTATCCGAAAGTAAGGCTGAAATTCGCAGAGATCTGCTTGGATAAGATCCCGCTTAACTGGTTTAAGTATTGTATGTCGTCGCACAAAGTTCTTACGTGCTGGTTCAAATAATTCGTTTACCACAATTTCTTTACTAATATTTTTTCAGAGCTAAACTGATCGAGTTGGCGCCAAGAATTCATCAAATTTTTGTACTGATATTTTAAGTTCTTGTTGAACATTTACATATTTTTTTTCTGGGGATAAATTTTTTCGAGATATCGAGATAGCGCATTCGTCAATAATTCCTTGGTGTACATCATACAAGTATACAGTTTAGGACTGAGTTCCAAATTGAAAAAGGTACATTTATACCCCCCGCTGAACCATCCACATCAACTGGTGTTAAACGCAGAGCTCCGCCTGCAGCGGACGCACCTACCCCGAAAAGCTCTCGTGCAGATGTTAGGTGTGCATGGTAGGCGTACCCCGGTCATTGCATGCAGCACACCTACGTACAAATGCGCTGGTAGCACTATGGATGGGGATGCAGCAGTTGAAATCATCGCAAGCGACTTCAAGTCCCGGATTGCTACATACAGGCTGAAGAATGTCGATGCTGTTACAGATGTGCAGGAATTTCTGCGGCAACAGGTGCACAGTTTTTTGCGTTTGGTTGGCAACAAGTTAGAGATCCACAAAGCTGTTAAGGTCAACTGCGAATTGTATGGGCTTTACAGCAAAATAGAACGAGAGAAGAGTGTTAACGACACAAAGTCGTTCAATACTAAAAATTACCCGATTACCGTTTCCACCGACTTGGAGGATGTTTCCAATTCTTTGTCAAGGGTGATGACTGTAAAGTTCGAGGAGTTCCAGGAGAAGGAGTCAGGTATGTCCTATATAAAGTGTAAACAAAGTAAGTTAATCTTTTTTTTTTTGGTTGGAGTCTCCAGCAGCCTTCACCTGAATATGAATATTAACAAATATGCACCGCTGCGAGGATCGTCCTACATCAATCTAGCCAAGTGGATCAGAGATAAGAAAGCGGCTGTTAATATCCAAAATGAAAACCAGGCGTGTTTTGCATGGAGTATTGTAGCTGCACTGCAAGAACTAAAATTATCAACGGAGATCCAAGTCTGATAATCTAGGGTGAAATATAAGCAAAGGGTTGAGTACATAAAAAGAATCGAGGTGAAACGTTGAGTAATAAAAAGTTTTCACAAATTCGAAGCCCCAGGTTAGGTTTGCCAGATTAGTTACAGTCTAATGAGAGAAAGAAAATGACCAGAATCGGTCAAGAGTGACTCGCTCGAAGAAGGAACTGACGGAAAGAGAAGGCCGTGCTAACACAACCGAAGATATGGGGGTCAATTAAAATGAAACCGATAAACCTTCTATCCGACAGTAAAGTATAGAAATACAAAAATAAAGATACAAATAATAATTAAGACAAAAGTAACATACAAATGAGAAAAAATACAATATTTATCTACATACATATATCTACGATGGCCTTGTGTAATCAATTAACTAACACTACAGTACAAGTTCGCCTCACAGAAATCTGTTTAACATAAGAAAGGGAAGAAATATCTACACAATTATTATATCGGAAAGATACCGTTACTTCAGTTATTCATCCTTATAAATCAACAGTTTTCAAAGTATATTTTCATCTAATTATCTTAATAGTTACATAATACCAGTAAGCCAACCGTAACATAAGCTAGCAAAGCAATCGTTTGATATAAATTCATACTCATCTACTCGTTATGATACAAATCAATAAACCGTAACGTAAGCTGCTGATTTATAAAGATTGACATTTTTCTAGTATATACCTCAAACATGTAGTTAAGGGTCTAGGTGACTCAACTGACATACCACGGTAGACAGTCAAATATGTTGAAACAAGATGTGGAACTTTCAAGCCAAGGACAGATGAGGATGGTCCAGAGAACCATACGACAGCTGCAACCCACGACTCGGACTTGAGCATGGGTTACTGATATACCCAAAACACAAAATTCGGAAACCGAGAACCAGAAGCCATGAGCCGGGCAGAAAAGTAAAGAAAGTTCTTCATTATATAAAAATTTTCATAAATGTCCGTTTGATGTTATGAAAGTCGTTATTAATTAATACCACAACCAAAGAGGACAACCTATAGTCAGAAAATGAAACCGTTCAATCCAAGACGTATAAATTGGTTTATTTTTGAAAATGGTCACGGAAAACCCCTTTCCAATAACTATGTCTTGATAACTGTATCTAACTTGTTTTTGTTCCACCAGAATCCTGAATGCAATAGAAACGATAATGTACGGAGATCTCATTATACCATGTGTATGTATATACAACTTCAGATTCACAATACAAAAATCAGGTGTTCAACGAACGTATAATAAAATTCGATTTATATTAGGATTTTTGGAAAACCCATCTAATTCGATTTAAACGAAGTTAATTAACTAGAATAAATATTGAAAATTAAAGTTATTATAGGCGCCTCGTGAAGGCAAATATCGGCAGAAACGAAATACTAAAATAATTAGAAGAATTCAGGGAAGGTCTAACGTGAGGAAATGAACAAAACACATTAGTTCTATATAGTTAAAATTTGTATATCTTTGTAAATTAAAAAAATCCTGTTTGTAATTTTTGCTAGAGTTATTAAGTTTCAAACAGTATAAACCCCTTTTTTTCTGGGACACTATATGCTCTGTACGTTACTGTATAGAAATTCTTATTTAATCACTATTTTTAACGTCAAACAAATAAATTCAGTAAGAGATCTTAAGTACTCTGAAACAAAGAAAAGGAGACTACCCAGCCATCTTTTTCTTGCTGATTTGAGCTGGAGAAACTAACAAACTGGCAGCATAAAAGGCAATGATACATTTATTGTCAACATTCAACGATAAATAAGTAAATCTTGCATAGAAGAAATTTAACTGGAAAATATAAATACAAACAGAAAATACTGTAATGTAGCAGATAAATCCAATGAATCATTCTGAATAAATAAAGACGGAATCCAAGCATTAAATTCATAAACACCTGTTAAAAAGCAGAAGAAGATAATGGTCGTGTTTGCCATTCCTTGATCCTTTAACCAGCTATACAATAATAACTATTGCAAACTGTGGCAAAAGTGATGTAACACTAATGCCATATTTAATGAGATTTTAACACGAGAGCAGCCTGTCGCATTTAGAAGCCTGGGTGGTTTACATTCATAAATATTAAATTTAAAAAAGTTACAAATGGACGCTCAGGAAATAACCGGCATATGAAAGCTATTTGTACAAATTTACAGTGAGTTCAAAGATACTGCAACCACGGGAGATTTCACCCCAATAATCATATAGTTATAAATTACAGCTATAGAAATGGTGCTGGGGACCTAAACAAGTGTGTGTTTCAGCATTTAATATAAAAGCATAGAAATGACATTGACCACAAAAATCTAGCAGTTAGACCCACGTTTCTGAAAAGCCAACAGATCGTGGAACAACCCTGGAGTGCTGAAACGTATAAAGCTCACGGATAACAAAGGAGATTATCTTTACATATTCGAAAACAGAGATCAGAGGAGAGCTTCAAATTCGATTTACACACAACCATCGCCGTGCTGGACAAGGTTGATTATTAGATAATTAAAGTGACGGTATTAAACCCCGGGATTGTTAGTAAACAGGTTTCTAAATGCGAGTAAAAGAACGGTTATAAATATATCCATTAAATGTGAAAGTTGTCTTTTATATAACAACTTGGAGTAATTAATTTATCTGGAATCATTTGTTGCACCAGAAGGCTGCTGGAGCTTTATAAAAGACAAACAACTGTAAGTCTATTGATTTTTGTTTTCCACTTTGTAAACATTATACGCTGATTTACATTTAATAATTGTGATTGGTGGTAATAATAAGAAGGTGTAGAACTTATTATATAGAATGACTTTTACGTTCGTGCAAGCTTATTTAAAGCGTATTCTAAACACAAAGCTTCTCATACCAAACAGTTCACAATTGTATCAGCATAATTTGTATATAAAAATTAAATTGATTGAATGCTTATAATTGGAAATTAAACTTCTTTTTTAGCTACATGCATTTTTGACCAATTAGGATTTTTCTCTTGTTATTTACTGTGATAATCATGTTTGATAATATAGGTTAGATGAACAAGACGTGGAGTTTATTTTAAACCAGTAGAAGAAGGCGAGAATCGTGTAAAAACACGGCTATATCAATCATGTGCTGCAGCAAGATCGCTCTTCGAGTGGAATTATTTGTATTTGGGGTTTTACCCAGGTGAGTTGGCGCCCAAAGGTTCTATATAGACAAGGGGTTCAACGATCTTTCAAGGTAAGTGTGTAGATATCTAATAAAGAATTCATAATTTGTATACCCTCAAAATTTTGCATTCGCGTTCATGGAACCCATCCTGCACCACTGAATGCTAGCCGGTGCACTAATCTTCACTTCGCTGCCGGTAGAGTAAAATTAATTGAAGTAGTTAACGTCAATTCAGCACGTAACCGTAGTAATTGAGCAAATATTTTAAATTTCGGATGTGCTTATGCGAACAGAGAGATGTCAAATTAGAGCCAATTATTTCATTGATTATTTAACGTACTACAAAGTACTACTTTCGGAAAATACAAAATTCAAAATATTCCAAAATATGATCCACAAACGTTTAGAAAAAATTATAAATAAATAATTGACCAATTCACGTGACTTCAGGCTTTTAACGTTCCCTCAAATGGTTACTTAACGATAAAGACGAATGCAGAAGATGTGAATAATTACAAACTGCAGATGCTGTTTTCTACTATAGCAGAACATTATTACGGTTTAAGTTATTTAGATTCACGAAATGCGGGCAATCCGCATAATTTAAGAGTGATTATTAAGCGTAAAATGAGTATAGTATAATATATAAAACATCCATCGGCTATATACATATACTAATATCAAAATTTAAAGTGCTGTACAATTAATTTTCTGGTCTACTTACGAACCTATCAACATTAACATACAACATACCGAATTTTAATTCATAGTTACTAGTTCATGGTCTTTGTTATATACAGGATTACACTTCCTTTTACATGTATTATATGCGCTCTATTTGCAAACGATTATATGAACAAACAATTTTCAAATGGATTAAATTGAGAAAATTTATACAACCTTAATATGATTTTAAACTTAGATTGCATTTCCAATGGGTGGTCTACATACTGCTCAAGGGGGTTCAAATTCTAAAAGAAACAGCAGAAGCAAAATTATGCACCCGCAATAATCAACGCTGCGCGTGGGAAGCGTGGGTGGGATTTAGACAGTTAAAAATTTTTTCTACATAATGAAATAGAGAACAAAATGTTACTTATAGAGTGTTACATCTTAGGTGTTCATCCGTTTCGGTTTTCCCGATGTGTCTCCATTTTAACTTTCTTGTTCCAATGTCCCGGAAAATTTTTTCGAAACAGCTAATTGTTCTGGCATTGTGAACTTCAGGATACAAAATCAAGTTTGTGATATTAAATTTACACCGATTTACGAAGAAATATAAGCTGCTTTTAGAATTGATAACACTGCAATTAAAAGAAGAGATTGAATTGATATTTTCTACTCGATATATTCGGCACATTTCACGTGTGTGGATCGAACGAACGTGAGCGATTTCAATGGCTCGGTTTTATAGATATCGTTTTTCTTATGTTGTCATTATAATAACATAACCTAATAATCCACCAGAGACAAAACGGCTGTTACAGAATGACAGAAAGCCTCCTGAGACTTTCTGTAACTCAGTTGAGTCTGCCAATGTTCTCGTATTAACAGAATTTTGTATAAAGATCCGCCACCAACCATGCTGCCCGAAGCGTGCGGATGGCACGTACACCACCAACGATGAAGAAACAGTGGAGCTACTAGCGGACACGTACCTTCCAGGCAGTGTATCATCACCTTCCACATTCGGGGCGGATCAACCCATGTCAGCCTCAAACATTTTTCAAGCGGTTCGTGTCGGGATTCGAACCCGGGACCTTGGGGCTAGTAGTCACACGTGAGCCAACTTAGCCACAGCGCCAAACCTTGGAAAAACTGTGTGACAATGATTTGAGGAAAGGAATAATGCATTCTTATCCACTTCGCCCAAACCAGCATGCTTTCATACCAAGGAAATACACAAAGTCTGTCCTTCACACTGTGGTAGGGCGGATTTAGAAATTCCTTAACAACAATATGTCAGTCGTAGGCGCATTTATTGATATTGAGGACACGTTTAGTGAAACCACCTTAGCAAACCTCAATAGAATCTTGCGGGTACATGTAACTGAGGACACCCTTCGGCAGCTAACTATGCAGATTTGACTATGCAAACGGGCACATATTAGTGTTGGAAGCATTTCTGTAATTGGGACGGTAAGTAAAGGGCACCTCTACTATGGAATCTATCAGTATACCTCCTTCTCCAACGCCTAGATATGTTATGCTGAGGACATAGCTATTGTGGTAGTTAGCAAATTCGAGCAAGTGCTGTATAGCTTGATGAAAGCGGCACTAAAGAATACGGAGCACTGGCGATCTGCTAATTCTCTAGCCATCAACCCCAATAAAACGGGACTGGTATTGTTTTCTAATAAAAGGAAGTTAATGGTAACTAGATAGCCAATACTGTTATAAATCCCTGGCTCTTTCGGAAGAGGTAAAGTACCTAGGTACCATTCTTGACAAGAAGTTAAATTGGGCCAAACATTTATAAGCCAAAAGTCCGAAGGTAAACTTAGTGTTTTAGTAATGTAACGTGTCACATGCGAAGTTTGGGGCCTCTGTGGCTATACACTGCGGTAGTTAGACCAATGCTTTGCTATAGCGCTATAGTTTGGCGGCCTATTAATTTATTTATATAAACAGGGCGACCAACAGAACTGATAAACAGTTCCAATTACAGGACGCCACAATAACATTATACATAGAAAAAAAGGAAAAAGAAAAGAAAAGAAAAGAAAAGAAAAAGAAAAGAAAAGAAAAAGAAAAGAAAAGAAAAGAAAAGAAAAGAAAAGAAAAAGAAAAGAAAAGAAAAGAAAAAGAAAAGAAAAAGAAAAGAAAAAGAAAAAGAAAAGAAAAGAAAAGAAAAGAAAAGAAAAAGAAAAGAAAAGAAAAGAAAAGAAAAGAAAAAGAAAAGAAAAGAAAAGAAAAGGAAAAAAAGAAAAGAAAAGAAAAAGAAAAGAAAAATAAAAAGAAAAAGAAAAAAAGAAAAAGAAAAAGAAAAGAAAAAGAAAAAGAAAAGAAAAAGAAAAAGAAAAGAAAAAGAAAAGAAAAAGAAAAGAAAAGAAAAAGAAAAGAAAAGAAAAGAAAAGAAAAGAAAAGAAAAAGAAAAGAAAAGAAAAGAAAAGAAAAGAAAAGAAAAGAAAAGAAAAGAAAAGAAAAGAAAAGAAAAGGAAAAGGAAAAGGAAAAGGAAAGAAAATGAAAAGGAAAAGGAAAAGGAAAAGGAAAAGGAAAAGGAAAAGGAAAAGGAAAAGGAAAAGGAAAAGGAAAAGGAAAAGGAAAAGGAAAAGGAAAAGGAAAAGGAAAAGGAAAAGGAAAAGGAAAAGGAAAAGGAAAAGGAAAGGAAAAGAAAAGAAAGGAAAAGAATAAGGAATAGGAAAAGGAAAAGGAAAAGGAAAAGGAAAAGGAAAAGGAAAAGGAAAAGGAAAAGGAAAAGGAAAAGGAAAAGGAAAAGGAAAAGGAAAATAAAAAGAAAACCGAAAAGGCCTATGACAAGACTAGTTTATGAAGCTAAAAGTTAACATATCCAAGATTGATCTGTCTAAGCACTACGGGCTCTATACAATCCACACTAGCAGCAGCGTTAAAAGCCATTCTAAGCCTAACAATGCTGAACCTGAATTTGGAGGACATGTGTCTGAAAGCGGAACTTAAGTTGCGGTTCAAAGGTTTATGGATTGGTACGGGCGGCGAAAGAAGACACCACAAGATATTACAGGAGGCGGTGCGCAAAGCGCCTCATAATGGTTTTCAAGAAGCGCTTAGGAGTTTGTCTTAACACCGGGTATAGATAAAGTACAAGCAGAAACTTTAAACGTTGCTGGGCAAGCAGTAACTGAACGTTTCTATAAACTTATAAGCTATATGTGTGAGACTAGTGAGATACCCAAAGATTTCAAACGTAACGCCATAGTCACTATACCAAAAAAGAGAAGTGTGTACATAGATGTGAAAATTTTCGAACAATAAGTTTGACAGCACACGTGTCAAAAATTAACTAGAATTGTACCACGACGGATGTAAAAACGAGCTGCAGAAATACTAAAAGATCAATTTGGGTTTAGGCGAAACAGAGGAACGCGGGAGACCATTTTAGCTTTAAGGGCTATAATGGAGAAAACAATAGAAAAGTGAGAAAGTGTGTATATAAGGCTTGTAAATCTTGAAAAAGCGTTCGACGACGTATAATGAAAAAACGTTCTAAAAACTCAAAAAGATTGGAATGAGTTTTAGGGATAGACGGATAATGCATAGCTTATGCAAAGAGCAAATACCTGTAGTGGAATTAGAACAGAAACGTGGAAAACTAAATACTAAAAAGGAAGTGACGCAGGAATGTGCCCTATCCTCGTTAATTTTTAACTTGTATATCGAAAAGGCAATCAATGCTGTCAAATACGGAAATACATTTGGAATTATTATGCAGGGACAAACGATTTATGTGCTTAGATTTGCAGATGACATCGCGGTATTACCATCTAGCAAAGAAAAGTCATAAGCAGCTCTTAATTCATTAGAATACGTGAGATACGGTATTAAAATTAACAAAATAAAACTGCGGTATACCAGTTCGTTTTGAGTATCGAAAGTATGAAGACGTGTTATAGTGATATTGTCGGAGGCTTTCACGGCCGGAGTCATTATAATTATTTATGATTTCGGGTTGGGACCGTGCCATTTTATAAATTAAGGTCGACGTTTCGCCCACGTTTGTAAAGGGCTTCAGCAGGACAAGAAAATAAATAATAAAATAAAAATATAAAAATAATAAAGATCTGAATGATAATATTAAGTAGACAAGTTAAAGTGTAAAGTGTTAGTTACTGTTAGTTACTTCGCCACAAGACACCTTTAAACTTTAACTTATCTATTTAATATTATCATTCTTATCTTTATTATTTTTATTTTATTATTTATTTTCTTGTCCTGATGAAGCCCCTTACAGAAGTGGGCGAAACGTCGACCTTAATTTATAAAATGACACAGTCCCAACCCGCAACCATAAATAATTATAACGTGTTATAGTGCTATATCAACGTGAGTTCAACAGTATGCTGTTATCGATTTTTTAATTGTTGAAAATGGCATATCTCACATCATATGTACGTAGAGCACGTTATTACACATGGAATTTCACTTATGATTCATCGCCGTTTAAAGGATGTTTATAGCGACGATACTGTCGATAAATCTACTGTAAATCGATAGGTATTAAAATTTCGTGGTTGCGAGCCTAGAAAAGTCATAATTGTTGATGAAACACAATATAATGTAAGTAACGGTCGCTACACTTGTGGCCACGTCCCCAATGCTCCACCCGACTGTACTACATTAGGTGATATAACATACAGCGGACGTCCGACCACAGCCACAGACGATAACATCCCAACTCGTTAACGATTTGATTCAAAATAACCAGCGAATCACTCCAACATCGCGTTTGTTGAGTTAGAGGCAGGCTGGCGCCAATAATCTTGCTACGTGACAACGCTCGTTCACACAAATCACGCGCATCAAAGAGGTACTGCGAAACTTGAAGTTTGAACCGATTTCACACTTGTCTTACTTCCACAATCTCGCGCCTTACGATTTTAATTTTCTCCCTCAACTCAAAAGAGTTCTCAATAGTAATTATTGCACCTCAGACGTTGAGATGAAGGCAGCTAGTGCGTCCGGAATTCCAGAGAAGTCGGAAAAATTCTTCAGTGACGGGATGAAAAAACTTGTTATACGTTGGGAGAAATGTGTTAGGCTTAACGATGACTAAGTTGAAAAATACATATATGATAGTGAACCTTCAAAATGTTGTTGTGATTTAATTTTTGCCCGATCTGCTATTTGTTTTGTTCGTGTTCTACAAACATGTGTGCATTACTTTTCAGCCTACCCTCTTATGTAAAGGAAGGAAAAATAAGTTAAATACCTGAATTCAAATAGGAAACGAGAACTTACAAGTGGTTAAGGATTTCTGCTACCCAGGAAGCTAAATAACGCAAGAAGGAAAAAGTGCAAAAGATATAAAACAAAAATTAGAACAAGGCCGTGCCGCATTTAACAAGAAAAAGCAGCTACCATAGAAACAAGGAAAAGATCGCCGAAAGCGCATATGTGGGACACAGCACTGTATGGCTGTGAAACATGGACAGTAGGAGAGGCGGACAGAGAAAAGATTAAAGCCTTTGAAATGTGGGACTACAAATGTATGGTGAAGATATCATGGACAGAGAAAGTTAAGAACAAATAGGTTCTAGCAATTGTAGGGGAAGGAAGAAATATGTTGAAAATACTAAACAATAGCAGAGATAGTATGATAGGTCACATACTAAGGTATGCGGGAATATTGCGAAGTATATTACAAGCAGAGAAAGGAAATAAGACAGGTAGAGGTAGACCTAGATTAAATTATTACACACAGATACTGAAAGATGTAGGCTGTGGAAAATTCAGAGAAATGTGTAGACTAGCTCAAAATAGAAATCAATGGAGGTGCCCGTTCAACTAGTTCCAAAAAGGTAAACCTAATGACAAAAAACGTAATTGTATTTAAACCTGATGATCATCATAAACAACTACAGGTGTTGGTGTTGCCATATCCTCAACAAATGTTGATTGTTGGAAAGGGATAATTAGAAAACTATGGATTCGGTAAATGTCTTAAGTGGTGAGGGATCTTGTTAGCTGTCAAGTTACTTAACCCCTTCACGTTCCACTGAATATCGGCGAAATAGGGTACATTTTTAGAAAATAATAGAAGGGGAAGAGTCCAAAGATATTAAAAAACAGAAGATAAGCACAAGGCCGTGCTGTATTTAACAAGAAAGTAGCTTATGTGTTCGCAAACAACAAACATAAGTAGCAGGAAAAATGTGAGAGCATGTGTGAGACTCACGGCACTGTACGGTTGTGAAACGTGAACAGTAGGAGAATTAGACAGGAAATGTAGTGCTACGGATGTATGAAGAAGATATCATGGACAGACAAAGTTAAAAACAAAGAGGTTCTAGAAATAGTAGGGTAAGGATATCTGTGAAGAACGGCAAAAATCAGAGAGAGCGTAATAGGATACGTAAAATAGTGCGGGATATATTAGCATAGAAATGAGAAAAAGAGAGGTAAAGATTTGACATACTAACGAAACAATCAATTAGTTCACTAAGTGTTCTAAACCTATTAATAAGTCTCAGCAAAAACAGGTGTTACAATTTTTTCATTTTTTCCTTAGGAACACACTCCCGCGCCATTGTAGTTAGCCGGTGTAACTATAAAATTATTGCGGGATTCCCGCTCTATGTGTGCAATTCAAAATTCGTACCGTAACGTAATTTTTACCCGTAATAAAATTCCAGTCGAGTTACCAACGAAGTTCGGAATTAGCATTGGAAACAGCCAGGCAGATAACTTATATATGAAGCACTAACGAACATTAACGATTTACCAGAAAAGTTATCTACTACTTTCAACGGAACCAGAAATTAGCAAACTATTGAAATTTGAATCTTTTGAATACGGGATAACTGTCTCTAAAAGGCGACATTACCGATTAGCCAAAAAGTTTTGGGAGTGGTTGCAACAGAAGGTAAAGTTGGTACGCCCTTTAAAATACAATTTAACTAGATCTGAACGGATCTACGACGAAACCACTAAAGAGAACTAACCAGTTACTAATAATTGGCCGAAACATTTTCTCGAGTGCCCCACATAAGTGTGAAGTGGATACGCTCATTTCAAAATCAGAATTTTCGAAAGAATTCGATGAGAACAATTTTTCTTATCACAAAAGAACATCAAAACAAGGCGCTAGCGAGATTTCGAAAAATGTGTTGTAATTTCTTTTAGATGTGGGTTAATTGGTGCATCTTTCAACGTCAGCTATTGAAGAATTTAGAGGGTTTTGAATTTCTTTTAAAATTAAATCGTACCAAAAATTTGACTTTCATTATGCAGTATTACCTTTACTTTAATTATAGTTTACCAATCAGGAAAAGCATGATGGACACATTTGCAGTGAGTCGTGAGGATTATTCATTAAAGCACTCATAAGTTTTGACCTAATTATGTTCTGTAGGAAGATTACATATTTTAAATAATTGGATGTTTCTTCTCACAGTTATTTATACCGGTTTAAAAATAGCAACTTCTCATCAGTTGTTTTCATTGTCGGAAACATATTACATTAATTGTTAATTAAGCGAAGTTATATAACGCGATAATTGCAGTTCCTATTTTCTTTAGTATAGACTGAGAAAGTTGATCATCTTTGTTCTAAGACTCACATTTCAATATTTCACTTTCTATGTCTCGTGCGTCAACATATTTTAATTCCCGTGTCCAAGTGGCGTATCCAATACCATGTAATTTTGCAGGAGGCAAGATTGAAGGTGCGGGGTCGCTTTCTAACATCAACTAATTAATAAGTACAACAAAATCAATTTCTTTACTGGTGGGTCTTTATTCATTGAGAATACTTGTGATATGACTGTATTTTGGCCATTATTTATAAATACGCCTGTTTTGTAGGAATTTCTTTTTGCTAATTATACCAGACACTAGTTCTGTATAGGTTTGTAAATTTAATTATTGAATTGACGCTGCAGTAGTGACATCACGCGTAATAAAACCAAAAGTAAACCTGCATGTAATAGTTCGCAGTGTCACCAACAAAGGTTGTCTAAGCGACGATGGAACTGCTGTTAGTTTTTGCGTAGGACGCTATAGAACTCTGTCAGTTGTATCGGATCAGGGAGTTGTTATGCGTTAAAATGCGTTTCACAAAAGATTCTAGTAAATAATTATGCTAGGGATGTTTCTTGTACAGTTAATTTAGGGGTATTAAACATGTTTGTGTAAAGCTTTAGAAATTAGGCTTTTATAAATTACCCTTTGTGGTTGCGCAGTAATCGTTTCTATACCGTGGGAAACAACGATAAATATAACTTCTCACGGTTCGTAATAGACATATGTCGTCTTCTCGACGAATCAGAACAACGAACGAAGAAGGGTCGTGGTTGACAAGTTAAATAATAGACGCAAGAATGATTCTTGTCTTGTTATTGTTAATTGCTGGTGCGGCAGCTAGTGCTTTATAAATAATGTAGTGGAGTGTTTGCTTGTTAATTTCTGCCTTTCCTGTTATTGTAGCGTAACTTGTTCTTTAATGTTGAAGGAAAAATATCAACGAACTTCATCAAGAGTATGGACTATAGAGGTCAGGTACAACCTTTGCTCTGTATAACCCTGAGCTTAAGGACAATTATTGATCACCCAGCTGGCTAATATGCATTAACTTAGAAGTATACAAATTATTAATTAATTTACATTGTAATTTGGAAAGCAACTTATTTTCCTTTGTTTGTATATTCTTGTAATATAGCACGCCCACTATACTAGCACACGATTAACTACAGAATCTTTATCTTTGTTTCACGTATATAGAAACGCCGCCAAATTTTATGGTTCTTGTTGTCATTAGTTATATATGTAACAAATATTTTATTATCTAAGATCAGGCCCTTTTGAAATATAAGATCTGCAACTTTTTAAATTAAATTTCAATATTACATCACATATGATTTCAACTGGTTTATTTTCTTACTAACTTCAAGATTTTGATTAAACAGTTGTAATTTATAACTTTCTACCTATTAAAGTGAATTGTTAATACACTATCTACCATCAATATACAAAAAATAAATCATTGAGGGTTTTACTTTCTGAATTACCCAAAAGTAATTTGTATTGTTTAGAAAGTAAGGTCATAGGATTATAAAATATTTTAATCAAAAGGTAAGTAATTTATTATTTTTTAATATAACCTCGTAAACTGATAAAGATCTAAAAATATTAGTTTAATCTCAAAAGAGAATATTAATTAAAATTCGTCAAAATTGTACCATAACCCCATAATCTAACTTCGAGGATTTCCGTATTTTAACTTAAAAAAGCTTTTATGTAATTAACTTCCACTACTGCAATTATTTTTATAAAATCTACCTAATCATTTATTTTTATCAGGTGTTTGAACCTTGTTTTTATGGGAAAAACTTTTTAACTTCATTTTAAAAAGTACATGTTTCTAACAAAATATCTGTATCTTTTTGTGTTTGAGTTTATTTTGCATACTACATTAACTATTATAAGTCTCATGAAACTACGTTTGGGCTTTTGAAATTAAACATAAAACCAAAACATCTCTTATCTAATGTAACTAAAAATTTGTCTGCAAAATTAGCTTTCAAATTTATCTTATGCATATAATGTACTTCGTCCATTGATTTATGAATTACAAACTGCTAATGGCAAACCTTATAGACGATGGTATATTAAAGACCTAAAACGTTTCTTATTCCTAACAATTAATAATCATTAATACCTTTCTTTCTACCTTTATTTAAACACATTTTGTCTTCTCTATCGTTATCTATATTGACTTTATATTTGACTATATCTTGTCGTATATAGGTATATATTACCCTTGAGCTCTGAATTATTTCAAACCTTCTTTTGTATAAATACCTTATTCATCTTAAAATTTCATAGTTCTCTCGTCACTAGTTTTTAAAAAATTTATTTGTTCTTACACTTAAATAATTTCATCTTTTTTCTTAAATTTCCTCTTGTATTCCGTATTGTCTTTATTATCACACAACTCACCGCATTATTTGTCATGGTTGACATGTCCTCCGTTTGTACAACTTGTACTAGCTGATGTCGAGTTGTTGCTTTACTATTTAGGACCAAATACTACTTGAGAACTATACCTCTGTAGCAAAAAGCCGATTTAATAGGTGCGACCACTGAGAACTTCCATTTAAAGTATTTTTCTTCGCAAATATCTCAATCGTTTTTTACAATTTTCATTACCAACTGTTTTTCTATATCATAGGCCCTTTGCAAATTTTTTTCTGGTTTTTTTAACGTGTTGGTGAGGGTATGTCGCCTTTTGTATAATTATTTCTGTATGTTTGGGGTGGCTATAGTTTTTGAAACTACCGTGAGGGTATAATTAGGTTCTCGTTTTAACTTTTTGTCTGATTTTCTTATAGCAGTGGGAGTACTTGGTAGGCAGATAATCGGTCTAGGCCTCATTTGAGCCTAGTTCGGTAGGCCTGTCTTTGTCCTGAGACAACCGCCCACCCCATAAGAGTGGTTTTTCTCCACTTGGGACTGTTGACTACATTTTGGCTAAACAACCTACCCCCCTCTTTCAAAGTCGCTGCATAGTTTAGAGGGTTACTACCTTACGAGATTGAGCCGTGAGTGTGGAGACAATCATCTGGCTTTATCACCACAGTCTTCCGTTGAACTTTATGCTATAGTCGCCGACAGTGGAACTTGTTTTCCATTCGGCCTGCGGACTAGAATAGTGGAAATTATAAACAAATATCTATATTATTGTTTTTCTTGTACCATTTTTGTGTCTGATCTTATCTTGTATATTAATTACTATGGATTACCTACATATAAATTCGGATAAAACTTCCTCTAAGCTTTTGAAATTAAACATGAAATCAAACCATATCTTATATAACTCAAAAGTTTGCTACAAAATTAGCTCGCAAATTTCTTTTATATAAAATATATTATATAGTTTCTGCATTAATTTATAAATTACAAAATGCCGATGGCAAACCTACAGGACGATGGCATATTAAAAACTTTACACCTTTTTTTTTTATTCCTGACGATAAGTAAAGTACTAGTACCTTTTTTCTACCTTTAAATGAACATATTTTGTTTTCTCTACCATTATCTGAATTGGCTTTCTTTCATTTGACTTTATCTTGTCCTGTATAAATATATCTTACCCTTAAGCTCTGAATTATTCAAATTTTCTCGTTTATTAGATACTACATTCATCCCAAAAATTCCATAATTCTCTCGTCCCTAGTTTCTAAAATTTTATATATACGTCATTGTCTCGACCAATCAGAACGCGCAACGTACATGGAGTGGTAGTTTTTAAGTTTTTAGTAGTGCATATGACATTCATTCAGTACGGAACCATTTGATTATTAACCACCCGGGTGTAGGGAAAGTGTATTAAACTAAGTGGTAGAGTTTCACCTGTTATTGCCTTTCCCCTAAGCGGTCTTGTTGCTGTTTACGATATAGGTAGACAACCAAGAAGTTCCACTATCGTAATTTGAGGTAGAAGAAGATTGAGAATCCACGACAACCACCACAGGCGATTAAAAAAGTGTTTTAGTTAACTAGATTGCAAATATGCAGTATTCAGAAAGGTAAGCGAGAATTGTTTGTGTGTAAAATCTGTACAATACTATTACGCCCTCTCTGCGGCAAACCATTATCTAGAACTTTAACTGCAACTTTTTGTAAATAACCACGACCACTACCGGCTTTAAGAACAAGTTTTAGTTAACCAGCTTGCAAATATACAGTATTCAGAAAGGTGAGCGAAGATTGTTTGTATGTAAAATCTGTACAATTCTATTACGCCCTCTCTGCGGCAAACGATTATCTAGAACTTTAGTTGCAACTTTTCTGTAAATAACCTGATGTAAAAATTTAAGCTTGCTTAACAAATATGTATGTTGTAAAACCTCTCCCAGGAAAACTATATTCTTAGTTAAATACTAACACAATGTCATAATATACATCAAAATGTTTTAAAAATGATTTTTGAAAACAGATGTGGAAAATCATAGTAAGTTTTGAATACACACCTCTTTGTCTCATTTGCCAAGAACGCGTGTTAATATTTCTAATTTAGAGATATAAAGCAGTAAAGGAATATATTGCTACTTTCAGTTCGCCAATGGTATTGGAACTGTCTTTATACCATTTCCTCTTCTGATTCCCAAATGTAATAATCAGGAAGTGTAAGGTTTGGGGAGTGTGTAGACCATAGGTTTTAAAATTATACAATCTTTAAACACACCAAATATTTTCCGTAAATATTGTAGCGTTTCGCCGTTTAGTCTACTTTTGAATAGAATAATACATCAGAACATAAACGAAGCATCTTACACAGAGGATGATTGATAACCACCCTGTAGCATGAAATTTTCAGATAGACTTGATTGACAGGGTACAAGAGTTTGCATTTACGAGATTTATTATTCTTACAATAGGAAACTTCTAAAATATTAATTTCTGGTACATTCCCGAAATAATCTAGAACAATTGGATAAAGTATAAATTGCCATTAACAGGTTTGGATGTTCAGTTAATTATAATACTAGTTATAAAATCGTGATAAAAAATAAACTAGTAGAAGATCTATTAAAATAAATTACCTTATGTGATTTAAATTATTGTAGTGATCGATATAAATTACCACTTAGCGCGTTGATAGTTCATGGTAGTGCTTCGATATAATTACAGTGTTTCCTTAGTTATTTAGAAGATTAGCATTAGCCTTTAAAAAGTTAGTATTTGTGCTGCTGGCGACTGGCTAGCAATAAAATATCGCGAGTGCTTTAGAATTACACCGTAACTAGGAGCTGTTGAGAAGGCATAAGTAATCAGTTGATAATAAAGAACTACTATTTTGCAAAAGAGTTTTTGTTAGAATATTACTGATAAATGAGTTATTTGCTCAGATGCACTATTTTGTTGAAAATTTGCATTCATGGATCTAAGTTTTGTCAATGTTGCGTATTTAAACTAGTATTATATTATCACAGAAAAGTTCTGTAAATGGATTGGGTAAAACGTTGCATATTAAATTTTTCTTCTTCTCTATAATTAATGTTGCTAATATTGGTGATTAAGTTGTTATCCTACAGATTTTTAAACAAATGCCTTAATCCAAACTCGTTTATTGGTTTTAGTTTATTACGAAGAAGCTGCAGAATACTAAATGGCATATAAAAAATGCTTTCTTATATAGCCGATAAATGGAGTAGGAAATCGCAACTTCAATGGCAAACGCACGGATTTGGAAGTGAATTGATGTGTTAGGATTGGATGATTAACGGTAAAATTTTTCTTAAGAACATACAACCAAAGACAAAATCTTCTAATAGAACTTTGTTCAAAAATAAAATCATTTGTACTAGCGAATTTCGTCATGGAGAAAACCCTCTTAACAAAGCATTTCTCCAAAACGAAACCACCTTGCTAGAGATTTTCGCCAAGGCAAAAGCGAAGTTTTCAACACAGCGAAATGCTTTCGCTATGGCAAAATCAATGTGTAACGGTAAAAACTCCCCCTTCTAGGGCAATCTGTCATGCCCAAAACGTTTTTCAAATTTCTTTACCCAATCCTAAGTAGGTTAAAATTCATCGGGTTATATTGTGGCTGCTGCTATAAAACGTGGAAAATAGCAGCTTAATCACCAATAATGGCAACATTAACCATACCCAAGTAAATAATCTTTTAATGTTAAGATTTAGCCAATCCATTTACAGAACCTTGCTGTGATAATATAATGCTAGTTAAAATAGGCGACATTAGGGAATGCAACAAAGAACTAAAAGTGACGGTAAATTCATCGTTGAGAAAGAGATCTGTAGATCTTTTAATAGTTACCTACATGAGAAGTTCTTAAAGTTTGTATCTGGTGACATGGAGTCGAAACGAAAACATAATGGAGCTTGGTGTAACTCAAATTATTGTAAAAGAAGGTCTGGAAAATTTTAACAAAAATATCTAGATGCAGTAGGTTTTCCTAACAAGCTGGAAGTAGCTGATATTAAGTTAGAGAATTTGTTGGAGAAACTGTCGGACTTATTAAAACAGCTAAAAAAGAAAACTCCCACCTCCCAGATCTGGATGTATCCCAAAAATTTGGTGCAAATCTCAAGAAGTTCCTATTCATTGCTCTCAATCAGGCGCCATAATTTTTATACACAGTAAAAGATTTTCCAAGTGCGGGGAATCCGTCAAAAATAATAAATACTGATAAAGGCTTCAAGTAAAAAGTAGTGTTTTTCGGAGATACTGACATTTAAGAATGAGACTGATTGCAGAAATAGTACACATTAACAGCCCAACGGTTCGACGAATTTTACAGATCAGATAAACATGCCAGAAAATAAAAAATTTTGAATTACGTGAAATACAAAAATTTGGACAAAGATGAAAAGATGTGTAGATGTTTGTACAAAACTAAAGAAACATCTAAAAAATTGCTCAAACATTCAGTGAGGAATCAAAGAAGAAGACGATTTAAAAAAAAAATTAGTAAAATGGCAACAAAACTTGAATTTTTAATGCAGTTCTAAATCCTAGAGAAAATTCTGGATGTGGAAATCTTCAAAAGTCAAGTACGGGGTGAAGGTCATGACTTTGTGTTTTCTTCACAATGAGGGTGATACTTTCATCAAATGAGCACTCGAAGATCGCAGAGTTAATCGGGATTATTACTAGTACCTCTTTCCGAAACTCTAGAGTACGTAAAGAAGAAAAGACCAGATTCATGAAGAACGATAAATGAATAATACAAGATAATGCACAATCATTAGGCTTTAATCCGTGAAGCACTTTCGGTGGATAAAACGATCCTTGTATCTTAGCATATGTATGCTTGGATCTAAGTTTTCAAACCTTTTCTAATTCGAATGTTTAGGAATTTCCAAAGAAAGCCTGCTTTGAAAGTATAGAATTGCTACTTGTACCTCGCTTCTGATTACTTCCAGATTTGTTTAGCAAATAGAATCTATGCATATAAAATTGTAGGTAGGTAAAATAAACCTAATTGAAGTTGGTACGATATTTAAACAGGAAGTAGATTTTTATGGCCAGTTTTATAATTTTAGTGCCATATCTCGTAAATACCAATGTATATTAATTTAAAAAATATCCACTAAGTGTAAAACCGTGCAACGCTTTAGCGTTACGTTAAATACAAACCGCATAGAAACAGCGAAAAATAATATTAAACGAAGAAAATTAATATTGATGTAGTATATACAGTCTGATTTCATTAATAATACTGTTGATTAAGCATGACATTTCAATAAATATTTAGTTCTATTAAAGGAAATTTAGGTCATAAACTTAAAAACACAAAAGTATGGTTTTATTTCTGTGTAATACATAATTGAGTGTAACGCAGGTACATAAATTACTCCAAAAAGGAAAAACAAATTTCACTATTACGTACTATAAAGTCGAATATAAAGATATAAGCATGAGTAACTAACTACTCGAGTAGTTCCGTAAATAGATAGTTACAAAGCGAAATTTTCATAAGACGTCATATTAAGAAAACTTTTAGAATAATTACCAAGTAAATAACAGTGAAATCAATATGCATACTTTATAGCATAATCATCCCAAATATATGAGCTTTTTACAAATTTTAGAAAATGCAGTAGAATTAATGTTACAGGAAGACGTGTGTAATTATAATACAAAGTAAAGATCAGACAATATCATAATCATACTCGTACAATATAGCTAAACACAAAGAAAGAGCTGGTGTTTTAGTGATATCCAAAGATATTAGGTTACGAACCAAACATCATTATAAAATATAATAAGCACGTATAAAACCAAAGCAAGCCACGTATTTTCCGCGTACTTCAATACAAGCTCAATAGAAAGATTATACAATGACGTATCCCTCGGAGGTTAAAAGTACAGATAATAACAGTAGTTAAACACCCGACGAAAAAATTTAAATAATTATTTGCCAACGATAAATAAGAATACATGTGAGACTGACCGTTGAGAGGTTAGTCAAGTACACCTTTCTAGATATGAATTAGCAAACGTAAGTCAACATGGTGAGATCCGCGGATTTTCGGTCAACACATAGATTGGAACCGATTGGATCCAAAGCAGGAAAGATTGAACATACGAAACCTAATGGACCATTAATTCATTCCTGGCTTCATAGAATTCTTTATCTGCATTAAGATGTAACTCTAAGTTGTAGCTAATTAAAGATTGCTTTTATTGCTTGTTGGTAGCATTTATGCACGACGCTATTCAGTTAAATATTAATAGAATTATACAACATTCCCCATTAGTTCAAGTACAGTGTTAAGCTATAATATGTAAAAAATCTGTACACCGCTAGTTTAATTGAAAATTTGAGAACAAGCTGTAAATTATTATAGATGAATCATCATGGTTATGGCTAATTGAATATTGACTGATTTACGCAATTTCACAACTCTGTGTGTGTATTTGTTTCCAGGAATAGTGTTATGCCGCTGATAATAAAATTAATTTGGGTAGCTTTAAAAGTTTGTATGTATACCTGCTTTCAGGAAAAACGGGATAATGCTGTATTCAAATAGATTTAGATGACGCCGCGAGCGGGAATTTGTTGTTTTCTTTGTTTAAACATATAGTGTAACATTTGCAAAAAGAATTTCATTTCACTAGGAGACCCATGTAATTAAAATCTTCAGGAATACTCGTCGTCCAGAGGATTCTCACTAGACTAGACTAGACGAGTTGGCTTCCATAATCTAAAACAGGTTGAAAGCCTTTCAAGGTAAGTGTTATTGGTAAAGTAACTTGAAATTGCTCTTAGTTCATTGTTACATTTTTTTATTGTAGCTCCATATTCTTTCATTGTTTTTATAGGGACCACTCTCGCACCACTATAGTTAGCCCAAGTACACTTAATTTGTTACGGGATTCACGCCCTTTCTGAGAAATTCTAAACTTAATAATTTAAAGCTACGTACACCCTTACAACCGATTATTTAAACAACTGTACATTACGTTTGTAAGACAGTAAGAGTTTTCAGAAAATTTAATTGGTTTAAAGCCGTACAGAACAGCGTGAAGGTAAAAAATGAAAGACTGCAACCATTTTGTATACACTAAAGACTAAAAGACTTTGATTTTTATACTGCTTGGTTTGTTACCAATGTAATTAAGTCTATTTTGAAGATTTCGATTACTTAGGAAGACAGGTTTCGAACAAAAAAATTAACTTAATTTAAAAAAAATTCTCGAATTAAAAAATATAACTGACTTTCTAACAATCCCGGTTGCTAGGTGATAAATGGGTTTATCACTGTCATTTTAAGAGATATATAAGGAATAGAACGTAAAGGATCTTTAATAAATACTATTGTGTGAAGAAAAGCACTATAAAACACTATAAGGATTGACTTTAAAACAGAATTTGATCAAAAATTTTTTAAAAAAGCATACAATTTTGATTTGAGTAAACAGTATTATCATTTGTAACGTCAGCGCGTTACTAAAACCAACAATAAAACCCTAAACCCACCCGTCAAGAACAAATCTCAGACGATTGGGGTAGGTATAGTGTAATTAGAAGGAATTCAAAAAGGAACTAAGACATAGCAAGAGAGTAAGCTGGCAGAAGTACTGCAAGGGGCTAAACTCCTTGTCGGAAACTACCAGACTGATGAAAATCCTCGGCTGCGGAAACAAGCAACTGCTAGGGTCATTAATAAAGACGAACGGTTCCTCTTAAGCACACACTTCCCGAAAGGAAATAAGATAAATGAGGAATAGGGCAGCCAGCTGCAAGCGACGAAGCCGGATTGACAACTGGCACAAAAAATATTTACAGAGGGAGCCGTTTCAGGGGTGTTGAGAGAGAGTTTCGATCCTTCAAATCTTCCAGGTCAGATGGAATATTTGTAGCTTTAATCCAAAAGGCTCTAAATCTGATGCTACCATAAATAGCAACGATCTGTATCTCCAGCCCGGCATTGGCCCATGTTCCATCTTTATAAAGGTTGGCCAGGGTCCGTTTCATTCCCAATGTACGAGCGATTACACTTAGACCAATTGTTTCAGACCAATAAGTTTGATATCCCTTCTGTTGAAGACAATGGAAAGGTTAGTTGATAGATTTCTGGTGGAAGGTTGATGACACATCCATTCAATAAAATTAGCATGCTCAAATACGTGGTAAATCGACAGATTCGGCCCTATGCACGGTGGTACATAAGATGGAAAGGGTTCTTCATGTTAAGGAAGTAGCATAAGCAGTTTTCATAGACATAAGGAGAGCTTTCAGTAAGGCGCGAACAGCTACAATCTGTAGGGCCCTTTACACCAGGGGTACCTTATATGCGATTTTCCAATGCTCAACCCGAAGGTACTACATTGGCCAGGAAGCGAGTTTTTTTTACCTGGAAAATTTGAAATTTTGCCGAACCCTTGCTGTTCCAAGCAAGGTAGGGATCTTTAACGTGCGTGACAACACTCACTCACGGGACCTCCATTTTACCTCTCATCCGAACAAGGGTGTATTTTTGTGAAAAATGCTCGCCTAACATTTTTCAAGCGGTCCGTGTTAGGATTCAAACCCGGGACCTTAGGCGTAGTAGTCACACGCATACCAACTACGCCACGGAGCCGCCACACCAGGAGCACCCCGAGAGTTATGGTAAACTGGGTACGGTCAGCGCTAAGCCACAGAAGGGTAAATGCGACCACCTGTCGCCCCAATTGTGGTACCTGGTGATGGACGAACTTTTAGTACGTCTAACCAAGGAAGGTTTTATGCGCAAGTCTTCTCATCCGGATACAAACGAAAGTTCTGGCGACGTATTTTAGACTTCGAAATACGGACGGGTGGCGGAGCAGGGAGGAGGTAGTAGGACATGATAAAGTCTCTGTCATAACGGAAAAGAAACATTCTATTGCCGCTATAAAGTGAATAAAGCAGAGGATAGATTAATATTACAGAGGCAATTCACTCTCACAATCCCTCAGAGGGAACAATGGAAACAAAATGAGGTTACATTCCACGGGGGCTGAGTGGTGTGTTATACTCTACATTCGATTTTCCAACGCTCCACCCGAGTATTGGCCAGGAAGCAAGTTTTTTCTACTCGGAAAATTTTAAATTTTGCCGAACCCTTGCGGTTCCAAGCAAGGTAGGGATCTTTAACTTGCGTGACAACACACATACACACGGGACCTCCATTTTACCCTTCATGCGAACGAGGGCGTATTTTTGTGAAAAATTCTCGCCTAACATTTTTCAAGCGGACCGTGTCGGGATTCGAACCCGGGACCTTGGGCATAGTAATCACACGCATACTAACTACGTCACGAAGCCGCCGGTGCGTTATACTAACGGGTTAAGAATAGGGGATACAGTACGTGCCGGGGCAGGAGTCTTTCTGGAAGGTAGTTAGGATCATTGGAGGTAGATGAGCGGAGGGTGATTATCTGCCCCGATAGTCAAGCAACGCTCCGAGCAATCTGCCCAAGGACCAGATGCCCACTGGTTCAGGAGTGCAGAGACACATTGGAGGAATTGATCAGTCAGAAATAAGTTTGGCTCTTCTAGTTTCCAAGTAACCTTGGTGTGCAGGGAAACAGGGAAGCTGATTAGTTAGCTAAGCAGGGAGCAGAAATGCCTTATTGAGGGCCTAGGCCCTGCATAAGTTTAACGAGGAGACCAGTGAAGTTAGAATTAAAATATTGGACGCGGAAGAGGTGGAAAGAAGAGTGAAAAAGAGAAAGGGGCAATAGAAAGTCAAAGATAATGATAACGTGGCAGGACGAGACAAGAACGGTATGGCTACTGAATAAAGATAAGAAAATACTTAACGTGTTAGTGAAAATCCTCACTCGTCATGGCACGTTACAAAGATACATGGCCTTGGTGGGCATCGAAGCAGAGTTTAGGTGCCCAACCTGTGAAAGGCAGGAGAAAATTTTTACCCACTATATAGAGGAGTGCGAGGGGTATATGAGGTTACGACACAGGGTCTTGGGCCCATTCAGCTTGACGCAAGAGTGTTGATCTCCGGTTCCTGGCCAGACATGCTGACTTTCATTAGCGAAACTGGCAGGTTTGCAACGGGAGGGTAGAATAGTGCTGAAATAAAAAAAATCTGATAGTGAAGATTAAGGGAATGATCATAAGAGTTAGTAAAAAGAGCTAAGGGACCTATTTGCTGAACTCCTTTTGTCTCCCTTAACTTACTACTACTACTACTACTACTAAACAAATATTAAGTAATAGAAAAGAATTTATTAAAATTAGTTAGTTAAATGAGCTTTTAGCACGAATGAAACATGTAAAATTTAGAAGCCTTTGCAGTTTACATTTAAAAACGTTGTTGCTTCAATATAATATTAAATTAGAATAAAAGGATAAAATAGTAAACCACCCAGTTTATTAAATACAAACGGTACGATATTTCGGTATATTACAACTCTTCGCATAAGAGACTGAAAAATTACAGATATACACTTAGGAAATAACTAGCATAATAAAGTTATTTGTACAAATCTACCTGGGTTCAAGAAACAGCAATTATGAAAGATGTATCCCAAATAACCACAGACTCATAAAATACAACCATACAATCAATGCGTCGACATGGACAGAACGCCACTGACCTCAAAATTAGGATAGTTTAGAAGCACTAAGTGTGAGAACGAAATTTTGAAGAAAGGAGGATGTTATATAACGATTAGGTTCAAAAAGTTGAAAAGTTAGGAAATGACAGATAGTTAAGTAACAGCGGAGGTGTAGACAGTAGACCGTATTCCCTCTCGGGGTAGGTCGCCGACGACGAATTGTTTTTAAAAAATAAAGAAATATGTAAGTGTATGCTTATTTGTGACATTATTGTTAATTAAAGAGTAAAAATTTAGTATTTGTAATGTACACGGGAATGGTGAAAGTAAATGATGGTATTGCACTAGTTTCTATGTACTGTTATTAAGGGCATTTTTCAAATATGAGGTTTTAAATATCGTATATATCAATATTAGAAACTGTAACAATGATGTGATAGTTTTATTTATGGATTAATGTTTCTTTAAAGATTTCTGTTAGTAGTAACTAGCCAGTAGGATATAATATTAGATTTAGCATTTTTAAGGCCAATGTACTTGTATTTATATTTCTGGAATTTACTATTAATAGAGTTTAAGCTCAGAAGAATTTTAATTAAACTTATTTATAATATAGGAAAAGATAGATAGTTCTGAAAGGATATCCAGCCACTCCAGTAATAAAGTCGTATTTACGAAAAACCCTTTATTAAAAAAATTTCTTCATTTGACAAAAAGTTAATGAGTATTGTGAAGGTATGATAGTGGTGGTAAATTTTATAAAACCGAAATCACGGAGACCTATCCGGAATGTCTTCCGAGCAAAAATATCGAAGGATTGCTGGGACAAGACGGTTTGGCGCCCCTTACTTGAAACAACCAGTAAAGCTTTCAAAGTAATTTGTTCCTGTAAAGTAGTTTTTTGTATTTCGGCCATTTCACATGATTTTTATTATGTTTATCATTTTTCCCCCATAGAAACCCGCCCCGCACCACTGTAGTTAGCTGGTGCATATTAAAATTGTTACGGAGTTCGCACCCCTTCTGGGAAAATCGAAATTTGTAATGCAACGTCACTTTTACCTATAACAAATTGCACTCGCCAACTAAAAGCAATACAGCGTATTATTTCCCACCCAATCATGCCATCCTAAGGAGAGTTAGCGAAAGATATTTGTTCAAACTTTAATTCTACTTGACCTACAAGAGAACAATGCAGACTATTACCAATTAAGTCTAATAGCATTTACATTAAAGTTAATAGTATCAAATGACAGTTTTATCTAATGGCATCTTCATTTAGCATGTCTTTAATAGATATTTGTGCATAAGATGAAAATGTGTCCTGATTATTAGCTTTATCTGCAGTGCTGCAAGTAAGCATGATAAGTGCAATGAACGATTCGATATTTGTGAGATGGGGAAGACGGTAATAGCTTTAAACTTAGAAAGTATCTAAAATAACTAGCATACGTACAATTATCATCTGTGGATACACCGTTAGAAATTATGCTAATTATTACCGCTACACGATACGACTACCGTGTTTTCATAATTCTGCAATTGCAGCAAGTTAAAATTCATGGGGAAGAAGCATGCAATTCTGTGCATTTTTTATAAAAACACACGTAATAAGCGAGTTAAAGAACAAAACAATTATCTCATAGCCAATACTTCTGTTTGTTATTAAGAAATATTATTCACATATACTCTTAAATAACTACCACATAGCCCCCCACCCCCACCCTCCCAAAGTAGACATTAATTATAAATTAGATTTGACATTCTTAGTGACAGTTGCCGCATGCATATCAATTAAAAAATTAATTCGTAATTCATTACATTAAGAAAATTACTCAAACTTAGTTGATCGACTTCATAGACCATGAATGAGAAGCTTATCCAATATACAGTTTGCAAGCATACCACGCAACACAGATAACAAAAAAAACGAATGCATGGAATATGTATCAGCGTGCGCCAAATGACACTTCAGAACTGTAATCTATTTTAAAAAATAACTATCATAAACCATACAGATTCCTAAATGGTTGGAAAAAAGGCGTAAAAACAATTTCAAAATTTGCGCGAGTAAAGAGGCAGCGACCTCTGTCTATCTTTTTTAATTGCATCATACATTATTTTCGAACTTCATAGGCATTTTGTTGGTTTCAAACATGTACACGAAAATGAGTCTGTTACGATATTCCGTGTAGATAAGAAAAAAAGCAGCAAAGTATGTACAGAAAATCGCTTACACAGAATACCGCAACAAATCGGAAAAGGGTAGAATAGAAATCCAAAAGAATACGATTTTGCGCTAGCACAAAATCTCGTAGAGTGGTGTGGGAAATACAAAAAAAAAATGGAATATCATAAAAGCGTTTAGTTAAGGTATTTAGAAATTAATGCAGAAATCATCTGATTTAAAAATTTAACGAAACAAATCCCCCAAAGCAAAATTAAAAGGATGGGTATGAAGCAGAAGCAATGGAGCAGACACTACACTAGTAACACAAAGCAAAAGAAAATTCGTTTGAGAAAACTCAAACAAAACCAAGAAGCCGAAAAAAATTTATATCCGGCTTGAAGAATCAATATACACTAATAAAATGAACCAAAAGAAAATTTGTTTAAGAACACTATAAGAAGAACTCAAAAATCAAAAAAAGAATTTTGATCCGGCTCGAAGAGCTAGTATACCGAACCTAATCAAGAAGTATAAAGAATATAGGAAAAGGAAAAGTAGAAGGTAGCAATCCTCGAGGACAAAGATAGAATGGCCTAACAAGCAAAAGGTCGTCGGAGGACGGATATCTCTAGTACAGAAATAGCAAAGTTTTCAACCTCAAGAAAAGAAATTGGTTTCTCGCGTAAAATCAAAAAGTAAGAAAAGGAACGAGGAGGAAAACTAACGGTACAAGCCAAAAAGAGACAATAACTGCCAAACCTCAAGTAAGCAAGAAAATAAGAATGCTGGATAGACAAAAATATTGAAATAATTCACGCTGTGGTATGAAAGAATCGCATTGAACGAAGAACTAAAGAAAATAGTATCTAACTAGGTTGGAAAGTCGAGAAGTCGTACTTTCCGAAGAAAAGAACAAAAGTCTAGAAATCACCTACCGCATGAAGTGGATTGAGAAATTTAATAAAGTTCGTATGAGAACTAACAGTAAAAAAACAGCAGAAGGAGAAAGACATGAAGTTAGATAAAAAAAAGAAGAAGTAAAACTAAAAAAACAAAAGAAAGCAGCACCAAAACTGCTAAAAGAGGACAAAACCAAGAAAAGCAAGAACTAAAGAACTATAGTAGGGGATAAAGAATATTACTATAGTAAACCTGCTTATCGTAAAAGGCGATTAAAAGGCGCAGCAGCCTTGCTGGCTAAAAGATATTGGAGGAGGGTCGGTTGGTCTCGGGCGATCCTTAATAATTTACAAGCTTGTTGGGGGTTGGCCGTGACGGATACGGGTTTCTGCTAAAATCGTTAAAAACTGCGTTGTGGAAAGATATGGGAGCCTACCACAATATTTCCTAGGTGTGCGTGGCCTAAAACACGAAATACATATGATGGAGAGCTCACAAGTAAAATTCTTGTCCGGAGGTAAAATACTCTCTCATTCGGATCTCCGGGAGGGGCTACTTGGGGCTCGTCATCGTTAGAATATAAAACAACAGTTCGATTTAGTGATAGGGACTTGGAATGTAAGCTCATTACTTAGAGTAGATAAGTTAACGAATTTATTAGTCGAAATGAAAAAGGAAAAGCTGGACATTTTAGGTATTAGTGAGGTGAGATGGCCAGACAGTAATGACTTTTGGACAGATAATTATAGAATAATTACAACTTCTTCAACTAATGGACAAGGCAGGGGTAGGAATAGTGTTAGATAAAAGATTAGGGCATAAAGTTAAAGAGTACTTACAATTTAGTGATAGAATAATTATAGTTAGATTGAGTACAAAACCCAGAGACACTGTTTTAGTACAGGTTTACATGCCAACAACTCAGTACGAGGATGAGGAAGTAGAAAAGGTATACGAGAATATAAATAGTATAGTGAGAAAAGTAAAAAGAGATGAGAATTTAATAGTTATGGGCGATTTTAATGCGTCAGTGGGAGAAGGTAGTGAAGGAAAAATGGTAGGAAAATTTGGGTATAGCAGACGAAATGATAGAAAAGAAAGATTAGTTGAGTTTTGCCAGGAACATAGATTAGTAACTGTAAACACTTATTCGAACAACATGTTAGGAGAAGATATACCTGGAAAGTGCCAGGTGATAGGGCTAGATACCAAGTAGATTATATTTTAGTTAAACAAAGATTTAGAAACCAAGTTAAAAACTGTCGTAGTTATCCAGGGGCTGACATAGATAGCGATCATAACTTAGTTAAAATGAAGTGTAAACTAAAATTCAAAAAATTGAGAAAGGTTAAAAGAGAGGGATGGGATCTAGGTAAACTTAATGATAGTAGGGTAAAAGAGGAATACAAACAAGTATTAGATAATAAGAGTAAAGAGATAGCTGTAGGAGGGAACGTAGAAAATAGATGGAAAGAAATAAAACTGACTGTACATGATACAGCAACACAGACTATAGGTAAGAAAAATATAGAAGCGAGAAAACCCTGGGTAACAAAGGAGATATTAGATTTAATAGAGAATAGAAGAAAGCTTAAACCTTTCAGAGAAGTGGATAGTGAAAGGAAGCAAAAATATAATACAGTTAGAAATAAGATAGTACATGAGTGTAGAAAAGCTAGAAATAAATGGATGGACGAGAATTGTAAGGGAATACAAGATGATTTGAGAGTAGGTAAGACAGACAGGGCTTACAGGGCAGTTAAAAAGTTTTTTAGGGAAGATAGGAAAAATATAATGGTATTAAAGACGATAATAATGAGTTTCTAATAAATACAGTTGAGGTAGCAGATAGATGGAAAAGATATTTAGAAGATTTATATAAGGAAGACGATATGGATGAGTTAGAGAACGACCAAGAAGAGAATGTAGAAATAGGGTTCTCAATATTAAGAGAGGAATTTGATAGAGCTGTTCGAAATCTTAAACTAAATAAAGCGCCAGGGATAGACAATATTCCCACAGAATTAATAAAATATGCAAGTCAGAAAACTTTAGACAGATTATATGAACTAGTAAAACTAATATATGACACAGGTGAAGTTCCAATAGATTTCGAAAAAAATATTATTATCCCAATCCCAAAAAACTCAGGAGCTGATAGGTGTGAGAATTTTAGAACGGTTAGTTTAACTTCTCATGCTTCCAAAATACTAACAATAATAATTAAAAATAGAGTAGAAGCTTTGACTGAGAATTATTTAGGCGAAGATCAATATGGTTTTCGTAAAGACAGAGGGACTAGAGAACCGATACTAATGATTAGGGTAATTATCGAAAAAAGGTTATAAAAAAGTAAAAAGACTCATTTCGCGTTTGTAGATTTAGAAAAAGCATTTGATAGGGTTTATTGGATTGTTATGTTCAGGGTTTTGCAAAAAATAGGAATCTCTCATAGGGATAGAAAAATTATTTACAGTCTATATAAAAACCAAAGCGTATTAATTAGATTTGATGAAATAGAAAAGGAAGCTAAGATTAGAAATGGTGTTAGACAGGGTTGTATACTGTCTCCCTTGATTTTAATGTTTATATTGAGGAAGCTTTAAACTTAGCTAGAGAGAGAAAAGAGATAGGTATTAGTGTACAGGGACAGAAAATAGACATGTTACGTTTTGCAGATGATATAACCATTACAGCAGAGTCTAGAAAAGAGTTAGGAAAGTTTTTAAATATTTTAGATGAAATACTACAGAGTAACTATAGTATGAGAATTAACTCAGTAAAGACGAAGATAATGACAAGTGAGTTACAGCCTAGTTCTAAACCAAAATTAAAAATAGGTAATACCGAGTTAGAGGAGGTAGATGAATTTTGCTATTTAGGTAGTATAATTACAAAAGATGGACGTAGCAGAAGAGATATAGTAGCTAGAATAGCTCAAGCTAAAAAAATGTTTTTAAAAAAGAAAAACTTACTAATAGCTAATAGTATTAGTTTAGATATTAGAAAAAGTTTCTTAAAGTCGTACGTATGGAGTGTTCTACTATACGGTAGTGAGACTTGGACAATTATAGAAGTAGATAAGAAAAAGATAGAAGCTTTTGAAATTTGGTGTTATAGGAAAATGTTAAAGATTAGTTGGACAGATAGAGTAACAAACGAGGAAGTTTATAGAAGGATAGGTGAGGATCCCTGTATGTGGAAACAATTGAAGGTCAGGAGAGATAGAATGATAGGGCACCAGTTAAAACATGAGGGACTATTTAGTAAAGTCTTAGATTATAGACTATCAAATATAAATAAAGTAGGAAGGCCTAGACAAAGCTATATTAGTCAAATTATTAGAGATTTAGGTTGTGAAGGGTATGCAGACCTTTTTAGACTAGCTCAGAATAGACAAGAATTTAGAGCTGCGTCAAACCGATTTTAGTAAGTTCGAAAACAAAACAAAAAAAAATTAAAATTAGTTAACTAAATGTCACCATGACATAACTCACAATTAGTTAGCGGTCTGGCATGTTGGTAGCGTTTCGTTGCTTAAGCCTTACCATAACATATAATTTAATAAACGTCGCCATGACAAAACTCACAATTAGGTAGCGGTCTGGCATGTTGGCAGCAATTCGTTGCTTAAGCCTTACCGTAACATATAATTTAACACTTCCTTTTTTGAAGCGGATAACCAGGTTATATTTCATTTCCTTATAAATGGTAATCATGTATACATGTTAGAGTTTTTTAACAACCATCAGGTTGCTAATATCTATGTAGAGCCAGGTGGATAGGAAAAAGATAGAAGGATATAAGAAGACCTAGACCAAACTATATTAGTCAAATTATTAGAAATTTAGGTTGTGAAGGGTATGTAGAGCTTTTTAGATTAGCACAGAATAGAAAAGAAGTTAGAGCTGCGTCAAACCGACCTTAAGTAAGGTCGAAAACAAAATGATGATGATGAAAGAAAAAGTGTATGAGTGTGTGTGTGTGTGTGTGTGTTTGTGTGTGTTTGTGTTTGTGTTTGTGTGTGTGTGTGTGTGCGTGCGTGCGCGCGTGGGTGCGTACGTGTGTGTTGGACTGCCTAGTCACTTCTTACAACAGGAAGGTCGTACCGTGGGAGTATTCTAATCCGGACCCAAACGGGCTGGAGTACAAGGAGAGAACAAAAAAAAACAAGCAGGCATGTAGTACATTGAAACTATTCTAATCCGGACCCACACGGGGATGAAGTGAGTAGTGTACGGGTGGAATGATGAGTAAGGATCAAGACCAATAAGGTAGAGAATTCAAAAGTCAAGTTTAAAAAAAAAAACAAAATTCAATGTACGTATCTGGAGGCGCGAGGGCTAGGAATGGGGTGGGTATGAAAGAAGAGAAGGAAGACCAATCAGAATAAGAAAATTGTTTAGAAATAAAAAACGTAAAGTCTAAAAATTAAATCCTAAGGGAGGACCGAGTCAGCATAGAAATTGGGGATGCAGAAGACTAGTAATGGGGCTTAAGACGTTAGCATTGCCAGAAGGAAAACGAAGCGAGATCAAAACATTAGGATTACGTCGACCTACATCTTCAGGTTCAGAGTCGGCATAGAATATTTTTTGTCTCTTATTTCCTTTGTTAACCGCAAAACAGGAATAACAGGATAAGGTACAGAAAAGAACGTAGAACTAGAAGCAGTAGAAATTTGGCTCTAGAGCTGAGGACAGAATTCGGAGTATTACTCGAAAACCTATTAGTAGTAGGATAACAGTTCGGACACTTCGTACAACGTGTCGACACATGACCAGGTTGGTCGCAATTGAAGCATAAAAGTAGACACAAGAATAAGAACAGAAGAAATTACAGAAGAAGTATTTGATCTACCCGTAGGCGTAGGAGAAATCTTAATGGTTCGTAGCGGACTTATAAGCAAAATGCGGTTCAGCACAAAAAGTGTAAGATCAGAAGTAGTTATCGGAGTAGTAGCGGGACGGAAGGTTTTTATTTTGGTTTTGAAATAACTGTAGAGCTCACTCAGAGTAAAAAGTAATGGACTACGGAGTTTGCGTTCCGTTTCTGTTGGACACATCATACTACAGCGACGTGTCGCGGTGACCCATAGAGAACTAATGCGTTTGAACACAAGTGAAAATTTGTCACCATCAAATTCAGCAAGTAATTGTTGAAGATCTTGTATAAAAGTTGCAACTGCTGCATATTCGGCAGCATAATCCAATTTAACAGAAATAGGAAGGAGTACACCTTCGCGTTCCAGGCGACAAACACTTTCATGGATCTGCGGAGACCATAGAATCAAAAGCACGAAAAATAATTCATATTGGAGCTCGGTTTTGCGTAAATGTTTCACATGGATGCGCCAATGTTCCATGTTAACCAAAAAAAGAATATCAAAGCCAACAAGTTAAAGTATATCCAAAGAAAAAATTGAAATTTAAAGAAACAAAATAGAATCTAAGAACACTAATAGAATTAGAGCAACAAAACTTAGGAATAGAAATAGGGCGCCAGTGTTTTCAACAACTCGAATTGCCAGCGAAAACACAATTCTAGTAACTCGGCATAAAGAAAAATCTACAGCAAATCACCATGTAACGGACAAAGAACAATAAAAGTAACGCAACAAAGAAAAGTGTTTATCAGAACGAAACGGTATATGTACAAAAATTCGCGATCAAACATTGAGTCAGAGTAGAAAATTTCTGGACACGTTTGTTTAAAAAATACGTATCACAACTTCAAGTTCGCATTCGTTGGCAGTTCAAACAGTCTAACATTGAAAGGGAAACGCTAATGTTGGCGAAGGACATTAACCCACCTCCACAAAGTCTATTTACAAGGTTTGTCCTTTGCCTTTGTAAAGGTTAGGCACGAATAGCTTCTGATTGCACTTTGCTTTACTTTTTACATGCTAATTTGTTCATTTGTTTAATGTTTGAAAAATCTATAATCACTTCAATGGGGGGGTGTTAAACATTGATATACCTTCCTTAATATTGCGCTTGTTATTGTATTTGTTATGCAAGCGTCTAATACGCGCTGCGTCTTTGTTTCGTCATTTGTCAGAATAATGTTTTACTAACAACAAGTATAATTGTACACAATATTTTAATACTAATTAAACGCTTAAAGAACTCGAATGTTGAATGTAGTACTCTACATCAATATCAACAATAAATTACAACGTTTTGCAACCAAAGCTCTAATGTTTACAACACGCAACGACAAGGATTTACTATTTTATCTGTTTTAGAAGTTTGCAGCGTTCAGTGACAAAACCAAAACTTACAACATTCGACAACAAGCTTATTTCTACACAGTTACATACGAAAAACAATATTTCGTCTCGAGCAGACTAATTTGTTATTGAAGCACCCTGTAGAATCGTAATTTTATGTAACTTAGTGTCTAAAAACAAACTTGCAATGAAATCCGTAATTTTATTCGAATTAAACTGAAAACCACAAACAAATTCATCTTATTTCTGTTAAATACGTAGGGAAACTTGAATAACGGGTTGTGAATTATTTCAAACCACTAGAATGAAAACAAATCAATTATAACCATCAAGTTTTATGGTGGAAACATTGCATGTTTTAAGAAGCTTTCAGAACTATAAAAGAAAACGCAATAATATCCACCCCAAATATGAGCTTTAGGAAGTTGGTTTAATAAATTCCATGTAATTTGACATAGTTTTAATAGACATTGTTGCAATTATCATAAAGTAAACCACAGAAAGACACTTTACTACAATGTAATAAATCAGGCGCTGCGTCATGGGAATACACACGCAAGGGGTTTCAATGATGTAATACTTTTATACACTAGATTGCAATGTGTGGAATTTTATGGTTTCACATCAAGAAATAAAATGTACACTTGCGTAAATTACATGGTAAAACGCGTACTTTGCGAGTGTCTTTTGTTATAAACTTAATAACAACTTTGTGCAATAATATGAAAAACCTCCGACAACATACCAAGTAGAAGGAAAATTAAAAGAATATATGCAATTGTATAGAACACGATTATCTGAAAACATCAAAATGTTCAACATTGCCAATAATTTGGAATTCATTAATGGAATAATTAAATAGGAAAGCAAGAAACTGTAGAGTTTCAAATGGTTTTGGTAGCTTAGGTTTAAGTTTTTGTATAAGATTTTCTTTAGGATTTAGTTCAATACCTGGCCCGATTACAGGGTAAAATTTATTATTAGAAAAGGACATGTGTATGTGTAATGATATTATGTTTTTATGTTAATAGAGACTAAGTATAGGTTACTTTTTATTTCAATTATTTCGGAAATAGGTGATAGTCGTACCTGAAATAAGTATTTTATTTTGAAAAACCTTATTAAGTATGACCAAATTTGGAAACCAAGGCAAGGGAGATTTGTGCGGAATAACAGTCTTTGACATAGAAAGGACATCACAAGTATTGCGATGCCAAATTGTTTGACGTTCCTCGATTTTCGCAGAAACAAGACCCTTCAGGGTAAGTGTCAATGTAATTGAGAATTTTGAATTTGGAACTTGGCTCTTTAGCATTTTTGTATTTATGTATTTTTCTTTATCTTTTTTTTATAAGAACCCAATCCAGCACCACTGTAGTTTACCGATGTACCCTTTTATCGCTACGGGTCCCCGCCCCTTCAGGGCAAATCAAAATTTAAATTGTTTTAACGCCTATTTCACCCGTAACAGTTATACATAAAAGAAAATTGCTTGAATTGCAATTTTGTTGGGGTTGCGCCTTATTTTTTCATAAAACGATTCTACTATTAATTAGAACTATGTAGGTAGGACTGGGAATATTAAAAGCATTCTAATCCGAATAAATATTTTTTGCTAAAAATACGATAATGACAAACTGCATCTACCAGTTTTAAAGTAGAATTTAGACAAAAAAACTAATGCTAAGAAGGGTATGGTTTTGAGTGTGCAAAGAATTAAAAAACTCCAGTGATTAAAATTGATAAACTGCGTTAATTATATTTGCAGTCTCAAGGCGAAAGCTTGTTTGTTGAAAATTTAGTACAAGAGAACAATGCCGACTACCGCCAATTAACTATAATTACATTTACATTAAAATTAATAGTTTTAAATGCCACTTTTATTTGGCTTCGTGCATTAGGTGAAAATAGGTACTTATTGTGTACGTACCCGTTGCAACTTTTACGCAGCACAAGCACGTAACTGCAACAACGATCGAATATTTAAGTTATTCATAAAATAGTGGTCGCAATTTTAAACATTTAGGAAACACGTAAAAATAGCACACGCATCCATATAATTATCATCCAAGGATACACCGTTGAAAATTAAATTAATTATTACTACTACACTGAACATCATTACTGTATTAGCAGCAAGATGAAAATTAATGGCAACGTGCATGCACTCTTGGGCATTTTTTACTCACGCAACCGAGTTACATGAACGGAACATCTACTTAATTACTTCATAATTTATATCTTTGGTACGCACAACCTGATTAACATTTCATAGCTATGATGTACCGTATATTCCATAATTCACATAATTCTTTCATATCAACTAAATAGACCGTGCGCCAAAAATGCTTATTAAAGAAAGAACGCATTAGTCCCAGCGGCAGATAATAAATGAAGGGGATACCTGGAAAGTATTTCGAACTTAATGATATATTGGTAGGTCGTTTGTGGGTATTCTGTGGAGTAGATCTGAGTTGTCGATCTTAAGAACTCTGTGCTAACTTGGAGGAATTTTTATTCATTATATTAATTTTTGGATAAGCATAGTATGACCGAATGTAGGATAGATCTTATCTCAATCAATTAGATGTCTTCCTCAAAAAGCATTTTTTAGCACTACAAGACACAAGAGAATTGGTAACGTAATAACGTGTCTATTTCATGTTCGAAAAATAAATATGTTTATCATAACAACTCTAGAAAATCCATATTCAATAACAGTACAAATTATATCACAGACGTTTAGCTTTAATTACTCAAACAGAATTTATAAATAGTTTATGTATTTACACATTTGGTATCAAACCATGGTTTGTCAGATATGGCATTAATTTTACATATTCAAATTAGCTAAATTCCAATTTATAAAGGAGGAATATTAAGTGGTTTTTCTTTTTTATACAAGATTAATTTTGTTTCAAATCATTACACATAGAAAGCTTATAACATAATTTATAGGTCGGCTTTTCGCAAATGTGAAAGCTCTAACTGTCACAAAATTATAAAAGCAATTTACTTAAGTTAATTTCTTTTAACAAAATATCTGAAACTAAAGTTGAAATTTTTAAATATAATTACTATTTTACGAAAATGACTGGACTGAAAACATGGTATTTTTACTATTAGCTCGGTTAGCCATGGTATTGACGTTTCCAGCTTTAAGAGAGGTGCTTTAATACAACCAGTTTTTATTTATAAATTCCTTGTCGAATTCAACAAATAATCACACATTTTTAATAGCAAGTTGTAGAAAGTTACTCCGACCGAAATAGTCTGATGTGGTGCAAGATTTAACTAGGCCCATGCCATAAACATTCATTGATATCAGCGGTCCATTGCCATGTAACAGAACAAACTACTTCAGGTAGATGGTTCTGAAGAGAAAAGCGGTATTACGTATAGTTTTAGGTTTTGCGCTAAAAAACACATAAGCACTGCCTTACTTCTTAAACTAAGTTTACCATCAGCAACCCCATTGCAAACTTCTCGGAGAAAGAAATAAAAATGACGATATCATTATTGCGGTTTATGAGAAGAATTCAACCTAAAAAATCCTATCTATACGGAATTTGTATCAAAGAAGACGGATGCTTAATAGAACCAGGACGGTCACAAGCCGTGGTTATAGAACAACTTGGAAAACCATGACATATTTGCGAATAATAACTAATTTACTTACAATTTCTAATGATAGAAATGGTATTTTAAACGAATATCTTGACGTTTAGAACAAGATTTCAAACACCTGAAATATTTAATTTGTTATTACAATAAAGTATGGAATTTAATCTTACAATAGAATTAATAAGAAATGACGGATCGTTTGTTGTTTCACATTGAACTAAAAATTTATTATGTATATGAAAACTTGTTTAGGAATGCAAATAAGTAATTTTAACGAATTATTTCATTTTTTGTTTCCTTTATAAAAAATTGCAACACTATAAAAAAATGTTACACAGCTCGCTTATAAAAAAAAAAAATTCAAGTACAAGGCTCAAAAAACGAATAGTTTTAAAGCAATTAAAAAAAATGACCAAGGAACACTAAATTACTTGGAATTAAACGTATATAGGTTTAGTTACAAAAATATTTTCCAAAAAAATTTTCTGTAGAATAACTAGAAATATGAAAAGCTATTCTAAGAATTACTAAAAGACTTAAGGGACTAAAGGGAGTAATAGATTAATAAATGAGTGAGAGAGTAACTCCGCGTACCATAAGTACAAAGAGAATCAAAACAAGGATAAACAAAATCTGTAAACGTCACAATCGGTTGAAGTCAAAATTGGGATGTCTACACTCATATAATCGGAGAGGGGAGCATAGGAATTGAAAATAAAAATAATTAACATAATCAAAAAAAAATTGATATTTATTTTTTCGAAGTCGAAAAACCTTTATTTTCTTTAATTTTATTAACGCAAATGATATTTTTTATTAGCATATACCATTCCAAAAAACTTTTTAAGTATTGAATAGTTATTTCCTAAATATATAAACTTTGAGAAAAAATTCTTAAAACATTATTGAGATGATGATAAACAAGACAAGTGAGGGACGACTTGATCACAGGAAAGTATAAGGGGGAATTTGCAGGATCTAGGGAGCAGTATGCTATCCGAAAATATAGCGTAGCGAAACACTTAAATCCACCTTTAACAGACCGACAAATAATTAGGTATCTATCTAGGTACTTCGGAGTAGAGATTAGGCAACATGTGGCGTTGCATATAACTGAAAGGGAGTTATTTTTGGAATACCTCCAAAGGTATGATTATGTAAGTATAGGGAGACCTAGAGAAAATAGAGATCGAAATGTGAACCAGGTTAGATTTGAAAATAGGGGGAGACCTTCAACAATAAACAAGGGATGAATTTCAACCGAAATTTTAGGAACAATTGGGAGTAAAGGGGTAACGGTTATAGAAGTAGTAACGGTATAAGAGGTACAAGTCAAAGACCGGGAGTACAACGTCAAAATAGCTCACTGGAGATGACAAGAGCACAAATAGGTGCAAATGTTAGGGATAGCGATGTAAGAGAGACCGAAAGCTACGTGGAGAACATATGCCGAGGTAGTAGGAGGACAACCAGGACCAAGTAGTGAAACAAGAGGTAGGCACGATTTTTAAGGATAGACAAACCACTAGATGTTAAAATTTGTAAATATGAACATGCGCAGGAATGTATGACTATTGCGGAGGTGTTGGAGCCAGAAGTAGTAGAGAAAATTTGTTTGCCGGTTACAGAAATAAAAATTTTAAATTATAGTGTAGGATCGTTGCTCGATTCAGGAGCAGAGGCGAGTTTAGTGTCGGAGGAATTCGTTAGCGAAATTAAAGAAGAAATTTGTGATAGGATTATGCCAATTAAGATGAGTCATTTGGTAGCTCCAAATAAAGAAAGGTTTACTGTAGTGAATAGCATTGTGGTATTAAAGGTAGAAATAGGCTCGTTAACCTGTGAACAGAAATTTGTTATCGTTCCTGGACATAAATTTAAAAGCATCATAGATGTGGATTGCATGGTGAAGTTAGGTTTAATAATTGATATAGATAGGAGATTAGTAAAGGTTAGGGATATGATATTGCCCTGGAAGAACAGTTATGATGTCACAGAAGATGACGTGGGTTTAAGTGAGAATTTAATGGAGTTAGATGAGAGAAAAGTTAAATTTGATATTGTTAAATGTCCAGATGAAAAGTTAGAAGAAGTTCAAAAATTGTTAAACAAACATTTAGAGGCGAGCACAGCGTTAGGGTATGAGCATGTTTTGGAAGTAGATAATTCCGAACCTTTTACTTCAAAAATATATCCAATACCTGCAGCATATAGGGAGCAAGTAAATAAGGAATTAGCAAAAATATTAAGTAATGGCATAATTGAATATTCAAATACACATTTTCTGAACCCGTTGGTTGTAGTAAAAAAGAAGGACGATAACATTCGTTTGTGTTTAGATGCGGAGAAAATTAACCAACGAACTAAACCGCAATTTGATTGTCCACCATGGACACACTTTTAACAAGATTGAGTAGAAAACGTATTTTCAGTAAGTTAAATTTGAGGAATTCTTTCTGGTTGATTCCGTTACATAAAAATTCTAGAGGTATACAAGAGTTTCTGTAGAAGGAAAAGTTTATAATTCGGAAGTGGTACCGTATGGTTTGTCTGTATCAAATATAGTAGAGAGAAGTGTTAATGATTATTTAATATTCTGTGAAGTAGTTGTACAAATAGTGATAGAGATAGGAGGAACAGTAAAAGTTAAAGTCGTGAAATATGTTAAAAGGATAACTTTCAGGATAAAGAAGAGAGTTATGTTCAAGTAGTGAATAGGTGTATATACTAGTTGGTAAGTATGAATAATAGTTGATAATAATAAGTGTACATACAAATAATTGATGAATTTAGGGATATTTGAATTCAAATGAAAACTCAAAAGATTTGATTATTATTTGTATTGAAATAGGGGGATTATTCTGTGTAAATTGTATGTTAATTTTGATTGGATAATCCATTTAATAAGTTATTGCAAGTTTCTACATGTAAATACAAAGTAATCAAACTTTAAAACGCTTTCCTAATCGCTAGTGTGGTAATTAAAGATCCTAATAAAAAATTTCATTAAGTTCAAGAGTTAATTTGCGTCACTTTTAGCGTGTGTAGATCTCAAAGAACCTTCACAATGTTTAAATAATAGGGAGCATAATCCTTTAATCATAAATACCAGTTGTAAATAACAGCTGTAATAAGTGTAAATATTTCTAGGGTATATTTTATCATAATTTTAGTAAAAAGATTTTGCATTTGTATAACTTCCAAAAGCGTAATTATAGCAAAAAAGAAACAAGCTTAACAGTTACGGTTTCTAGTAAATTCGAATAAAAGAGGTGGGCAAATAACACGTCCTTAGTATTGGTTTACGAGTTGGAAGGTTGTTTAGCAAGGATTTCTGGGTAGCGTTGTGTTAATATTGTTGCCAACAAGTATAACAGTCGCTAAGTTTCTACGTATCCAAGCAGAAAACGTGCACAAAATAACATTTCTATTTTATGAAAGGTATTTGACGGTTAAACAGGCAAGGAACAACATAGAATAAAGAAAGATTAATAGATTGTGTATTTATAGGAGTAGGATGAACGTATTTTGTATATCATTTAAAGTGGTTGTTCCATCAAGGACAGATGAAACTTGTATATGAAGAACAGAGAAGGATGATTGGATTTCACATATAGAAGGAAGACAGGCAATAGTTTTAAGATTATTTAGAGAAGGTAAAATTTTTTTGGGTATATCCGAACTTGCAAACATGGTGTAAAAAAGATAGACGATGTAGAATACATGGTAGATTAAGAGAGAGATGAAATATAGAGTGGGCACGAAGTAAGAAAGAAAAAATGTTTGTATGTAGGATAGAGTGAGACGACTTTAATACCTGTATTATGATGGGCATGTGATAACCAAAGAACTTATTTTAGTAGGGGCTAGGATTCGGCGAAATAAAGATGCGTTGCAAAGCTAAAGTGTATTTTCGTGGTAAATTGTTGTTTGTAGTGTTCAAAATTCTGAGATTTCAGTGGCAGTTGATATTAAGGTAGAAATTTACAAAGAATTGTTGAAGATTAGCTCGTGTGTTGTTGAAATTTAGTGGCAGTTGAAAATTTTGTTTGTGGAAAGGTCTTAACCGTTTCGAAAATTACCAATAAGACTAGATTGTTTGTATTGATGTATTTACGAGAAATTTTAAGTTAAGGGGGGTAAATTTAGTTACATAAACACGATGATGTAGTGATAGAGCTCTCTTTTGCTGGTCATCGACGCGTTCACTAATATTGGTGAAGAAGTTGCTGGTGATTTTTTAGTGAATTTCAATACTTGAATTAAAGTTAATAATATCATACACAAGTTGGTGTATTGTTTTACTAGCAGTTCAGAAACGTGATAAAGTACATTTTGACAAATTCCAAGCATGTTTAAGTACTATAACTAAAGACAGCTTTATATTTTGGTGGTTGGTGCAAGTTGTGCACACTAATGGAGTAAAGAGTATTGATGGATCGATTTGGTGTTTTACCTATGATAAATGAACCAATAGCGGAACTGGTGGAGTTGGATGTACCGTAACCTGGTAGTCGAGAGATTTAAAAGTCTTACTATGAGCTCATATTAGAACCAGGGGTAACGTAACATGGATGGTTAAGCCCGGTTACTTTAAATTCTTTATTAAAGGATAAAATGTTATTTCAAAAATAATTTAAAATTGAAATTAGCATTTCAAAACGAAAATTTATAAAGATTCTTGGTGTAGAATTTTTCTGTTTGAATAAATTGAGGAATGTTGCCGTAGTCGAGTTTCCTTAGGTAGAATAGTAAGGCACTATTTTTTTTCAGATAAATGCAGAGCAGCCGTGGTGAACTTCTCTGATGAATTTAGAGTTTTTAGATATAAGCAGCAAAAAGCTCGAATTGGCTTTAGTAACCAGACTCCAGCGACACAGATAAATTCAGCGGGAAACTTCGTAGAATTTATGTCGACCCAATTTATGGGGCTTAAGCTCGTAGCAATTATGGCGCCCAACGTGGGGCTTTACTACTATATTAACCTCGCAGCAGTTATAGACGCCCAACAGTAGTGCTAACCCAATTTGTGGGGCACGAATCATCCAGCTTAAACTTAGCATTCAGAGCAATATATATATATATATATATATATATATATATATATATATATTTCGAATGGAGACTGTCTCCTGATCCCAACGATATAAAAATTTCAGCGCGGACACGACCCCTAAAGTTATGGATTTTTTAATTCCCCATGTTGTCTATCGATTTTTTTAATTGTAATTTTATTATTTCTTAACTCAATTTAACCTATCACAAGCTAACCCAACCTAACCTAATTTTGATATTGAATAAAAGTTTAAAGCCATTTTATTGCTATAATTAATAGCATATTAATTATTTATCATTCTTTACTGTATTTTATAATTGTATTATTATGGAAATAAAAATATCAATTCACATCAACTTTATATAAATTACAAAATTTTATTTTATAAGCATTCGATGCTGCCATGCAATATCTCGTGACGTCCGCAATTGCAATACAGAAAATTTCAAAAAGGTGCTATTTGTACAGTTGCAGACAATCTTAGACACCATATATTAAAATAAATTTGAGATATACAGTAAGCCAGATTGAAATTATGTTTTTGTAAATAAAACCATTTGTATTTTATTTCCAATTTGGAATATCCACCCTTTTCATTACAGCACTATCAACTTATAACGGGTTGTATGGGATATTTTAAAATTTTTTATCAAAAAATAGCAATTATTCCATCAATATAAAATTAATCTTTTGCATGCGTCTATTGTGGACATTGATATAGTGTTGTAGAAACACATTTTTATCGTTTTAATGCATATTCCATATAAGATACATCAAAACAATACTTTTGTCTGTTTTGTTAAAATTTTATATCAACGTCGAAAAGTATCACTGTATTAATTTCATTTTTATCAATCCTTCCCTATACCTATGAAAATTTTTTTGTTTAAAAGTGTTTTCTTCTTTAATAACAGTTCTTATTTTTTTTAGGCTCATATACAACTGAACCAGTACCATTAAATCTATCAAATAATTTCCCTATAGCCTTTGTTTAGAGATGTAGTAGCCCTGAATATAAATCCCTATTAACTGTTCTGGAAAGTGAAGAACTTTTATTACGTCTAAAATCCATTCAAATCGTATTTATTTAACATTTCTTCATTGTTGATTTTCAGTGGATGCAATATAATCAACAGTAAAGGAAAACAAAATTCATTCACTGATTTATGCGTTATACATAACCAAACAGTGCATTTGCAACCAGTGATATCAAGGATTATGCAGCAATTGCATAATGTATTTTGTTAGTGGGGGTTAAATCAATATCTAGTATTGCAAGCGACAGAAGCTTCGTCACGTCGCCAAATGAAAATATAATCAATAAGTTGTTGACATTAGCTGGAGTTTTAACGACAGAACCTTTAGAAAATGTTGGCATGCAATAATTTTCCCCAACATCAAAGAGTCATTATGTAATGAAAACGGTTGCTGCTCACTGCACTTGAAGCAAACACCGCTTGGAATTTGCTTTCATATACGCCTTTCAAGTGCGCATAAAATGACAAAAGGATAGTGAAAGACAAGTAGATTTTCTAAAACAGAGAAATGCCAGTATATTATTCCTTGTTTTTCTTACAACGATTTAATTCCAAATCTAATAAATTAAGCTCAAATGCGTTGTTTCAATTCTTAGCTGAAGCTATTCCATATTTCTGAAGATGGCAGGCGGGAAAATTATTCTGTTTGTATTTCTGTCTACTCTGAGATAGATAGATATATGTTGTTCTCTACATCAAGAGACGAGAAAGTAAAAGCTTTCACTTGTTGCAATTTTTCAAGCTTCATGCCATTTATTTGAAAGGGGATGCACCACACAATTAGTCAACGATCTATTAAATCCAGAGTAATACAAACACCAGGTAGAATGTACCGGCTGTTCAGATATTATCCTAGAGCTCAGAGTGAAGGAATAAATTTCATGCTCGAAAATATAAGATATCAACGGAAAAATAATATAATGGTGTTGTCAGAAAAAGGACCGGTGCGGCTATGAAAGTAAACAGAAAAGATCTGAAACAAAATGACTTTCAACAATTTAAATCGATCGATTTTTCTGTAAAATGATAAACAGTGAATTGTGGAAAGTAGACGCGATAAGACGGCTGAGGCGCAGAGGCACCTCCATCACTTTCTCCTCCTCAATGTTAATTCCCATGAGGAGGTGGAAGGAAGTGAAGACTCCACAAATAGGATCCTCCTTGTGGAGTTCGGCTCCACACCGTTCCTAACTGACCTAAATTAGCTTTACTGTTTTTAAAACACTTTTTTACCCTCCACTCCTAAAAAATCGGCAACTCTTTCGTAAAATTTTCGAGATACCCTTCGGCACTTGCAGAATTTTTCTTGGGTAATTGAATAATGTACGCGAACCATCCCAGTAAGTAAAGCACTTTCTCCAAGTACCACCCCATTTCGTCCTTCAAATTTCTAAGACTTCTCTCTCATTACCAGGCGTAAGGTCTCATATACATTTTGAAAATTGCTGAAGGATAATATAATCAGGTTTTTAGTGTTGAATGATTTAGCATCGGTAGTCTTCTGGTTCATCTCCATTTTGGTATAAGTATTATAGACCTGACAATTTACTTTAATAGCCGTATGCTCTTTTAATTTTTGTTGACTAAACGAATAAACCGCTCCTTATACTTGCGAAGCAACTAGAATATCCCACTGGCAGCGTCAACGTTGTTTATGCGGTAGGTAACCATGCGGCCTTTAAACACTGTAGTAATATTTTCCACTAAATCGTCTTAGTCACTTGCGGTAGTTGCAGCGTTCGTATGCATATTGCTTCGTAGATGAGATGCATTAACAGACTTTTCCCCCTCCACGCACACATTGCACCGCACTCTAGTCTGTTGATGCCTGAATAAATGCTTTTGAACTGCTGGCAGAACTGATACCAGTATGGTTTCGCCATACTGTTTCACCTGGTGCACTCGAAGTTGTCCATTCTGGAAAAGATGACACCATACGTTTGATTTTTCAATGCTCCACCCAAATTTTTTTACCTGGAAGTTTTGAATTTTGCCGAAACCTTGTTCTTCCGAACAAAGTCGTATGTTTGTGAAGAATGCTCGCCTAATATTTTTCAAGCAGTCCGTGTCGGGAATCGAACCCGAAACTTTGATCTTAGTAGTCACACGCAAATCAACTAAGCTACGAAGCCTCCTCGATAAAAATGACACTGTAGAACTCGCAGTCAAACTTTTCTGCTACTGTTGGAACAAAATACTTCACACAGGATGACGATGAGATGGGACCATGCTGTTTGACCTGGGTGCAATTAAGTGCACGGCTTAAAATTAAGAATTTTTGTGGGTGCTGTTTTATTACAAATTAAAGCTGAGCTTTAAGACATCGGCCAGGCTTACTAAAAACGAGGATTTAACTAAATATTAACTCTCGTGTGAATGTATAATATACTATAAAATAAACCGATGTATACCGAAGACAAGCAAATGATGTTAGAATTCGTCGGGGGAACTAAAATTAAAGACAAATCTGCAATCGCATAAGGAAAAGTTATAAGTAGTAGAAAGTTGACGCGGGTACCCCGAACAAAGTAGGAAATTGTTAGCTATTTTATCATTATCTTAACTTTGATTGTTGTTGTGCGCTTTATGGCAGGCGCCAGGGCAAGTGGGTGCCTATATTGTAGCCGTGCAATAGTCTTACCCGTATCCTAACTTTCTCCTACTGCTGCTAATCCTAGTTTTCTTTTCATAATCGATAGCACATAAATAGCCGGCACTAGTTCTATTACTTTTACGGTGTACGGTAAAAACTTGTTACATGTATTAACCTTTTTTACAACTAGAGGCGTTACATTACTTGTAAAGATCAGCTCTAGATCTTTGATGCCTACATTTTTTTGAATTATCGAGAAAGTAGTTCCAGACCGCCGGTTTTAACATAACACTTCTGTGTAATTAGTGTGTAAGATTTGTTCGACCTATTTTCTACAACGTCTACACAACTAATCGATAAATAGCTAAAATTGCATGCGAAAATTACGTAATTTATTATCTTGCCTCTGTTTTTAAAATTTCCCGGCAACTTAAACTGTAATTCGGTAAGGTTTTGGGTATTACTGTTCCAACAATAAACGTGTGACAGTATATGGTCAAATACAAGACAGCAAATGCTTTGCATATTTTTGCTTAGCATTTACCCCCTACATGTGATTTTCCTATGCTCCACCCGAAGGTACTACATTGGCCAGGAAGCAAGTTTTTTTGTACCTAAAAAATTTTGAATTTTGCCGACCCCTTGCTGTTCCCAAGGTAGGGATCTTTAACGTGCGTTACAACATTCACACATGGGACGTCCATTTTACCTCTCATCCGAACGACGCCGTATTTTTGTGAAAAATGCTCACCTAATATTTTTCAAGCGGACCGTGTCGGGACTCGAACCCGATATCTTGGGTGTAGTTGTCACTCGCATACTAACTACGCCACGGAGCCGCCGCTTAGCTGTTACCACATTTTTGCAATCGAGACTGAATTGGGTGCGTTTTGGAAGTATAATTTACTATCTTTTAACAAAGTTAACCAGTCCTCTAAAGGAATATGAACATTATCTACCGTATAACATTTTCTAACCGAGTTGCTTTTAGTCTCGTAATACCATGTTCCTTAACCAAACTAGATCTAAATGTTTGCCTTAATAGAACATTCGGACAGTTGACAAAATCCACTATACAATCCCCTAAATGCTTGCTAATGCCAGGGCTGGTTGCTTGGCATATACACTTGTTATATATCTTAACTGTTTTACTATTATCCAAAATTACGTTATCGTGTTTCGTATGTTCTCCATGGCAGACAAAGTTAAAATTATTCGTTAAGTATTCGATCATTTTCGCTTAGTTAAATATTCCGCTAAAATTTTGGATTATAATCCAGATCTAGAAGATAGTATCTTTCTTTATCGAGTTCGTCTAATATATTCAGCAGTTTCTCTAACAAAATCTCTCACTTTAAATCTGCTAAATTTCATCTTGTACGGAATGCGTATTGAATTTGTGCACTCTTGATTATACTCCTCAAACGTTCTTTTCAAATAGTATATTTTACTTCTCGCACCAGTTTGTTTTCGCTCTGTAGTAGGAATTGAGGTTTGTCTTTAATTACATGCCTAGCAGATACAGATTTCAAGAATATTTCCTACGTATGTAGCTAATAAAAGAATCGCATACCTCTTTCTCAATCAAAAACATACCATTATTCTTTCATTCCTTGGTGCAATCCACAATGTTCCCTATTTTAACTAGCATTCTATTATCGCAGAAACCACAACCCTTTCCTTTTTACGAACCACGACTAAGAACCCGTCCAGGTATTACCATGTATCTATTAAACGCGTGACAGAGTTGCCAAGAAGTGCTACAGAGTGCTTCTACAATAACTATCAACAGGCAGTTCCCGTTAATAAAACATTGATTCAAAAGAACCGTACAGGGAGTAGATAAATGGAAAATGAAAACAAAAAGCCTCAAAAAAGAGAATGGCACCATCAAGCAGCAGAAAGTCGAAAGTAGGACTTACCCAAGAGTAAAAATTAACTGAAAGATTCAAGCATTAAATTCGCGGCAAAACAAAAATTTACATATGTCCCTATAATTGCATCCAAATGTTTTGAATACCAGCTTGAAACCCTTTGGCATGAATTCTTAAATGAACTACAGAAGTTCACTCCTATTAAGTCTCTTCAAGCAAAAAAAAATAATTCAGCAATACCATACACCAAACGAATATCAAACGATTATTCTATTATAATACATAGGTAAAGATACCGTAGTTAATTGCGTGTTGGCATAGAGGGCGTATAGGTTTTAAAGAATTTACAAACAAAATACATTAATTCACTTTCCAAATTACAATGTAAACTAAATAATAATTCGCTTATCTCTAGATTAATGCATAGTAGCAAACTGGTTAACTAATAACTATTTTTAAATTCAAGATTGTACAAAACGTGGGTTTAATTGACGCATGTTTTATTCCGTATTTGCTGTGGCGTCGCTGATATTACGTATAACATTCACAAGAAACAAGGTAAGGTAGGATAATAAATCAGGATAGGTATAGGAATTAGTCGGATAAACTACTGCACTACTTTATTTATAAATCACTACTGGTACAAAAGCAGTTAACGATGTGACAGTCAAGACAAACCACAACGGTTTACGTTGGGTGTTTTAATTGGTCGGGAAAACAACATGTCTGTTTCACGACCCACAAAAGCGTCTTTAACGCTAAATTACATAGTAATAAACGCTATTTCCTTAGAATATTACCGAGGAATAGCAAACCATATTAAAATGCGCAATATCCTACTTTTAAGACTGAATTACACAGCTGTGTGTGGCACCTCTAAATTACAAAAAAAAAGAATAACACAATTATTACTAAAATAATCTTGTGAAGCGGTTTTGGAGCGTGTTAGTTTAAAATTTGTAGGCTCTGTAGTCATACTACAGAAATTTCGCATTGCCATTCCCACACATTTTGTTTGGCTGCCGTTGTATGCAGATGAAGAAATGATGAAATAAGTACCTAGCAGCTACCTAAGCCCCTCAAAGGCCTACGTAAAAGAACATCATTAAATGCCAGCAGGTGCGATTGCATCATTCACTTACGGTACATGGATTTGCTTATAGTAAGTAAATGTTTAGAAATTGTTGCTTATTTAATAGTGTTATTACTAGAATAGAGAATTAGTTTAGTTTTGCACGATAATGTTCTCATATTGATGGATAACTACGTTAATTGGTTTTGAAATTGTAGATAGACTTGATAATTATCCATCAGTTGTGTTAGTGATTAATTATTGGTGTTGGTCGGTTGATTGCGCCTAAGTGCACTATCGAAAACCAGATCGTCCGCGGTTACCTAGTAAATAATTACGTAAGATTAATTTTTATAGTTATCTAGGCTTATTGGTGTGTTGAGAATTTGAAATTGTTTTACGCTGGTCGTTATGTATTCCGTGTATCATCAAGTTCAACAGTCGCAGTCTGAATTCGACGTGTTATTGTGTTTTAATCGTTGTGTAATTGTAATTAATTAGTTGTTCACTGTGCCAATACAGAATGTTGTTCATTATAGTTACTATATGCTAAACACTTTGGTTTGATTGTAACTTAGATATAATTAATATTTAATATTAATACGTAAAAAGTGAAGAATTCAGATGCTTGTCTTAAAACCAGCAGTTTAATATTGTTTGCTATCTAAATCCATAGAAGATATTTATTAAAGTTATATATTACATATGCTTTTGTGTTTCATTATCATTTCAGGTACAGATGTTCTTTAGACGTTCTTTAGAACCCTCAATTTTCGACTGTGTTAATAAGGCATTCGCTTTCTTTCTTTCCTTGCTTTTGTTACCGTAATTCGGGCGAGCATTCGGTTACTGATTTCGTTCTTTTCTTACTGCCCGCTCGTATTATACATAACAGATTATTGTACCAATCAATACTTGTACCGACTGCTTGTTTATAGCTTTCTATTAATACTTGATAGATCATTTATCCGTTCCGAATGAACATCCACCTTGAAGAAGTTCTAGATTACTAAACAGGTGGAACGGCTTAAGTGTATAATGAGCTAAAGAGCTGAATCAAAGGTTACACCAAATTGATAGGGTCTTTAGTGAGGAACCAGATCAAGACAGGTCATCAAAAGAAGGCCGCAGCTCTCTCGGTACTTAGAGTGGCAGAGGCTATAGGGTCGGTATGACATTCTATGACACACTACTACGATGTGGAAGGCAACGATAAACCACCACATTACTTCCCAAGTACATAGCGTACTTAAATTGTTTGGCATCCCCTAGCGTTAAAGATTCCGGCATTAAGTTGATCACCCATTCGGGTCTCCGTGAAGGAATGACTTTGGAGAATGTGATCCGAAAGTTCAGAAAAAGTGTCAGGAACATTTTACGAGACGGAGCGTGGAATGTCATAAGTTTGAAGCAAGTAGATAAGCCAAAGAAGTTGAAAATTGAAATGGATAGGTAAGCATTAGACATAGTAGGGATCAGCGAAGTGCAGTGGACAGTGGCGGGGGATTTTTAGAGTGAAGACTTTAGGGTCATTCATACAGGATCAGAGGAAGGAAATTCGGGTGTGGAAATAGTTATGCGAAAAAAGATAAGACACTGTGTATAAAATTAGTTACAAAAAAACGAAACAGTACTCATAGTTAGATTAGAATCTCAACCGGTAAATACATTAATAATACAAGTATACATGCCCACCTTTAACTACAGTGACGAATGGGTAGAAACAACCTACAAAGATATCGAAGACATACTAAGATACGTAAAAGGACATGAAAATTTATTAATTACGGAAGATTTTAATGTGGTAGGTGAAGGTAAGAAAAAGGCGGTAGTAGGTTTATTTGGTTTAGGCATGAGAAATGACAGGGGAAATAAGCTGGTAGAATTTTGCGACAAGAACAATTTAATCATCACAAACACATTATTTCAACATTATGTTAGAAGACGATACAGGTGGAAGATGCCATGAGGTATAGGAAGATATCAAATAGATTACATTCTTGTTAGACAACGGTTTAGGAATCAAGTAAAAGAGTGTAGAGGCTACCCAGAAGCAGATATAGACACTGACCACAACATCGTAATTATGAAGGCAGCTCTTAAATTTTGAAAAAAAGGAACGGAAAAGGGTACTTTGACTTTGAGAAACTAAAAGCTAAAGGTATCCACAAAAAATCTGAAAAAATGACAAATGAATTGCTGAAAGATATCGAGAAAATTTCTTTTACTAAGGAAGTATAAACAGAATGGAATAACATTAAATCCAGCTTAGACATGGAAATATTCTGGGGTATTCACAAAAAGAAAATAAGAAACCATGGATAACAAAGAATGTCCTCAATTTAGTAGAAGACGAAAATACAAAAATAAATCAGACGCAACAAGAACACAGAGATACAAAGCCATAAAATGGGAAATTATTCGCAAATGCAAAAAAGCTAAAGAACAATAGATTAATGAAACGTGCAAAGAGGTACAAACTAAGATAGAAATAGGAAAGACAGATGAAACATACAAACTAATTAGAATGAATTTTGGGGATATGAAATCATATAGCAAAAATATAAGAAACGCGGTAGGAAATGTTATTATAGAAAATGTACAGAAAGTGGTCAGATGGCAAAGATACATAGGGAATTTATATGCAGGAGAGAAACTAACAGCATTAGAACAAGAATCAGACATTAAAAAGGATGACTTGGATATCCTATACCTAAAGATGAGTTTGAATTAGCATTAAAGGGTCTGAAAAATGGTAAGGCACCAGGTACAGATAAGGTGCAAGCAGAAAGTCTAAAATCCGCTGGACAAACAGTAACAGAACGTCTCTTCCAACCTAAAAGCTATATGTATGAGACAGGCGAGATGCCCAAAGATTTCAAACGTAGCATCATAGTCAATATACCAAAAGAGAGGCTCAAATAGATGTGATAATATTCAAACAATAAGTTTGACAGAGCACGTGTCAAAAATATTAACCAGAATTGCATAAAGGCGAATGTAAAAACGAGCTGAAGAAATACTAGGCGAAGATCAATTTGGGTTTAGGCAAAACAAAGGAACACGGGAGGCTATTTTAGCTCTGAAGGTAATAATGGAGAAAACAACAGAAAAAAGGGAAAGCGTGTATATAGGGTTTGTAGATCTGGAAAAAGCATTCGATAATGTAAAATAGAAAAAAACGTTAGAAATACTCAAAAAGATTGGAATGAGTTTTAGGGATAGACGGATGGTATATAGCTTATAAAAAGAGAAAACAGCGGTAATAGAATTCGAGCAGGAACGTAGAAAAGTAAATATCAGGAAAGGAGTAAGACACGGATGTGCCGTATCCCCATTAATTTTTAACTTGTACATTGAAGAGGCAATGAATACTGCCAAATGAAGGAAGATATTTGGAGTTCTAACAGAGATACGGTCTGAAAATTAACAAATATAAAACTAATGTACAAGAATACAAATAGGTAACGAGAACTTTCAAGAGGGTGAGGATTTCTGCTACCAAATATCGCAAGATGGGAAGGGCGCAAAAGATATAAAAGAAGGATTAGCACAAGATTGCTTAAAACATATATGTGGAGTACTGCATTGTACGACTATATAACCAGGACAGTAGGAGAAGCAGATAGGAAAAAGATAGAAGCCTTTGAAATGTGGTGCTACAGACGTATGGTGAAGATATCATGGACAGACAAAGTTAAGAATAAAGAGGTACTAGAAATGGTAGGAGAAAAAAAATATGTGGAAAGCAGTAGAAAATAGGAGATATAAGATGATAGGCCACATACTAGGTCATGAGAGAATAGTGCGGAATATATTAGAAGCAGAAATAGGAAAAAAGAGAAGTAGAGGTAGACCTAGGTTAGACTATTGCACACAGATAGTGTAAGATGTAAGCTCTGAGAATTTCAGAAAAATGTGTATGCTAGCTCAAAATAGAAATCAATGGAGGTACGCGTCCAACCAGTTCCAAGATGAAAAAACTAATGACGAAAAAAAAAATAACTGTACGTAAACCTGATGCCACTACAGGTATTGGTTTTGCAAATTTTCAACTAATGTTCATTGTGCGAAAGGATTTACTGTAAAACTATTAATTCGGCAAATGTCGTGGTAGCCACAGGTTGCTTAACCCCCTTCACATATTACTGAATCTCGATGAAATAGAGCACATAATTAGAATATAATAGAAGGGGAACCGAGCTGTATATAGGCTGTGGAAATTTCCGGGAACTATGTCGGCTAGTTCAGAATATAAATAAGTGAAGGTACGCGTCCAATCAGTTTCAAGACGGAAAACCTAATGAAGAAGAAAATAAGTGCACTTAAATTTGATGATTATTATCAACAACTAAAAGTGTTGGTTTTGAAATATTTTCAACTAATGTTGATTGTGTGAAAGGATATATTGGAAAACTGTTAATTCGACAAATGTTCAAGTGTTGGGGGATCTTAGCAGTCATAGGCTGCTTAACCTCCTTCACATACCACTGAATATTGGGGAAATAAGGTATATAATTGTAAAACAATTTAAGTGGAACCAAACTGCATCTAACAAGAAAGAGCAGCGGCTATGTTCGAAGACAACAAACATATAAACAAGAAGAAAATTGTTGAAAGCATATGTGTAGAGCACGGCCCATTACGTCCATAAAATAGAGGCAGTAGGAGAAGCAGACAGAAAAACGGTTGAGGCCTTTTGGAATGTAGGTATGAGGATGATAGCACGGAGAGGAAGTTAATAACAAAGAGGTTATAGAAATAGTATGAGAATAAAGGTATCTGTGAAAAACAAAGAAAAATAGGAAACATGGAATGGAAGGATACCTTCTAAGGCATTTTTGGGGAATAGTGCGGGATATATTATAAGCAGAGATAGGAAAAAAAGTGATAGAGGTAGACCTAGATCAGACTATTGCACGTAGATAGTGAAAGATGCAGACTGTAGAAATTTTAATGAAATGTGTAGGTTCGCTGAGAATAGGAAACAATGAGGGTACGCGTCTTACCAGTTCCAGGACTGAAGACCTAATGATGATGGGATCATTTATAGCGTAACGAGACGTCGAATAGTCTATCTACATTATAACAAAGCGCCAAGAAGTCTACCTTTCGAAACAATTCATTCAGCACCACGACGAGTTTCTATACTCAAAATTATAGGCTGATTATAGGCTGACAAAAAGGATCTTCTAGAAGCCAGTTTGAATAATTCATAAGGTTTGTTATTTGTATTTAGAATTTTTTAGAACAATTCGAATTTGGTATATAGGTCGCGCTTCGCGAGGATTAATCAGTTCCACTCGAAGTCTTGAGCTATAAAATCGTATAAAATAAATACCTCTATGTAATATGAATTATGGCAGTTTGTGATTAATATAAATTAATAGTTTGTAATAAATAGATTAATAGTACTTTAATTGTTAATTGCAAGTGCATTGAGTAGTAATTAAGAAGATGGTATTGCCGTTTTACGGAAGTTAGTACTGTAAGTGATTAGCTGAAAATAATTGACCTTAGTACATTAAAATTTCACTGCAGCTACGAGTAAAAAAGTTTGTGTAATTAGTTAATAATAAGGAACTGTTGTTGCAAAAGAAGCTTTCCTTACAATATTTTGAAAGGTATCGTGCAGATGCAAGAATTTGTATTAATCAATACTGCGGTGGATTAATTGGGAATAATTGTGTGCTGTTATTTTTCCCGTCACATATTTCTCAGCGGAAACTAAATTATTTTTGACGTTAATAAATACCCTTTAGAAAAGTGCTAGCCATTTAAGTAAAATATGAAATACCAATATTTTATGAAGTGACATTTAGTTGAACTTAAAACTTTCAATTTGCTTTTGTTGCAAGAGTGACATTTACTAAATTAAACCTCAGTAATTATAGCATCGCCTATGTGAGTCTAAAAATATGCGCCGTGCCATGCAAGTCAGGAATAACTTTCTGCTTAAAATGCAAATGTGAATACACTATTCTCGCGTGTTCCAGCAAACAGTAATTTGTATAAAATGATCAATTCATTGTGGTGTATACTATAAACGGTAAAATAAACATTATAGCACACTAGCACATGGTAGTAGGCATGCAATAAAATGCAAATATGTATAAAATATTGGCCACTGAATAGTAAGTATGGAATACTTAAGAGTATTAAACCGCTATTGACGTAACTACAGTTCAAACACTCCCAATATAAGCAATCCTTGGTTACAGAAAGTAAAAGATTATCTAAAAAACAAACAACGTTGTAGACGAAATAATAAAAAAAAAGTTAGAACCACTAAGAATGTTGAATACATAAGTTATTGGGTTTTGGCCAAGACGAAGATGTTTCTAAAAATGTTTTTTTTTCTATTTGTGAGATGGGATATAATTAACTAAGAAAAGTCCATGCCCTTTATGCCTAATTTTAAATTAAAATTTACGAAAAAGAAGCAATTTGCAACTCAATTATTCAGGATACAGGGCACAAAATTAATAAAAACTAATGCCGAGAAAAGGACGCCATCTTGGTCTATAAGTGTTAGATACCAATTCAGAGTAGTTAATTATAAACAAGCAAACTTATATTGAGAGTGCATGGTATTTGAAAATGTGCTTTCTTTCGGTGAAATTGATGACTATTTTATGCATAATTTTCATTTATTTAGTATCGAAAGTTATTAATGGATAGACACAGTTAGTCAAGCTATAAATTACGTTAATGTAGAAAAAGTCACGTAAATGTTAAGATTATGTGGAGCCTCAAGTTATTATTATAAATGTACTACCACCAAAGAGTCACGTAGGCTAGTTAATTTTGTCGTATAAAACCAAAACTTGTAACGATAATGGCGATATCAAAACAAATTTGTTATTTGTACTAAGTAAGACTACAAACTAATAGATAATTAAAATTATTGAAATTTACATGCTATAACGACGTACGTCAAATTATCAATATTCAAAGCATTCAACGAATAGAATCAAATGGTTTAAAAAAGTTTGTCGCTCATTGGCCAAGGTGTACATGCTTTTACCTAGTTTAGTATGAGGCATGGAACGAGAATTTCCTGGAGCAAATGGCTATGTACTCGGAATCAAAACAAATAACAGTAGATTCACTTTAAAAAGAATAACTATTACACTTTCAGTGAACGACTGAAAATAGTCAAGTGCTCCGAAATAAGTATGAATAAAAGTATTTTATTTGAAAAATGTATTTTAAGTGAGTTTGAGTTCGCGGATGTAAAATCTTAAGCAAAATCTGTATGTTTGAATTATTTTAGTAATGGAGTTACTCTATAGCCTTTGATACGATTCTAAATATTACTCAAAATACAATTCTAAGTACGACTTTTAAATTTTAAAATAGATTTCAACAGAAACATTTTAAATATTATTGCAAATACTGCTTCGACTATTAATGCTGTCATAGCTTTACTGGATCATTTAAAACTTTGTGGCGAATATACGTTCTAACATATCTGGTTTAGTAATGCGGAAATACAATTTCTTACAAATTAGGTTTTGGATTTAAATTTGATGTCAGTTTTGAGTAGTTTTGTTTCGATATCGATGCTTGAGACAGCCATCTGTGTTGGGAAGCTGTGCAACTGAACATAATTCAAGACTACAGTAATCAAACCTTTAAGTTTTGTTTTTCCATAAAGGACTATTGGAAAAATGCATTGTGTATTCAATAAGTTTAGTGTGAATTTTGCAGTTGTAATATTTAATTAATTCAAATATTTATTTAGGAAATTAATTACATGGAAGCGCAATTTACACGCATTTCAGTTTCAAGTTATATTTTTAGTAAAATAATCTCGGAGGTGAGAGTACACTGACCCTGAAAGGTCAATTTTAGTGAATGCCAAGTGTAAATTCATACTTCGGTGAACTTTTGTAACTTTTCTGCGAATTGCTTTGCACTAATTCCCACTATTGTTTATAATTAATATTATCTGCAAATATTTAAACTCTAGAAATTTTTGTGTAAGGTTTAATATACCAATTTATTTAAGTCGGAGAGAGTTTATGTTCAACCCACTAAAGTGGTTTCTTTTATTTAGTTAGGAGATTCTGCGGCTGTTGGATAGTGGAAGTTACTACGAGTTTAGTAAAACAGACAATTGGCTCATAACGTATGGGTTCATTGTCATAGACTTCTAATATCACAGCAGCAAGGCTACATCTAAATCATGAGGCTTATTCGATAGGTCAATATCACAGTAGAAAATTAGGGCCTTGTCCGTGGAGTTCATCAATGACTTCCATTATCACAACAAAAAATTAACGCCCAAAACGTAGGAGTTGGACACATCAATGTCATCGGATTCCAATATCACAGCAAAAAATTGGTGACCCAACTACAGGAGCTCGATTCCATGAAGGCGACTCGATAAAATTGGTAACTCAACTAGAGTAGGTTAAAAATTTTTCTTAGAGCAAATGTGTTCCTTTTGAAATTATATATATATATATATATATATATATTTCAGTGTAATTTGTATGTTAATTTTGATTAAATAAGCCATTTAATAAGTTATTGCAAGTTTCTGCATGTAAATACAAATTAATCAAACTTTAAAACGCTCTCCTAATCTCTAATGTAGTAATTACAGATTCTAATGAAAAAGCTTTTCAGTGAAAGAGTTAATGTAAAAAAGTGGAAAAGCGAGCATCTTAAATTATAGCAGATTGGATGTATAGTAGTCAAAAGCATTTCAGATTCTTTTAGCGTAAAAATCAATAATTCTAAGGTCATAATCAAGTAAGTTGAAATATTAATTTTCATAAATTAACAGGTGTAATAAATGTAAATATCCTTAGCGGGCGTATTTAATCATAGTTTATAAAGAGTAAGCGGCAAAACGTTAGCATTTATATAACTTTCAAAAGCTTAATTGGCAGTTACAATGTTTGTTAAACAGAAAAGAAAACAGTTTCCTAGTATTATTTATAAAAGGTGTGAAAATGTTTTGAGAGAAGCAAGCTTAACGGTTACCGGTTCTAGTAAGTTCGAATAAGAGGGGCAGATAAAACAACACGTTCTTGGTATTTGTTTACAAGTTTGAATGCGGTTTTTCAAGATTTCTGGGTAGCGTTGTGTTAATTGGTAGACAAGTTAACCGTCGCGCTGCATATAAAGTGCACAAAATAGCATTTGGACTCTGCGAAAGGTAGTTGACAGTTAAACAAGCAAGAAACGACATAAAATAAGAAAAGATTGTTTATAGCATGTATTAGAATGGGAGAATGATAGCAGGTATTAAATGTTCGTTTGACTTAGAAAGAAAACTGTGAGACAAAGAAAGGTTAATAATTGTGTGTTTATAGGAGTAGGATGAACATATTTTGTACATTATGTAGAGTGGTTGATTTCATCAAGGACAATATATAGAAGGGAGACAGGCGATAGTTTTAAAATTGTTGAGAGAAAGTAAATGTTATTTTGGGGTTTAACCGAATTTGCAATGATATGATATTAGTATTAGTATTTTTCCCTTGCAATTCCTTATTAAATACATTATATGCTCAAAAATGTCGGCTAAATATACGAGATCTGCAACCTACAAAGAGTTTTTAAAGCAGTCTGCGGGAATATGCCTTTGATCAACCATAAACATTTCAAGTTCGGTTTTGAGAGCCCGTACTCAATTCAGAACATTTCCGCGAGAAAGCCACCTCACTTCTATATAATAAAGTAGGTCTGCATATTCAATTTTACCGTCCTGATAGAATTCACAAAATAGCCACGTGTTTAGTGCATGTCCTTTGCCAGCATTACCATGCATAATGGTTTCCAGTGTAGATTTCAAATGTTTTACAAGAAGAGTATGGCAATAGATCTTACAGTAACTAACTTCAATTTTCAGATTATTGTTCGCGAAAGCTGAAAAACCATTAATATGACTAAACATAACTGGAGCTCCATCAACAGACATAGCAATGCAGTTTTCCCACTTTAATGCTTTGAGCATTAAGGTATTCATTAACCTTATTGTACACATCAATTCCGCGAGATCTTAACTCGAAAGGAAAACAAAACAACAATTCCTCTTCAATTGCATGTGTACCTATGTAGCTAAACATACACCATCAGCTATGAATTGCTACTGACATCAAGTTGAATAGCAAAATATTTAGCCTATATTAGTGAGAAAATAACTTGTTTCATCACATTTTCTGCCAAGATCGAATTACCTTCTTTTACAATTCTTGCGAACGAGGACACTGAATTCCCTTTCTTCGTCTCTTTCTGACCACACATGATCTCTGCCATTTTTACAGCTGATTGTTTAACCATACCCTCACCAGTAGTATATTTCTTGTTTCGGCCAACCAATCAGTCTACTTCAAAGCTAGCCTTTCATGCTAAACGTTGAACGAAGTTACCAAACAAGCTGCTGTCCAGTCTTTGTCTTTCGACAGGCATTTTTAAATTTACAAAGTATTCTCACCGTTTGGAAGAGAGGTGTATATGCAAATTATCTAAATGTTTCTTTTTTGAAAGAATTTGAAGTCAGTACCTTCAAATATACAATACATTGTGGTTTTATTGTACCTTTGTTTTCTCGTCATCATTTTCTTTTCGACCTTACTTAAGGTCGGTTTGGCGCAGCCCTAACTTCTTTTCTATTCTGTGCTAATCTAAAAATTCTACATACCCTTCATAACCTAAATTTCTAATAATTTGACTAGTATAGCTTGGTCTAGGTCTTCCTATATTCTTCTATCTTTTTTTATATACCTGGCTCTACAAAAATATTAGCAACCTGTTGGTTGTTAAAGAACTCCAACATGATTGCATGATTCCCATTTATAAGGAAATGAAATATTACCTGGTTATCCCCTCCAAAAAAGGAAAAGTGTTAAATTATATGTTATGGTAAGGCTTAAGCAACGAATCGCTGCCAATATGCCAGACCGCTAACTAATTCTGAGTTATGTCATGGTGACATTTAGTTAACAGATTTTTATTTATATACTTTTGTTTTGTTTTCGAACTTACTTAAGGTCGGTTTGACGCAGCTCTAAATTCTTTTCTATTCTGAGCCGGTCTAAAAGTTCTACATACTCTTCGCAACCTAAATATCTAATAATTTAACTAATATAGCTTTGCCTAGGTCTCCCTACTCTATTTTTATTTGGTAGTCTATTATCTACGACCTTACTGAATAGTCGCTCATGTCTTAACTGGTGCCCTATAATTCTATCTTTCCTGACCTTTAATTGTTTCCATATACAGAGTTTCTCACCCATCCTTCTATAAACTTCCTCATTTGTTACTCTATCTATCCAACTAATCTTTAACATTCATCTATAACACCAAGTTTCAAAAGCTTCTATCTTTCTCTTATCTACCTCTTTAATTGTCCAAGTCTCACTACCGTATAATAGAACGCTCCATACGTACGACTTTAAGAAACTTTTTCTATTATCTAAACTAATACTATTAGCTATTAGTAAGTTTTTCTTTTTTAAAAACATTTTTCTAGCTTGAGTTATTCTAGCTACTATATCCCTTCTGCTACGTCCGTCCTTTGTAATAATACTACTTAAATAGCAAAATTCATCTACCTTCTCTAACTCAATATTACCTATTTTAAATTTTGGTTTAGAACTAGGCTGTAACTCACTTGTCATTATCTGCCTTTCTTGAGTTAATTCTCATACTATAGTTACTCTGTAGTATCTCATTTAAAATATTTAAAAATTCTCCAAACTGTTTTCTAGACTCGGCTATAATGGCTATATCATCTACAAAACGTAACATTTTCTGTCCCTGTAGACTAATACTTATCTCTTTCTCTCTCTCTCTCTCTCTCTCTAGCTAAGTTTAAAGCTTCCTCAATATAAATATTAAAAATCAAGGGAGATAGTATACAGCCCTGTCTAATACCATTTCTAATCTTAACTTCTTTTTCTATTTCATCAAATCTAATCACTATGCTTTGGTTTGTATATAGACTGCAAATAATTTTTCTATCCCTATGAGAGATTCCTATTTTTCGCAAAACCCTGCACATAACAATCCAATTAACTCTGTCAAATGCTTTTTCTAAATTTACAAACGCGAAATGAGTATTTTTATTTTTTTGTAACCTTTTTTCGATAATTACCCTAATCATTAGCATCGGTTGTCTAGTCCCTTTCTCTTTACGAAAACCATATTGGTCCTCGCCTAAATAATTCTCAGTCACAGCTTCTACTCTATCTTTAATTATTATTGTTACTATTTTAGAAGCGTGGGAAGTTAAACTAACCGTTCTAAAATTCTCACACCTATCAGGTACTGACTTTTTGGGATTGGCATAATAATATATTTTTCGAAATCTATTGGGACCTCACCTGCGTCATATATTACTTTTATTAGTTCATATAATCTGTCTAAAGTTGTCTTACTTGCATATTTTATTAATTCTGCGGGTATATCGTCTATCCCCGGCACTTTATTTAGTTTCAGATCCCTAACAGCTCTATCAAATTCCTCTCTTAATATTGAGAACCCTATTTCTACGTCCTCTTCTTGGTCGTTCTCTAACTCATCCATATCGTTTCCCTTATATAAATCTTCTAAACATCTTTTCCATCTATCTGCTACCTCAACTTTATTTATTAGAAGCTCATTATTCTCATCTTTAATACCATTATATTTTTTCCTATCTTCACGAAAAACTTTTTAACTGCCCTGTAAACCCTGTCTGTCTTACCTACTCTCAAATCATCTTGTAATCCCTTACAATTCTCCTCCGTCCATTTATTTCTAGCTTTCCTACACTCATGTACAATCTTATTTCTAACTCTATTATATTTTTGCTTACTTTCACTATCCAATTCTCTGAAAGGTTTAAGCGTTCTTCTATTCTTTATTAAATCTAATATCTCTTTTGTTATCCAGGATTTCTTGCTTTACTTTTTTCTTATATATAGTCTGTATCATGTAGGCGTAAAAAGGATAGAGGATGTAGAATACATGGTAGAATGGAATAGAGAGAAAACATTACCCCTACCAGGACAATTCTTCATAAGTTTGAGCAAACCTGAGGAACAAACACACCCTGAGGCACTTGCAAACCAGCTACATTAGCACTTTCAACGACTATAAGCAGCCCAACGCACCAAACGTAACAGTGGACAAACATTCATATTCAAAGAATTGAAAAATTGAAGTCGCTTTTTGTACACTGCGGAAGCAACAATAATGTTTTAGAATGCACATACGCTGGATCATACAAAGCAATCCACATGGACGACAAATCGGTAACCATCGACAAACAGGGCAAGAAAACAGCTGTTTCAATCGACATGGTCAAACCAGCATACATGGAAAACAAACCCTCAAAAACAGCTAACATGAATCCAAAAGAACAAAATAGTACTCCTCCAAGAACAACTACAAGAAGCGATAGAAGAGTACAGTTCCCAAAGAAATATATCACTTTTTATTGTGACTAATGCAATCATTAGAAAAGAGGTATATAGAAGTATGTAACCTACAAATTCGCCTACGAACTACCCAATAAGGAGATAGCATGCAAATAAGTAGCATGCAACCATAAAACACTCCTCAATCAATAATGGACTCGTCCAACACTTCTGGAAATACAAATAGAACCGTCCGAATGTACAATATAAATAAATCACGGCATAAAACAAGCTTCAAATGCTAGAGTGTAACAATTTCGATTTTCTGTTATTCAAATACTCAAGTTTTGTTCGATACACCTAATCAATAAATGTTAAATTTCTATTGGAACCTTTTATTATAAAATTCATACATAGTACGCCCTCTACATTAGAATAGCAAAAGTACACATCAAGTGACTTCTAGTTGTTTGTATCTTGTGTCAATATCCCCTTTTCCCGCACATACGAGTAGAAGGAAGGCTGCCTCGTGGAATAAGCCATTTTTAATATCAGATGTAGTCCGTAGACACGTATTTTTCGGACCTTGCACGTTTTTAATCAAACATGCCGCCCGACCAGTTATTTAAGTGGAGTCAACATGTTCCATAAGTTAATCTTAGTTTTGGTAATAGCATCGACCTAAAATGGTGATGCAAATATTTTTACGGTAAGAAAGATTGCACAAGCTTACCCCAAATTTTTATTCTTTCGTTTCATTTCAGCGCAAGTTTTTTAAGTTTTTGAGATCTTCAAGTTTTTATTCATTTTTTAGTTTAGCGTTTTAAGGATTAAACTAACTATCATTAAATATGGAGATAATTATAATTCCGAATTTTTAAAAATATTAAATTCAAGTTACAAGTAAAGAAGTTATGGAAATGTAAAAGCAGTTTCAATTGTTACTAGGCAAGAATGTAGAAACCCGCACATGTTATTGGTTAATACGAAGGTTAAATCCGGACCCCTGTGTCAGCTACGCTCAACTATAAGAGTAAGGACGCAGATATAGCAGATGGTTAGCGGTGAGTCACCCTCCATTTTTAATACTTATATTTTGTTCAAGAAACTTTCAATTAAATGCTCAGATAAATTTTCGAAGAAGCTATACCTAAGTTTGTTTAAAATTAATTCTCCAAATTTTTGCTAAAGTTCATAGTTCAATTAATTTGTTTCATTTAAAATTTAATTTAAAAATTTAGTATTTGAATAAGGCATAATTGACCTTAACATTTTTAAGATCTTTGTGCAATGTTATGTTTGAAGTTACAAAGTTGTATTAAAGGATTTGCTTTATAGAACATGCGATAGGATAAGAATTGTTTGCCGAATTATAATGTATAACACATGGTAATAATACACCTGAAGTATAATTCAATGTCGACAATAAGTACTATCTTTGACCTTTGATTTTATTAAAAATTGTTACTAAGAATGTATAACCATAACCGGAGAAATTACTTTTGAATATGTAAATTTTGTTTGTGAACTGGAAAGGATCCTATCCAAGTAAAATAAAGTCATTGTAACGTAAATTAAAAGTAACATATTTCTTACTGAAAACTAAAATAATTTATGCATTTAATAAGACACTATTCCACGGAACTGTTTCGAAAGTCTCCGTATAAATAAGTTGTATAAACAATGTATATATAAATATTTTTTTGAAAACAAAATTAATAGAAAAAATTTTTAAGTTGTCTCAAAATTTTCTTTCTTCGAAGCTTGTCCTAAAGAAACAAACTGTTTATAATTTAGAAGCTTTAGTACTGAAGGAAGGTATTATTAGTGTTAATGTTAAAAGTTTTTCTTGAAAGTATAATTTTGATTAGTAATTTACATATAATTATTTTTGTGATAAAGTGACTAGGGTCTCATGAAGCCCTAGTTGGAAAATGTCTAGGTGTGATTAAATTTTCAGATAGCACGAGATCGCCGTTCCTATTCCAGGTTGCAGAAACCACAGTAAGTATTGTTGTATATGTTGCTTGTCGTAAATTTTTTTCTTTCGAAGATTTCCGTATCTGATCTTCAAATAATTACTTATAAAACACTCATTAAGATACGGTGGCGTCCAATAAAATTCCTTTTGTTTTTTTTCGTATACCATCCTACGACCCTAGCTCATAGCTCTGCCCTAAGTTGAAGAAACTTAGCTGGCTGGAAGAACTCTTTAGAGGGATCCTTTTCTCTCAAAGCCATTCAACATCCTTTTACCCTGGGCTTGACCATCAAACAGGAACCCCTCGTAATCTATCGAGGCTCTGCCGCTTGTATGGTAGAGCAGACATATTTAATAGAAGACTCGAATGTTACAAGAGAAAATCATTTCTTTTGTTCTCTGTTTAAGAAAGCCACCAAACTTCTAAGAGTGAACTTACAAATAGTGAAAGACGGAAATCACCAAGCTCCTCGTACATTAAGGTTTTTCTTCAGATTGTCTCGTTGTGATCACCAAATCTAACGAAATAAAATGAAGTTAACTTTTATAACCACACTACGGACGCAGGAGTCCGCCATACCACAGCTTGGATCGTAGTGTTGCCACAAGACGAGATGAGACGAGACTTACCACGATTTTGTCTTGGTCTTGAGTTGATCTTAAATATCTTGGTTTTGACTTGGTCTTGTCAAGACAAGACTCGAGGAGGTTTTTGTCTTGAACTTGGTATTAAAATCGCCGTACTAATTTTTGAATTTGGGTATTTAATAGTGCAAGGAGTATTCTAGTGACCGAGCAACTGATAAATTCGATATCAATTTTTATAGTTTTTAAATAATTCTGTTGAACTCCTATAGTCTGTCTGTTTTGAGGCAGTTGAACTCTATACATATTCTATTTTTATAAACATTATATATTTGCAAATATAATTATATATCCACATAGTATATATATTTAAGCATTTGCTATAAATGTACAAGTAAGTGTATTTCTATAAGTGCGACTTTAACTTTATCAGTTCGGAATCACTTCTGTCGAAGCAATTTACAAGGAATATGAAGCTACATGTGGTTCGATTGTCTTATTTAAACAGTTCGACGAAGGAAAATCCATTTTTGAAGGTAAACATGCTGAACAGAACATCAAAAGTTTTGTTACATCAGAATCGCTACCAAACTCGTAGAATTCAATCATGAAACGGCACCTAAGATCTTTGGAGGTGAAATTAAGAGCCATTTACTCATCTTTGTATCTAAAAGTGATGACAAAACCAGTGCTATTGTATCTGCTGCTCGTTCTGTCGCCAAACCTTACAAATCTAAAATTTTGTTTGTTACAATCGATGTAGAGGAGGAAGACCACCAGCGAATTTTAGAATTCTTTGGAATTAAAAAAGAAGAGGTTCCCACTGCACGTATTATTAAACTTGAGGAAAAAATGTCAAAATTCAAACCTGAATCGTCCGAACTTGATGCTGAAAGCATAACTACATTTGTAGATAAGTTCTTAAAAGGTGAGCTTAAACAACATTTAATAAGTCAAGAACTTCCTGAAGATTGGAATAAACAACCCGTGCGTGTTCTTGTTGCAAGCAATTTCGATGAAGTTGTATTAGATAAATCCAAGGACGTCCTTGTAGAATTTTATGCTCCATGGTGTGGTCATTGTAAACAGTTGGTCCCTATTTATGAAAAAGTTGCAGAGCATTTTGAAAGTAATGTTGATGTTGTTATTGCTAAAATTGATTCCACAGCAAATGAACTCGAACATACTCGTATTACAAGCTTCCCTACAATTGAACTATACAAGAAAGAAGACAACAAAGTTATTGATTACAATGGTCCTAGGACTTTTGAAGGGTTATCTAAGTTTGTAGAGTCAGGTGGTGTTGATGATGGTGCAGCAGAAGAGCCAGTTGAAGAAGAGACTGAAGATGATGATACTGCACGGCGAGACGAATTGTAATTGTAGTACTGACATATTTTTGTTCGTTTTCTTTTCAAATGTCATTAAATTAAATCAATGAAATAAAAAAAAAAACTTTTAAACATAATAATTTTAGCTGCGCAGGCAAAAATAGAATTTCTTGTAAAAATTGGGGAATCGAAGATAATTTATTACTAATTTCTTTGTAAAATCGGAACATCGTCGGATTGAAATAAAAAAATTTAGGTTTTGGTTGCTTTTCATGTAAGGGCTTTGTTGTAGTCAACATTCAATTTTACGCTACCTTTGTATGTTCAGCAATGGCGTAAACTACACCCCCGTTGACTAGGTACCGAAAAGAGGGGGGGGAGTAGGTTTGAAGGAGCCCAAACGCTTAATAGACACTACAGCATTTTGTTTACAACTTTTGACAGTGGCTCATATTTTATTTTATCCTAGTATGTCAATATCGAGTATAAGCTATTTTAAGGTATGAATTGAAAATAATTTTGTTGTGACCGCTATTAAAATACTCGGTACCGAGTTATTTTATGAGAATAATAATTTTCACTATAATTTTAGGGGTATTTTTTACAATGAATTAATGTATTTGCCTTAATAAACACGGCACATATTTGTTCTTTTTTCTTGTATACTTTTTAGTCTTTAACTAGAAGTTTAGAACTTTATTTTATAAATTACAAAAATTGAATATCTTAATCTTAGCTTGGTCTTGTCAAGACAAGACTCGAGGTGAGTCTTGTCTTGAACAAAAGTCTTGACTAGACTCTTCGTATTGAAATCGTCGTACTAATTTTTGAATTTAGGTCATAGATCGAAACATAAATAAAGACGATTTTAACAACTATGAGTGGTTTGATTCCCAAAGAGGATTAAAAAAAAATGCCATACAAACCACAACAAATATTCAGGGAGCATTACAATTTCTCACGAGCATGCACTGTTGGTATGTTCTAACTCCAAAAAGTTGAGATTATTTTGTTATCGGTATAATACATTACTGCGCTTGTGCTGCATTCCTACATTCAACTATCGATACTAACTGAGAATTGAATTATCAATTGCACTGAAAATTTAAACATGCACTCTCTTAAACACTGCACAATCAAAATTAGAAACTAAACAAATTAATCTAGAAAAATTGAAGTGGAACTAGACTGGAATTAAAAAATATATGTGAATATTAAATTTGCATACTTATATTTACTTTAATTGTATTAAATATTGCACTGAACTACAATGTAAATCACATAACTACATAATAAACATATAACTATTAATAAAAAAATATAATTAAAAATATAAAATCTAAAAATCTTTATTACTTATATATGTAGTTCTAAGTTCTTAATAGTATCGTACAGTTTGCCGGTACACAATTTAAACAAGGCATAGATCTCACAGATTCTGCATTTAGACTGTTTCGATGCTATCTAATAGTCAAACCAGCTTTAGAGAATAATCTTTCTGCAGGTACGCTTGTAGCTGGTATACATAAAAAGTCACGAGCCATTTTAGCCAATGTTGGATATATTTCAACATGATCTTTCCACCGTAAGAAAATGTTCGTATTTTTTCAGCTAGATATGAATTAATATACATATAATTTCTTTTTTCCAATCGTCAGTAGATTTTCTTTCAATATTTTCATAAAAATTTGATATATCAATATCCATGAAATCATCAGTACTTCTATTTTCTTCCCTTGTTTTATTTGGTGACTGAAGTTGCCGATCGAGATCATTCGTAGAATGTCAAATTTAGGAGAAACGTAATATGTTGTTTTAAAAATGCTTTCAAATTTTTCAAGTGAACCATTTCGTATTTCTCTTCCTCATGTTGTTAATCCAAAAGTTTCAATTTTGTGGCGATGATCAAGTATTAATACAACACAGTACACCCAGTTGGTTTTTCTGTACTGTTTTATAACTTATCTCGTCCACTTTGATAGGCTAGCTACAACGTCGATTTCGGATCTATTTTCTTTGTTATCCAGTGTTTCTGCTTCCAATTTGTCTAGTAACGTATTAAATCCAACATTCATTGCAAGCGTTATACAATTTTCAGCTCCTAGAACTGTGGATAATGTTTTAAAGTGTTTTAAAATTATATATACTTCCTCTAGTAAATTCCAGTCATAACAAGAAATTTTTAAATGACGTAATTCGACATTGTTGTCGCATAAAGCAATATTCGCAGGTTTTAATCCAAATCGCTGCTTTAATCATATTGTTTCGTCTCTTGGTCGCACGTTTTCGTTGTTAATTTTAAGTCATTGTAAGTTCGTAGTTGTAAATCAAATAGTACAGCTGTCATCTCTTGTCCCGTTATATCCTGTCATAACGCCTCCTTTGTGCCCGTGAAATTAAGTTGAAAAAAGGGGGAGTGACAGACATTTGCTCATGGACATCGAAAAGAAACGGTTGTTCGTTTGGTAAAGTAAGTGAAGTCATTGTCTCCGAATGTGATGTTATCGATAAACTCCTAAAAAACCACAGTGATAGTGCAAAGGTAACACGTCCAATAAATCACCTTACAGTCCACTTCGTTGAAGAGTAGGAACGACGCTTATAGAACAATACAATACACTTGAGGTAAGTCGATATATAAAATTATGACTCCTCACGCATTAAACATGGCCTTTGTACGCAGGATTATTTGATTAATTAATTCGTTCCTATTCCTGCGGTTTCTCATTAATGCTTTTAATTTAATAATTGTCGAAGTTTTGATGTGTTTGAGCGTGTTACAAAGAGGCTAATATCTGGTTTAAACATTTAATAGTAGAAACATTTGGGTATAGCGGTAGATTTATAATACATCCATTTTTTCTTAGTCGCTAGGATTAATGGTCGGTCGGTTTACTTTATGTAAACTTTGTAGAGATACTATATTTACAAGAGTGTATTTTAAATTCTTAGTTTATTGTTCGTCGACAAGTTTGAAGCACCATTCGGGTTCATGCAACTTAGTATAACAAAGGGGTTATTGGTATTTATTTTGAAACATTAAACGTTTTGTCGAGTGAGAATTGTAATTAGTTGCATGTGTCGATTAATAACTTAATTTCGTAGATTAATTAGTGGTCGTAGCGTATTGAGGTACGCATTGTTTTTACGTTAATTTATTGCCGCTTATTAATCAGATGTGGTTATATCAATTGATAAAGCTATTCTTGAAGCTAAGTTTGTAATAAAAAAGGTTGGATGATATATACAGTAAGATTAATAAACCGGAAAATGTATCGATTGCTATAATTAGAGCATCGATGAAAAGTGCCAAGCAAATTGAAACTCATTTCAAGTGTTCTTGCAAGGATATTTTCTTTAATGAGGAAAGTAAACATTTGGACGAATTCTCGGATCTTAAGGTGAAAATCGATGATTATCTATTAGATATTCGTATTATCGCTAAACAACGTGAATTAGATCTCGTAGAAAATAAACCGCAGGTGGAAAATATGAATAATCCTTTGTCGATAAATAGTGGTGATCGCTTGAAACACCTATCAGTCCCGCGGTTCTCAGGTTGTATTTCGGACTTTGAAAGTTATCATGCAATTTATAAGCGATTGATTTATGATAATGTCAGTTTGTCCCCTGTCGAAAAATTTTGCTATCTCCATAGATACACTAGATGATTCGTCGCGTGCGAATCCTACAAAATCATTACTAATCGTTTCCAGTTCAAGAGGTTATTACTTTGACATATTTTAATACTCTCGAAGAATGCTCTAAGGTAAGTTTCTCAGACTCGCACACGGAACTCCGGCAGTTAATTAGTTGTTTTGATGAAGATATATTCGCGTTAAAGCAGTTGGAAATAGATTTATTAGATATAATGTTGTTTAATTTGTTATCGAAAAAATTAGATACAAACGTTTTAAAGCGTTTCGAATTAGAAAATAGTGACGAGATTCCCTCGTTCAAAGATTTAAGGTCGCGTATTAAACACATATCATTAGTAGAATTCCATGTTGTGGAAATGTCAATGACAACGGAATAGAATTTTATATTTACTGCATCACAATTTTTTAATTTCTTATTCCATTGTTCATTTCTTATGATTTTAATAAACAGCAATCGAAGTTTATTATTGGAACTTTCAGTGTTGTATTCCCCGATTTCCACGTCTTTTTCTTCGATCTCTGCCCCATTGTCAGGTTCAGCCTTAATTAACTTTTGGATATCTTGCACGCCTAGGTTAATAATATGCGCAAAACAGCGAAAGTGGCAATATTCAGCATTCGGAACAATTTCAGTCGCCACTAGTTCATGGATAAGAGTTTTATTTGCTGCTGCATTACCCAGTTCTTCCTTGAATTATATTACTTGTAAAAAAGACGTAAATATTTTTGCAATATCTTTTCCTGAATGTTGACCATACGAAGGTAGAAATCTACGGTGATGGACTGTAGAATCTATCGATAAAATGGTAGTTACGCCATTAAAAGATTTATTTGACACATGTCCAACCATCAATGGTGAAGGCAATATTTGACTAATTTTTCTCAATGATGTGTCTAACAGCTATCTTCATTTCACCGTACCTCTTATACACCTTCATATGTAATACAGTTCTTCTTGGTAGTTTAAAATTACTATTTAAACAACTAAACAATTCTTAGGTTCTGTCATCATTGCAAAAACTGTATGGTAAAAACTTTACAAAAGCAATCTCCAATTTAATCATCTAAACTTTTCTGTTTATTATGAGTTTCTTGGAAAATGCAATTGTATTAGAATTCTTCATTTTCAGCTTCAATGTAACATTCTTTGTTTTACACAATTTACAAATAGCAAATTCATCGTTTTCATTGCTATGATCATATTGGAAAAAATTGCAAATTTAATTCCACTGCGAGATTTTGATTTTTCATTATTAAGCTTGTGTTTTTTGCATTCTGCCTCACTTGGCATTTTAGAAATTTGAGATAGTTCTGATAAACTTTCAGCAGTTTCAATATCATTGTTCGGCGCATAGGTTTTGTCCAGTATGATGTGATCACTATGGAAATCCTCTGTCTCGATTTTGATACGTTTAACACGATAATCTGAAAGAAGTATAATATAATACCCACATATGTCAAAAACTGCACATGAAAAGAAACATTAAGTAAATCTCAAAAACTGCCTTACCTAAATACTTCCGTAAACTTAGATTCAAAATTCAGATTCCCAAAAACTCCTAAACGTCATCCACAGCAACCGAATAACAAAGTAGTGTACGTTTACGATCGTACTCACTCAAAATTCCGAGTAGCAATGAATTCTTATACATATTTTTGACATTATCTTAAAGTCGAACACAGTACAAACGTGAAAAACGTGCAGCTAAATAAACAATAAACTGTTTTTGGCTCCTGTTCAGGATAAGCGGTATTTACTTTAAAGATTTCCTGTTAGGCTCATCCCATAAATAGAGATTAGTAAATGGAAAGTTTCACGTACAATTTATTCATTGATTGTAAACGAATCTTATATGACAGACGTTGAACTTTTTCTAGAAATTTAACATTTTCCATTTTGTGGATACCACCAAATACCGAAAGTTGAGATCAAACTTTAAGCAAATTTTTAATTGCGCTTTAAAATATTGCAATATGAAAGCGATTGCTAAAAAATTGTAAAAAAACAAGACAGCGTAAGAATACTGCCTTAATTCTGGCTTCGTTTTGCATCGACATCGACACCACAGTCACTCCTAACTCTTACCACAGAAACAAATTAAAAAATGAATATCTTACATGAACTATAAATAATTTTGGAATCTTATGTGTACGTAGAAGCATTGTTTTAAGAACACAATATAATGCAGGGTGTCTATGCGTCGCGTTTTCACAGGGACAGTCCCGTTTTTGTCGTATGGATCGATTGTCGCGTCTTTCTCGCAAAAATTTTATATTTGTCCCGTATTTTGACGCGTTAATAAAATCACTTCATGGTTAGCATTTTATACAATGAGATTCACTTCTTACAGCAAAACCATAAATTTCAATCTATTGCGTCTATAACATCTACAGGTACCGTATTTCACAATAATAGCAAACCGTGCAAACAATGCATAACAATATACCTTTTTTCATACAATGAGTGAACAAGAAATGATCTGCCATTCATCTCAAGAAACCACATAAGTTATTACAGGTAAATTTATCACTGCCGATTAAATTCAATAAAAATGCAAAGTGTGAATGTATTTTGAACATAAAAATCGTTATCTTAGAGCAGCTATCAAGCAAGCCCCTGAAATAACAACACGAAGATATAGCTTGGGTTTTATATCAACTAGATTAAAACACAGTTATTTTCTTTTTTACATACATACATTTTAAAAAATTATATGTTGTTAATTTGATTGTTTATTTCCCTAGAAAGTCCCATTTTTATCCTAGAGAATTATGGTCAGTCAAAATATATAAATAATTAAGTTAATAACAATTAGTTCTCAAGGCACAAGAAATCTTGCCAAGACTCGATCAAGTCTTGTCTCGTCTCAAAAAAGTCAAGACAAGACCAACTGACAATCATGAGACAAGACCAAGACCAGTCTTGAGTGTTACGGCAACACTAGTGGATTGGCTCTACCTTCAAAGCCAATAGCACCATCACCTTGAGCACGTGACGTTATGATGCACGTCAAGATTGGGGATATTCCGCCACAAGTTCGCTCTAATTCCTACCAACCAAGGACGACTACCGTTAGCCCGCATCTCCGTCTACCAGCCGCAGGGTACCAAACCTAAATACTGCATTGCATTTACACAACACCAGATCCAGGTCTTCGTCGTAAAACCAGAACTTTAAAATCTACACCGTATAAATGCCTTCTGCAATTTTGCAAATTAGAGTACTGTCAGTGTTAACTACGCACACAAAAACTTTTGTAAATATTTCCTTTGTGCGTCATGCTTCTATTGTATAACTAGTTGGTATTTTTAACTTGTAAATAAATGTTACCTCTGTTGCTATGTTGCATTACAAGATGACCCCAGACAAATCAGAACGCAACACAGTCAATGGAAATTCTTTATTCTTCTGACACTTCTCCATGAACCACAAGCAGAGGTTTTGGCCGATCCTGGAACAAATCCACCAATCCTCCCAATACACCTATCCTCCCGATTCATATCTAATCTAGGTTTTTACATGTAAATTCCCATAAGGAGGATCTGCTAGGTCTTATTTTAAAGGAATTTCCTCCTTGTGGAGAGGGATTTAGTCCTTGTGGTTGAGAAATTAATCCTTGCGGGGGGGGATTTTTATTTGCTTCATTTTTACCCCCACCATCCCTATCCTAAAAACTCCCTAAAATTTTCGAGATACCTCTCGGTGTCTATCGGCACCGCACGATCCTTGTATTCCCACCTTTTTAATTTTTATCTTAATATCAACCCTTATCGAGTTACAACCCCCAATTTTATAACTTTTTTTATTTATAAACAGTTTCTAATTGTGTTTGGTAATACCGATTTAATTTTTCTTGGAAGTCTGAATCTACAATTAATTTAAACTTAGGCCAACCCGATTTAAAAAATTGGTGTGAGCAAAAAAAGTAGTACACATTCCTTTAAAACAATCTTGTTTAATTATAAATATTCAGTGTACACTTTTGATACATATATATTTTTACAGACAGAAATTTTCTGACGTAATTTAGGTATAAAATGTAAATTTTCTTTTTGATATTGCAGGGTTCTTTTCTTCATTCCACTAGACCCTTATATCGGCTTATACTAATTAATATTGATTTCTAAATAGAGCACTTTTTCCAAAGACCACCCAGACCCACGTGCTTCAAATTAATCAAATAAGCCGCTCTTTCTGCTTCCAAAGAAACTCGGACACTCCATCGTCGGCACAGTCGTTCTTTATGCGATAGCTAGCCATACGGTTGTTAAACGCCGTGCTAACCATTTCTACACCATTTTCGCCAGTAGCGGTAACTGTTGCATTTTTATGTCTGTTGCTCCTCAAGTGTGTGGCATACGTCATCTTTTTCACTTCCAAATCGCACACTTTACACAGAATTCGTGGTTGTTTCGGACAAAACCCTTCAACAGCTGGCGGAGCTGAACGTTTACGTCTTAATGACATACCGTGCTGTTTTTCCTTGTGTCGCAGTAAGTTTTTCAATATCGTAAAAGCGATATCGCAAGACCCTTTCGTTTTATCTGCCAATCGGACACCTCAGCCTAAAAAAAAGCAAAATGGTGTATTGTACCATGCGATCCATTAAGGTATGTAATTTCTTTTAATTAAAATAAACGTTTTCTTAAAAAGGATTATTATAAGAAATTTACCTGAAGCAGTTTGGTTACTGTTATGTTTATAAGCTCGCCCTTTGACATAAGGACGGTAAGATGTATTAAGATGAATCTTCGCTGTTGTCTACACAACAGGTGGTTTTATTTAACCCCTAAAATGTACCTACCACATTTTAGGACTTCAATTTTGAGATGGATTCATTTTTGGGATGAATTCATATTTGGGGTAAATACAATTTTGGGATGGATTCAATTTTGGGATGGATTCAATTTAGGGATTTCAATTCTGAGATGGATTTAACTTTGGGATGAAATTAACTTTGGGATGGATTTAACTTTGGAATGAACTTCTTTTGTCAAAACTTGTCTTAAAACTTAAATTCAATATACATTTGCGTTGCTAGACATGTTCCTTACTATTATGTCATTATAGTTTCTCAGTACGTATTGGTATAAAGTAATTTGGTGAGTCTTCTTACAACTAAATCATTACTCCTAACCCTGATGATTTTGGTCTCTTGCTATCACTGCAACCCCACGTGTTGAATTAGCTTTGCCAAAGTATGTTCTCATACTTTGTCGTGTGTGTTTACGTCCTCTGCCCGTGTAGTAGACAGAAAAACGATACAACTTATGCTTTCTATTTAAAAAAGTTGAGGTTATGTACATATCTAAGAAACAAAAAAATCTTTTACGAAGAGCTTGCTCCTATTCACATAAAAACATCTACAAATTATCTATTTACATCATTTCTCTACTGTCAGTAAAGCCTGCAAATAGATTTGAAAAAAAGTGCAGTACCGTAACATGAAAATAATTTAAAATACGTGGTATACTTTGATCGAAACTTTACAAAATACTTGATTCGCAATTGCCCCGCCACCTTCTCTAGTACGATCTTAAAATTGTATGGCCTCTGTCTCATTAGTCACGTCAACTAGTCGAGACACACCGAGTGTGCACCTACATGTACACAAATACTTTGATTTCATTTGCACCTACATGTACACAAATACTTTGTGTTGAAAATAATTGTTTATTTTAAAACCTTTGCAGGGTGCGTTTTTCTAATTTGATTATGTTGCTTGGTTTCCAAAGAAATGTTGTTGATTTTATACATATGTCAGTTGCAGTATTTTATAAAACATGTATGTCATAATTTAATGTTTTTCCATATTTAATAGATTAATTTACATCGTTTCTTATTCATTGCATCAAACCACTCTGTGATTCTAGCATTGTAGAAAACCACAAGAGTTTTCCATATTGTCTAGAAAACCACAAGAGGTTATGGGCCCAGGTTACGTATCATCTATGCGTTATAAGTTTTGATGTAATTATGGAATTAGATCGAGTAAAATTAATCTACTTCGTGGAGCTGAAAATTGGACAATATGGAAAACCAACATCGTGTTGATGTTAAAGCGGAAGCATGTCTACGAGGCAATACTACCTACGTACAAAGACAGTGAGCCTACCATGCCCGCACCTGATGCTGATGCAACCATAAGTTCAACCTATGAAACTGCAAAATTGAAATATGTGGATACAGATTTGGATGCCCAAATCTTAATCCGTACTTCGATCAGTGAGGATTTGTGTTCAATGTTGTCAACTTGTTCAAATGCAAGTTCTATGTGGGACAAACTTCTGAGCATCTATGAACAACGCTCTGGACAACGGTTAGATCTACTCTATACGAAATTGTTCACTTATGTGAAAGATCCCAACGTTAACATTGCCACGCATTGCCATGCCATAGAAAGTATTGCAAAAGAAATCAAAGACGAAGTTGGCTCTATGACGGTGGAAGAAGTAATTGACTCGGTGGTTATAAATCGTATTTTGAATACACTGCCTCAAGAGTATTTTGAGTTTAAGGACACCTGGTCTGCAATGCCTAAAGAAAAGCAAATATTGCAAAAACTGCTTGAGCGACTATGCATTAAGGAGCTCTCTCTAAAAAATCGCGATGGCGGTAAGTCGGTTACAGATGCTATGTATCTTAAGACAAAGAAGAGTGATCCAACAGTGGGCGAGTCTAAGCAAAACAATAGCCGACGTCATAGGAAAATATCGGTCCAATGTTTTGCCTGTAAAAAATTCGGTCACATAATGAAAGACTGTACCAATGAGAAAGCTTTGAAGAAACACGCTGAATATAAACAGCGTAAGCAGCAGCAACAATTTAGTGAAAAACCCGTTCAAGAAGGAATTTTAGCTGAATGTATACTTTCTGACTCGACTAACTGCTACATACTTGAATCAACGTCGACTGTATCTGAAGAGTGGATTCTGGATTCAGGAGCGTCCCGTCATCTATGTAATAGGCGAGAATGGTTTCAATCGCTCACCTTACTAAAGGTCCCTGGAGTTGTTCGAGTAGGTAATTCAGAAGCTATCTATGCATTTGCAGAGGGTGACATTCAAGTTCAAACAAAAATAGGTAATAAATGGAAAGTAATCTGGCTACGTGGTGTTTGGTATGTTCCAAAAATCGTCAAAAACATTGTATCTGTTGGAGTCGTCACAGCTCGAGGCTGTAGTTGTGTCTATGTTGGTGGAAAGTGCTCTATCACACGATCCAGTCAAACGATTGTAACAGGCAAAAAGGTAAATGGAATATACAAACTAGCAATTAAAGCGAACGTTTCAAACACATCTTCTACCTGCGAGGTTAACATAAGTGAAGATGTGCAATTGCAGATGTGGCATGAAAGGTTAGCTCATCAAAACAAACGTCATGTCAAGTCGTTTCTGCGCCTAGAGGGTATTGATGTGAATGAGGATAACGAATTCTGCGAAGGTTGTGTTTACGGTAAACAACATCGTTCATCTTATAGATGTAGGCCCAATCGTACAACTAAAGTGTGTGAACTTGTCAGTACTGATGTTTGTGGACCAATGGATGTACCTTCACTATCTGGTAAGCGACTCTATGTGGAGTTCAAAGATGACTACTCCAAATTTCGCATGGTGTATTTTATTAAAGAAAAATCTGAAGTTATTGATCGGACTCGTGAATTTATTGCTCATGCTAAACAAAGTGGACATGTGATAAAAACAATGTTGTCAGATGGTGGTAAAGAATATGACAATTCTGAGTACCACAAACTACTTGCTGATAATGGTATCATTTTTAGGAAATCGGCCCCGTATACTCCGGAGCAAAATGGTGCTGCTGAGCGTGAAAACCGTACCCTATGTGAATCAGCAAGATCCATGATCCATACAAAGAATTTATCTAAAAAAGCTATGGGCTGAAGCGGTAAATACTGCCATGTACGTTCTTAATCGGACAGGTAATACACCAGTTAGTGGCAAAACGCCATATGAATTGTGGTATGGAAGAAAGGCGAAATTTGACCACTTAAAGATATTTGGAACTGAATGCTATGTACATGTTCCTAAGCAAAATCGAAAGAAATTTGATAGAAAAGGAGACAAAGGTATTTTTGTTGGTTATCACGGTGATTATGACGGATATCGTGTTTATGTACCACACAAAAATCAAGTACGCATATCAAAAGATGTCAAATTTACAACAGAAGTGACAGTTAAACAATCAACTATTGTAAATATGCTTTCCTCTAGTTCATGGTTCCAAACTAATGCTCCTGTGGTAGTGAAACCAGATGACACATCGTTAAGCGACAACATTGCACCTATAGAGTTTCAACATCATGAAGGCACACGGCAACTGCGAAATCGTAATATGTTGAAGAAACCCGCTCGCTACTATGATGGCTGTGATGATGAAGATGAGGTTCTTATTTCCTATGATGAACCGACCAAGTATAGTGAAGCAATAGAGTCAAATGAGTCATCACAATGGAAAAGTGCTATGGATGATGAAATGGATTCACTAAAAGAAAACAAAACATGGAAACTGGTTAAGCTTCCAGAAAACCGAAAACTAATTAAAAGTCGATGGGTTTATAAGGTCAAGGTGAATCCAGATGGAAGTATTGGTCGCTATAAAGCTCGACTTGTAGCAAAAGGGTTTACCCCGAGAGCTGGCATTGACTATGAAGAAAGTTTTAGTCCAGTAGCACGGATGGATACAATCAGGTCACTCATTAGTATAGCAGCTGCAAAAGGTATGAAAATGCGTCAGTTTAACCGCGTTCCTTTATGGAGATCTTCAGGAGAAGATTTACATGGAGCAACCTAATGGCTACAATGATGGCTCTGGCCGTGTGTGTTTACTTCAAAAAGGTCTATATGGTTTGAAACAAGCTTCCCGTTGCTGGAATTCAAAATTCACATAAGTTTTATTGAAATATGGGCTCAAACAAAGTATGTCTGACCCGTGCTTGTTTATAGGTTGTTACAATGGTGAAAAACTGATGATAGCCATCTATGTTGATGACGGTTTAGTATTGTCTACAACCGAACAAACGGCAAAGCAGTTTCTTGAGGAGCTGAAACGAGAGTTTAAAATCACAATTGGTGAAGATTTACATTATCTCGGACTATGTATTCAGCATAATAGTGATGGTTCAATTACTGTCCATCAAAAGGGTTACATTGAGCATACTCTTACAATGTTTGGAATGGATGACTGTAAGCCAGTTATGACTCCAATTAGTAAACCCTTGTCTTGTGACAGTGACAGTGAAGTATCTGTAGATGTTCCTTATCGACAAGTCATTGGTCGATTAATGTACTTGGCTCATTGCACTCGCCCAGATATTATGTTTGCAGTGAACTACTGGTCAAGATTTGTCGAAAACCAACTAGTCATACGTGGATTGGTGTTAAGCGGATTCTTAGATACCTTGCAGGTACAAAGGACTATCAACTCACTTACCGCCATGGCCATGACAAGCTTGAAATCTACAGCGATGCAGACTTCGCCAGTGATAGTGATCGGAAGTCTACCAGTGGAGTTTTGTTTAAGTATGGTGACGCAGCAATCTGCTGGATGAGCAGGAAACAATCTGATATCGCTCTATCCACAATGGAAGCGGAATTCGTGGCAAGTTGTGAAGCTGCTAAACATGTCATGTGGATCAAGCGACTTTTCTTCGAGTTAGTCAATTATGATGAAGTTCCTGTTATTAATATCGATAATCAAAGTGCAATTCAAGTTATCAAGAACCCAGAGTTGCACCGCAGTACAAAACATATTGAAATTCGTTATTTCTTCGTCTGCAAAAAGGTTCAAGACGGTCAACTTAAAGTATCATATGTGGAAACAAAAAATCAAGCCGCAGACGGGTTAACGAAAAGGTCGCCGTTTGGTTCAAGTTAACAATCTTCTCGGATTGCTTTAACGATATAAAAACTAAACAATTAGGGGAAGTGTTGAAAATAATTGTTTATTTTAAAACCTTTGCAGGGTGCGTTTTTCTAATTTGATTATGTTGCTTGGTTTCCAAAGAAATGTTGTCGATTTTATACATATGTCAGTTGCAGTATTTTATAAAACATGTATGTCATAATTTAATGTTTTTCCATATTTAATAGATTAATTTACATCGTTTCTTATTCATTGCATCAAACCACTTTGTGATTCTAGCATTGTAGAAAACCACAAGAGTTTTCCATATTGTCTAGAAAACCACAAGACTTTGATTTCATTTGCACGTGTTTTACTTCATTTATTTAAGCTGAAAAACTTCATACCTACAAAGGAGAGTCTTTGCATTTTAATTATGGTCCTACTTGTATCGAATTTGTCATGTACAGTATTGCCCGAAATAAACAGTACTGAAATTGTAATTGTTTTGTATATTTAAAAAATACATATTATTGACACTTTATTATATGTTCTAAATGTGCACCTCCTCGTTCGAGACAGACTTCATAACGATGTTCTAAGTTTCTGATCATGTTATTGAATAAGGGTTGTCTCAGGGCTGCGAAGAAGACTCTAACGGCATCCTATAATTCATCGATGGTTTGTGGTGCCCGTTTGAAAACGGCATTTTTAGCCATGCCCCAAATGTATGCGTCTGGAGGTGTGAGGTCTGGAGAATGTGAAGGATAAGGGAAGTCAGTAAATCGTGATACGAATTTGCTTGGAAAATGTTCTTGAAGAAATTGACGAATTGCGGCAGCAGTATGGCAAGTTGCCCCGTCCAGCTGAAAAATTGGTTTCGAAATGCCAAGTTACGTGCACGACAGAATTGACGTAGATCAGGGATAAATCGTGTTAAAATTTGTCTGTATCTCTGTTGATTAAGTGTGACTTGCCTACCATTCTCTTCGATAAAGTACGGACCAATGATTCCGTGTCCGGAAACAGCACACCAGACACTCACTTTTCACTATGTAAAGGAACCTCTTGAACCTCATCGGGTCTGGCAAAGCCCAGAAATCGATTTGTGCGACGATTCACATAGCCTGACAAGTGAAAATGTGCTTCGTCTGAAAACCAAACATTTTTCAAAAATTCAGGATTTTCATACTGTAACGCGAGAATTCTGGCGCAATATTCCACTCTACTGCTATAATCCCGAGGATGTAGTTGTTGATGTACCTGAATCGCATACGAAAATGTACCCAGCTCCTTCAGGATTCTTTGAAAGGAAGTTCTTTTAAATCAAGTTGTAACGCTGTCCTTGCCTGGCTGACTTTCGGATTTTCTAAGATTTGCTCAAAACACGTTCATGGTTATTGTTGTTGTTAACTGTCCTGGGACGCCCCGAGTTTCCTTTTCGTTGGCACAATACACTACCTGTATTTCTAAACTTTTCAATAACCTTCAAAACTACAGCATTACTTGGAGAACGTTTATTAAACCTTTGTGTGAATTGATCAGACACGTATAGCAAACTTGCACCATTACGTCGGCCGATTCCGTATTAACGAAAATAATGCTCTACCAGAAACACTTTCTCCTCTGTACTTAACAACATTTTTAACAATTAGGCCCTACTAATTACTTGTTTGAGGTTTACTTGACAGGTCTATACTAGCTAACTTGAGTGTGACAGCGCACGCATAAAAACACCGCCAACTTAGTTTCAGTAGTGTTTATTTCGGGCAATACTGTACTAAAGTGTATTTTTCATTAACATCCGTTTTAAAATGTAAGTAAATAGTTTTTGTGGAAATGTTTCTGTTTCTCAGAGCAATTTTGATCAAGATGTGAGGTGTCATTGATCGCGTGATCAATGTTGCCCCATCTCATCTATGTTACCGCATTTTATATTTGAGAGAAATAAACAGGAAAATATCATATAAGTTTACCTCAATTCTCGTCTGTTCCTAACAGAAATGTCCTATGTACACAAAAGACTTTTGGAGGAGTAGACAATACATTAACTATACCCCTGAAAAGTTAGAAGACGCATTGCACGCAGTGGTAGGTGTGTGCCCAATTTGAGAAGCTTCAAGACGATTTGGCATCCTTTTTGGAACACTTTACAATAAATATAAGGGAAAACACACAAGCAGACCAAATCGCCTAACTATCTTTACGGAAGACGAGGAATTATTAATCTTTAAATCAGCGTCACAGTGCAGACAGGGGCTTCTCCATAAGTCTCATGGACATAAGAATGATGGCATAATATTATTTTGACAGTAAAAGAGAAACTGTCAATACATTCAAGAATGATTTTACTGGTGTTGATTGAACCTATAATCTTTTAAACAGAGAGAAAGACCCTTTCGAACAAAGATTAGCTACTAACATAAAAAGAGCGAGGGCAGCGGTGTCTAAAGAAATTCTGAATACGTTCTACGCTAATTTAGAAGTCGTTATCAAATATCTTCCAAGTTTACACATATTCAAGTATGACGAGTCGAACTATTCCGACGACCAAGGAAAGAAACGAGAAGTTTACAGATGTGGGGTGAAATATTTTGATAAAGTTATGAATCATTCGAAAAGCTGCAGTACTGTGATGATACCCAGGTGTACTCATGGCATTTTATTGCCTTCATATGTGATTTTCATGGGTCTGATCTATATGTCTCCTCGAAAGAGAATGCTCCACGAGGACTTCTGTGCTGTCACAAGTCACGTTGCAGCCTGCGTGCCAGGTCCAACCGAACAGCCATCGAATGGTTTGATGGCTAGATGGAGAAATATTCCGCTTGGATCTTAAGCTGCTTCCCTCCTTTTGTCACACGTTTAGAGGACCGAAAGGCTAGACCTTTACTTTCACATGGACGTCAATATTTTGAATTTGAGTTCACATGCGTGGTTCCGAACTCTACCCATCTCTACCAACCGTTCGACATCGGTTTTTTCAGGCCGATGAAGGACGCTTACGTGCTAAACCTTCAGAATGAAAGTTGCAGAATTTAGGACTATCCACGGTTTCCAAAGAGACATTTGTCAAGCTCTAGGAGAAGACTGCAAACTGCATGAACGCTAAACCTCCACAACAACAATCTGATATGCTCATAAAATGAGCGAACAAACGAAACTTGATTGTCATTTAGTGCTTTCGGTATTCACCCGGTGGATCGCAAACAAGTATTAAAAGATTGCCACGCGAATTCGATGGGAAAGGTCTTACATAAGGCGGAAAGTGCACTTACTGCTATTATGAAGGAGTGAAGATTTGGCGATCCAAGTCTCCTACAAACAAAAAAGAAACGACTGGCTATCGTACCCGGTTGTAGTACATCTACAGCAACAATGGTAGCTGAGAAGGAAGACATGGAACCTGGATGTAGCTCAACCACTGCAGTCATTGATAAAGTGGTGGATAACGATTGTAAGAGCGAAGACGACATCAATTTATTAGAGCTCCAACAATAGATGCATAGCAATTTGCCCTCAAAAACACCGAATGAAGTCTGTGAAGTTGGTCGGTATGTTTTAGCAAAATTTTCTTCGCAGCAGGAAAAGAAAACATACGCATATTTGTGTAAAATAACAGAAACTCATCCAGAGATTATTGTCGCCGGCATGAAATCCATTGAGAAACATAAAATACAATTTAAACTTATGGCCGATGATGTTTCAGTGATCAGAAGTCAAAATATTATTGGAGTTCAAGCCACTCCCACAGAGAAGTTGGACCATGATCTGAACGTATATAACGAATTTGTCACTAGTATTCCAGTTGAAGTTTAGAAATAAGTATGTACCGTTTATTATATTTAACGAGTCAATCTTTCCTGTTTCTTTTATAAATGACTAAATTCCCAAGATTTATACGGTTCCTATTATTACAAGGCATACTATTTGGCTTATTTTAGTTATGTTCCGATTTAACTGCTCTTTGAATAGTCTTCTTTAATAAAATAATTTTTTATCTGATAAATGTTGCACCATTTTATATATTGTTTTGTAGAACCTCAATTATAGAACTTATAAATGGGGGAAAAAATTTCCAGTCACTATTTAAATGGGGTTACTTTCATATTCTGTAAAAAACAAACTGATGATCAAAGGATCACATGAATCAGTATATCTTTGATCGCGTACGTCATTTTTTTTCGAAAATATGTGGTTTTTCAGATTATATTTTTTCAAAATATGTTCTTAAAGTATAGCCGATATGTACTACGTTATTTCTAATCACTGTATTCGCAAAAGAAAATAGATATCGACGCTGTGAAGTTGAAAGGTCGTAACCAACAAAATTGCCAATTTCAGTTTCCTAGACCAGCGTACTCAGAAAAAAAATCTGCGTCGATCTGTCATATTCACACCTCTCTAGGTTAAAAACATTGTCGGTTACGACCTTGATAAACATCTGAATTTTTCTGTGATATTCCTAAGTGTTTTGTCGTAAGTGTCTAAATATTTGTAATTTTGCTTTTACTTTTTGTTGCAACCGTTTAATTGTTCTTATTGAAAGTTATGTTTTCGATACATCTAAAATTAATTTTTTATTTTTAACAAAATAATACTTAATACCTTGATTATTTCTAACAAATGAAAAAATATATGGTTACATCCAGACATTATTTAAAATATTATTAAAATATTTCGGTTACTGCCAAGTACCGACTCAGAATTTACACCGTTCATAAATGATCATTTTATTTTAACACTGTCAGGTTACATCATCACTTTTCGAGAACATTTTATATACATTGAATGCATTTATTATGGCAAATGCAACGTGTGCATGTCGCATACAAGCTTGAGCTTATCCATCACGATTGTTTTGCCGGAAATTGATCGTTTAAATTTTGCGTGGTAGTAAGTAATAAATCTAAGGTGATCTGTTGAACACGTGTTTCCTAGTTGGATTAGTGCTTTTGTTAATGCATTATGCAGTGAAAATTATTTATGCCCAAGTATAATAATTGAAGTAGTTTATAACAAAAAAAGGTAAGGGGCGTTATAATTTTTACTACATGAGATTTATTTGCTGATTTTGTTGTTTATAAATGCACTTTTTCTAGTTATAGTTTCCATTACCTTTGTTCCGTTTATATGTAAATGATTTATAGCTAAATTTTATTTTTGTCGAGTTTGTTGGTTATTTTAAATCCGCCGCGGTATGTTTAAATTTATTAGAGTGGAATTCCAATGGTTTTACTTGAAGCACGCGCCAAGTGCCGTGAGTGATAAAACTCTGTGTGCTATTCCGCATGTGCAACAAGTATCGATTGGAAAATCCACAAAGCGAGAAGACAATCGTTTCGTCGGTCGAATACACCGCATCGCTATTGTACACGTTTTACTTGCAGAAAATACTTTCGTCTTTCGAACTAACCGCATCGCTTTACACGTTCTGCTTAGAACAAATTTGATGAGCCGCTTTGATAAACCGCTATCGTTATAAATGTGCGTCGCTTTACCCGCCAAAAGAAGAGTCGTATTTGTTTCATCGTTTTTTCATCTGCACGGCTGCATAATTAACAAGGTGAGTGCTTTATAGTAAACGCTTTGCTTTGATTAACTGATTAAGAACATTTAATTATTTGTTGTTTGTTACACTATCAATTAAAATTTATACACTCCACTTTTTCTCTCCTAATTAGCTATCGAAATTTACACCGCAATTATTTTACAACCTTTGTCATTTAATTTTAGTGATTTTAGTTTGAAATATTGGGTTGATAGGTAAACAATATTATTGTTCAACCGTTTATTGCAGTTTATTACTTGCTCGTCTTACAAAAGGGATAATGAATGGGGTTTAAAGCGTTGTCAAACAGAGGAATTTCTTGCCAGTTATTAAAAAAAATTGATCTATAATTTGTCATTATTTCACATCATGTCTACACGAAGAATATTTCTCGAAGGTTTGAAAGTGAAACTCAAAAACATGTACAAACGCGAAAGAATTAAGATATTAGAGGATAATACAATAAAACAGGGAAATGAGGTAAGATCAATTTTTTTACTTTTGTTGGGTATTTTTAATTTTCTTCATGAAATTATTTTTGAAATTAGTATCATCATCATTAGTTCTTTAGTCCTGGAACTGGTTAGACGCGTACCACCATTGTTTCCTATTCTGAACTAACTTACACATTTCCCTGAAATTTGCACAGTCTGCATCTATCACTATCTGATCTAGGTCTACATCTACCTCCTTTTTCCTATCTCTGCTTGTAATATATCCCATACTATTCCCCAAAAATGCCTTAGAACGTATACTGCCCCTTCCATTTCTCCTATTTTTTTCCCACAGATATCCCTGTTACCCTACTATTTCTATAACCTATTTGTTATTACTTTGTCTGTCCATGCTATAATCGTCATACATCTGAAGCACAGCATTCCAAAAAGTTTTTCTACTGCCCGTATTTCATAGGCATGCTGTGCTGTGCTCCACACATATGCTTTTAGCAATTTTCTTCTTGTTTCTATGTTTGTTGTCTTTCATAATAGGCGCTGTTCTTTCTTGTTAGATGCAGTTCGGTCCCCTTCTATTGTTTTACAACCTAATACCCCATTTCTTCGACATTCAGTGGTTGTATTTAATACTGGCGGCTCCGTGGCGTAGTGGTATGTGTGTGACTACTACGCCGAAGGCCCCGGGTTCGAATCCCGACACGTTAGGCGAGCATTTTTCACAAAAATACAACCTCGTTCGGATGAGAGGTAATATGGAGGTCCCGTGTGTGTGTTGTCACGCACGTTAAAGATCCTTACTTTGCTTGGAACAGCAAGGGTTCGGAATAATTCAAAATTTTCCAGGTAAAAAGAACTCGTTTCCTGGCCAATGTAATATCTTCGGGTGGAGCATTGGAAAATTACATGTAAGGTTGTATTTAATACTTAAATTTAAAATACCTATTTAATAAATCCTTGCTTTTATTCTTTTCAGGCAGTAAGGAAAGTGCTAAATATAAGTGATTTTGGCAAACGCCAAAAGGAAAATGATAATGAGCGCTCCAGTGGCCAAGAAAGCAGTTTGTTAAGCAGCATAACAGCGGCAGGTATATTAGAATTAGGTAGTTCAAAACAAACTGAAGAAATCGAGTCTGAATTACATTTATAAAAAATAATCAGGTACTGCGTTAAGTTATATTATTTGGTGTCCAGTCAATGTTGTTGAAAGTTGCAATGTTGACACAAAATCATCCGAAAATCTGCATATTATATCAACAATATTGACCAAAATATTATAACAACGAATGAGCTTGATGAAGTCCAAATAATATCAACGGAAAAAGAAATAAAAAATTGGAGGCCAAACAATTGTTAATGGTACGGATAGTGACATCCAGAGTCCTTCAACAGAAAAAGTCCCTATAGTCTGAATTGGAACAATCAAAATGTCTCTACAAATTAAGCTGAAGTAGAAACATCTGAAGGAAAGTTAACATCACTGTTAAAAATATGAACGACTGTGGAACAAAAGCAATATTGACCGATATTGGCATTAAAGCATTGAACGAAGTAGAAAAAAAAATTGACCCTCGAAGACCTTCTAACAGAAGAAGACATATTAAACTATCATGGGCTTGACAGGTACGAAGAAACTTTCTACGACCCGCCTTCTTATGATATTACAAGCAATGAAGAAGAAGGTAAAATTGAAACCAAATTAAATATTACACAAAATGGTCCTCCAAATATTGCAAAATACCCAAATACACGTGTTATGTATCCCCCAATTTACCTATATATTAAATAATAGAATCTAATAGGAATTATTAGAAATTGTTAAATAAATCATAACTCAATTGCAACAATGTAATACAAGGATAAACCAGACAGGTTATTAACAGTTCATGAGAACGGATATGCAACTTTGTACCCGAGACGATAGTGATACTGCAGGTGGCAGGTCACAGACGGTTAAAATATCGCAATTACCTAGAAATAAAATTGAAACAATGTAACAAAGTGTAGAATTAAGAGTAAAGCAGGCATGAGATCTGCAAGTTCCCACAGCCATGTGAGGGAGTAGGGATATTATAAAAAGCCCGGGAGCCCCAGTTGACAGCAGTCAGTCTTCGAACTCCATACTTCGATGTTCAAGCTACTCAAGTGAGTCAGTCTGAGTATTACAGCTTTTGCATTATTGTTTACCTAGGCTACTCACCCTAATATTAGTTCAATTAATTAACTAATTTCGATTTAAAGCTATTTTATACAGTTTGTCAAAATTCCATAATAATTTCTGTTTAAAATAAATAAATTTGTTAAGTTTTGGAAACGTTTTTTTAAAAAACATCGCTCCAAAGGCCTGAACCTTAACTGACGCGGCCGTACGGATGTCAAAAGGGCACTAAGAATTCAAAAATCGGAAGATTGGTGACCAAGAATTTCAAATCGCAATTTTGGCAGAACCCAAACAGAAGTTGGACCAGATACACAAATCGATCGACTCCAACAAACCAAACCAACGCGGACAACGTACAAGCATCGACGAAGTCCATGGAACCATCAAAGAAATCAATGTAAGTTCATTCCTTAAAACCAAATTGATTTTACAAACTATAATTGACATATGCTAGTATAAGAGAATGTTTTTTTTATTATTTTATGTACAGAATTTTATTGTATGCCAATATTTTTTGAAAATAGTTTACAAAGAAAAATTATTTTCAAACGAGAATTTATTTTGAGAAACTTTATATTTAAAGCAAACGAGAACTATTCTATGAGACCTGATTTTAAAGAGATTTTTTTTAAAAGCAAAAGAGACTTGATTTTTAAGAAATTTTTTACAATTATTAAAACAAATCGAAAAATATCCAAAATAACTGGCGCACATTTATTAAATTAATACCAAACGTAACCGAAGTACAAATAATTATTAATACGAAATTAACTAGCGCAAAACGAAAACGCAACGGTTTAATACAGCAAACTAAAAACAGAACGCAAATTAACCACATCATTTAATACCAAAGGCCCAAACGCAATCCTTATAAACAAACGCAACATAAACGATTTACTCAAGACTTAAAAACTTTATTAGAGAAACGCTATTTAAAAAATTAACTTTCAGAACATTTCTATAAATTAAATTACAACCTATAAATAATTACTCCATCACGAAGTAAAATAAAGCGCATAAAATTACGACCAACATTGAACGAAGCTATTCCTAATCGCAAACCTATAAATAAATTACATTACTGAAAAGCTATAATTACAAAGACGTGCATCTTAATTAAATACTCTTTATACGGAGATATCTAAAAATAATTATCAGACGCTACATTTATGCAAGTAATTAACGAAGTGAAGAAGCAAATTATTTAATTCCCACACCAACTGAAAACAACAACCCTTCAGAAAAGTATTAATAACTCCAATAAGTATAATCGCATATTATACAAAAGCATTTACGCAATTAAATTATCAAGAGACTAAACTACATCTTTAAGTAGACATAACTTTGTGATTAAATTACAAAAGGAATAGTGTAACAAAGTAATTAACTGAAAACCTGCAAACCAGACAGACGAGTTAAACGTTTATGCAATTCAATAAACACCCACGGATAAGATATAATTACAATAGACTGATAAAATCGGCAGAACTAAACGAAGATAAAGCCATAACTGACGCAAAACATACAAAGTGAAGTAAGTACTGCGAGAAATTATTTATTCACACCAGAAACTTTCAGGAAGCAAAATTCAAGTTGAGTTTACGATAAATTAACGTCCGCAAAATAAAAACAAGCGAATTCCAGGCTACAGCAATTAACCCAACATTATCGAGTATAAATCCCACAAATTAATTACCGCACCGTATAACCAAGTACAAATAGTGGCAATTACGATTCTATAAATAACCTGACGCAATCTAAACTGGAAATTAACAAATCCAACCAAAAGTAACGATACAAACAGCGAAATAAATCTCAATTTTTACAAAGTTTAAAATTATCAAATGCGAAAGCAACCCTTAACCAAAATGAGTGCAGATATGAAACTTTATTTGGAGACTATTCAATTTTTAATGGCAAGCAAGCTCACCTCATGAATATCATCGGAGCATGTGAAAAGTTTTTGAAAACCTTCTACAAACCCGGTGATAATGAAAGAAATTAATTACTCTTACGCCTAATAATAAGCAAACTGACCGGACGGGCACTAACCTTAATTGCCAGTCGAGATGATCTTGAAGAATGGCAAGACTACAAACGCCTACTATCGCATATTTTGGCGATCAACGTAACTTAAAATGCCTTATACGAGACCTGATAAACCTCAGAATGGAAAACAACCAATCCCCATATCAATTCGGAATGAAATGCTAAGACGTGAGAAGTCTAATCCTAACGAAATTAAAAATGAAAGAACCCGATCAAAATATTCGACATTTAAAAACGAAAATGTATGACAAAATGGCACTCGACACATATATAAACGCTTTACCAGAACGACTATCAAATAAGATCAGATTCCAATGTCCCCAAAACCTAGAACAAGCCATGAACCTGGTAATAGAATAAGAAAATGTAATGTATTACCGCTACAGACTATACAACCCCAACGCGAATAAAAGTTATTCCCCAATAAAAACTATACAAACCGCGAGACAAACCACCACTTAACAAAAATTCACACCCTTCAACGCACAAACAAATCAACCGGGAATTAATAACCCAAATTTCAACAATACGAATTTTAATCAATATAAACCTTCTTCAAAACCAACATTTAACGCAAATCTTATAAAACCCGCATTTCAACCAAGATTCAATCAAACCACAAATCAACAAAGATCAGCATTCAGCGCGAAATACAGCAATAAATAATAATAATAATAACAACCATAATAATTATTATAAACCAACGCCAATGGATACCTCATCTGGTAACACCAGACAAAATACAAAAATAACTCATATACGACCAAACCCTCATCAAAAACGCAATTTTACATCGGAAGAACTATTTCACCAAGAAGTAGAAAAATTTGACATTGACCAGAATAATTACATTCAGCCCAGTACGAACGATGATTCAAAACATGCAGAAACTTATGAACGCGACGAACCATACAAAACTTACGAAGAGGACAACGAAGAAAACTCGTGCTCAAATTTTCAGATAGACCGATTCATAAACGACCGAACTTAATAAACTTAAATAACATAAATCACCTAGTACTACCCTACATAGAAATACCCCACGCCAAATTTAAACTATTAATCGATACCGGATCCTCAAAGACAATTAGCCCCAGAACCGTGATGAATCATTATTTAGATTATGTAGAAAGAGAACCATTTAAAATTAAAACAGCCCATCAAACAACCCTACACCAATTCGTAGCTAACATACCCTTACCGAGAACATTTAATGTAAAAATCAAACATAAATTTTGTATTTTTTATTAGGAGCCAACATTGACATAAAAACCGTTTATTAAGAACGAAATACGCAAAGATCCCCATTAAATTTGAAAACACTCAAATCGAACAAAAATACACGATAGAACCCCGAACGGAAAGAAAAATAAAAATCCCAGTAAACTCAAAAAATAACATAGGAATAATAAATCATATAACATTCCAACAAGGAGTAGAAACCCCAACCGCATTAGTACAAATAAAAGATAATTATGCCACCACAACGATGTTAAATTCAAATGAGTATCCCGCAGAATTATCATTGACAGACCCAATTAACGTAGAAGAATTAAATTTTAACGAAATGGAAATAGACGAAAATTTAGAAAACGTTTAGAACCCAATAGAACATGACAAAATGTTAAGAGAAAATTTAAATAACATTCTACAGTGGAATTATAGCTTAAAATTTTATCATACAGAGTATCCAATTGTTGCTCAATACTTTGCATTCGAACATATTTCGCTTCGACTGCCGAAAAGCGAGTAGCCGTTTTGACATAGTCTTGGATTTTCGTTAAACGAGAAAAATAATCCTATAATTTCTTTTCTAGAGTGTTTCTGGTAGTCATGATTAAATGTTTCTTACGCACAAATAATACTTGCACGAATTTTAGAATAAGAGTATTTCCAAAGAAGAGTTTATTGTTTGTATACAAATACAAATGTTATTGTTTTGAAACGTGTTGAATGACAACGCCATAACGAAGTTATCTGACTGATGTATAAATGCAGTATATTTAAAAGTACACACGTGCAATACAAACTGGAAATTTTATAGCAACTTAATTATCTTTAGAATTAGTGTTATGATTATTCGAAATTACAATTAATGTTGGACATACGTATTTATGTGTTTGAATTGAGGATGTGAGACGAAGAAAGATATATAACGTAGTTCTTAATCCGGCTCGAAGGATAAAAAAACTTGTGTATGCGCCTCTTGGAACGTCAAGGGACGCAAATAAAAATTACCTGGAGTGCAGTAGGCAGTAACCCAGGGGTTGTAAGGTAGAGCATGGACTGTATGGAGTAAAAGAGGGAGAAACATAGATTATAAATACAAAGTCACATAAATACTTAAAAACACTTACCGAAGCACAACCTCTGGAACACTAACGCGGCACCTTTTACTACAGTTTCTGGCCAGAGGTATATAGGAACGGAGTAAGGAAATGATTAGGGCAGGAAAGACATTATAAAAAGTTAATATTGAAAATAAATGAAACACGTTCGAGCTCGCCGATGGCTGTTTATCGACTTTTTTTTAATTATGTTATTCCTTATCTTTAATTGTCTGGCTTGATAACGAATACAACGTTGGGAGAGCGAAATGGCGCGAACATACACCCTTTCTTACATTTCGCATTCAAGATATCGCACAATACTTACTCCAGGCAATTTGGGCTTGCCGATAATGCATAGAACTCTTACACTCTTCATCATTTACAATTCAAGTTATTTACATCCTTTCTGTGTTCAAAACATTTTAAAGGATTTAATTTTTCTATCAGAATTAGAACTAACACCCCAATGCCATACAAAAAATTAGGGATGGTCTCGGGCCCGACGCAGAAAGGTAACCGGCCCGGCCCGAGGCCCGGCCCGAAATGAAAATTGACGGCCCGGCCCGGCGGGCCGGGCCGGGCCGGCCCGACTTTTATTCGGCGAATGAGAAGATACTTGTTTCTGTTGTGTTCAACAGGTAACTATCGCTCTTTTGTTTAATTTAAGAGTATAATGATTTTCAATTACAATCAAGATTCTTGTGGAACATATCGTAGTATATCATTTGATTTTTGATTCTGTTACGTACCTAGACGTAGCCAGAAGAAAAGTAAGTACCAGGCTAACTGTTAAACGTGGAGAGTGGGGGGATTCGCCTACATACCAAAAAGAAATAAAAAACACATCGCCCTCGATGATCTATTAACAAATAAAAATAAATAACGGAATCTGTACAAACAAGCAAGAGCAATAAATTAAGCGTTACTATTTGAAAGCAAACAGTTAGGTGATATGAACAATTTAGTACATTAGATACGAAGTGCGCATCTCGTATTTACACAAAATATAATTAATCAATAGTAAATAAACCTGTGAGAGCTTTTGTCAAGCATTTTTAAAGTTTCACCTAATACTTTTTGTAAAATAACTAATTAGTAGGAAAGAATTAACGTGTGGGAGCTTTTGTCAGATATCTTTTAAATCGTACATAGTACCGTTTGTAAAATAAACTAATCAGTACAAAGGAATAAGCGTGTGTCTGTCCAATACTTTTAACACAGGTACATCACACATGTAGAGCGATAATATCGATTAGCAGCAACGAACAATAGTTCTACAATGTGACGTATCTTGTCACATAACTACACCAAATGTTGATACGGAATATCCTATTGACACAACACACAAAAGGAAACGAGTTGCATACCTGTAGGTGTCCGGATACATAGCTAGAAAACCGTCGGGAGTGAGTCAACGCAGAAACGCCGCGGTATTCAGGATCCAGTCACCCTGGAATCGTAACTATAGCAACGACCTATGGACAAAAGCAGTTGGTCTACAGAAAGGAAGAATTCATTTGGCCTCCAGCTAAAAAAGCAATCCACGCAAGACACCTCCTAGTTGTCGAACATAAAATAAACAGACGTGCACTGCTTTAGAAATAAGGTGACGAATAATGTAGAAAATATGTCGACGCACAAGCTGTAGAAGCAAATTTAACAATGGTTCAAATAACACGAATTCCAACTGCAAATCCTCGCTTATCGAAGCGCGATTAAAACTGGAAAACCCGGGTTTTATCAGATAGTGTGCGACCTTATTTCAACAAGTTTTTACATTGAAACAATAGAGAAAATCATTATAGGCGGTCGTAATGTATACCAAGATAACGGGTACCTGAAACAGGATATAACTATTTAGTTGTTGCATAAACTTGTCGTCTCAAAGCAACTAGATTTAAGTTGAGGAATTTATTCGAGAACGTGTTTATTATTAATTATGTTAAAAGATTTAACAGTAGAAACAGAATTTATTCGAGCGGGTGTTGAATTAATAAGGGAGAAAAATAAGGTAATTAATTTATGCTGAAAATAAACGTAACAATTCTTTAAAAATCCTAAAAATAGGTAACATAGGTACAAAATGTTTAGCAATTTTCAATGTTTATGAAATTGTACGCTTAACGCACCTTTATAACCTTTATAATAAATTTGCGTCCGCTTTATTTTGTCGCTCCTACTTCAAAGAATTTTACTAAAATTACCTACTTGAAATTAGAGAGTTGTTGCAAACTCATTCCAAGCAGACTTTATTAAAAGAATCTTCGAATAAAGTATCCTTTTTTAAAAGTTCGCATCCAATCTAAAGGAGTGTTAGTGCAAGTGTTTTTTCCCTAACTCTTTATTCTGACATATATGTTTAGCATTCTATATCTATAGGTTGTTTTAAAAATGAATAAAGAATTAATCTCTTTTGTGATAAGGTGACCTACATGTTTAACTATATTAGAAAAAATCAAAGAAATTGTATTCACACAAAGATGAACCTTCTTTTATTATTTAAGTCTATTATTTCCCACTGATTCGATAACATTTGTGTGTGTTGTCAAAGTGTTTTCACGGAATACTTTTTGAGTTTACTTTAAGACACTGTTTTTACTTCTTTCCAAGCATATAGCATATCTGTTTTCAAAAGGATTTTTACAGTTTACTTCTAGGAAAAGCATTACAAAACAGCATCCTCGTATTTAGAGCGTTGACGTTTTATATCTTTTTCGTGTTATAAACTTGGACATTATATTTCTAAATTTAATTACGGAAACAACACTACAAAAAACCATTTATTTCGCTATATTTATACACAAAGCAGACAATTAAATGTAAGTTTGTACGTTAGGCATTTGGCATATGTCAAAATTAAGGCGCCTTAAATAAAAGCATTCCCTGCCTGTGTTTAAATTAAATAAAGGTGTCCTGTATTTTAATAAAGTACAAACATTAAAGGTGTAATTGCGCATGTGTAAATGTCAAATAAGGGAAACTTTATTAAAAAATTGGTCAAATCAACTTTGCAATAACTCTCTAGTGTTTTAGGCGGTAGACATAAACTATACACGCGATTGATAATATCGACGTTCGCCGCATGATTGAGATTTGGAGTATATACATATACATATATAAATCGTGCAAACTTTTGAATTATGAATAAATTACCTAGTTTGATGTTCTTGGGCATCTTTAACTTGCCTAAAGTACAACATGAGGAACATTAAATAGGACTAGAAAAAATATTCGGTATAAGTAGTGAGTTATAATATCACGTTTCCTTTACACTAGACAAGACGAAAAACTGATTATTAATGGGTTCATGAAGACACTACGTGAAAATATAATTAAGAACGTTTACTTACTCAATGTGAGATAGAAGTGAAGGGACGATGGAGTACTTACTCGTGCGTTTTTCGGCCCGAAAAGTTCGGGCCGGCCCGAGTCGTTTGGCCCGGCCCGGCCCGAAAAAAGATAGGCCCGGCCCGGGCCCGGCCCGAATAAAGTAGTCAACGGCCCGGCCCGGATTCGAGCCCGAAATCGGGCCGGGTTCGGGCCGGGCCGGCCCGAAAGCCTGAGCCCGAGTCCATCCCTACAAAAAATAGATAATTAAAAATGGAGTAACCAACACAAACGGCTTGTTCTAGGCTCATTCGATAAATGTTAATATTACACACTGAAAGAGAATAAAAAAACACACTATATCTCTATCGAACATTTTTATCTATCGTTTGCTGATTAAGAGTTATTAACTTTTTTGCATTTTTAAATTGGTTTTTTGTATTTTTCTCAACTTTTCATTTTTATGCTTACCTTTCAACTTTCCACCGTCGATAAATTCTCATATTTAAAAAAAACAGATAAAAGTATCCCCATGTACGGTATTTAGTTTTCGAAATATCTAGATACCTATCCATAGACTTTTTCTAAAAAAAAAAGCACGTGCAAGATCAACAGATAGAACGCTTAATTTTTCCCATTTGAGCGTTTCTCGATCTCTAATAGCATGCAAGTTACTAACAGTGAAAATAAAAATAAACTCACCCTATTCAAAGACTTAATCATAGGCTAAATACTACATATGTGTTAAATATCGTAAATTCGATGATAACGTCATCAATCTTAAGTACAGTAAAATTTTTAGTATTTGACCTCAAAAAAGCACACAATTTTTTTGCTAAATTTTACATAACTTCTAGGCCGAACAATTTTCTCGAATTTACAAATTATTAGAAAAATCGATAAATGCCTATCATCAGTTAATAGGTGCCCAATGTCCTTGTGATGTAACTTTATCTTTAGTTCGGCATTTATTAGTAACACCCTACACCCTTAGATGTTTGCAAAATTAAAATATCTTTAGAATAATACGTTTCAGTAACAAGCTACAAATACAGTTTCATTACCTTGTATTGCTTCAGCAGGACAATGGTATTACACTCCTGTCCTGGCAGGAATTCACCCCTTGCTATGATCACAAACGCTAGTCGTTGTTTACACGCACCCTTCCGTACCTACCCGTTTAAAACATAAAATCGTACACTATCAATATCCATTATAAAACACAATCTAGACCGCACATGCACATTTATTTACTAAACACACTATTACGTAAAAATTAGCGGTGCATCGAGCTTACTTTAAATACAACGTGCGCTTTTAAGATTTATAACATAAACATAACAGCATCACGCAACACAGACGACTAGATATTGTTTTGTATAGGAAAGGTTTGTTTTGTTACAATTGCGCAAGCGCAACAATTATAGACTTGGAATCGTTCACGAGCTGTGCTGTGCTAATGACTTCCTATAATTTTTTTGCAAATAGGAGAATTTGTGTTAGATTAGGAAGTGGGAAAATTAAAATAAAAACGTTATTTCGAACGCGAATGAAGTATGGAATAACTAACGGCACGGGCTACTGATAATTACTGGATGCCAAGATCAAGCCTACGCGCTTTGCAAGAAATTAAAATAATTATAATTTGATTAGATTATGGCCAAGTAGACCGTCTGATTCACACTGCCGCAAACAATTAACCTAAATAACATCCTAAATCACCTCAGAATACATCACTCGTGCTTTGCATTACCATCAAATGTGCGTTACTAGGAGAATCTAAATGGTGGAACCGAGTACGTTAATTGACTTTTCGAATCCAAATTGCGTATTAAATATTCTGCATTTAATCGTGTTCCATTTAGTCCTGATGTTTATTTAATTTAATCAATTGTAACATTATTCAAGGGTGAGATTATTACACCTAAATGCTCAGTATAATTCATGTGGGTTAATTGAACAGTTTCCGGTATTTGCAACACTAAGTGCATCCTTCACTTACACAATGTGTCAATTTGAAAACTTCCTACTTCTAATATTTTGTTCAGAGTAAATAATATCGAAATTTGGAAAGACACTTTGTTATGTGTAAAAACCGTCTACGATGAACTCTTACGCACCGCTAGAAAATCATGGCAACATGTTTGAAACTGTCCTGGAGTGCCTAAAAACTAATTAATAACAAAAAAAAATGTAGGTCGTACACTATTTTTCAAATTATTACTGTTTTAATATAGCACTAAACTAAACTCAAGAAAAATAAAATCATTGACGGAATAAATATTTGACCCTAACCATAAACAAATATAGGTACATGGTATACATTATAAGGCGGCTCCCGGGTTCGAATTCCGACACGGTCCGCTTGAAAAATGTTAGGCGAGCATTTTTCATAAAAATACACCCTCGTTCGGATGAGAGATAAAATGGAGGTCCCGTGTGTGTGTGTTGTCACGCACGTTAAAGATCCCCACCTTGCTTGGAACAGTAAGGGTTCGGCAAAATTCAAAATTTTTCAGGTAGAAAAACTCCCTTCCTGGCTATTGTAGTACCTTCGTGTGGAGCATTGGAAAATCACATGTAAGGTATACACTATAAACTATGTGGATATTGACATAACTCTTGTAAATTATATTTCATACAACATACATTATATGAGCTGTAATATTTGCCATTAAACACATGCAAAACCACAATTTAACAGAAGTAGTAATATACTCTTTGATCTCTAACAAGAGTTGAGGAGCTTACTGGAAACGCAATAAAATCGTAATACCTGAAAATTGTTTAACAAAAAACTCACATAAAAACGTGTCATCAACCGAAACAGGTGAAATTAACCTCAAAAACTTGATATGTAAATAAATATTCTATACAAATAATACTATTCATTTTGATATTTACATTTATATTATACACTACATTAATGGCACTGATGCTTTAGGAGAAACAGAGCAAGCAATTGCATTACTTATAATAAAAACGTTATATATGAGTTGTATATCGTTAGCATTTAATATACTGCAGTCTTTAATGACATTTCCAACGAACTTCGTTCGTTTATTAAATCTATTTGTCTGTGTGTCTGTCTGTCTGTGTGTCCGAGGCCTTTTTAATGGTCGGACATCAATGTGTGATACATCAATCGATTCAGCTCGGTGTCCAGAGCTTAAGTTTTGATGTCAGTTAAAATCGGGCCACGGGGACGCCGAGCCCCCGGGAAAATCCACAGGAATAATTAAAATTTTAAATAAGTTTAAAATCAATATGCGACACATATTTGAACAATTTATGGCATTTCATGCCAATTATTCCAATATTATAGACATTGTTTAAACTTAAATTTTGATTACCGAAAATAATTAGATTCATATAAAAAAAAAATTTCTTATCTTATTGATGAGAACTAATATATAGCTTTTAAAATATTTATTCAATAAAATAAAATATATTAAAATGTCTCTTTTGTTGTTTATAAATTTTTGTATTTTATCTGAATACTTATAATTATTACAACATAATAATTTTAATTTCTTTAAATTGTTTTAAAGTAAGTCTACATTTGGAAGTTCGTTGCGACAATGCCTTGCATTTTCAACTTGTTTATGATGAAGCACATTCAACAGGAGCAACAACACACTTTTTGATGTCATAGTTTGGGAAGCTTGCTCTAAACACATTTATATCATCATTATCATTAGCCGCGTGAAGTTAGCCACAACTACGAAGCACTAATAATTTTATGTCGGCTTTTTGTTAGTGCTTTGTTAGTGTTTCTTAGTGCTTTAAAGAAAAATACAGCCACACCTACCGCTAAGTAGTTATTGCATTTCAAAGTTCTGTGGCTGATTACGCACTTAGCCACAACTCGGAAGCACTAATAATTGTATATTGGTTTTTTGTTAGTGCTTTGTCAGTGCTTTTTAGTGCTTCTAAGATAAATTCAGCCACACCTGCCGTTAAATAGTTATTCGACTTCAAAGTGGCAGTAGCTGATTTCGCATCCAGCCACATCTCGGAAGTACTAATAATTTCATACGGATTTTTTGTTAGTACTTCGTTAGTGCATCTTAGTACTTCAAACCCCAGTCCAGTCACCTCCGGTTTCGGAAATATCCCACCTCAAAGTTGATGGAAGTTGGCCACTTCATTTCTTGTGATGGAAGCACTAATGGCTTGACCTTGCAAAATCGTTAGTGCTTCAATAGTGCTTCTTAGTGCTTCAACGCCCAACCCAGACACACTTTCGGTTTCAAAAATATCACACCTCTAAGTTACCGGAAGTTGGCCACATCATCTCTTGTTATGGAAGCACTAATGATCTGGCTTCGCAAATTCGTTAGTGCTTCAATAGTGCTTCTTAGTTCTTCAACGCCTAACCCAGACACACTTACGGTTTCGGATATGTTATACCTCAAAGTTGACGGGAGTGAGCTACATTCTACCTTGCATATTGCGCAGGGTTTCATAGTAGTGCGTCTCTAACAAGAGATGGCGTAGTTCTCCTGATTTATTCCCCATAGATTGTTTCCTTTGAGAATATATTAAAGAGAAATTATTTAGGAATAAGCCGACCACTCCTATGGTTATGTAAAATAGTCTAAGATATGCATTCGTACCGATTGATTAGTACTTGCTATCAAGAGTGAATACTGCTGTTTTGAAAAGATTGTATTATTGTGTTAAAAAAGGTGGACATACATATTTGATCATTTAATTTAATAAATAATGACCCTTTAGTTTTATTGTTTACAGAATATTCTTTTTGATAATATGTTGTTTGTTTTATGATGAGCTCTTTTTGGTTCTGTATAGATCATTTCGGATTTTTATTAGTGATCGAGTCAATTCCGTTTCTGACAGCAGCCTACTAACCGAAAAATTCAACGCATTTACTAAAAAATTACTTTAAATGCCTATTTTTCTTGAATTACACTAAGCGAGCCTTATAGCAAAAGGAAGGTTGTTAACACATCTATCGATTGGTGTACAAATATACAGGGGGTTTCATTTGAAAAATATCAGAAGAGCACTTTTTAGGTTTTTTAATTATGAACTAATGTAAAGGTCAGCCAGGTTCGGAAAAATTACACTTTAAGGTGAGAGAAGGTCATAAATGATCTGATACGGCAACATTTTTAGAACTTGGCTAAAGGTTCAATATGCTTCGAACTCTAACCCAACCACACTTCCGATTTGGATAGCATTTGACCTTATAGTGTGAATTTGGTGGGTAGTTATTCAATTACTATTTGTTAAGATATTTGGCTTTTTTTCATATTTTATGTTTGGTAACTAGTTTAGCAATTGTTAATTGGGTTCGTGCGATTGTTTCTGATTTACTGTCAGGTTAAATTGATCTTCGTTAGTAAGTCAAACTCGCTAAGCTGCTTTTTCAACACAGCTTTTTAAATTTCAATTGTCCAGCAAAAAGACTGGTCACTATTACAATCTCTTCCTGAAAGGTTTTTGCTGTTTTGCAAGTACTTGATATTGTCCTACGCGTTTGTATTAAGATGTAGTTCATTTGGTTCTTATAATTTCCATCTGGCGATTGCTAGATATATAAGCCTGCGATTGTGTTGCTAACTGTTAGATTCTTCTCAGCAAAAAAGTTCAACAGTCCTACGAGTTTCTTTTTTTCACCTATTCCATATTTCCCAACTGCACGTCTATCATTGTCTCTGGTGCACCCTATTCCTAACATTAATCACCTAAAATGATAATTAATTCATTACTTAATGATATTGACGAGGTATAGGTTTGCATTGCAATTTGTGCGTCTTCAAGAATATACCTATATCCGCGGATTAAACATAAGCAAGTTGGCATTGCTTGTTACGTGCCGAAAATCGGCACTAGACATTTTTAAATAAGTGTAAATATGTGAGAATTTAGCGCAATAAAATTAAAAGACTTGTTGCGCGTATTTCCGTTACTTCAGAAGTGCGTTGGGCGAGTTTTGCGTCAACGCGTGTGGAGGAAGAAGAGAGAGGGGAATTTCCGAAAGACTCGTAGGGACTTGCCTCCGAAACGCGAAGAAGAGTAGTTGGTATGGCATCTTACCGTATCTTTTTGGGTTATGTAGGTCCCTTCTGCCCTTATCGTTCCTCAAACCCGTTCCTTATCGTACCTCTATATAGGAAGAAGAAAACCAAATTGGAATTTGGATGCAACCTGGCTCGAGATCCACGACCCGAGAAATATTAGCGAATCCACGGAGCCCCGCAGCCGTTAGCATGGAGTAATTCTGAAGGAAGCCGCCGCTATCATGAAGTGATCCCGAAGGAAACTCTACATGTTCACGTAAGTACCCCTTAGGAGTCTTGTAAAATTTGTATATTTTAAAAATGTGTTGCAATAATTTGCATATTATGTGACGTCATCGAAATTTGCGCGTCGATTTCCACATTATGTAATATCGTTACCAACTGTCTTTTGTGACGCGTGTACCGCGTCGACGGGGCGGTAATAATGACGCATTCAACGTGGTTTTTGGTTGTAGTATTTGTTTTCTGATTGTTTTTATGGTTTATAATGTATTAATTAACCATATTTATAGCTTTTTCATTTAAAAAAAATAAATAATTATGTACATTTTAATACCTGATAACTATGAAATCTAGGGTGGTAGCACTGTGTTGCTAAGCAACGTTAATGATATAAAGTGACATGACAGCTGTTATGATAATTTAACATAAACCGCCATATTGACTATTGAAATTCATGGTATATATTTTTTATATATAATGTTTTGCTAATCCAATTAATTCTCTGTAACTTTAAAAGTAGTGTCCTTCGTAACTTGAATTGTCTTAAATGAGTGCTTGGGTTGCTTTGAAACGGAATTAAAAGTGTTTTTCTTTCAGCAGTGTACTTACATACATGTTTGCATCATATAATTTTGAATGTAAGTATTTCTAATTATAAGTATACAGCTTATTTTCTATCCACTATGAAAAAGAAGAAAAAATCTTTTAAAAACTGCCGTCAAATGTAGTTAGAATAATCCCTTTACTTCTGAAATTTTTTTTAGTCTATCTTAACTTGACTTTCAGATCAATTTTTAAAGCTACCGTTTAAATAACACATATAAGGTAACTTTCTATAATTTTGAGTGTCTTTTTATAACCTAAATAATCAATTGCAAATTACAATTACCTACATAACAAAATTCCATCTCCAAATATAGATTTTATAATTAACTCAGTTTTTAGTATGTCTTTTAAAGCGTTATATTAATCTAATGTTGCTATATTTGTTCCTCTAAACACTATCTTGCTTTGATACCGCTCTAAAAGTGTTTCCTTAGTAATTTAAATAGTTGTAATCTACAAATGCCTTTTTAAAGAAAACTTTGCCTCCAAATACAGTTTATGCAAGTATCTAACCATATCCTTTACCTTTCAAAACGTTGTAATAAACTGAATCTTTTTATATCTGCTCCTTTAAATACTGCAATATTGAAATTGTCGTTAACGTTTTATATTTAAGTTCATTTACGATAGTTGTTGATTATTTCCGCGATATCAAAAGAATATTTTAATAATTTGGAATACTGTTCTCTTTATACATGTATCGTAGACTATTTCTTTTGTGTAGTGAGTATGATTTTGTCTTGATTGCATATTTTTTCAGATATATCAATATTTCAACGCAGCATTTTAAGATCCATTGAACGAAATTTACTGTCTAATTTGGTCGCCCAGCTGTATATAAGTCTAGACGAGACCCCATCAAAGGGCTGGTCGCTCAGTTTTACGTAACTATAGATGAGAATTTGGTTGGCAAGTTGTCGTTTTAGCAATTTGTAAATCATTTTTTTAAGAATGATGTTGAAATTTTTCTTCATTGGTTTGGGTGAAACTCAAACGAGAGCTTCTCATCCTAGTAAATATATGTGTTACAAGATATCTTTCTGTCCTTCAACAATTTTATCAGTGAATCGAGTTTGGATTAGTGTTATCTCTTCACATATCGATTTAAGCCACACAAGATGGCATAAAATTGTTTTTAAAATCGTTCAACCCTACGTACATCTAAAAGTTTTCACGTTTTATTTCCTTAACAATGTATCTAATGTTTTTAGTCCCCACTATCGATTAGTTAACTTTAATTACTTATTCCCTCTCTTATACAGAATATACCTTTTACATTTTTAACTTATTTACCTTAAATTAGCTATCTTTTTCCTTTTGGTTGACTATCCCTTGAATTTACCGTTAGTTATATATCGCTTTATTCTCTAGATTCCCCAGTATAACTCTGTCGCTTCATTTAATTAATCCTCGAACTTTTCCTACAATAGAGTATTTGGTTTTTAGTATTTATCTTACATCGTTTAGTTGTGTGGTAATTGTCGTAACTTTGGTTGTAATAACTCATTGAATTTTTATGATTGGTTTTAGCTGATGAGTGGATGCTTTCTTCTTTGGGCTCACATAGGAGACGCGGCCTATGCCATTGTAAGAAATAGTTCATATTCGCAGTTACAAAAAACTAGGACTTTCTATTCCATGTGTTTTTCTTCTGAATTATTACAGCCGCCCACATTATCCTATATAATTATTTGTTTCTTTTCCTACTAAATCACCATAACTTTTTTTTCATTGTTTTTTATTGAACTTTGTGGTGAGGTGCTATCGCTTCTTATGGATATCTTATTAAATTCTCGGTTGTTTTAACATATTGGGACAGTGTGTCTGTATTTAATTGCTTATAATTAGGCATCTTTGTGTGTTTAGGGCGTTACCGTTTTAAAAAATTATCTTGAAACAGTTGGTTTTTCGTGTGATTGTATCTGTAGTGATACTTTTAAGTTGTTGTGTCAACTTTTGTCTGATTTTCTTATCGTAGTGGATGCACTCGTTAGGAAAATGATTGTACTAGTTCTCGTTAAGAGTCTAGTGAATTTTTAAAGTTATGATATACCTAAACTTGTCGGATTAATATCGCAAGTGGTTCTTCAGACCGATCTGTGTTTTAATAGGGACAACTCTCTACCTTCTCTCGGACGCTTGTCCAAAAACTCTACTTTTTCGTATCCTGCTGTCTCCGTTTCTGCCTTATCTTCATTCGGTAGATCTGTTCTCGTCCCGGAACACCCGTATACCATATAAGAGTGATTTTTTCCTCACTCCGGGCTACTGACTATATTGGCTGGTTGAGTAGTGCTTTGCTATCCACTTTTTCTGTCTCTATAGCTCAATGCGAGCCCTTCCTCTATTTTTTTCTACCTGGAAGTGCCTCTTATGCATTCCAAATGCCTACCTCCCTCTTTCTGCCGTTCCTATTTCTACTGCCTTTTCATTTCCGTTAGTCACCGTGTGGTTGCGCGGGGGGTTTTCACAGACCCCTGGACCACGTCTCTGGGAATCTTTCGTGAGGTCATGCGGTGCCGCTGTCGGCGCACCTGGTTGCTAACAGTGAAGGTATGGATGAGTGTGTGAATGTGTGAGTGCATGAGTATATATAAGTATCGTTGTATATCGTATCGATATCGGCTAATTATATCACCGATATCAACTAACGCCGGGTGCAGGGATGCACCCAAATGCCTTTGCCGGTCCCTCGTGCCGTTTACTGCAAACGGGCCTGCTTCACAGGTTGCTCTTTTTAGGGGGTACGAGAAATTCCCATTTAACGGCTCCAAGGAGCCACTCTATCGTTATCTTATCTATTATCTTTGATAATAACTTAGGTTAATATCTTTATCTTATTTATTATCTTGAATAATAACCTTAGTTTAATATCGTTATCTTACCGATTACCGTTAATAATAACAATAGTTTAACATCGGTATCTTATCTATTATCTTTGATAATAACTTAAGCTCAATATCGTTATCTTATCTATTATCTTTGATAACAACTTGAGATCTTGTTTTATCTTTTTATCTTCCTAACGTTTGGTATTTATGACCAGACGTGGGAATTATTTTTCTTGAATATTAAGTGAAAAAGCTAACCTGATGGTAGAAATGTAATTTGTTAGGTTAGCAATGTAAGGATTTAGTAAGATGGTACGTTTGGCAAATTTGTTGATTCACAACCGTGTCATGAACAAGTTTTGATGTATATTGTTTATTAAACCAGAGTACCAGTAACGAAAAATTTGCTAGAGTGTAGAGTAACTCACTCTTATGAACATTTATAAATTTGGGCACTTTTATGCCAACAAAGAAACAGTCTAGATGCAACGCTCATGTGCGTCTACACGTAAGAAACTGTAATGTTAGCTTTAGGTTAGTATATAGGTTAGGCGACTTGTCGCATTTGTTTTAGTTTAAGTAGTGTTTCATGCTCCCCGACAAATTTGTGCTGTCGATTATAACTGCGCCACACCAAGGACTCGTTTGTGCACTTTTCCGTTTCCTGGTAATCCGGAAGACGTGTTATTGGTCGAAAAAACCAGGTGGCGCCTCAATAAACATTTTGTAGGATTTAAGTTAGGATTTATGTAGGGTGGTTAGGATTTAGATTTTTAGATGTTACTGTGCTAACAGTCATTTTCTTTTTTTTTAAGTTTTTTCTCTTATGGCATTGTCGTGATTGTTACGTGCCGAAAATCGGCACTAGACATTTTTAAATAAGTGTTAATATGTAAGAATTTCGCGCCATAAAATTAAAAGACTTGTTGCGCGTTTTTCCGTCACTTCAAAAGTGCGTTGCGCGAGTTTCGCGTCAACGCGTGTGGGGGAAGAAGAGAGTGGGGAATTTCCGAAAGACGCGTAGGGACTTGCCTCCGAAACGCGAAGAAGAGTAGTTGGTCTGGTACCTTACCGTATCTTTTTGAGTTATGTAGGTCCCTTCTGCCCTTATCGTTCCTCAAATCCGTTCCTTATCGTACCTCTACATAGGAAGAAAAAAACCAAATTGGAATTTGGATGCAACCTGGCTCGAGATCCACGACCCGAAAAATATTAGCGAATCCACGGAGCCCCGCAGCCGCTAGCATTGAGTAATTCTGAAGAAAGCCGCTGCTATCATGGAGTGATCCCGAAGGAAGCTCTACATGTTCAAGTAAGTACCCCTTAGGGGTCTTGTAAAATTTGTATATTTTAAAAATGTGTTGCAATAATTGGCATATTGTGTGACGTCATCGAAATTTGCGCGTCAATTTTCACATTATGTAATATCGTTACCAACTGTCTTTTGTGACGCGTGTACCGCGTCGACGAGACTGTAATATGCTCTCCTCAACATCAGTAGAGATTTAGTCCTATTTAATGAAAGGTGTGGTTTTTCTGCCTATACTTGGATACCAGAGCCTTGTTCATTATTTAGCAGGGTGCGCCAGTGTACAGGTGCGAACTACACATCTCAGAGGTGAGATATGATGCTCTACTGATGTTAAACGTCGTTTCTTAGATTCTAAATGATGCCAACTAGCAATAAACTACAGTCAAAATAATTCAATAAGGATACATTTTTGCATGCTTAATAAATATTAACAGATTTTTCATTCAATACGCTAAGATTGAATATTGTTAATATGATAACAATCGACTTCAAACTTTTATCTTAAAACATACATTCTACTATTCTCATTCAATAGAGCTGTATACAATTATAAAGGTTACGTCTAATTCAAAATTTTTTATTTATATATTGTAGCAACAACTCATTTAATTTTGGTATTATTAAGAAGCTAGTTGTATTTAATTAATTTATGTTATCTTAATAATAATAATAATAGAGATTAAATAGAATTTAGAAGTTGTGTTTTGTACTTTATGCTAATAAAGTTTCAGATAGTAATTACCCTATTCCGTTTCTTATATCTTTCGCCTGCGAGAAACTGCATACTGCATACCAAATTGATTAATTAAAACCTGATTGCAGACAATTTTCGATTCTATAACTAACAGCAGAGACTAACTGTGGAAGTTCTACTATTTCATTGCAGATAGATTAATAAAAACATGTATTAGTTTAGTAGAGGAGTTAGCTACAGATGGTTTAGTAACTAACTACAAGCTGTAAGTGTTTACAGAAAGATTGCAACTAAATACACTAAAATATCTAACACTGCAGGAAGGATCAATTATAAACTTCAAAGTGTCATAACAATTAAGAGTAAATTGTAACTGCTTTCTTGTATGAAGCACGATGAAACACTAAAAGCTACAGCTACAAATTCATTTGTGCTTCTGAGCTGTGGATGAATGCGAAGATAACAACAGTCAACTTGAAGTTTTACAACGATGTACAAGGTTGCCTTGTTTAAAGCACTGTGCTGCACTAACGAAGCACCAAGAATGTTTCAAGTTCAGATCATTAGTGCTTCCATAACAAGAAATGGCGTGGTCAATTTCTAGCAACTTTAAGGTGTGATATTTCCGAAACCGGAAGTGTGGCTAGGTTGGGCGATAAAGCACTAAGAAGCAATATTGAAGCACTGATGATTTGGCGGGATCAGATAATTAGTGCTTCCATAACAAGAGATGATGTGGCCATCTTCCAGCAACTTCGAGGTGTGATATTTCCGAAACAGGAAGCGTGTTTGGGTTGGGAGTTGAAGCACTAAGAAGCACTATTGAAGCACTAATGATTTTGCTAGGTAAGATCGTTAGTGCTTCCATAACAAGAGAGGATGTAGCCAACTTCCAGCAACTTTGAGGTGTGATATTTTCGAAACCAGAAGTGTGGCTGGGCTGGGGTTTGAAGCATTAAGATGCACTAAAAAAGTACTAACAGAAAATCGGTATGAAATTATTAGTGCTTCCGCGTTGTGAGTAAGTAAGTAAGTAAGTGAGTAAGTCAGCCGCAGAACATTGAAATGCAATAACTACTTAGCGGAAGGTGTGGCTGCATTGTTCTTTGAAACAATAAGAAGCACTAACGAAGCACTAACAAAAACCCATATAAAATTATTAGTGCTTCTGAGTTGTGGCTAAGTACGAACTTAGCTACAGAACTTTGAAATGCAATAACTACTTAGCTGCAGTTGTGGCTGCATTTCTCTTTGAAGCACTAACGAAGCACTAACAGAAAACCAATATGAAATTATTAGTGCTTCAAAGTTGTGGCTAACTTCACGCTGCTATCATCATTAGGTTTTTAGTCCTGGAACTGGTTAGTCGGGTTCCTATTCTGTGCTAACCTACACATTCCCACAGTCTGCATATTTCACTATCTGTGTGCAATTATGCCTACCTCCTTTTTCCTATCTCTGCTTGTAATATATCCCGCACTACTCCCCAAAAATGTTTTAGAAGGTATCCTGCCCTTTTATTTCTCCTATTTTTTTCCATAGATATCTTTATTCCCCTACTCTTTCTATAACCTCTTTTTTATTAACTTTGTCTGACCATGCTATATCCTCATACATCTTAAGCACAACATTCCGAAAGGCTTTAACCGTCCGATTTTCTGTCTGCTTCTTCTACTGCTCCTATTTTATGAGGTACTGTGCTGTGCTCCACACATATGCTTTCAACAAGTTTCTGCTTGTTTCTGTTTGTTGTCTTCGAACATAACCGCTGCTCTTTCTTGTTAAATGCAGTTCGGTTCCCCTTTTATTGTTTATAAATATATACCCAATTTCCCCGATATTCAGTAGTATGTGAAGGGGATTAAGCTTCCTGCAGCTACCAAGATCTCCCAACACTTGAATATTTGCCGAATTAATAGTTTTCTAATATATTCTTTCGCATAGTCAACATTAGTTGAAAATATTTCAAAACCAACACCTGTAGTTGTTTATAATGATCATCAGATTTAAGTACAGCTATTTTTTTCGTCATTAGGTTTTCTATCTTCGAATTAGTCGGGTGCGTACCTCTATTGACTTCTATTCTGAGCAAGCCTGCATATTTCCCTGAAATTCACACAGCCTAGAACTTTCACTATCTGTGTGCAATAGTCTAACTTAGGCCTACCTCTACCTCTACTTCTCTTTTTTCCTATCTGTGCTTCTAATATATTCCGCACTATTCCCTCATGCCTTAGTAAGAAGCCTATCATCTTATCTCTCCTATTTATTACCGTTTTCCACATACTTCTTTTTTCCCCTACCATTTTTAGTACCTCTTTATTCTTAACTTTGTCCGTCCATTATCTTTATCATACGTTAGTAGTACCACATTTCAAAGGCTTCTGTCTTTTTTCAGCCTGCTTCTCCTATTGCCCAGGTGTCACAACCCTACAGTGCTGTGCTCCACACATATGTTTTAAACATTCTTATCCTTGTTTTTATGTTTATTGTCTTTGAGCACAGTAATTGCTTTTTTTTGTTAAATGTAGCACGACCTTGTGCTAATTTATGTCTTATATCTTTTGCGCTCTTCCCATCTTGCGTTATTTGGCTTCCTAGGTAGCAGAAATTCTTAACCACTTGTAAGTTCTCGTTACCTATTTATATTCTAGTTTTTAATTTATTTTCCCCTTCTTTGCATACTAATACTTTAGTTTTATTTTTGTTAATTTTCATACCATATGTCTCTGTTAGAACTGTTTCCATTTCATTAAAAGCAGCTTCTAACTCTTCCTTGCTAGATGCTAATACCGCTATATGGTCTGCAAATCTAAGCATATCGATCTTTTGTCCCTACATAATAATTCCAAATATCTTCTTGTATTTGACAGTATTCATAGCCTCTTCCATGTACAAGTTAAAAATTAATGGAGATAGGGAACATCCCTGTATCACTCCTTTCCTAATATTTACTTCTCTACGTTCCTGCTCTAATTCTATTACCGTTGTTTGCTCTTTGTATAAGCTATGTACTATCCGTTTACCCCTAAAACTTGTTACATTTATTTTCAACGCACAATCATAACATTTCTAGTCTAATCTATTCATGCTAAAAACGAAAAGTTGTTCGATGGTTAGATGGTTTATATCCGGTATATTTTTTTCTCTACAATGAATACGCTTTCTAAGAATTCCGCAGCTCAAACCCATTGTGCTTTAAAAACGAAACTTTATGCTATAATTAATTAGTCGAAACCTTGTTGGAGGTGTTAGTTGATTTGTTAAACATTTCGATAACATATAATTACTTTCTCTATTGTTTCATTCTAAATCTTCGTCTAAATAGTGTATCGAACTATTCCGATAAAACCGTATTTTCCAGTTTCAATCGTTCGATAACGCAAATGTTTGCATTTCAAATTCGTGTTATTTAAACTCATTTTTGAACTTGACCCTGCAGCTTGTGCGTTGAGATGTTTGTTGCATGATTCGTCACCGTACTTTGAAAGCAATGCACGCTTTTTTTTGTTCGACAAAATAGAGATGGCTTGCGTGTATTGCTTTTTTTAGCTAGCGGCCAAAGAAGATCTCTTTTTGTGTTGGCCCGAATGTTCGTTGCCGTGGAGCAGCTGTTTTCTTTTTTTGGTGGATCCCTACTGTAGTTACGATGGCTTTTACGTCGCTGTGTTGACTCAACCCCCACGGTTGGTCAGATAAGTATCCTGACGCATAGAGGTATGTGCCTTGTTTTCTTTTATACATGTCAAGAATTTTTATTTATCAACGGTTGATGGTGTGAAACCAGTTCACCATACCTGTTGAACAGCTGGCGGCGCAGGTGCTTATGGTTATACTTTGTTAGTTCATACTATAACGTGGCTTGTATTTAAGGAATACATTTAACATATATGCTATTGAGAACATCAACATTCGCTATTTTTAATTTTAACATTTATGCTATTGAGTAAATTACATTTAATGCGTAAATTTAACGCCCGTACTATTGAGGAAATCTACATTTAAAACGTGCTATTGTTATTGACAAAATCGAAACATTAATCTTTTTTTTTTGTTTCACCGAATTTTATTACATGTTAGCCGCGAAATGCGCACTTCTTGGATCCACTATTAAATTTGTCCTTTACAATATCACTAAAATTTAATACTTTTATTTGTCCATGCGAATCAATAAATTTTGTTTTGTTTTTATTTATTTTTAGTTGTTAATAGATAATCGTGGACGATGTGCTTAATTTTTTCTGTGCTTTATTTTTATTTATTTTTTTGGTATTTAGGTGAATCCCCCCACTCTCCGCGTCTGATAACTAGCCTAGGACTTACGTTTTGTTCGGGTACGTCATTGTACGTAGCAAATTCATTACAATTCCTTTTTAGTACTTTTATAATTTTTTTCTATTTCACATTGTCGAATGTATTTCCAGATCTACAAACCCTATATACCCACTTTCTCCTTTTTCTGTTGTTTTTCCATTATCACCCTCAGAGCTAAAATAGTCACGCGTGTTGTCTTGTTTCGTCTGAACCCAAATTAATCTTCTCTTAGTACTTCTTCAGCTCTTTTTTCTGCTTGTCCAGCGACTTTTAGAGTTTCTGCTTGCACCTTATCTATACCCAGTGCATAACCATTTTTCACACCTTTTAATGCTAATTCAAACTCATCTCTTAGTATAGGATATTCCATGTTGTGCCCTTTCCAATGTCCGATTCTTGTTCTAATGCTGTTAGTCCCTCTCCTGCGTATAAATTCCCTATATATTCTTGCCATCTATTCACTTTGTCTACATTTCTATAAAGAGGTTTCCTCTCGCGTCCCTTATATTTTCCTATTCGGATTTATATCTCTGAAATTAATTTTATTAGTTTGTATGCTTCGTCTGTCTTTCCTATTTCCATCTTAGTTTGTACCTCTTTGTACTTTTCATCAATCCATTGCTCTATAGCTTTCCTGCATTTGTGAATAATTTTCCATTTTATGGCTTTGTATCTCTGTTTTCCTTTTTCGTCTGATCTATTTTTGTATTTTTGTCTTCTTATAAATTCAGGATATCCTTTGTTATTCATGGTTTCTTATTTTCTTTTTGTGTATACCCTACATTTGATTTTCCAATGCTTCACCCGAATGTACTACATTGGCCAGGAAGCGAGTTTTTTTACCTGGAAATTTCGAATTTTGCCGAACCCTTGCTGTTGCAAGCTAGGTAGCGATCTTTATCGTGCGTGACAACACTCACACACGGAACCTCCATTTTACCTCTCATCCGAACGACGGCGTATTTTTTGTTAAAAATGCTCGCCTAAAATTTTTCAGGCGAACCGTATCGGGATTTGAACCCGGGACCTTATCATAGTAGTCACACGCATAGCAACTACACCACGGAGCCGCCAACGTATATATATATATATATATATATATATATATATATATATATATATATATATATGTATATATTGTTATGGATTCAAAGGGTTAAATTTAGGGTAAGCAATGCAATTTCAAACACCCTGTATAGAGAAACAAACAGTTTATTTACGCGCAAAATTTATTTCATTTATTTAATTTAAACGAACAAGTATTGACGTATTTTTATAATTAAGGATTGAAAAGTAATAGGTTTATAAAGAAAATCAGTTTTTAAAAAACAAATAGAAACGCATAATTAATTTAATTTATTTTAATTCAACGTGTAATAACATTAGAAAACGCACCAGGGTAAAAGAAAATCAATAATCCCAAGGCAAAAGGTTCGTTATAACAAACAAGGACGTTAGTTGTATGGAATACCGTGAAATATAGACTCCGAGAAGTGTTGTTTTAAACGATCACTAATTAAGAACACCTGCATGTTTGAAATGTTACCTTCTTCGAATTTATCAGCGTAATAAAGCGGAGTTCATAGAATATAATTTCCAACCGTTAGTTGCTTCGAATCCAAGTTTCTTAAAGAGCGAAGGAGTTGCTTCGAAACCAAGTTTCTTAAAGAGCGAAGGAGATGCACGATCAATAATATGCTACAGATAGAGACGGATATAACAGCATTCGTTTTTATAGCGCATGTACTCAGTCCACGTGGAGTCAAGAGACGGTGTCAGCTATATCGATTTTCTATAACTCAAGTGGGGCTAGAACGCGACATAAAATATGCATAAGACAGGGATAAAAATATTACAGGCAAAGTTTTATGACGACACAGGACTGTATCATTGGTTGAAACGAATAGTTTTACAACGGACGAACACGCGATAGGTGTATACGATTTTTCGGATTATATAGCGCGTCCACGAGGTGTATTTCTGGGAGCTTTAAGTTAGTTAGATTAAAATTTGCAGAAATGTTATTTTAGAAATAACTATTTCGCGTGAAGTGTGGCCTAGTGGTGGCATTTTAAGGATATAAATACTCTGGGAGAATGAGGCTCTTTTTTGATTCTTTTTGACTATCTTTGTTTTTTCATCGCTTTAGACTACTTATAACCAAAAACCGACGGTATAGTTGAATCTTGTGAGTATTGAAAAATTTCATAATTTAGTAAATGTAGTATTAGCACGTATAACGTGGTAAGTTGAGGCTTTATAGTTATTAACGTGAATAGTGTCGAGTGAGTTAAGTTAGCCAAGGTACAGCTAATACCATAACAAGCTAATAAATCAATAAACAAAAGTATAATATACGTGATGGTATGGTAATTGGTAGCAAGGCGCTTTGTTATTATCTATAAATATCTGGACGATCAGCGCGCATAGTCACAAAGAAAAGGTGTTCTGGAGAGCATCATCGAAAAGCCTTTTCCAGGTAACTCATTTGAATTTTTTGTCATTTGATAAACTGTTGGAATTATTTGGTGATGTGTGAGTGAACATTGGGGTTATTTATGGTTTTATAACGTATTGGAAAAGATACGTGTACTTGACAATTAGTAGGGTTAGTTTAAATATTGAAAAAAAAGGTATATGTAAAACTTACTAAATTTCATTATGAATTTAAATTTGATTCTTAAGGGTACATGGGTTTATTAATTTTGTAGTAATTATATGCAAAGTAAAAAGCATACATTAATAAACTGGGTTATTATGAGCTCACCATACTCCAGTGTGCAATAAATATAGGGCATTATTTGGGGCCCATCTACTCCAATTGTATTGAACGTGTTTACAAAAAAAAAATTAAAACAAAGACTTTACAAAAATATCACTTATTGAATTGTAACCAAATTGTATATATCTGTGAATAATTGTTTGTAAATAGCGGTAAATAAAGATTGTATGATTCTTGTATTATTTGATGATTTTATTGAATGGTGTGTGAGTGGGAAGGAAAAATGATTGTTAATTTAGGCATCCGAGAAAAGGCACTACTGAGCTAGAGAGGGAAGCTGTTAAAGATATTTTGAAGCAGAAATCAGGGTAAGAAATTTTTTTTGTAAACTTTTTATTTTGAAAAGTATTTAATGACTTACTCTCGATTCTTAAACTTTAATCCCCGGATTCACAGCAATCTTATGACGGCCCAACGTTAGGGCTTAAGTGATTTTTAGGGAGTTCCAGAAACTGACACCACGATCCACAGCAATATATATATATATATATATATATATATATATTATAGTGGTTTTAAAAGATCAAAAATAAATATAAGCGAAACAATTTCAACACACCCTGTATAAAGAAACAACCAGAAATTACGTGCGAAAATTATATTAGTTAATTCATTTTTAAGTATCTGGTATTAACAAAATTTTATAAATAATTAATGAAATTTTAGTAGGTTTGCAAAGAAATTAAATGGTAGAAGCCAATGCCATTAATTTATTAATTAATTTGAATTTAATTGAACGATTATAAGTTAAAAACCCGGTAATACCAAAGATGAGACGCGTTGCTAACGAACAAATATATCAGTAGGGTTTGAAATACATGGAATATCCAACTCGTAGAAGTGTTATTTAAAATATTACGATTGAACACCTGCGTATTTTTAAATGTCACGTTCCAATAATTTCTAGAGATAACAAACAAAGATTCTACGTATATTGTAAAACCGTCGCATGCGTTCTATAGAAATGCTAATGAAGGGGTTATTTAACGCACGTAGACAGTTCACGTGTGTAAACAGTGAACAAACAAGGATATCGATTTTTCAACCACTCAAGCAAGGTTAGACTGAGACGTAGAAAACGTATAAGCATGAGACCACAATAATATAGGAGGGATTTAAAAAACGTCATTAAGTCTACGATTGGTCGATAGGTTAGTTTGACTTGACATAGACACGAGAATAGTGTAGCGTAAGTTCCGTAAAAATTTATAACGAGGTACTGAAATTCGGAGATTTGAAAATTGGTGTTGAGTGCAAAATTGTGAGAATGTGTTGTTGTGAGCGGGATTTCGGATAACTGAGGGCCTGGAAAGGTTACATTGGAAAGACATAAATACTCTAGTGAACTAGGACTCGCTCTCTTGTCTTTTAACTTTCGATCGTCCCGAAAGCACGTATGAAAGTTAACGATTTGTAAGTATTAACAAATAATTTAAAGTGTATTGCTTAGTGGTGGCCTCTAAATTAATTAAAACGCGGTTAATGTTCCGAAATTACTTATTTTAATTTGAGGTATCACCTATAATTTTATCAACTCGTGTCGGGACATTATATAACGTAGATTACTGTGAAATGAAATTTGGAATTTGGTTACACCGAGAAGGAGGCGTTGGCGGATCAATTGAAATGGAAGTCGTCTAGTAATTGAGAGAATCGACCTGCAGACAAGATAGAAATTTACATGGCATCATCTACAGAGCGAAGATCTTCTAGAAATTCCAGGTAACGATTTAAATTTGTGATTTTTATAAACTGTAAACATTGGGGTGGCGTATGAGAGTGTTTTTCAAGGTAGTGTGAATTATTCACGTATTGAACTGAATATGTGTAATTAACTTTATTACGGTATTCAACTAGAAATTGAAGGTGTCAAGAAAGCTTTTAAAAGTTCCATCATAACGTGAAATTTTGTGAAGAGTACATGGCTTTGTTTTTTTTTTGTTTTAGAGGATGCAAAGTAGAAGGGCATACATTAATTGGGTTATTATGAGCTCGCCATACCCCACAGTTTACTTAGAGTATTAAAATAAATAAATAAATTATAATGTAGGAATTTTAGAGAAGTTATTATTCAAGGTCCATTTACTCCGAGTACTTTTTATGTGTTTGATGATTAAAAAAATAATTAAATACAGGACATTACAAGGTAAAATTTACTGAAGTGTAACGTAAACAATAAAATAATAATGAATTGCATTTGTAAATAGGAATAAATAAAAGATTGTATGTTTGTTGTATTTTGTGGTTTTATTGGGCGTGTGCGTGAATGATAGGATTTATGAATGAGTATAGCTATCCAAAAGGAGGTCCTAATGAGCTAACCGGAAGCAGTTGAAGAAGGCCATTCAACCGAGGAAGAGAGGAAAACGGGTAAGCAATATTTTTTTTGACTTATTAAAATTTTTTTTAAAATTTTCGCCTCGCCCCTTGCTGTTCCAAGCAAGGTAAGTATGTTTAACGTGCGTGACAACACTCACACCCGGGACTTCCATTTTACCTCTCATCCGAACGAGGGTGTGTTTGTGAAAAATGTTCGCCTATCATTTTTCAAGCGGACCGTGTTGGGATTTGAACCCGAGACCTTGGGCGTAGTAGTCACACACATATACCAACTACACCATGGAGCCGCCTTATGTTCTCTGCCACTCTAAGTACTGAAAAAGCTGCTGCCCTTTTTCAGGGACCTGTCTTGGTCTGGTTCCTTACTAAAGACCTGTAGTTTGGCTCTTTAGATCACTGCTATGCATTCCACCGTTCTAGTAATCTGGAACTTCTTCAAGGTGCAGGACTATTCGGAATGGAAAAGATGTTCCAAATATTCAAAAAGATCGGAATGAGTTATGGCGAAAGAGGGATAGTATGTACCTTTTACCAAGAGCAAACAGCTCTAATAGAATTAGGACAGGAACGTAGATAAGTAAATACCAGGAAAGGGGCGGGACAGAGATGAATCCTATCCCCGTTAATGTTTAACTTGTTCATCCAAGAGGCAATGGATACTGTCAAATGGAGAAAAGCATTTGGAATTATTATGGCGGCACAAACGATTAAAATACTTCGATTGCAGATGATCATTGCGGTATTAGCATCTAGCAAGAAAAAGTTAGAAGCAGTTTTTTATGAAATGGAATCAGTAGTAGCAAAGAGATAGGGTATGTAAATTAACAAAAAAGAAATTGAAGTACTGGTTACCTAAAGGAAGGAAAAATAAGGCAAAAATCAAAATACAAATACGAAATAAAGACTTTCAACAAATTAAGAATTTTTGCCATATAATGCAAGATAGGAAAAGCAAATACTATGTCGAAAAACAACAAACAGAAACAAGGAAAGAATTACTGAAAGCATGTGTATGAAGCACATCCCTGTGCACCTATGAAACGTGAACAGCAGAAGAAGCGGGCAGGAAAAAAATAGAAGCCTTTGAAATGTGGTGCCACAGACGTACGATGAAGATATTGTTATGTTCAAAACCCTGCAAATAATATTTTTTGCATTCATATTTAAAGCATCCTAAAATTTCTCAACATGCTCAATTCCTACCATTTGAAATTAGTGTTATTTAATAAAAGTTCTCAAATAATTACTTTATAAAATTTTGCTTTACAGAATCAAACAGCTGCTTAAGAAACGTTACTTACAAAGTAGCTGCAATATTTCCTACCACCTACAGTGACTACATTTTAATTAAAAGCTGCATGTAAATACACAGCTTTCTACTAAAAGATAAGGCCACTTACCACCTGCCTACATCTGCTTACAATGGGTTTGTTATCTATAAGTATACTGTTATTCTGCAGCTTTTAAGATGTTTCAAAGTAACAAGATTATCTTCCTTTGTCTAAAAATCGTTTGATAAGTGCGCTATCTGCTTGTTGGCAAGCTGTTACAGTTTGTAACTCAGCAGCTGTTGTCTGGGAATTTTGCACATTTGATTCTTCGGCGATATCTTTGAAAGCCAAATACCTACCCCATACACGATTCTGTCCTTATAAAATAGAGACCGTGATTTGAAAGGGGATTGAATATAACATCTTCTTACCTAAGAGACATGTTGTATAGTTGCCCTAGGCGGCTCCGTGGCGTAGTGGTATGTGTGTGACTACTACGCCCAAGGTCCCGGGTTCGAATCCAGACACGGTCCGCTTGAAAAATGTTAGGCGAGCATTTTTCACAAAAATACACCCTCGTTCGGATGAGAGGTAAAATGGAGGTCCCGTGTGTGAGTGTTGTCACGCACGTTAAAGATCCCTACCTTGCTTGGAACAGCAAGGGTTCGGCAAAATTCCAAATTTTCCAGGTAAAAAAAACTCGCTTCCTGGCCAATGTAGTACCTTCGGGTGGAGCATTGGAAAATCAAATGTAATGTATAGTTGCCCTTTTACAATTCATGATAAAGGAAAATAATCTTATTACTTTGAAACATCTTACCAGCTGCAGAATAACAGTATACTTATAGATAACAAATCCATTGTAAGTAGATGTAGACAGGTAATAAGTGGCCTTATTTTTTAGAAGAAAGCTGTGCATTTACGTGCAGCTTTTAATTAAAATGTAGTCACTGCAGGCGGCAGGAAATATTGCAACTACTTTGTAACGTAAAGTTTCCTAAGCAGGTGCTTGATTTTATAAGGCAAAATTTTAGAGAACAATTACTTGAGAAATTTTATTAAATAACATTAATTTCAAATGGTAGGAAATTGAGCTTGTTGACAAATTTTAGGGTGTTTTAAATATGAATGCAGAAAAATCATTTGCAGAGTTTTGAACGTAACAATATTTTGGACAAACAAAGTTAAGAACAAAGCGGATTTACAAATGATAGGAAGCGAAAGAAGTATGTTGAAAACAAAAAAAATGAGAGAGATAAGCTGATAGGAAACATAATACGGCACGAGGGAATAGTGCGGAATATATTAGAAGCAGAGATAGGAGAAAAGAGAGGTAGAGGTAGATATAGGTGAGACTATTGCAAACAGAACCGAAGGCCTAATTATGATTTTTCTACCTTTGGAACCTACCCCCGCCTCACTGTAGTTAGTCGGCGCACCATTATCATTGTTACGGGGTTCCAGTCCCTTCGGAGCAAATCTAAAATTATAACCTACCGTTCATTTTACCTGTCACATTCTTTATCCCTAGATAACAGGCTGTTTTTCCACACATTGCTGGTGTATTAAACCGTATCAAAAGTGGTAATAAACTATCACTCGAAAATCAGGAATCATAATTTCCGGTTTCACACATAAATATATGTTTGTTTAATTTGTTGAAGCTAATGTGTTAAGCTTGAAATCGAATTTTCGACCGATCTATAGGTTTCAAATATCCAACTTTTACGAATATGACCATTGCAAAACTCCGGCAAAACACAGTGTACAGATTGCACAAAATATAGCGATAATACTCCAATAATAAAAAGCAAATTTAATTAACGTTATATAGTCTTTAGTAATTTTATTAGGTGTTACGCCTTAAAGTACTAAAAATTAACGCATGCAATCAGGGATATTCAATTTTACTCAAAAGTGAAAATGCAGTTGAACAAAATATTGACATATCAAGCGAAAATTTAACATTTATTGTTTTTAGTGATGCATTCGAAAAACAATATTATTTACCGAACAACGCCACCTTATGGCATCTGCATGCACTTATGAATTCCGAATACTTTGACGTTTAGCACCCCTACAGCTGTAGTTTCCTACGTATCTAAATAAATCTGATGTGTTTACTTACATTTTTTAGCTTGCTGCCCACCTCCATATTCCTGAACTCAAAAATATCATCCACTAAACCACGTAAGCCGCCACTAATTTACCACGATAAAAATATTGTACATGGCAGAAATTCACATACTTGTGTTACCGACCAATCGGTACTAACACGAACTACGATCATATGTTTAGTAATTAATATGTGTATGTATACTTTATACAAAAACCACATGTTCCTATTTAAAAATCTAGTTATTTCAGTCTTACTCTCTTACACAATAAATTAATGAACCGAGTAGGATCATAAATCTATATTTAAAGTTGCAGTAACTTAATACAACGGCAGTAGGAGGTTTTATTCCCCAACAGCTTTTTAATACATTATGCCTGCTGCTAAGGGCAGAGTTCTTACAAGTTGAAGCAGATTAAGAAAGAATGAGCTAATATTACAAAAAATTGGCTGATGATATGATTTGCTAAGTAAGTCTTATTAATCTTTAGGAGAAAAATATTCTTACCATTAACCAAATCCCAAAATTGTAGAATTTAAATAAAAGAAAAGAAATACTATTCGTAAATATCTGTGTTTTCTCATTGCACAATCTTGTGATGAATTTACTTGCTTGCATTTCGCGTAGGGTTGCCAGATTAAATATTTAATTAGCAGGACAAGGAGTATAAAATCGCAGGGTAAATTCTCTACACTAAAATAATCATTCTTGGAACATGTATTTTTTTATAGTTAGCTGCTTCTATTAACTATTGCATGTAAGTATAAAATGATAAAATTCCTTACAAGACAACTTAACATTAGTTTTTATTTGCAGCTTTGCTTTTACATGATCGACAAATACCCTATTTCGAGCATCTGTCCAAGATATAATGTATAATAAAAAAATCCTTTTATAATCGGCATTTGAGCCATGAAATAAAACTATAAATTGCATTATCTTAAAAAAATATATCGAAGCTTGGTATTAGCCAAGAAAATTCAATTCCATTTGTCGATCACGGGAGCATCAGTCTTGTATGCCACCTCGATGGCTAATTTTAAAATATAAAACTCTTCATAGTCTCAAAATTTACTTTAAGGGACATTTCAATAGTTATCTCCATGATTATCATATGTGAATACAAATATATCAAGTGTTGATAAGTGGTTCTGAAAAAATCAAGTTTAAAATCTAGGTAAAAAGCAAAATTACGGTAAAATTGAAAAAACTATTCATTAACTATTAACTATTCATTAATTATGGTTTGATAATTTCCTGAATTTGTTTAAACTGTTTATTGCACAAAACAGAAAGTATGTCTCAAAAGGATTTCAAAATTTGAAACACTTCGGATCGGAGAAAATCTGCTTTTTCGAGTTTTTTTCGCTTTTGTAATTAAATTTAAGAATATTATGAAAAAACCTTAGTAACATTGACTTTTATCCACCATGTCTTTAGAAAAGTAGTTTTGAAGTGGCATAGCCATAGAAGTTACTTATTCTGGATCATTAATTTCATTCCATTCGTTCGTTTCGTTCGTTTCGTTCGTTTCGTTCGTTTCGTTCGTTTCGTTCGTTTCGTTCGTTTCGTTCGTTTCGTTCGTTTCGTTCGTTTCGTTCGTTTCGTTCGTTTCGTTCGTTTCGTTCGTTTCGTTCGTTTCATTCATTTCGATTCATTTCGTTCATTTCGTTCAGTTTCGTTCATTTCGTTCTTTCTTCATTTCGATTCTTTCATTCATTTCGTTCATTTCGTTCATTTCTTCATTTCATTCTTTCGTTCATTTCGTTCATTTCATTCATTTCATTCATTCTTCTTCGTTTCGTTCTTTCATTCATTTCATTCTCGTTTCATTCTTTCTTCAGTTTCGTTCTTTCGTTCTTTCGTTCTTTCGTTCGTTCTCGTTCGTTCTTCGTTCGTTCATTCTGTTCGTTCGTTTCGTTCGTTTCGTTCGTTTCGTTCGTTTCGTTCGTTTCGTTCGTTTCGTTCGTTTCGTTCGTTTCGTTCGTTTCGTTCGTTTCGTTCGTTTCGTTCGTTTCGTTCGTTTCGTTCGTTTCGTTCGTTTCGTTCGTTTCGTTCGTTTCGTTCGTTTCGTTCGTTTCGTTCGTTTCGTTCGTTTCGTTCGTTTCGTTCGTTTCGTAAGAAGTTATCGGAAATAGACAGGGTTATTAGATTATCAATATCGATAGGGGAAAGTAGGTTGGGGAATGTAGATTTCTTGATAGTAAAGAATTTGGGGATCGATTTTATAGTGGGAATTGATGTAATACAGGATATGGGTGTTATTATTGATGGAAGAGAGGAGACGAGACAGATAAATGATACTAAGGAATATTAGGTGGTGGCTGCGAATAGTATAGATAAAAGGGAGGGTAATATGATTATAGATAAGTTAGGAAATGGTATAGAAAGTGTTAGCAATTATGAAAGTATGGAGGGAATAAGGTTATGCAGCATTTTCAAACAGATTATAATTAAGGATCAGACAGGGATAATTAAGAATGAGACTAAGGAACAATTGAGGGATATGTTAAAGCAGTACACAGGGTTATGGGACGACGAGCCTAGGTTTGCTAGAGAATATGTGCATCGATTAGAAGTAGATGAGGAAACAAGTTTTAACACTAAGGTATATTCGATACCATATTATATGAAGGAGCGTTGAATTACCATTTCAAATCGAACTAGTAATTGAAAACCACTAAAAGAACGGCTACAGCAGGATTTGAACCTGCAACCTCTGATTTTCCGGATCAGCGCTCTAACCAACTGAGCTATCTAGCCTAATTGTTTAGATGATGTTATAATTAATACTACTGAAGCTTGGCTCTTGTTACCGATTTTCAATTACGTCTTGCATTTAAGGAGATTGAATCTAGTTATATACATAATTCATGTACTAATAACTTGATTATCCCAATTTTGCAACATTCGGATACTACAAACATTACATTACATTATTATTAATAGAGAGAAGGATAATCCACATTTGGAATGCAAATGAATGATTAATATATATTAATAGTTTTTAAGATGAAACGAAAACCCAACTTTGTATGTAAAGTTGAATTACCATTTCAAATCGAACTAGTAATTGAAAACCACTAAAAGAACGGCTACAGCAGGATTTATAATATATATATATATATATATATATATATATATATTAATATAATTACATGTTTGTATTATCCGAACGTTGCAAAATTGGGATAATCAAGTTATTAGTACATGAATTATGTATTTAACTAGATTCAATCTCCTTAAATGCAAGACGTAATTGAAAATCGGTAACAAGAGCCAAGCTTCAGTAGTAATAATTATAACATCATAATTTAACAATTAGGCTAGATAGCTCAGTTGGTTAGAGCGCTGATCCGGAAAATCAGAGGTTTCTGCTGTAGCCGTTTTTTTAGTGGTTTTCAATTACTAGTTCGATTTGAAATGGTAATTCAACTTTACATACAGAGTTGGGTTTTATTTCATCTTAAAAACTATATATATATATATATATATATATATATATATATATATATATATATATAAAGGTTCTTGATAATTCTTGAGCGTAGTTAAATTACCTTTAATATTAAAAATATGGGATTTTATCAATACATCCGTATAGAACATGGAGAAGTAATGGTCACAAATTTAAAATATTGGGCCAAAATTACAAAAAAACTTGCCCACTTCAATAACAGGAAGACCTTCTTAGAAAGATGTCGAAAAGAAGAATTGAAACCTAAACATATACTTGATTCAACCATTTTATGTCTCGTCTAATAGGTACTCGAAGTGAAAAGATTAATAAACAAGTTACTAACCTAAATCACAGGTTAGAAAAATCTTTATTAAATTTAGAAATTGAATACACTCATGCAGAAATACAATTTTGGCATAATCAACTTTTCAAAACTAAAGAAACCATCAAAGATTCTATACCTATAGATTTATATATTAATTTCAAGAACAAACAAACCCAATCATATAACAGACAATTTATATATATAAAAAAATTACTAATTAAGAAATTTAATACTTTAAAATCACATCAAATCCAAAGTAAACAACTCTTTATCAACAATAGCAAATGGATTTGTAACTTAAGTAATGTAGACATCCCTGATGACATCAATAGTTTTTTATCTTTAGGCCCTAAGTTTATTTTAAACTCATGTATTTCTGACATCAATATGGGACACTTATTAGCAGATATTGAAATATTACTTGACTCAATGGATATTACTTCACAACAAAAAATGAATAAAAGATGTCAGGTTACAAATCTAATAACCAATTTTTAAAAATCCTAATAATAAATTTAATTCAGATTCTGTAATCTTTAATAAATTAAAGAAATTCCTAAAGGACCATCCTGATATTTTTGTCACTAAAGCAGACAAAGGAGCCGTAACAGTTATACTTAATAAATCAACATATATAGATAAATCCAACACCTTATTAGATGATGAACTTACATATAAAAACTAAAAAGGACCCCACTTTCACCATACAGAACACCATAAACAATCACATTAAATTATTATTCAAAAGACATGATTACAAATGAACAAAAATCACTACTTATCACCAATAATTCTGTTCCAAGCAAATATTATGGACTCCCAAAATCCATAAACCAGATATTCCTTTAAGACCTATTATCTCTTCAATTAATTCTCCAACATATGCATTTTCTTCTTTCTTATCTACCATATTACAAAATCTTTCCCAATTACAGGCCACAACATAGTAGATACCTTCCAATTCGTAAACCAATACCGTAACTTTCAACTACCTCAAGATCACATTCTCGTTTCTCTCGACGTTAACTCTTTATTTACAAACATACCAGTCAACTTAGTCATTCAAATTATTACAGAAAAATGGGATTCCATAGAACCACATTGCCATATATCATTACAATTATTTATCACTTCAATAAACCTTATCTTCAACAACACATATTTTAGTTTTAACTCAAAATTTTACTTACAGATTTTTGGTACTCTATGGGTTCACCATTATCCCCTATTATTGCACAAATAGTAATGGACAAAGTGTTTTACCTAACTTACCTTTCAAAATGGTATTTCTAGTCAAATACGTTGATGACATTCTCTGCTCACTTCCTGAACATTTTTTACTAACCACCATTCAACATTTTAACAATTTTAACGTACATTTGAAATTCTCTTATGAACTAGAATCTCACCAATCAATACCATTTCTTGATACACTAGTTATCCGTAATAATGACAACAAGATCAATTTTGATATTTACAAAAAACCTACAAATTCAGAAAGATATTTAAATTACCATTCCAATCATAGCATGAAACAAAAAATTAACACCATATTAGGACTGAAACATCGCATGGTCTCTATCTGTGAACCCAAATTTAAGGAAAAAATCTGAAAGAACTAATATCAATCTTAATCAACAACGGTTACCCTAAACCACTTTTATCAAAACTACTACATACTAACACAATCATATTTCCACCTCAAAATAAACATACTGATATCATTTACAAAAAACTTTTATATATTACTAATCTTTCACCACTAATAAAAAAATTACTAAAACAACCTTTTGTAACTATAATAAATTCAAATACTAAGTCCATTGGAAACTTTTTTACTAAACTAAAAGAAAAACAAATAAAGCTTTATGTAGCAATTTAGTGTATAAAATTCAATGTGAATGCAAAGCTTCCTACGTAGGCCAAACCAAACAGTGGCTCCGAAATCGCATGACACAACACAAAAGTGATGCAAAATTAGGAAAAACTTCTTGTGCTCTTTCTATACATTTATACAATACAAAACACAAAGTCAATTATGATAATGTAAAATTTTAGATATAGAAAGCAATTACAAAAAGACTTTTCTTAGAATCATTTCATATAAACCAAGAACAAAATTTCATCAATCACAAAGAAGACATCAATAATTTACATACAGTTTACTCATACCTATACACTTTTAATTCAAAAAATATACTAACTATAATGATATTGCTTACACACAGAATTCTATTTAATTTAAGTCAAAAGTCAACCTGTTTACTACACCTGTAAAATATATGATTTTAAAATCTAACTATTTTTATGCAACCCACCATACAAAAATTTTTTACAAATAAACCACATACTACTATTTAAATAAAAAATATAATCAAATAGTGTCATAATTTGTTGTTTGATGTCATCCTTGATCCTACATTTTTGTCAAATAAGTGAACTGACATTTCATTCAAAATTAATTTTAATTCTTAATCAGTAATATGACAAGCTTCCTTCTGTTACTTTTATTATGGGTGAATACATAAAATAATTTTATCAAGTAATAAGTAAGTTAAACATATATTACCTGTTATATGAATTACCTATTTATATACTTTTTCATGTAGATCGATGATTAAGGTGTAAATTATCACCGAAACGTACGATTTAATACAAATGATACACATTTAATGTTTTGTGTTTAATTTATGAGCGACTTTATCCCAAGAACCAAAAAACAAAATCTTTTCTATATATATATATATATATATATATATATATATATATATATATATTGTGATATTATGTGATATATATGAGATTTGAACCTTGACGCACTGAAGTACCACTCAGATATAGACGTCTATGATAGATGAAGGAGATGGTGAGGGCAGTTACTTGTTAAAGATATATAAAATGATAATTAAGAGAAAAGGAAGTTTTAAGATTTCAACTTGGCTGTTGGTGATTTCATAAAGTAATTTTGAAAAGTTTGTGCCAATGAAGTTAACTGCTGTTGCTTGTATATCATAAAAATTGTGTTAAAATATTTAAAAGGAAACTTCACTGCCATGTGAATATGTATGTATAGCTAAGATTTGAAGTCACTTAGTATGTTTTTATTAGATTTAAGTTAGTTATAAGATGTAGAAATTTTATTTACTCTTCAGTATATAGTTGTAAGTATATTATATCATTTGAATTTCACTTCTTGTAACGTTGTAGACATCCAACTCATCAAAAAAAAAATTATTTAACATTTGTTGTTAGGATTAAAATATCGACCAAAATTTATAAATTTTCGGCCAATGACATTTGTGTATAAGTTTACTCCAAATTAGAATTTGACAAGTGTAATAAGATCTATTAATAAAATTTTGGATCATAGAATGTTAGTTGGAAAAGAGTTGTAAAAGAGTAGGCTGGTTTAATTTTTATGGGGCATCTCCATAGAGATAAGTGACACTTGTTTTAAAAAATTAAAAAGAGGGTGGTTGAAAATTAAAAATTAAGAGGAAAACTGATTTGAAAAGAACTGAAAAAAAAGAACTTTACAAACTATAGAACAAAAAGTATAATCTTTTTTTTAACAGTTTACGAATTGTATACCTTTTATTATTGTAATCTCCAACACAAAATTCAACGTATGAAAAATGTATTTGTGATATTCAAAGTATAAAGGAACTGTTGATATTAAAAAGTGATAAATGCAAGAAGTCGTTGTCATTGTCTTATTATTGACCATTGGATTTCTGGGAGGTTGTTTTTTGTGTAGACAGAGGAGTTCCAAAGTGGTGCTATCAGAAAGCTGGAATTGCTGAACTTTTGGTGTCGAGCACGGTGTTGATTTCACGGAGCTAAGTTTTCTGATAAGACCAACGACGATAAGTATAAGTGTCTCTAAAGAATTTTTGGCGTACCTAAAACCCTAAAATAAAAGGCGTAAATTCAGTAATACAAAATTTTAAAACGTACTTATCCACAGGTATTAAGAACCCACATCTGGTTCGAATCGTCGCTGTAGGCAGTGGAGCTTCATTGTTCAGCAGCAAGACGTTTCATTGGAAGTTCAGGTAGTATTATTATTATCTGTGTCATATTTTAAACACTTAATCCATTATACTCGATTGAAATCTTAAATTATTAACTAATATAAACTGTTTACTGTGCGTATTTTTCAAGTAATTGTTTACACTGTCACATTTAGAAATTGCTTTAGTAGAATTAACTAGAGGTCATTTGACTGGCAGTGTCACATACATCTGTATATGGTTCAGAACTCACGCTGTATGCAGATATAGATTATTCACAAAATTAACCTGAGATAAGAGTTTTATTAGTCTAAGCGCAGATTTAAAAACCCAATAGAGAAGTTAATAAATCAATTAAAGAAAGGAAATTATAGGGCAATTTGGTGCATTGCTAATTTGCTCATATATTATAATTGTCAAACTGAAAAGGGGGGGTTGTATATTAATATATATATATATATATATATATATATATATATATATATATTACTGTGGTTTAATATGATGTTCTCGCCCCACGTTGTTGCGTCAGATTTATATGATTTAATTCGAGTCTACATTAATGTGCTATACTTTATTGTGGTATAATATTCTCGCCTTACGTTCAGGTCGCTGTATTTTATTGTAATAAAATATTCTCGCCCTTACGTTCGGGTCGCCATATTTGTTTTGGACATTCCTAGTATTTTTCAAGCTGATTTCTGACGAAACTATTCTGTAATTCCGTATCATGCTGTTTGATTGATTGGGGTTAAGGAGGTTGATATAAATGTGTGTATAAATATAAATATGCAAATTACAATGAAGGACCAATTGCTTTTATAGCAATAACGATAATGGTGGAGCGGTTATGTAATAACAAAAAAAGACAACTACCAACTAATTAAGGAAGGGTATAAATACCTTAAGTCTTGCGCCGCTGGGGGCAATAGACACTTTCACGCACAAAAGCTTTTACGGAGAACCAGTAACACGCTCGACCGGGTGTCGGTCTCGCTTTCAAAGTTCTAACACAACCGTCCCTTTCAAGGGTTCGAAGGCGACTTGCTTCTCTAAAGGCTCGAGTACGACTGTCACTTTATGCACTGTTATTGCCGGTATATAAAATGTTTCACTCAAACTGTAGGATGCACGCACAAAGTATTTATTGTCACAAAATACCGAATTGTTCGATGACGACGTAACATACCGCCCACCAAATTCATAGAATTTTGAAAAGGAGGAAGTAGGTTGGGTGAAGGAAATCACATGGGATTTGACCTTGCTAGGAAAGGAGGTAACGAAAGATAGGGTGGTGCACTACAGCGAGCGATATTACCAACTATGCAAAAATAAAAATATATATGTAAATAAGCAAATATGTAAAATAATATACTACTATACATGTAAAAATGTGTATATACATCTAAACATAAAATAAAGTTAAAATACCGGTAGCGGCGCTAGTTTGACCAAAGGTCGTTTTAATGTGCCATGTGCAGTTTTGATCTGGGTAATACGTGCTGCCGGTAGGTCTCCCATAGGAGGAGTTACCAGGACCGGTTTGGTACGAAAACATCCATGACATGATGATAAACAATTTCCGATTGAATTTTTAATAGAAAGGATCCAGAAATTCTGTTGGATAAGATACGCTGTGGTATTAACACCAGGATGGCAATACCTTTCATGAGTTGACAGAATGATAAGTTCGGTTAATTGGTGCCGCTGAGGCAATAACGCAGGAAACTTTTCGGAATAGGAACGCGAAGAATGTGTCAAGCGCCCACCTACTCTTAAGATGTTTTGTGGATCAACAAATGGAGAAAGTTTTCGCAAGCTTTTAGGTAATTTACGGTTTGCCTTGATCGAAGCTATTTCCTTTGAAAATGTAACATTTTGTACATGCCGAACGATAATCATGAGAGCATTGTGTAATTCAATGTCTGTTAAGGGACCCGTATGACGTTGAGCCATGGGTTTAGAAAATCTATAAATGTAAGCCACGATGCCTTGGATTTTATATAACGATGAAAAGCGGCTTAGTAAAATGTCAATGACGTTTGGATCTGTTTGAGCGACAAATGTTAGGATCTTCTTTTCCGTAGTTACCTCAGCAATTGAGGTTGACAATGTTGGTTGAGGCGGCCACGAGTCACTAGGGTAGTGAAGCCATTCAGGCCCCGCCCACCATAGCGAACATGAAATAACCGCGCTTGGCATTAATCCCCGAGATGCAGGATCAGCCGGATTATGCGAAGATTTAATATAAAACCATCGGCTAGGTGCAATGATTTCTTGAATGTGGCTAACACGGTTTGCCACAAAAGTTTTCCAACGAAAAGGTGGAGAACGTATCCAAGTGAGAGCGACCGTAGAATCACTCCACGCTGAAACATCGGAGATGTCAATCAAGCCTTGATAAGACCGAATGGTAAAAGAAAGTAAATCGGTTAATAAAACGGCGGCACATAATTCCAAACGTGGAATTGAAATGCGCTTAATTGGAGCTACTTTTGTTTTAGCGGTTACAAATTGTACAGTTATTTCTCCAGTAGTTTGATTTATGAACTGAAAATACACTACCGCTGCATACCCTACCTCGCTAGCATCGCAAAACCCATGCAAATGACAAGTAAAAGGATCCGAAGGGGGTAAACAACGTGGTAACTTTAATGACGATAATAACGGCAACTCTTCTTGGTATTGCTGCCATTGAGACGAAATGTCTGCTGGTGGGATGTCATCCCAATTTAAACCTAACATCCACAGATGCTGGATTAGGCGTTTTGCAAAAGTGTTAGTGGGGCTAAAAATCCTAATGGATCATATATTCTGGCAACTTGTGAAAGTATGTTGCGCTTTGTACATATTTGGTTTAATGGTTTAACCCGAAACGAGAAAATATCTTCTGTAGGTGACCATTGAAGACCTAATATTTTTATTGATTCGTCCGAATCGAAATCGAGAGAAGTATATTGGCAAAAATCTGACGGAATGCCTTCCAAAATAGAAACTGAATTAGAACTCCATTTTCGAAGTTCAAAACCAGCCAAATGTAAAAGTCGAATAAGTTGATCTTTAATTTCGCGGGCCGATTGTATAGAATCTCCACCGGCGACGAAATCATCAATATATAGATTTGACCGTATAGCGTCAGCGGCTAACGGAAACCTTTTGCCTTCGTCAATGGCTAATTGCTGAAGAGTTTTAATGCTAGATAAGGCGATGACTTAATACCGTAGGTCACTGTATTAAGCTGATATGTCTGGATGGGTTCTTCTGCGGAGAACCGCCAAACAATTAATTGAAACTTTCGATGTTCTTCGGTAACCAAAATTTGTCGATACATTTGGCGAACATCACAAGTAAAAACGAAACGATGAGTACGAAATTTCAGTAAGATTGACGAAATGTCGTTTTGGAGACTAGGTCCAGCCAAGTTGAGTGTCATTAGTGACACGTTGTTTTTAGCCTTTGCAGAGGCGTCAAAAACCACACGAATTTTAGAAGTATGACCTTCCTCTTTAAACACAGGGTGATGGGGTAAAAAATAATTATCGTTCCCAACGGGCGGAGAATCGAGTAATGCCATATGACCCGCATCAAGATAGTCCTGCATGAAATTGTTGTATTGGGCGCGTAGCTCCGGTTGAGCATGCAATTTGCGCTCCAACGAAAATAGTCTTTTTTTAGCCATCTCAAAGCAATTATCAAAAACGGGCAAAGTATCGTTGAACGGTAACGCAACAATAAAACGACCGCTAGGGTCACGAGAAAACGTGTTTTCAAAATCAAATCTGCCTTTTCTTCTTCTGGAGAAGTATAAGGCTTGGATGGTAATTCTTCTATCTCCCAAAACCGCCTTAGGGTCTGGTCGATAGGATCTTCTACAGAAGTAAAAATGCTTGGACAGTATCAGACTGCAAGCTTTTGTGGGACCAATAATAGTCCAACCAAAAATTGTATTTATGGCGGCAGGCTGAAGAAATTTGCCATGTATAACACCGCCATTGATGATGAACGGATAAACATCTGCTCCAAGGAGCATGTCAATAGTTCCTGGAGAGTTCCAGGTCGGGTCTGCAAAGTGCAGGCCGCATAAGTGTTCCCAATTATTAGGAACTTCAACGCTAGGTAATTTGCCAGATATTGACGAAAGCACAAAAGTTGTGACTTCTAGAGATTTTTCAGAGTCTAACATAGAGCGAATAGTGCAGCTGACGGCACCTCTATTGACTGCTGAAGTTGTCTGCCCAAGTCCATAAATCGGAACTTGAGAACGTATGCGTGGAAGCCAAAGTTTGCTCACGCAATCGTCTCGAATAAAGCTAGCTTGGGAACCAGGATCTAAGAGTACCCTGATCGGTTTGTATCTACCAGAACGATCTTGAACTTCCACAACAGCAGTGGAGAGTAAGACAGTAACCCCAAGATTTGAATTCGTCTGTGAAGACAAAACATTTGCCGGAATAGGAGAGGCTGACTGCGTCCTATTGGCATTTTTATGCATGTGTGTAGCGGTCGGTTCAGCTGAACGGCTAGAAGCAGGTTGCGATTCAAAATGTAGCAAGGTATGATGCGGCTTGGCGCAAGTTCGACAGGAATTATAAGATTTGCATTGCATGGACGCATGGTCTGTTCGTAAGCAATTTAAACAAAGGCGTAAGCGTTTGACAATGTCGAAACGTTCTGTCGGAGTTTTCTTTAGAAACGATTGACATCTGTAAATTAAGTGATTGCCCTTGCAGGAAGGACAATGGTGCGAAAATGAATTATTTGAGTCACTGGAGCTACTTGGTGTGTCCAGTGAAACTACGTTAGAAGAAACCTTTGGTTTAAATTGAAACGCTGAGGATTTCTTAGGCACCGATGTGTGCGATGTATGGACAGTCGTCGAATAAGAAACAGGTGCGGTTGAAGAAAAGGTTTCAACGCTGCACATTGTTGGGTTAAAAATATCTCAAATCCTCGAAATTAGGTATTTGCTTCGGATCCGATTGGAGTTCGAAGCGTTTTCTAGTGAACGGATCAAGTTTTTCTAAAAGCAAATCGACCAGAATAAAGTTCCAATGTTCAGTGGGAAACTTTAAGTTAGTTAGAACAGCAAGGTTCTCCGAAAACAATCAATAAGTGCCCTAAGTTTCTTAGGGTCTTCTGATTTTAAAGGTAGAAAGTCTTTCATTGCTTTCCAATGCAAAGTTGCCAATAAACGCGGATTGCTAAATCTCTCACGCAAGGCGTTATAGGAAATAATAAAATTATCCCCGAAATGGGTACAGATTTAACGATTCTTAAAGACTCCCCGGTACAACAACTGATAAGATAATTTAATTTTTCGATATTGGACAGCGACGCGTTATTATAGACCAGGCTGTCAAATAAATCGATGAAAGATGAAAATTCAGTTACCTCATTATTAAAAATTTGGAGCTTTAACGGTAACAATTTTGATACCGTGCTGCTTGGAGCATTTTCGATGATTTGTGGTGCTTTCATTTCTTGCATCGTATCGAGATGCAGCAGTATGAAAAATAAGCGGAATCTACTTCCTTCCGTACAGCGTTGTAAGTTAATGAGTCTACCTCGTCACATGAGGCCAAGACAGCGACTAAAATTGTATTGAAATTTGCATAAAGGTCATGTATTCCCCTTGTTTGAATAAGGAACAATGCCTTTAAACTTGGGTCACTTTGTATAGAATTACAAAGCTCAAATATTTCTAAAATCCGTGTTTTCAGTAATTGGAGTTCTACCACATGTGCTTTCTTTGGAGCCATTCTCAAAGATTCTGAAAGGACTACAATAAACTGTTGTAAAACGGTAAAGCTAAATGTGCACTGAGAAATATTAAAATATTATGAGTTGTTCAAAGCACGAAAATGTAAAATAGGGTATAACCAATAAATCACGTTTTATGACTAACGGTTCGTCAAACAAAAGCGTGAATATAAGATGTACCGCTTAACAACCCGAGCGGCTTACCATCAAAAGCTCACAGAAACGTTTAAAACATGTGGCTTAACATATTTGCCGAAAGATGCAACTTTACAACCTTATTCCTCTGCAGATATTTTCAATATTGTAATACAAAACGTGCAATAGCTTTTAAATACAAAGCAAATCCCTTTACCTTTCTTGTTTAAGAAGTATAAAGCGATTTATAGTTTTCAGGTTGCTTTCTGTTTTATGCCGCTAAAATGAATTTAAAACTGAAAACTGACAAATTTTATATTATGAATTTCTTTGTAATTAAAACGCTTGCTGGTTTCAATTACGGCGAAATCGCTTAATTTAATCTAAAGACAGTATAAATAATGTTTACACATTTTAACCCGCTAAATATGGGCTTTAAGCACAAATTTAAAACTGAAATATTAATTAATTAAAACTCGCTGAAATGCACAATAATATTTAATTTAGGACATGTGTAACCACAGGACTAATGAATCCGGATCGACTTATAGGGCCAATGATTGATTGGGGTTAAGGAGGTTGATATAAATGTGTATAAATATAAATATGCAAATTACAATGAAGGACCAATTGCTTTTATAGCAATAACGATAATGGTGGAGCGGTTATGTAATAACAAAAAGACAACTACCAACTAATTAAGGAAGGGTATAAATACCTTAAGTCTTGCGCCGCTGGGGGCAATAGACACTTTCACGCACAAAAGCTTTTACGGAGAACCAGTAACACGCTCGACCGGGTGTCGGTCTCGCTTTCAAAGTTCTAACACAACCGTCCCTTTCAAGGGTTCGAAGGCGACTTGCTTCTCTAAAGGCTCGAGTACGACTGTCACTTTATGCACTGTTATTGCCGGTATATAAAATGTTTCACTCAAACTGTAGGATGCACGCACAAAGTATTTATTGTCACAAAATACCGAATTGTTCGATGACGACGTAACACTGTTATTTACTATTTTTTTACGATCTTTGATCGCCTGTCTTGTTATCGTTGTTGGACTTTACTTTAGCTTATGTCTGTTGTTTTGTGTAGATAAAGCTTTTGGAGAATTGTACAAAATAAATGATGTAACATGAGTGCTGTTTTCGTTTATGTATCTATTTAAAACTCATCCTTGAAAGTGTGTTTCTTATCAAAGCGGTTATTGTTCCTTCTTTCTTACAAGCGTAATTGCATGAAGATTTACTAGGTTTTATCTTATCTTATGCGTATCTATTCTATAAACTTATTGAATGCTTCTTGACGTATTTTAATTACATTGTATGATTATTTCTCTGCTGAATACGCGTTCTATTATTGGAAGATATGCTTACTGGCATTGATTAAAGTTAATTACGGTTCATATACAGGGTGTAAAATGCTTGCTATTTACATAATGTGCGATTTATTTATTTTCCTGCTAAATAAATGCAGTTTTCGTATTCCTATTGCTATTTACAGTTACTACGCGACCCTTACTACTCAATACACCCCTATCACAGCATTATATATATATATATATATATATATATATATATATATGTATAGTTTGATACCTCCAACATTGCAAGAAACTGGGAAGACGAAATAGGCTATGGAGTTTGGAAATAAAATGTTCATCACGGAATTTGTTTATCAATCTTGTTATTTAAATAAAAAGTTGTTTGGGCTGGGGAAACCTTAAGATTGAAAATCTACAGTACGTTATATAAAAGAACATACTGTAACCTTTGAAATCCTTAGTTAACTATATAGAAGAAATTGTTTTAAACTGTACATTGGTAGGATTCTGCTTATTTAATTTAAATAATAAGCATGTGCTGCCGTATTGAAAAAAGAAACATATAATTGCATGAAGTGTTTTATTTGTGCAGTCTAATCACATTGGATAAAATTTTATTCAAAATATTATCAGGTTATCTATACTAATCTGTGCTATAAAACATGACGTTGAACAAGTACTTTTTAAGTTTTTGGTAAATGAAATATAGTAAGCTATATATGTGGTTATGTGAATTTTCTCATTCAATAATCGTATTAAAAAATTTGCACAATACTTTCTATTTGCTTAGAACAAACAATGTGTAGTTAAAAATTTTAAGATTATTTGCTATCACTGTTTAAATATGAGCTGTGATTTTTTAATGTATCGTCATTCTTTGCATTGTAGAGAGGCAAATTTAAATCTTCCAAAAGTATCTATATCAAATGGAAGGTCAGTATTATAATTGGATTCTGTCACTCAGTGGCACTTTTTTAGCATACACTTTATGGAATTTTGTATCGTTACCAATATCATTGATGGTTATATTTATTGCTTATTTTAAATGGACATATAGTTATTGGAATCGCAAGGGTGTTGCAACTCCTACACCCAGCATTCCATTTGGTAATGCAGGAAAACAATTGCGACGTAAAGAAACCCTTGCACAAAATATAGAGTCAGTTTATAAAGAATTTAAATCAAAGGGATTAAAGTATTGCGGTTATTACTTAGCCTTACGACCAATGTGGATAGTTTTAGACTTAGATTTGCTCAAAAGTATATTGACTAAGGATTTTGAGCATTTCATGGATCACGGAAACTATATCAATGAAAAAAACGATCCCTTAACAGGACAACTGTTTATGCAAACTGGTTCAAAGTGGAAAGCTTTACGTGCTAAGTTGACTCCAACTTTTACTTCTGGTAAAATGAAGATGATGTTTCCAACTTTACTAAACTGCTCTCGTGAATTAATTGTCTTGATGAATGCAGCAGCTGATGAACGCACGGCAGTCGATATTAAAGACATAATCGCTAGATTTTCCACTGACGTTATAGGATCATGTGCATTTGGCATAGACTGCAACAGTCTAAAAGATCCAAACTCAGAATTTCGTAAGTACGGACTAATGAGTTTCCGATCACAGTCAAATAAATTCATACGGCCAATAAAATCGATATTGTTTGCATGTTTCCCAGGGCTGATGGATGTACTTAAAATTAAAATATTTCCAGATATAATTACACAATTCTTCTTAGGACTTGTTAAAGAAACTGTTAATTATCGCGAAAAGAATGGGATAATTAGAAAAGATTTCATGCATTTATTAATTCAGCTTAAAAACAATGTTGCCGTAAATAACGAAGAACATGCAGGAGATTTAGTTTTAGAAAGTAGTCAAAACTGTGCAAATACCTTTTCAATTGAAGAAATGGCTGCACAAGCATTCGTTTTCTTTCTTGCTGGATTTGAAACATCTTCAACAACTCTAACATTTTGTTTTTACGAACTTGCCTCTAATCAGAAATTACAACAACGCGCCCGACAGGAAATTATGGAAGTTTTCAAAAAACATAATGGGGAACTTACGTATGACGCTTTAGCTGATATGGTGTACTTAGAAAAGTGTATAAATGGTGAGTTAAATAATGAATGAGAACTCATCACGTATATCGAAGTGAACCTTTACCAGAGATAACTAAGTATTGTTGCTTTGAAAACATGACATAGCCTTCGCTCCACTCAGATTTGTGATCTTCACTGCAAATTCATCTTATGTTTCGTAGATCATCAGTCTGCGCGGACGAGGAGAAGCAACATTAGGTAATTGTCTGTTAGAGAGATTCTCTTCAACATACACGATAACGAAAATATTCTCAGACGGATTTTAAATCACCTCCTTATTTTTTAAGCCTTGTTGCAGATAATAACTAGTCAAAATACGTATTTAGTATAAAATAATCTGTAGCTAATGAGTTTTTATCATATTAAATGGTAAATCAGTTAAAGAAAATTAATGTGCACAAACTAACTTTTTAGAAACCTTAAGAAAATATCCTCCTCTGCCGGTATTGACGCGTGAATGCACTAAGACGTATAAAGTTCCCAACGACGATTTAGTAATAGAAAAGGGCACTAGAGTATTCATACCTCTTATGGCTATACAACGTGATCCTGAGTACCATTCTGATCCAGAAGCATTCGATCCTGAACGATTTAGTCATGAAAGCAAAGCTGATCGGCATTCATTTAGTTGGTTACCTTTTGGCGAAGGGCCACGTGTTTGTATTGGTAAGTTATCTTGAGTGTACAAAATTAGTTGACATGTAAATGTTTTAGGTCAACGATTTGGGATGATGCAGATGAAGGTTGCTTTATCAACCCTGTTGAAAAATTATAAATTTCTAATAAATGAAAAAACTCCTAATCCTTTAGTGTTCGATCCTCACAGTCCGGTAATTGGTATAAAAGGAAGCATATGGTTAGACATCGAAAAGATATGAAATTTTTTTCGTAAAAATAACAGAAAATTTCAACAATTAGAAATGTGTAAAAACACATATTATTTTATCAATTATAAAATAATTAGTCTAATATAATAGAATCTTTATTTTGATGATGTTTGTGATTACACACAGACTAGTATTTGTACAAAAAGTCTGTTAAAAATGAACTGATTCTAGATGCGTCTTAAAATTTATTTAATTGCAAAGCACGGCAAAAAATTATTTTTTACAGATGCCAGAAAATGAACGCTCAAGAAGGGTATAAATTCTATTTATTTATCTATTTATTGTAATTGAAATATGTAGAGCATGCCCTAATTCCTTATTTGACTTAAATAGTTAATGTACTCCAAAGTAATGTGAGTACGCAAGTGTATCTATGCGTATTATATGTATATTATTGTAAGAATTATATGCTGCTAGTACTATCAGTGTGGGTGAATTGCGTCTTAGTTCTGTACTCAACTTTGGAAAAGTAAATTGCCGTATAAGACGACCAGAGTATACAGCGATAGAGAAGCCTATTTTATTTAGTATATAAGGTCAATCAATATGATCATTCAAATTTTATATAAAAAGAAAAACCTTGTCATTGTTCGACGTTTTGAAATTTTATTAATCGCAAATATTTTCCGAGCATAATTGTATAAGTAAAATCCTATCATCATTAGGTCTTCAGTCCTGGAACTGGTTATACGGGTACTCTCATTGTTTCCTATTCTGAACTAACCTACACATTTCCCTAAAATTTGCACAGTCTGTATCTATCACTATCTGATCAAGGTCTATATCTACCTCCTTTTTCCTATCTTTGCTTGTTATATATCCCATACTATTCCCCAAAAACACTTTAGAACGTATCCTGCCCGTCTATTTCTCTTTTTTTTCCCACAAATATCCTTGTTCCCCTACTATTTATATAACCTATTTGTTATTAACTTTGTCTCTGCATGCTATCATCGTCATACATCTGAAGCACAGCATTCCAAAAGGCTGCTACCGTTTTTCTGTCTGTTTTTCCCACTGCCCGTATTTCATAGGCATACTGTGCTGTGCTCTACATATATGCTTTCAACAATTTTCTTCTTGTTCCTGTTTGTTGTCTTTCATCATAGGCGCTGTTCTTTCTTGTTAGATGCAGTTCGGTCGCTTTTTATTGTTTTACAATTATATACCCTATTTCTCCGACATTCACTGGTTGTGAACGGGGGTAAGCAACATGTGGCTGCCAAGTTTCCCCAGCAATTGAACATTTGCCGATTTAATATTTTTTCCAATATATCTTTTCGCACAGTCAACATTATTTGCAGATATTTTATAACCAACACCTGTAGTTGTTAATAATAATCATCAAATTTATCTACGCTTATTTTTTCGTCATTAGGTTTTCTGTCTCAAAACTGAACACGTCACCTGCACTTATTTATATTCAAGGCTAGCCTACACTGTTCCCTGAAATTCTCACTCGGCCTATATACAACTCGGTTCCCCTTCTATTGTTTATAATATTATACCCTATTTCATCAAGATTCAGTGAAGGGGGTTAAGCAGCCTGTGATTGTCAAATTCCCCAACACCTAGACATTGCAGAATTAATAGTTTACCAGTAAATCCTTTCACACAATTAACATTCGAGAGTATTGTCCAACCAATATTTGTAGTTGCTTATAGTAATCATCATGTTTAAGTATACTTTCTTTTTTCGTTATTAGTTTATCCATCTTGGGACTGGTTAAATGCGTACCTCCATTTATTTCTATTCTGAGCTAGCCTACACATTTCTCTGAAATTTCTACAGCCTACATCTTTTACTAACTGTGTGCAGTAGTCTAACCTAGGTCTACATCTACTTCTCTTTCTTCCTACCTTTGCTTCTAATATATTAATGTTTTCTACATATTTACTTTTTCCCCTACCATTTTTAGTACATCTTCAATCCTAACTTTGTCTGTTCATGATATCTTCATCATACGTCTATAGCACCACATTTCAAAAGCTTCTACAGTCTTTTACTTGATTCCTAAACCGTTGTCTAACAAGAATCTAATCTATTTGATATTTTCCTATATCTCCTGGCATCTTCCACAAATATCGTCTCCTAGCATGATGTTGAAATAATGTGTTTGTGATGATTAAATTGTTTTTGTCGCAAAATTCTACCAGCCTATTTCCCATGTCGTTTCTCGTGCCTAAACCAAATAAATCTACTACCGCTCCTTCCTTACCCTCACCTACCACTGCATTAAAATTCGTGTAGCTAGAGGTGGACATGTATACTTGTATTATTACTGTGTTTACCAGTTTTGATTCTAATCTAAACATGAGTACTTTTTCGTTCTATTGTAAGTAATTTTCTACACAGTATGCTATCTTTTTTCGCATAACTATCTCTACACCCCAATTTCCTTCCCCTGCTCCTGTATGAATTACCTTGAAGTCTCCACTTCCTCGCCTCTGCCCACCGAACTTTGCCGATTTCTACTATGTCTAGTGCTAACCTATTCATTTCCATTTTTAGGTTCTGTAGCTTACCTACTTATTTCATACTTGTAACATTCCACTCTCTGACTCGCAGTCTATTCCCGACTCTTATTCTGAATTTTCCGATTGCATTCTCGGGACTATTTTAACTCCGGATTGCTTTACCCCAGAAAATGCCATCATGTTTATTTCAATTTAAGTACGCTGTGTACTTGGGAGGTAATGTGGTGGTTTTCTGTTGCCTTCCACATCATGGTAGTGTCTTAGACTGCCATACCGACCCCTATAGTATCTGCCAATCTAAGTGACAAAAGAGCCGCTGCCCTCTTTCGGGGGACTGTCTTAGTCTGGTTCTTCACTAACGACCCTACTATTTTGGTTGAACCTGTAGTTTGACTCTCTAGCTCATTAGAAGACGCAGACCATTTCACCTGTTCTAGTAATCTAGAACTTCGGCAAGGTGCAAATTTATTCAAAATGGAAAAATCCTATATATATATATATATATATATATATATATATATATATATATATATATATATATATATGTATGTATTAAATTTTTATAATAAATGTATGATATATAAACATATTATTTTAAATATTTTCGATTATTTGTGATTGAATTGTATTTTCACGATGTTAAATAATACTATAAAGTTCTAATTTGGGGCGAACTAAAGAGTTGTACAACAGCTTGATGCAATTTACATTTGTTTGATTATGAAACCTAACATTTTATACGTAACTGCTGCTATAGATTTGGTATAAATATCAAAGCTTAAATGTGTTTTAAAATGTACTTCCAGATCTGATTTGCCGTTTATCACTTTTAGTTGCATCAGGCTAGTCTTATATTACTACTTAATTCTTTATCTGATATTATTTCTTACTCTCTGTCTCCCCCTCTGTTCTCACTACCTTCTCCCTTTCTTCTCACATCCTTTCTCTGTCTCACGCTCTCTCTTCCTCTCTTTACCCTCTCTTTTTCTCCCTCCTTTTCCCACCCCCTCTTCCTGCCCCCTCCACCCCTTCTCTCCAGCTCTCCCTCCATCCTTCCCCTTCCCTGTCTCCTCTTTACCTCCTATCTCACTCAATCGTTCTCTCTCTTCTCAATTCCAGCATTAAGTATTTTTAGTCCTAAAAATAGAGATCTTATAGTTTACTAGGTGTTATCAATACTAGCTGCGGAGTAATGTGTGGGTTGTTCACCCGCGTGGCAGTGCGCATAGGTACTGACGCGAGTTATGATCAGGTTTTAAAGAAGTGAGCTTACGCGGATTATTATTACAACCATCCGTGAGGTGTGTTTGGTTTGGTTTCCCGCCGCAATAGCCAATGCTTTATTTTTCTGAATTTTTTTACTCAACGAGAAAATTATTATAGGGGCTTTTCTTTTTTCCTGGATGTGAAATATACGTACATTTTCCGGACTTCTAATACTAATAGGACTAGTCGTTTAATAAAAGAGGTGGTTATAATGGTTATAATTAGCGCTATAAATAAGTTATTCACAGAGAGGTTAAAGTTTGTAAGTCTGATGTATTGCGTGTTCTTGTTTAAACTCTGCAGGCGCTGTCTCGTTTTACCCAGCGCCTCTAGATGGTGTCGGTATGGAAGTTTCTGAACGAGATCTTTTACTGCGCTCGCTCTCATTCTGCACCGACACCTTCCTTGTGGACGGGTATGACTCCGTCCAAATCCCAGCTTCGACTTTCTTGGTTTGCCTTAGCTTCCTACGCTGAGCACCGGAAAGCCTCTTTGCTTGCAGTCTAGTGCCTACAAGTTTCTTTATTGTTTTCTCCGTGTCTGGTGTATCAGACACCAGTCTTGCAAGGAGACTTGTATCCCGGGTCTGCTCCACCTCCATGGATATGTTTTGGTTGTCTGAGGGGTCCTCCATTGCTTGTTCCACTTCTTCAGGTTCTTTTTTACTTATGGTACTATTATTATTCATAATTGTTCCTATGAGTAAGAGGGGTGTAAATGGTCAGCATGTCAGGTGCCCCCTGTTGGCATGGAAGGCGTGAATAAAACGAGGTGCCGCCTTGTTCTCCGAGTTCTGAACGGATTTAGACTGGTCATCTATCCAGCCACGCATCCCTTGGGCTCAGTCCTTCGCCACGGGATTTAGGATTTTTAGCGAGGTTGCCCCCTCTTGGTCCGGGCGGTTAAGCCAAAACCCCCACACCCTTTTGCCCGTGAGACATGATCACGACAGCAGGGAAGGCGCGGTGTGTCAGTGCTGCAGAATTGCCCCACCGGCTTCGTTTACCTCAGTGCAGGCCCATCATCCACGAAACTACAGCTTGGGCTAAAGGGTTTGGTCCGCGGGATCGTTTTCACTTGGCTAGGGGGCGGATTTTATTCCGCTCTAGCACAGTCTCTTGCTCTCCGCCATGTTGTGGGTCTTATACCACTCAGGCACTGGGTCACTGAAAGATATAAGTTTATCACGATCCTTCCCAGAGGAGATAGCCAATCCCTTGGTCATATATCCTGGGATTTCTCGTATCCGCCACCTGGAGACGCGCCCAATGGGTAACCAATTCATGGATAAACTCTGTTTTACAACTGGAACAAACTGTTTTAGCACTGAAATTATCGTTATTCGATAATCACCCTCATGGTAGTAGATTTGGAAGGGAGTATATTTGATTTTCTCAAATGTGTGCAGTAGAATCCTTAATTACAGTTATTCTGTTAAAGTAAATAGAAGCGTAGTAGGTAGTGTTTCTTTATTCTTTTTCTTGTGATCCATAATCTCAAACATTCCACGATTAACCCCAGTAAAATCGAGTTTAAATATATTGCGGCGACTTTCATTTGCACCCCAAATTATGGTGCTAGACGATCATGAGATTTTAAGAGGATAGAACATACGTTTCGTTGCTATTTCTTATAATAGAAGTCATTGTGACAATGACGAATCGCGAAAGAAGGAGGAAATAAAGAAAACTTTCGTAGAAACAGAAGGGGGAAGCGAGCATATGTTCATAAATTTTATCTGCTTAACGAAAGAAATAAAATTTTGTTTAGAAACGAATAATGAAGGGTTGAGTGATTAAGATTTTAGTCAAAAAAAAGAAAAAATTTAATAGAGGGTTAGCGAATACTTCGAGGGGCATTCGATCTTTAAGAACTAATTTTGAGGTATCAACGTTAGGAAAAGGAGCAATGGAAGGACACAACGAAAGACTCGGAAAAGGTAATATTTTTGAAAAAGGGTGGATATGGCTTTTATCGCACAGAGCACCGGTAATCTCGAATATTTAAATATGTGGAAAGAATTGGGGGATGAATTGATAACACTTAGGGGTCACGTAAGGCAGAAGTTTCTGAACAAAAACCGACTCGTTTTAGCTTTAGGGAATTTGAAGGATTTGGCAGCAGTTTGGGGTGAGATCAAGAGTCGGTCATGTAGGGATTTTGTTGATAATATGCAGAAATGTTTATATAGATATTGGGATGCTCAAACCCAACGGAAAGTTTTCAGGGATCTTAAATATTGCAGAAGTGAGACAGTTCCGCGCGCCGATTACTTTTTGAAGCGTTGTAAGTAAGCGGCTTATTTAGAGGCACTTCTAGAAGAAAAAGAAATTATAGATATTTTGGCTAATTATTTTGAGGCGAATACCTGTAAGAGTATTTTAAATCTGGTGAAAAAATAATCGAGGAAACGGAGCAATTCTTACGTTGGATCGATGAGGTTGATGCCAATGCAAGAGATGCCTATTTCGATAGTACTTCGAGGGGGGCCGTATGGCAGGACCGACGTTACGAAGGGAGATCGAGGTGTTGGTATTATGGTAATTATAATCAAGCTTAAATAGGTCACAGGAATTAAATATCGCGAGAGATAATGATAGTCAAAATTGTCTTGAGGAAGATCAAGAAAGAAACAGAGTAGTCGCTACACTTATTAACCGTTGTAGTAAAGATTTAATAGAAGAGGAATAGGTAACAGCGAGGATTATTTCACTTCCGGTAATAAGGGCTAAAGCGCAATTTCTGGAAATTAATGTGTTAATAGGTCCAGGATCAATGATGAACTGCGTTAGTGAGGAATTCTTTTAGAAAGGGATTCACAAATTCCGCGGTTACCTATTTCAGGTGCAACTGTATGTGGGGCCTTTCAGGGTAAGGAATAGAGAGTAAAACAATAAGTTTATTTAGATTTTGAAATCAATGGGATTCGGTTTACGTATACGTGTATGGTCATTCCAAAATTAATCGGACAAGTAATATTGGGTTGCGATTGGATAACTCAGTTTGCAGTAGTGCGTATGGTTTTTAATAATTATGAGTTAATCGGCGGGTTTGATAGAAATGTGCGGGAAATAGAATTGAGTAAAACCGGTATGTGAGGAGGTTTAAAAGCGGGAATATATGAGATGAGGACAGAGAGTGAGGCGCGGTAAGAAATGGGAAAAGGCAAATATATTCCGATGAAGAAATGTGGGTAGTAGTCAAAAAAGCCCAAATATTTGGTCAAAGTAGAAAAGGACACTTGTTTGATTTGCTTGAGGACCATAATGCTGTAATTTTATAGCAACCGGGCTTTACGGGGATATGAGCATGAAAGACAATACTCCCTTTTATATAAAAAGTTATTCCCTGCCTTATACTTACGAAGATGAAGTCAGAAAGCAAATTAGGGAAATGGTGTTGTAGGGGCTATTGACAAAAGTCAGACAGAACACGTAAAGTCATTAGTTGTCGTTAAGAAAGCGGTCTCGTCGGTACATGTGCGTCTAGACAAACGGCATTTAAACTTAAAATGGAAAGTGACCATGTCGTTCCGCCTATTTCAAACGAATTTATGTTTCAGTTTATAGCCCTTCGATTCTATATTGATCTTACGCTTCTTACTAGCAAGTTGCAATTAAGAAAAACTGGGATTTTCATTCAAAGAATTAACTTCCGTTCGGCCTGTAGACGTCAGTAGGGAGTTTTATTAGAAGATTAAAGATGGTATTGGGAGGATGTGGGTGGGTTTCATTATTGCATATGTGGATGATTCACTCGTTTTATCGCAGGGCGTTGCTGAACATTTGAAACACCTCTCGAGATTTTATTTAAAAACTTTAGAGATGCAAGTTTGACCTTAAAATTGAGAAAATGTAATTTAGGGCCTGGAGAGGTATAATATTTAGGTCAGGTACTGTATTCCAATGGTATTCGCGTAGATCCTGAGAGGGTGTAGCGATTCAAAATGATAGGCGGCTCACAAACGTGAAATGACTAAATTCTTTATTGGGGTTAGTAAATTTTGAAAGAAAATTTGTCGAGAATTTTTTAAAGCTAACTCATACTTTTCTGCATCTGTTAAAGAAGGGAACCCAATTTACTTGGGGATATGATAAAGAAAGTGCGTGCGTTCATGTGCGCGTGCGTGCGTGCACGCGCACTTGCGCTCACTTATATTGTGTAAACCAATTAGGGTATACATTTCGGTTTAAAAATCTCCTTAATTAAAGATATCTTCTGTGTGTGCTCAATATTTTACTCGTTTCCAACCCGACTTGACAATAATTTTTAAACTTTCACCACTTTTGAAGAGAATTAATGTAATTTGAAAATAGGCTCGTGTGGAAGTTCTGATATCTTTCCTTTACGATTGGCATATAGAAATTTGTAAATTGCAATAATTTTTACACTACAAGACTTCTTTACAACAAAATGCAATAATTTGTTCAATTGGTAATAAGTTGTAATTCTAATTTGGCAAGGTGTAATTTCTAAAATTGCAAAAACCCAAATAACCAAATAAATTTCTAGTCATTTAATTATTTTTTCCCTACCTTAGACGTAAAAGACACTTACGTCACTGAGACGACCTTCCGTAAGTTGAATTTACTAGGATGGCTGTAAAGTGGGACGTAAATTTTTACTTATTTCCCTTGGGACGTAAGTGATTGTCATCCAAATGAAAGAAGCAATGGTTTCAAATCCACGGTTACGGGTCTAGGCCTACATTAAATAATTCTTTATTCTTAGTTGAATTTTAAACTTTATTTAAACCAATGTTTAATGACTTAAGGCCGGCTGCACCGCTTCGGCTTAAATGCTTGACTTAGTTAAGTGTCCCTTAAGTTGTCAAATTTACATTATATGATTGGAAACGTTGATGCCATTTGGACAATGTAAATTTGGCAACCTAAGTGATACTTTACCAGGTCAAGCACTAAACCGAAGCGGTGGAAGCGGCCCCCCAGAAGTAGGAAAAAAACAATAGAAAACACCTCAGCGAACATTTAATATCCAACAACTGTTTAAACTTAGAAAATAATTAAACAAACGCTGGGAATTATTTAATATTTTCAAAAACCAATACGATGTACTTAATTTATTTTTTAATGTTGAATGTAAATGTGCAATTTGTGCAACTAGCAACATTTATTAAACTGGACATATTATTAGAGTCCATTGTATTAATAATACGTTTAGAAACATCAACATTTTCCAATGAAGATTGTGGTGCATCGACAGTAAGTGCCAAGAAATTTTGATTTTCAATTGCTTTTGATTTTGTGGAGATTTGGCTATATTTCCATTAAAAAGTCTCTCAACAGCTTCATTTTTACATTCCAGAGAATCTGAAACATATTCGTCTGCTATTGTGGATAATTTCCATTCGCCATGACGCTTCAGGCTAAGTATACACCTCTCTCCCGAATTGGCCAACAACGTAGCTGATGTTCGTCTAAAAGTATGACCTGTATAAAGAAGTGGTTCTGGCAGATTAAAAAAGGTAGCTCTAATTGAGGGAATCTTGAAAACGTATTCTTTCCTATAGGTTGATTGAAATACTTTCCTGCAGAAAATTTCAAAAATAATCTTGTTTGTTTTATTGCTTTTGCAGAGCATATATTTCTAGCAGCAAGGTATTTCCTTACAATTGGTAAATATCCAACTCCATGTATATCGTTATTGATAATGGTAAAGGTGCGTGAAATGTTGTTCTTTTTTCACGTAGGTGAATAACCATTAAATCGGTATTGTCTTGGACATCTTGCAGTTGTAATTTCAAAAGTTCGTCCATACTACATGCTCCGGCAATCACAGCCACTTCCTAAAACCTTACATTTTATAAAATGTTCCGTATATTAAATTGAAAAAGTGCACCTTACCTTAAACAACAGGTATATCTCGTCTGGGGCATCCTTAATGAAGCAACAGACGTTTTGTCTCGTAAACACCTTCGACTTCTTTGGGGTGTAGCAATCACTTTTTCTTTTTAAAAACGCACGCAGTTTTATAGACTGTGAAATGTCGACGTTGTCATATGTTGCTAACGTGCTTTTCAGCATAGAATACTCACTCCACAAGCTTGCCAGAGACTTTAACTGTGAGGACCTTTTTCAAACAAAAATGCCAACAATGTGTTTTCATCAACAATCAGCGCACTTTTCTGAGCACGTCAATTTTTGAAGTTTTTGTATATTAAATCGTATCTTAATTTTGATTTTTTAGGAAATAATTCTTGGGTAGCTGTTTTTGGAGCCTCATCAACGGTTTGAACACTAGGGGAAATACGGGATGTTTGGGACACATTTAGTTTGGGACACTGTTTAATTTACCGCCAAAAATGGTATGATTGCTTTTATGCCAACTCACTAGGTGGCTTAAAGTCGTATATTCACAATAATGCATTAACATTCATTTAGTGGTCAACACTTGTTGAGGAATAAGGTAAGCGAATGTTTACATATGTTTTTGTAATTTTTGTATTTTACATGCTTTCGTTAATAAAGTTATTATAAATAAAGTTTCAAGGGCAAATTTTGTTAGATAGTTAGGCATATATATTAGTTGTTTTTTGGTGCTACAGGGTCTTCTTAATTCTAACCTCCAATTTTTGCAATTAAATTTTTTTAACACCCCTGTTGTGTAGGGAGGTTTGAACCGTTTGGTATAGGGAGCTTTGAGACAACTCAAATCACCCACCAACTTATAACGTGTGGTTGTAACACTTCTATTTACTTGTTTCAGTTAATCGAATATGCCACATAAATACGTAAAAAGGGAAATCGTGAGGTTTTGCCTCAAAACCTTATATGTGATGCCATAATTAAGGTTAAAAGTGGTAAAGGTATAAGGGCAACAGTCCGTAAATATGGAATTTCAAAGAACACATTGTCCCGATTATCAAAAACCAGCATTAACTATTGAACCAAACATTCCAGTAAGTAAATTTATACAAAGACCCAAGCAACTATGTTAGCAGACTATTACATTCTGGCATCAAAACTTCACTATGGATTAAACAGAAAGGCAGCTCTAAAATTGGCATACAATTTTGCAAAATGTAACAAAATTGAATATCCAAAAACCTGGGATAAAGGGGAGAAGGCAACAAAAGACTGTCTGCGTGGATTTTATACCAGAAAACTCAATATATCCTTTAGAAAACCTGAGGCAACTAGTTTAAACAGATCTACTAGTAACAATAAAAATAATGTCAATCAGTTCTACAAAAATTTAAAAGCTATATTAGAAAATAAAAAGATTTGACCGGAAGACATATAGAACATTGACGAAACGGGCCTGACAATAGTTCATAAACCAAAGAAAGTTTTAACTCAAAAGGGGTGTAAACAAGTTGGTCAAATAACGTCCGCATAACGTGGTTCTCTTGTAACTGTTTGCTGTAGCATAAATGTCATTGGACAGTCCATCCTACCATTTTACATATTTCCAAGAATGAATTTCCGAGCTATTATGATAAAAGGTAAAATAAATAAGCACCTATTTTAAATTGACTTCAACTTATTCTCATACTTTGTTTTACAGGTGGACCAACAGGCTGCAAGGGCGCAGCTCATCCAAGTGGATGGATGACTGGAGAAAACTTTATAACTTTTTTAAAGCATTTTCTTGAGTATGCTAAACCATCCAAAAATAGGCATGTATTAATAATATTCGACAGCCACATCCAGATCGACTTAATAAATTTAGCACGTGAAAATAAAGTAATTTTGCTTACATTGCTGCCTCACAGCAGTTATAAACTGCAACCGCTTTACATTTCCGTTTATGGTCCATTCAAAACATATTTTAATTCAGCTGCAGAAAGTCTTATGCTGAGGCAACCAAGTAAACCCATCCAAATATGTGACATACCAGAACTTTTAAAAGACACAATGACAAAGGCATTTACGCTTTCAAACATAGTTAGCGGTTCTAGTCAGACGGGCATTTACTCCTTTAATGAACATACATTTACAGATGACGACATTTTTGGGGTTTATGTGACTGATCGAGATTTACCAACTTCCCCAAACGATTTAGTTTTGCAACCCAACATGCAACGAAACGATGTAGAAGATATCGCTCCTAAGCCAGGTGAGAACTCCCAAATAATGACAGCCACTTCAGCTGATTCTGACATTATCAGTCCAGAAAAGTTTTTACCGTTTCCCAAAGCAGCACCGCGCATTAAGAAAAATAGTGAGCGAAATCCCGAAAGAGCCTAAGTGATTATCGAAACGCCTGAAAAAAATGAAATTGAGGAACAGCAAGCAGCCAGGAACAGAAAAAGAAAATTGAAAACCAAAAACGCACGACAAGTAGATAACATCAGGATCAAAAGAAGAAGCGAAAGTTATTGAGAGTTATTTATCAGAGGATGAAAATTTGAACGAAAAAGACATTTGCAAAGATAGCAGTTTAGATTAAGATTTTATTAGTGATGAAAAGGACTGTCTGAAATTAATGTAATGGACAGAAAATGTTCGCCAGGAGAATATCTTCTAGTAAAGTTAAAAGTAGAAGGAAAAAAAGAAAATGTTGTTCATTATATTGCTAAAATTTTGAACTTCACAAGTTCTCTGTTCATAGTTAAAGTAACCTATTTGCGCAAAAGTTCCAAAACAAATGAGTTATATTTTCCTGTTGAAGCGGACATAGATGACATATTAACGGACCAAATCGTTGGAAAGTTGAATGAACCTATTTCCAGAGGTTCAAGTAAAAGGATTAGTAAATATTAATATTTTCGAGAAAATTTAAGTGACTACGTTTCTGCTATGCGTTGATCTTTTTTTATAGAGTCCCAAACTTCCCATCTGATTGGTTCAAACCTCCTCCATGTGGGGAGATTTAGGACACTTTTAACTTTTTTAAAAACCATACCCAAAATTTGTGGAATGTAGTTTTTTTAAGAATAAACATATGCTTTACGTTCACAAATGTTAACGCTTTAATATACCTATACTTTAATATTTATATTCTAGTTTGATGGTTTTCAAAACGATCCTTTAAGAAAATCGTCCAAAACCTCCCGCCTATCCCCTATTCAGTATAAAATCTCTGTTATAGGACTGCTTTGTGAATGACAGAACACACAATAATTGTTAAGGCTGTACTTTAGTATTTTTATGTAGCTTTAAATTTAAATAGTGAGCCATTTATGTTACACGAATTTCCGGCGCTCTTCGTTTATACTCGTCTATATAACTAGGGGTGGGCGATACGGGATTTTGCGTATCGAATATCGATACATATTCTATATCGATATGTATCGATATATCGAATATCGATATATATCGATACGTATCGATGCGTATCGATGCGTATCGACATGTATCGATGCGTATCGGTGCGTATCGATACATATCGATTCGTATCGATGCGTATCGATACATATCGATGCGTATCGGTGCGTATCGATACGTATCGATGCATATCGATACGTATAGATACGTAGCGGTACGTATAGATATATATATATAGTGATTCGTATCGGAACGTTTAGATGTGTAGATTAAGTATACATATCGAGACGTAGCGATACCTATCGGTACGAATCGATACGCATCGATAAATTTTTCTACTCTTTCTTTGGGAATAAAATCACAAGATCGTTTTAAAATAATGTATTTACTGACAATTCGATCTTTCACTTAAGATTGTTTGTTATCAAAATAATTAAAGTTTCAAGTTTAATATTTGTGACATAAGTATGTATATAAGGGTGGACGATACGGGATTTTGCGTATCGAATATCCATACATATTCTATATCGAATATCGATACGTATCGATACGTATCGATACGTATCGATACGTATCGATACGATATCGATACGTATCGATACATATCGATACGTATCGATACATATCGAGTATCGATATATTGATATTTATTTTTTGCTGTATCGGGGGGGTCGATACGGGGGTCGTATCGATACGTATCGATATATCGATACGCCGACCCAGCCCTATATATAACAAGCACGATTGGCTTTTGGAAATAATTAATTAATTATTACTACAAGAAAGATGGTCGAGTAGTCTTATCTTCCATGACATGTTATTTTTCTATAAAATATGTAATTGATTTTAATACAGTCCACAATAAGAATTAAAGTTATTTCAAGGTTTTTAGTTGATTTATTCAACATTCAAGAGAAGTAATGTAACAAACAATAATATTTTTGTTGAACTATCTTGATTATATAATAGATGCCATAGATACAAACCCATGGTTACGTGTCTAAGCCTACATTAAACAATTCTTTTAATTTTACTTGAATTTTAAACTTACGTTAATTTAAAGCGATTTTTAATGATTTAAAAGTAGGGAAAAACTGTATACATACCGCAGAACTAAGGGATTTACGGTGCTTTGACATTTGCAGCCCAAGCGAAGCGAGGGCTGCAAACAGTCTCGTCACCGTAAATCCTACTTACGTCCCTTAGTTTGTAATATACAATTTCCTTCGGAATACGTTAATCTCTGCTAATTAACCAGTACTAGTAAAAATCAGTTTCTTATGTGTTAGTTAATCAACGAAAGTAAGCGGTTTAGAGCCTACAACATTGTATGATTCATAAGTCTACTAATCTATTAAACATTTTGCCGCATATAATGAAATCCGGTTTTTTTGACACGATTACACAACAGTTGCTCAACATGTAGTTTCAAGGCTTCAAAAACACCATCATTAAATATTAATCAGTATGTACGAATAGTAAGATTAAATTCATATAGAAACTGGTATTAAACTGAAGTGTAGTGCAAAATAAACCAGAAGTGTTCAGACATCATGGGGTTATTTGTAGAAAATGTAGTGTGGAATTTTGCTTCTCTCTGTGTTTTACTAACCTTTGCCTTTTTGGCATACATTAAATGGAAACAGACTTACTGGAACCGGAAAGGAATCCCCACGCCCAAAACACATTTCCTACTTGGAAGTTCTGCCCACTTAATTACACAAAGGCAATCGTTTGGCGAAGCAGTTGCGACTACATACCAGGAATTTAAGAAACAGGGTGTTAAATATTGTGGATATTATATAATTTTAAAACCATTTTGGATGTTGTTAGATTTGGATTTGATCAAAGATGTGATGACAAAGGATTTCATCCACTTTACCGATCATGGTTCTTATGTTAACGAAGAAAACGATCCCCTAACAGGACAGTTATTTATGCAAAATGGAAAAAAGTGGAAAAATCTTCGAGCAAAATTATCTCCTACTTTTACAACAGGTAAAATGAAAATGATGTTTCCAACTTTATTGAACTGTTCGCATGAGTTAGTTAATGTTATGAATGAAGCTGCTGTTATTAATGATGCGATTGATATTAAAGACATCGTTGCAAGGTATACAACAGATATTATAGGATCGTGTGCGTTTGGAATAGACTGCAATTCTTTAAAGGATCCCCAATCAGAATTCCGATACTTTGGGAAAATGGTTTTTGAAACGAATTCAAAACAAGCTTTTATACAAGCACTAGCAAATAGTTTTCCATGGATCCTTGACATCTTCAAAATTCCTCTCTTTCCCCAAGTTGTCATTGACTTTTTCCTAAAAATTGTTAAAGAAACTGTAAGTTTTCGTGAAAAGAATAACATCATCAGACGAGATTTCATGCATTTGCTAATACAGTTAAAACATAATATTCAGATAAAGGACGATGAAAAGACAGATACGTCGATTGGACAATCAAACGGTATCTCCGATGGAACTGCATTTACAATAGAAGAAATGACAGCGCAAGCTTTTGTTTTCTTTGTGGCTGGTTTTGAAACTTCTTCAACCACACTGTCGTTTTGTTTTTATGAAATAGTTTCTAATCCAAAAATACAGGAGCAACTGCGAGAAGAAATTAATAGTGTTTATGAAAAATATAACGGAGAGCTTACATATGAATCTCTAGCCGACATGAAGTATATGGAAAAGTGTATCAATGGTACGTATCCCTAATTTTTAATGTTGGTGCTTTCCAAGAATTTAAAAGTTTACTAAACATCAGTAAACATTTATCTGTAATAATTTCTATTAAAATAACAAATAATTTATTAATTGTGATATTGTAATAGGCTTTCACGGCCTGAGTCATATTTGTGGTTCCGGGTTGGGATTAGGGATGGACACTAACCGAACAGGTTTGAGGTTCGGTTCGATTTATCGAACCGAACAGAACCGAAACGGACATTTTATTTTCGAACCGAACCTCAAAACGGACCGGCAAATTTTTCGAACCGAACCGAACCTAGCTCAAGGTTTGGTCCGGTCCAGTTCAAAAGGTTCGATTTTTTAAATAAAAATTTAGTTTAAAAATTTAATTTTCACTAAAAACATGTCATTCTTAATTTCTCCCAAATGCATATTTTAAAAATCTCTAGTTGCAAGCATATAAGAATTAAAACGATTTTCTAATGTACATGGTCATCGGGTTTTAAGCCAATAGGTAAAAAATGTAATAGGTATTAGTGTTACATTATCTAGTAAATTTTGTCATTGAGGCACATTTGTAGATCAAAAAATTCTAGATTAGTTCGATTTGTTTAATGCTCCTTATTTCAAATTGTTGTTTGTTTATAACTAGTATTAGATATTAAAGAAACTCGAAATGATCTTGAAAATTTGGTTTTAAAAACAAGTTTATTTTATTTAATGAACAGAAGTCGTGTTGAAAACCATCTTAAACATATACAAGCCGATGTCACGGTCTAGACACTACAGAAGTTTTCAGAGTTAACAAAACAATTTAATTCTTAATTAAGTGTGTATTACTAATCCATCATTTTTAATTTTTTACTTTTATATGAAAATTAGCTCTCTATTAATATTAAAAAAAATGTGACCCTGTAGCAAAAACTAATCTCCATTTCTTTAGTACATAATCGCTCAACAAATGGTGTTACAAAACGCATGGTACCATAATATTTACTGTTTATTTAGTGTGGCCATTACCACCAACGTCTTTAGAAGTAGCCGATACTCTAGAAGAATGACCCCAAACTTTCTCTCACAACCAAGGGTTGATGTTTATGACTCATGGCGGCATAAACTTTTCAATCAATATCGACCTAAAATAACACAGTATAATGCAAATAATAAGCAGACATAATGCCCTGCCATAAATACTGTTATATTTTATTATGAAAAACTTAAACGCTGTTTGAGGTAGACTTACGATTCTTTCCGAGAACCATCTGATATTGTCTTTTAAAAGAAATAATAATACTAATAAAGATAAACTGACAAACAGCTTTTTGTTTGTACTGTATAAGAAATCAGCAACACCTTATTGTCTTGATACCTTTTTATACTAACTAAAACTAAAATAAAAGTAATTGCTAAGATCGTGTGATATTGTTCTTGCACGGTAAAATGACATTAATAAAAATCATCAATTATTAACACATTCTAAATTTTAGAGGTGGCTTTCACTATTAATCTAATTGTAATTATGCTTTGTTAAAGAGAGTACGTATTGAAAACTCGAATCTGGACAAATAGTATTAATATGATTTATGCTATTAAAATCTAAAACAAATTAATGTTGGGTTTATTTGAAAGTAGCAGCTACTAAATATAAAAACTACATTAAACATTTAAATTGTAGTTATATGTACTAGTTGTTTAAAATATCAAAATGTCGAACCGGTTTGCTTCGGTTCGAGGTTCAGTTCGTTTTTTTCGAACCGAACCGAACCGAACTGGAATATATTTTTTCGAACCGAACCTCGAACCAAATCGGACTAAAAAGTTTTCGAACCGAACCGAACCTAGGGCAAGGTTCGGTTCGGTTCGGTTCGGTTCGAATCCATCACTAGTTGGGACCGTGTCATTTTATAAACTAATATCGACGTTTCGCTCACTTTTGTAAGGGGCTTCATCAGGTCAAGAAAAGAAAAATAAATAATAAAAATAAAAATAGCAATAAATTAAAGAATGATAGTGTTAAGTAGACAAGTTAAAGTATAAAGCGTATGTAAAGTTACTTCTGAACTAGCAGACTCACCAGCCCATTTAAACCAAAAGGTGTCTTGTGGCAAAGTCTTTATTATTATTTTTATTTTTATTATTTATTTTCTTTTCTTGTCCTGATGAAGCTTCTTACAAAAGTGAGCGAAACATCGACCTTAGTTTATAAAATGACACGGTTCCAACCCGGAAACATAATTATTTATAAATAATTAATTGCATTTACACTTCCTTTTTTATTAAAAGAAAAATGAAAAATTATAGAAGAATATTTACCTTTTTTAAAATAAAACCAAATTATAACAAAATGCCAAGGCCAAACTAATGGTGTAATTAGATAAGTTTTACACATGCAGATTTCCCTTAAAGCGTCTTCAAAATACAGACGCTTGCATTTAAACAATATTTGTAGTCACTCCCTTAAATACTAACATTTAATATTTCAGTGATTTACAATACGTATAGCACGTGGGTCAAATATTCTATTTTTATAGTGTTTTTTTCACGTTCTAAAAATAACACTCGGTGATTTGTTATCTTTTGTAGATTATTTCCAAAAGTTTTACGTGAACACTCAAACATTTATGGATTACCCGAGTTAGGAAAAGCTTTAGAATGTTAAAGGTGGAATGTAATTTACGTTACTAGTAGATATTCTATGAGCGTATGAGCACAAAGGGTGTCGTTTTACATGTATTTTCAGGTCGGTTTTGCAAATATTTGTACTGTTCAAGGTCATTCATTTGAGGATCACGTGACGTCATCCTAGACTGCCTTTCACGAAAGCAGGCATGCGTTAATATGAAGAATGAAGATCAAATATGTTTGGTGTGGAGCATAATAACAGCATTGTATCCTGTTGCACGAAACCCTTAAAAAGTGTCAAAATATCAACATTACTAGTATTAAATATGGAAGGCATAGTTTTCGATGACTATTAATCAAACTAAGAATTTTGAGGCTCAAAATAATATCACCGTTTATGTCTACACGTTAAAGTAAACAAACATAAATTTACGACTGTTCCTATATTACTATTCGAAAGCAGAAAAATAATCATGTGAATCTCTTAATGAACCACAACCGGTTTTATGACTTAGATATGGAAAGCTTTAATTACGTCGATGGCCAAGAAATATTCAATTCACATTGTGTATGAATAAAAGACTTAAACCGAGTGGTTTCATCTCAACTCAGTTTTCATCATGCGACGAAAGACTTTTGTGACCGTTGCCTACAATACTTTAATACGAAGAAAAATTGTGGAACCATGTTTTTGATTGCAGCACAAAGCAATTGTGTCTACCTCGACTGCCAACGGAAAAAGATAAGATACCTTGGTTTAAGAATTTGAATAATAAAGTTAAAGTGCCATTTATCATATATGCAGATTTAGATTGTATACTTAAACCTACGGAGGATGAGAAGAAATATCAAGGACATGTGTTGTATAGTGTTGGATATTATATAAAATGCGGTTATAACGACTTATTGCCGTTTTATCGGTCATATCGGGGTAAAGACTGTATAAAATGGTTTACAAAGGAGCTTCGACAATTTGCTGAAGATGTTGAAACTGTGTTTTTGTGTTCCTATGATATAGAGCCGTTAACATTCGAAAAACAAGTTGATTTTGAAGCTGCAATCCGCTGCCATTTTTGTGAAAAATCGTTTGGTTTAGAATATAAAAAGGTTCGCGATTATGGTCATTTAGTGCCCACTAACAATTACAGAGGAGAGGACCAGCACACGGGAGTTTCAATATTAAGTACCAGGACTCCCATACTATCCCAATAGTTTTCCACAATCTGAGTAGTAATGATAGCCACTTTATACTTAAAAGCATTGTTTTTGATTAGGATGGTTGTGTGGAAGTGCTCCCAGTAATTAAAAAAAATATTTCCTTCACAAAATATTTACCTATGAATTTGATCAACTATAGATTCATTAACAGCTTCTGTTTTATGAAATTGAAAGGCTGTCTACGATGATCTTGAAGGGTAAAAAAATTTGCAAAACGGACCTGCAATTTTTGTATAAAAAGTACATATAAAAATTACATATTTTTATGCTCATGCGCCTATAGCATATCTATTGTTACAACCTCACACAAAGAGTTGCTCACAAATAAACATCTTATCATATAACTTAACTAATTAATAGATATGCATTTTTAAAGTGCTAAACAATATACTTTTAATTTTCCGTAAAAGTCTACTTGTTGTGCTTCTTCCAGACCGTAATTCTCAATTAAATCTTCAAAGTTGCTCAAATTGTTTCACAAAGTACGCCTCACCATGCAAATTGCTTCATATAATATGTAACAAACTATTCCCATTCCATATACTTTTATCCTAATTAAGAAACTTGCATTGGTTCAATTACTGTTTCCTTATTTATTTCAATTTTCTAACCATAAAATAATCTTATTCACATCTGAGCACTTAAAACACATATCCGTCGCTATTTTAGTTTAATCGTCTCTTAAACCTTTATAAATTTCACTTCTAAAACCGTAGTATTTTTAACACGTGACGTATTATCATTAGCTCTACTGCATCGTAAAGTCTCAACAAGGAGTAATCCTGTTCTCGACTTTCATTGGGTTTATAAAGGCGAGCCCCTATGTGAGGTCATCATTGAGAATTGTCTAGTTCTTTGGCGAACCTTGTAATTGGTTCATTTTGAAGGTGTGATGCAACATTCGTAGACTTGTGGTTTTACAGCCTCGACCTATGATATAATTGACGTCATTTTGTTACGGTTTTAATTACAATTACAGAATTAATACTGACTTCCTTATTTTAATTTAAAACACTCCGAAATGATTTTACTGTAGACATTAATTTTACATCTATTAATACTTTATTTTCAAGAACTTAATTTGTTATTGATCTGATGATATAAGTTTTTGATTGTCTAGCTCTTATCTAAAAACATAAAAACAAGTTTAATTAGATTAACTTTTATTCTTAGTACTTATTGAATTTCCTTGGTAATTTGTTTTGGGGTATCCTACGTATAATTAGTTTATTTGTGGAAGGTTATTTTACATAAAGTTTAGCGCACTTGGATTGTTGTTATGTCGTTATGTTCAATTGTCGAGAATATTGGCTAATTGAAGTCTTGAGGTAGTCTTTAAAGAACATCGGGTTAACTTCTAAACATTATTTGATCATAGAATGTTTTCATACAACGGGTAAGTTTGCTGGAATCTTTCTATACTCTGTGGTGGCATGGTAAGTTTAATTCCACATATACTTGGCCAGAAAAGTAAAATGACACTATTGAGTCTCATGCTTCGACTAATAAATATTCTAGAGTAATAAATAGCGTTATAGTTTACTATTATTCAAGACTAATTGCTGTAATTATTCTTTTTTTGTCTTATAATTGGACGATGTCATTTACCTGTATGTTCCATTTCAGTACTCGATTAATCTAGGTGGTCAATAGAACACGTTTCTAGCTATTTCATCATTCATTTATGCTTTATTTTAACAGTTAGGTCAATGAACATTTTCCTTTACTTAGAGATGCGATTTAAAACTTAATTGAATACGCTTTTGTCGAAGTTTATTATCAAATGAAAATATAAAAATTAAAATACGATACACGCGGCTTCTTGCAAAATGGAACTTCTATGTGCTTTTCTACTATAACTCAATTCTTTATAGAGTATTTGAAATCAATCCTCTTTATTAATAGCAAACATTAAAATTTTTATACTAATTACGCATTTGTACGAAATTTATACATAATTGAGTAGTTTAAGAATGAATCTCTTTGAGAAACGTCTTCCTACACGCAGAACATAGTAGATACCGTTACTCCTATCTTAGAATATGATTAAGTTATGTAACAAGAATGAAAACTTTTTCAATCACGGTTTTTATAAATTTTCAATTCATTTACTGAATATCTTTGCAAATACGTTATTCTTTATACAAACGAATATCTACATAATTTGTTTACGAGATGATGTAATATGACCTCTGATGGCCTCTAATTACATCAATATATAATTTAAAGACCTAGTTTTTGTATTAGCTATCATAAATAAGAATGCTCATATTTTTTGAGCCTACTTTAGAAATAATTTTGCTGGATATTTTGAAAAAAATCCTCTCAGTTTGTTAGATGTAGTTAGAAGATATTCTAGTATACTGAACGACATTATAAAAGATTTTGTACATTCAGAAAAAAGTGTTTGATCAAATACTTAGTTCTAATCAATATTAAGTGAAAAATAAGGTCAATTATTTAAATTACCACTTTGAGGTCTAATCGTTTTGTTGTTGAATATTTAATTTACATGATATGCATTACCTGGCTATGAAATTTTTATTTGCAAACTGTACGTTGGTTGATTAGGTTAAACATATGTAAGGGTCTGACATTTTTAAAAGTTATAGCAGTATTTGTAAAAGTAATCCTATCTTATTCAGAGTGCTGTATATTTATTTGAGTACAAGTTATAAGTTTTAAGTAACCAGGATTTAGTACTTTTTTCGAGCTCAGTATTTTTTACTGTTTGTTTTCTTTTGAATTTTGAGACAGAGTTGCAGTCTTGTTTGCATTTCGCTAAAATGAATTTTCTATTTAGGTATAACCTCCATGTCCGTGATTATTGATTGTCATTACAATACGTAACATTAGGATTCCTGCACTATTACCAGGTTAACTATTTATTTTAATAGGTTAATGTGCAGTGGCGCTAGACTTATATACCATCTTCGTTTATAAATTCACCTCCCATTGACTTTTCTGCGCATTGCTCAAACGCTAAAATGACGTTCGGAGCTATATCGTTAGGACTCATTTCATCAGTAGTCTGTCTACCGGCAACAGTATCCAGAACGTTTTGTTCTACTTTTCAATTCCAATAAGGCAACATTTATCGCCCTATACCTTCTAGTTGTTGCAAGGACCACGCTCTAGTTCTAGATGCGCTTCTGTATACAAAATATAATCACCCTTACTAATAATAGTAAAATAGTAGAATATAAAAGTTATATTCTGCAATTCTTTTCAATGTACATTAAAATTCGAAAAGAAGATATCAACTCTTTATTGCAGTTATTTGTGTCACAATTTCGAGAATTTAAGAGTACGTTAAAGATATATGAATATAATACTTCATCATCATTAGACTTCAGTCCTGGAACTGGTTAGACGCGTACCCTCATTGTTTCCTATTCTGAGACAACCTACACATTTCCCTAAAATTTCCACAGTCTGCATCTTTCACTACCTGCGTGTAACAGTCTGATCTACGTCTACCACTACCTCTTTTTTTCTTATCTCGGCTTATAATATATTCCGTACTATTCCCCAGAAATGCCATAGAACGTATCCTGCCCTTCTATTTCTTCTATTTTTTTTTGTTTCCTACAGATATTTTTATTCTCTTATTATTTCTATAACCTCTTTGTTATTAACTTTGTCTGTTCATGCTGTCATCGTCATACATCTGAAGCACAACGTTCCAAAAGGCTACTACCGTTTTTCTGTCTGCTTCTCCTACTGTCCCTATTTCATAGACGTACTGCGCCGTGCTCCACACATATGCTTTCAATAATTTTCTTCTTGTTTCTATGTTTGTTGTCTTGGAACATAACCGTTACTCTTTCTAGTTAGATACAGTTCGATTGTTTTAAAAATATATACCCTATTTCCTTGATATTCAGTAGTAAATGAAGCGGCATAAGCAGCTTACGGCTACCAAGATCCCCAACGATTGAACATTTGCCGGATTAATATTTTTCCAGTAAATTCTTTTGCACAATCAACGTTAGTTGAAAATATTTCAAAACCAACACCTGTAGCTGTTTATAATAATTATCAGATATAAGTGCAATTACTTTTTTTTGTCATTAGGTTTTCCATCTTGAAACTTGTTGGACGCGTACCTCCATTTATTTCTATTCTGAACTACTATAAACGGTTCCCTGAAATTACCACAGCCTAGAAACAGCTGGGTTCCTCTTCTATTATTTTCTAGTTATATGCCCTATTTCATCGAGATTCAGTGGTATGTAAAGGAGGGTAAGCAGCCTGTGACAACTAAGGTACACTAGCACTTAACATTTGCCGAATTAATAGCTTTCCAGTAAATCCTTTCACATAGTTGACATTAGTTAAGAATATTGCAAAACCAATAACTGTAGTTGCTTTTAATAATCATCAGGTTTAAGTACAGTTAATCGTTTTGTCATTAGGTTTTCCATTCTAGAACTGCTTGGACGCGTACCTCCATTAATTTCTATTCTGAGCTAGCCTACACATTTATCTGAAATTCCTACAATCTACATCTTTTACTATCTATGTGCTGTAGTCTAACCTAGGTCTACCTTTACCTCTTTTTTTCGTATCTGTGCTTCTAATATATTCCGCACTATTCCTTCATGCCTTAGTATGTGACGTATCATCCTATAACTGCTACTTTTTTTTACTATTTTCCACATGTTTTTTTCTTCCCCTACCATGTCTAGTACTTCTTTGTTCTTAGCTTTGTTCGTCCATGATATCTTCATCATACATCTGTAGCACCACATTCTAAAAGCTGTCTGTTTCTTCTACTGTCCAAGTTTTAAAGCCATACAACGCTGTGCTCCACACATATGTTTTTAGTAATCTTTCCTTGTTTCTATGTTAGTTGTCTTTGAACACAGTAGTTGCTTTTCCATGTTAAATGTAGCACGACCTTGTGCTAATCTTTGTTTTATATCTTTTGTGCTTTTCCCATATTGCGTTATTTGACTGCCTAGATAGCAGAAATCTTTAAACTCTTGTAAGTTCTCGTTTCCTATATGTATTTTAGTTTTTGATTATTTTCTCCTCCTTTGCATACCGGTGCTTATGTTTTATTTTTGTTAGTTTTCATGCCGTATCTCTCTGTCAGAACTGTTGCCATTTCATTAAGAGCTGCTTCTTATTCTTTTTTGCTAGATGCTAACACCGCTATATCGTTTGCAAATCTACGCATTTCAATCGTTTGTCCCTGCATAATAATTCCAAATGTCTTCCTGAATTTGACAGTATTCATTGCCTCTTTGATGTACAAGTTAAAAATTAATATAGATAAGGTACATCCCTATCTCACCCCTTTCTTAATATTTACTTCTCTACGTTCCTTTTCTAATTTTATTACAGCTGTTTGTTTTTTGTATAAGCTATGTACTATCCGTCTATCCCTAAAACTTCCACTTTTTTTAAGTATTTCGAACATTTTTTTTTTCATTTAACATTGTCGAATGCTTTTTACAAACCCTATATATACGCTTTCCCGTTTTTCTATTGTTTTCTCCATTATGACCCTCAGAGGTAAAATAGCCTCCCTTGTTCCCCTATTTCGCCTAAAGCAATTCATCTTCTCTTAATATTTCTTTAGCCCGTTTTTCCATCCGTCTTTAAACAATTCTAGTTAATATTTGACACGTGTGCTGTTAAACTTATTGGTCATAAAATTTTCAAATCTACCTGCACCTTTCTTTTTTGGTATAGTGACTATGATGTTACCTTTGAAATCTTTGGGTATCTCGTCTGTCTCATACATACAACTTACAAGTTGGAAAACACGTTCTATTACTGCTTGTTCAGCGGTTTTTATAGTTTCTACTTGCATCTTATCTGCACCCGGAGCCTCGCCATTTTTCCGATCATTTAATGAAAATTCTAACTCATCTCTAAGTATGGGATATCCCAAGTCATTCTTTCCAATGTCTGATTCCTGTTCTAATGCTGTTAATTCCTCCCTGCATATAAATTCCCTATATGTTCTTGTCATCCAAACACTTTCTTTACATTTGCTATAATGATGTTTACTCTCGCGCCCCTTATATCTTTGCTGTACGGTTTTATATCCCTAAAATTCATTCTAATTAGTTTGAGTGCTTTGTCTGTCTTTCCTATTTCCATTTAGTTTGTACCTTTTTGCACTTTTCATCAATCCATTGCGAAGGAAGCTGTCGTTGAGGATACATTTTAGCATACCTTTTACAAGCTTCTAACCCATTACCCCGCGACAGACCGTAAACGTAATGCATTATCAGCCATTTCCGCATTTGTGTATGGCATTTTAAAAACAAGTGAATTATTAAACTAACAAATTAGGAAAAGAACAACGACACACAATTATTAATTCAATTTCAAAAATTTACAAACTGACAGCGTGATAACAATTAATTGTCACTATCACTAATAGCGGCCTACTAGATAAATTAGTTTCGCATTTTCGTCTTATGACGATGTATCTCTATAGTTGTTTGTAAAATAATTTTTTTCTGCGAACTGGTTAATTTTGGGTAAAAAATTCAAGAGACATTTTTTGTTTAGAATGAAATAAGCTATTGGAAATAAATTTTTAAATGGCAAACAAATAATAAGACAAAAAGTTTCATTGGAAATAAATTTTTGGGGTTGCGTTTTCCACCCCTTACAACCATGGCGTAAACCAAATAAATTACTAAGTAAATGTATTTTTGATAGTAAAAATGTCACCTTAATTTCAATTTTGTAACTTTATTAGTGTTTGTAAAAAAAAATGAAAAACAAATTTTATGTACCCCTTTTAAGGGGCTGTATCTTAATAAGAGATGCTCCAATGAAGTTTCTTTATATAAAAGACCCTATCTCTTTTACGATGAGGAATCACCCCCTGAAATGTTTTAGACTTATTTTGTTACACCCGGTAATATATATATATATATATATATATATATATATATATATATATATATATATATAATAAAGGTAGTTTCTCGAACGGTAGTAATATATATATATATATATATATATATATATATACATATATATTGTTGTGGATTTAAAGGGGTAAATAAGTGTAAACAATAAAATTTCAGCAGCCATGTATATAGAAAAAAGCAAATTATTTACGAGCCAAAATTAATTTAATTCATTTAGTGAAAACGGACGAGTAGTAGGGTATTTTTATGTTTAATAATTGGAATGTGAGAATTACATGAAGGAAGAAAGCTTCAAAGCAAATAGACGTTCAAGGATACGCATAATTAACCATAATTTATTTTAATCAAACACATATAAGCACAAGGGAGCGTGCTTGCGTAAGAAAATCAATAATTCCAAGGCAAATGTATTCGTTTTAGAAGCCAAAGCTCAGTTTTACACAGATACTAAGAAGCAGAAAGTCGAGGAATTGCTATGTTCAAACGGTCAATAATTAACAGAAACACCTGCTTGTTAAAGGTTACGTTCAAAGAATTTGAGCATATAGTACGATAAGATTTCATAGAAATTGTTTTCAACTGTCAAGTTGGACCAACAGCTAGGGTAACAAATATCTTAAGGAGCGAGGAAAATGGACAATCGGTAATATACAACAGATAGAGACAGATATAAAGCAAGCAAGGAATTGAAATGCACGTACGATATACACGTGAAGTTGTGATAGGATGTCAACAATATCGATTTTCTGTAATTCGAGTGGGGTTTTGAAGGAAACAGCAAACATGTATAGAACAAAGATGAATAGAGTTTATGTGGAGTTTGTGACGCCAGAGAATTTTGACATTAGTTGAAAGAAAACAGTTTTCAAAACAAACGCACACGCGAAGGTAGAGAACGATTTCTCTGTAAGCAACAAGTACGGCTGGAGAAATTTTCGGAATTAAGCGACGGTTATGCTCAAAATTTTGAGAAAATGTTTTAGAAAATAAGCTTTTCGGATGAAACTCGTCCGATAGGGGGTTAGAAAAATGATATAAATACCGGAGTTCTAATATTCAAGCTCTCTTTTTCCTTTACTTCGATAAAGTGCTGAATACCGATTCAGACCATAATAATAAAGCTTTTGGTGAGTAGTTTGTGTGTGTGTAATAAAGCTACATTTGATATCGTATTCAAAAGTATAAAACTGTAGTAGCAGACCTCCAATTATTAACGTGATGCCACGAGTTAGTGCGCAATTAAACTAAAGGTCCGGCTACTACCACAAAATTTATTAAATGGAAGCAAAACATATGGGGTAAGCAGAGCTGGTAATCCATTTTGTGTGCATGATATATGGGTATGGAACGGTACTGTGAGACGAAGCGAAATATCAGATGGTAGAGGCCTGTGGATTCGACAAGCAGCATAGTTAATGGAAACAACGCCGAGGGGTTTTCTGGTAACCACCGCTGACGGGAATGAAAACTGAAGAATTCTCCAGGTAATTTATTTGAAATTTCTGTCGATGTATAAACATTTGTGGAATTTTGTGTTGTGTGTTTGACTTTTTGTGGCATATTTATGGGTTTAGAAACTTGTTTTAAAAGATACAAGTACAGGACAATTTACTAATTTTGAATATTGAAAAAGGGTGTATTTCGAATATATTAAAAATTTATTCAGGATATAAATTGTGTTGTAAAGGGTAAACGGGTCTGTAAATTTGTTTCAATTTATGCAAGATTTAAAAGGCATATACAAACAAAACTGGGTTATAATGAGCTCACCATACTCTAGTGTGAAGTCAATTTAGGGTAACATGTAGGGCCCATCTACTCATATCTCATTGAATTTGTTTTAAATCATTATAAAAATCAAGAACTTTAAAACATACCATAAATTGAGTTTTATAATTATTGTATCAAACTGTTTTAACACATGTGTAAATATAATTTATCTGTTAATAGATGTAACTAAATGGTTGTATGGTTGTTGTATTATTTGGTGATTTTATTGAATGGTGTGCGAGTGTGAAAGAGATATGCCTGTAAATTTAGATATTCGAGAAGAGGCCCAGCTGAGCTAGCCAGGGAAACAGAAGAAACTCTTAGGTGTCTTAATAAGAGGGGTAAGAAAATTTTTTTAAATTTTTTTTATTTTTTTTTTGAAAATTTTATCTTGGCCCAAGGAGGGGCACGGATTTTTATAAGTTCCACGGCAATATATATATATATATATATATATATATATATATATATAATAAAAACTTACAGGGTGTTGAATAAGCAATTGTTTAAATTGAGAAAGCGGTTGATATTGTTAATGTATACTCATAAGACCGTTGAAAGAACGCATGAAATATAAGAGTTAATTACGCACGAGCGAAAATATTTCTATGCAGGGACAGCACGTAACAAAATTTTATTGCATTTAAACAGCCAATAAAAGAATATAGGATTAGAAGTCTATAACACTGAAGTTAAATACAACTGGAATATATTAGTTTAATTTTTTAAGAACTAATTACCCAAAATAAAATTCCTGAGCGCATTCTTGGTATAATAAGAACATAATTACATAGATTTTTTCTTTAACTCGTTCACTTTTGGCAGGAATTGTGTACATTAGATTTTCACGAGCGCATGCAGATTAAAATTACTTTTCAGATTCTGGGGAGTTTAAAACCTGATTAGTTGTTGAAATTGGGTCACGTATAATTTGTTATGATATTAGTGTTTCCCTTACACACTTCGTATGGGGTTGAAAAGTAAAAAAAAAGTTGATATTAGATTACAGTATAAGTTTAGAATTAATTTGATTCAGTTTTCCACTCTCTCTTATTAAAACTTTTTACTATTTTCATCTTAATGCGTTGTACATATTTGAACCTTTAATTTTTTTTACCAATTCACAAGACAAACAGGATAACATAAATAAATGAAGTTTAAAGGTAACTACGCCAAAAATGTGGCATGTCAAGATGGTAAAACATGTGAGATGTTGATATCGTTTTATTAAATAGTTAATCATAGTTATCTCATTTACATGAGTAAACTATCTACCCAATAGAAGATATTATCCCACTGTTAGACTTTTAATTTTGTTGTTACTGTTATGAATTAGTTCACAATTAGTGAAGTTTTTCAAATAAGCTGTTACGGTTGAATGAAACGATAAACTATTAAATTTGGAATTGCATAGAAGTGGCGGGAATCCCGTAACAAAACGAGGATGCATTGGTTAGGTCCGAGATTAGGTCCATATAGAAACAATAAACGAACATGGAAAAACGTTCGAAGAATGTAAAAATGAAATGTGTGCAAATATGTGCAATTTCAGGGTACGTTGCCAATAACACTTACATTGAGAGGCCCTCAATCGGGTCTTAAATTTATGGGCGCCAACTCGTCTAGTCTAATGATTATCCTCTGGACGACAAGTATTCCTGACGATCCTAATTAAGTCGGGTTCTGGTGGAATGGATGTCTTTTACAATTAATCTATATTTTTGCACAAAATAAACAACCACTTTCAACTCACTGAATCACTTAAGTTTATTTACGTGCAATTATCATTACAATTTACTGTAAATTGGTACATACATAGAATAGTGAAATTACGGAAATAAATTTTCTTTTAATTAGTCATAACATTACCATCCGATGACAATATTTTATAGAACGTCTTCAATCTACCAAATAAATTTGCAGTGGCCAGGTATTGTACATCTACTAAAATTTTACTTTACACTGATGGTGAACGTTTTATAGTTCTATCATATTTAATTAAACAAGCGTCAAGCACAATAGTCATCAACAGTTGAATGCGAGTTTTCATAAGGATTTCTATTTCGTCAAGTTCGAGTTCACCTTGAACAAAGATCATCTAATTTCCAACCAAGTTTGTTTGGAGCTAAACTGTTCAATTTCAATATTGCGTTCTTGTAAATTATACGCGGGTATCATCACGTTGAACGTCTAATTGTTAAACTGATGACCGTGGAGTTATCAGTTTCTCATATCATTGATAACCTTTCACGCGTTTTTTTTTGCTCCGGATTGTGAAAATTAATTGATTGTTTTCCGTCTACTGTCTAGCGACCGTCATTTCCTCCCACACGTTCTGTGGTCATGGTGATGGGTATGGTATTATTCTTATTGAGCTTGTGTTGAATCACTTGAAAAATACGTGAACTCCTATTGTTTCATCATGTTAAAGTCATGTGTCCACGGTTATTTTATGTTCTTAGCAGTTTAAATAAATACATTGAAAAGACTTTACATTGTGTTTATTTTATATTGTAGTGGGCTACTACTACCGCGTTCCACTAATTTAAAACAAGTAATAACAAGAATCTTTATTACTCACTGTTCACAAGTCTAACAGTATATGCCTTATTTATAGAGGTTTTCAGTCCAATTAAAATGAAGCACTATCACACTAATGAATTTACAAGCACTAATATCTTCTTAAACTAATTTCTTAACCGTAGTTCCATTAACAACACTAACACAACTATTTATTTACTACACTTTTGTATATTTATGTTTTCTACAAGCTGCATGTACATTAGACACGTTCACATAATATAACATTTATGTATACTCTTAGACTTTCAAAAGCTCAACTATTTAACTTTACACAATATAATTTATATTCGACATTCTGATATAGACTAACTCTGTACTTCCTCATCGGTCTTATTTACACCCTGAATTAAAAAGGATGATTCATCTTCCAGTAATTGCTAGAAGATTCTCGGTCCATGGAGAATATACAGTGCTTACGGCGTTTGTGTGTTTGACGGGTTGTCTAATAGTAGCTCGCAACAATATTTTTCTTGAGAGTATGTGTAACCTGATATTTGTAAGTTTCACAAAATAAGCTCCTGTGTTTAAGTAATTAACTACATTGTACGGATAGTATTAATAGGTTGTCTAGGGAATACTCTGTATATAGTCACACATGTTCCATATAACGTTAATTTTTCTCAATTTTACTACAAATTGTAAAAAGCTCCTATAGTTGGAATAATTATGTTATGGAACACGCATATTAATAATTTAAATGTAATTCACTTATTTGTTTATCCTAAAAGCTCTCTCCGATAATACTTTCCTACTTATTTTGTATAAAAGCGGCCAGATAATAAGTAGGAATCGTTACAACTTTTATATCGCATAAGACGCAGAACACCGGTGGTCTAATTAAGCAAATCCTTTGTACTTCTTGGTTGCCACCAAATATTAAAATACTATTAAAATTACTTTAGTAAGCGTAAGACTACGGATCCCAAGGTCCCGGGTTCAAATCTCGACACGACCGACTGCTTGAAAGATGGCAGGTGAGCATTTTTCACAAAAATTACGCTATCATTCGGATGAGAGGTTAAATAGAGGTCTCATGTATGGGCATTGGAAAATTACATGTAAGGCTTTCAGAAGAACTTCGACATCAATACAGCAGTCATCTAGACGTCCTGCCTGGTCGGTTCATAACCGACATTAGTGTTATTACTCTTATTATTGGACTGTTACTGCTTTTCAATTTGGAATTCTTGTGTGCGTCTGTGGGCGTTTGGCTGTGTAGGTACGCGCGTGAATGTTTGTGTGCGAGCGTACGTGCGTGCGTGTGTGTGTATGTATGTGTATGAGTGCGTGCGTGCGTGCGCGCGCGAGCGCGCGCGTTTGCTTACTTATAATGTGTAAACCACTTAGGATACACATTTTAGCTTAAAAATCTCCTAAATTAGAGAAATTTTTGTGTGCTTAATATTTTACTCGTTTCCAAGTCGATTGGATAATAATTTTTAAACTTTCACCACTTTTGGAAAGATTTAATGTATTTTGAAAATAGGCTCGCGTGGAAGTTCTGATATCTTTCTTTTACATGGTATTGGCATATAGAAATTTGATAAGTGCAATAATTTTTTACACTGCAAGACTTTGTTGCAATAAAATGCAATAATTTGTTCAATTGGTAATTAATAAGTTGTAGTTCTAATTTGGACAGGTGTAATTTCTAATATTGCAAAAACTCAAATAACCAAATAAATTTCTAGTCATTGAATGATTTTTCTTTGGGAATACGTTTATCACTGCTAATTAACCATTACTAGTAAAAATCAGTTTCTTATGTTAGTTAATCAAAGTAAGCGGGTTTAGAGCCTAAAAAATTGTATTATTCATAGTCTACTAATATATTAAACAATCTGCACGCATATAATGGGATCAGGTTTTTTTGAAACGATTACACGACTGTTGCTCAACATGTATTTTCAAGGCTTCAAAAACACTATCATTAAATATTAATCAGCATGTACGATTAGCAAGATAAAATTCATATAGCAACTAGTATTAAACTGAAGTGTAGTGCAAAATAAACCTAAAGTGTTCAGACATCATGGGGTTATTTGTAGAAAATGCAGTGTGGAATTTTGCTTCCCTCTGTGTTTTACTAACCGTTGCTTTTTTGGCATACATTAAATGGAAACAGACTTACTGGAACCGGAAAGGAATCCCCACGCCCAAAACACATTTCCTACTTGGAAGTTCTGCCCACTTAATTACACAAAAGCAATCGTTTGGCGAAGCAGTTGCGGCTACATACCAGAAATTTAAGAAACAGGGTCTTAAATATTGTGGATATTATATAATTTTAAAACCATTTTGGATGTTGTTAGATTTGGATTTGATCAAAGATGTGATGACAAAGGATTTCATCCACTTTACCGATCATGGTAATTATGTTAACGAAGAAAACGATCCGCTAACAGGACAGTTATTTATGCAAAATGGAAAAAAGTGGAAAAATCTTCGAGCAAAATTATCTCCTACTTTTACAACAGGTAAAATGAAAATGATGTTTCCAACTTTATTGGACTGTTCCCATGAGTTAATTAATGTTATGAATCAAGCTGCTGTTATTAATGATGCAGTTGATATTAAAGACATCGTTGCAAGGTATACAACAGATATTATAGGATCGTGTGCGTTTGGAATAGACTGCAATTCTTTAAAGGATCCCCAATCGGAATTCCGATACTTTGGGAAAATGGTTTTTGAAGGAAGTACAAAACAAGCTTTTAAACAAGCACTAGCAACTAGTTTTCCATGGATCCTTGACATTTTCAAAATTCCTCTCTTTCCCCAAGTTGTCATTGACTTTTTCCTAAAAATTGTTAAAGAAACTGTAAGTTTTCGAGAAAAGAATAACATCATGAGACGAGATTTCATGCATTTGCTAATACAGTTAAAACATAATATTCAGATGAAGGACGACGAAAGGACAGATACTTCGATTGGACATTCAAACGGTATTTCCGATGGAACTGCATTTACAATAGAAGAAATGACAGCGCAAGCTTTTGTTTTCTTTCTAGCTGGTTTTGAAACTTCTTCAACAACACTGTCGTTTTGTTTTTACGAAATGGTTTCCAATCCAAAAATACAGGAGCAACTGCGAGAAGAAATTAACAGTGTTTATGAAAAATATAATGGAGAGCTTACATATGAATCTCTAGCCGAAATGAAGTATATGGAAAAGTGTATCAATGGTATGTATTCCTAATTTTTAATGTTGGTGTTTTTAAGAACCATAACATTGAGTAAATAGTATAATCAGATGGTAATATTTACTTGGGCTTCAAATTAGATACCATATATGCAGATTTCTCGTGGTCAAAGCTATACTTAGCTCCAGGTTAAAATACAATTGTACACCTTTGCACCCGTTAACCAAAAAATAGTAATGTATGATTATGCAACTGTTGCTTGTATTACAATTTCCAAGAATTCTAAAGTTTACTAAACATTTGTAAACATTTATCTGTAATAGTTTCTATTAATATAACAAATCAACTTTGTAATACGTAATATTGAAAACTGTATTCCTTTTTACGGATTTTGAAAATAATTTTTTGACCTGAGTTACTTTTAACTGTGTATTTAACCAGACATAACTTTGTAATTTTGTGATTTGGGTCTATTACACTTCCATCATCATCATTAAGCCTTCAGTCCTGAAAATTCTCACAGTCTGCATCTTTCACCATCTCCGTGCTAAATTCTGATCAAGGTCTACATCTACTTCTCTTTTTTCTATATCCGCTTGTAATATAGCCCGCACTATTCCCCAAAAGTGCCGGAGAACGTATCCTGTCCTATCTCTCCTATTTCTTTTTGTTTCCGACAGATATCTTTATTCCCCTACTATTTCTATAACCTATTTGTTATTAACTTTATTTGTCCATGCCATCATCTTCATACATCTGAAGCATAACATTCCAAATGGCTTCTTCCTTTTCCTGCCTGCTTCTCCTGCTGTCGCTATTTCATAGGTGTACAGTGCTGTGCCCCACATATATGCTTCCAACACTTTTGTCCTTGTTTCTATGTTTGTTGTCTTCGAACATAACCGTTGCTTTTTTGTTAGATACAGTTCAGTTCCCTTCTATTGTTTTGTAAATATATACCCTATTTCACCGATATTCAGCGTTATGTGTAGCGGTTTAAGCAGCATCTGGCTAGCAAAACCCCCCAACACTTGAACATTTGTCAAATTAATAGTTTTCCAATAAATCCCCTCCGCTCAATCAAGATCAGTTGAAAATATTGCAATACCAAACATCTTTAGTTGTTTATAATAATCATCAGGTTTAAGTGCAATTGTTTTATCGTCATTAGGTCTTCGAACTGGTTGAACGCGTACCTTCACTGATTTCTATTCTGAGCTAGCCTACACAGTTCCCTGACATTCCTACAGCCTAGATACAGCTCGGTTCTCCTTCTATTGTTTTCTAAATATGTACCATATTTCACCGATATTCAGTGGTATGTAAGGGGATTAAGCAGTTTGCGGATACCAAGATCCTCCAACACGAACATTTGCCGAATTAATAGTTTTCCAATAAATTCTTTCACACAATTAACATTAGTTGAGGATATTACAAAACCAAAACCTGTAGTTGCTTATAATAATCATCAGGTTCAATACAATTATTTTTTCGTCAAAAAGTTTTCCGTCTTGGAACTGGTTCGACACGTACCTCCATTGATTTCTATTCTGAGCTATCCCACATATTTCCCTGAAATACCCACAGCTTACATCTTTGACTATGTGTGTGCAATAGTCTAACCTATATCAACCTCTAACTCTCCTTTTTCTATTTCCGTTTCTAATATATTCCGTACTATTCCCTCACTCCTTAGTATGTGGCCTATCACCCTATCTCTCATATTTTTACTTTTTTCCACATACTTTGTTACGTTCATTTTCGGCGATGATTGGTTATTTTATTTACATCAATTCCTTTTCTAGTATTAAATTCTCCAACAATACCCGATATATTGTACCTGTTCAAATAAGTTTGCTTTACCATAATTTTCAACTCAACTCCCTTGTTAATTCATTATTCGTTCGTATAAATTCCATGTCTATTGTTAAATCCTTCCGCATAATTAATAATAAATACTCTTTCTAAGAATTTCTCAACGTAAATCTAGTTGTTTTGAAACAACAAGTTTATGCTACAATTAATTAGTCAAAATCCTGTTAGGTATCCGTGAGCGCGTAATACCTTCCGATAACGTATAATTGCGTTCTAGTGGGTTTCCCATCTAAGGATTCGTCGAAATAATATATCCTACTATTCTCTGGTAAAACCGTGTTTTCAAGTTTTAATCGCATTTCGATAACACGCACGTTTGCTTTTCGAGTTCGTGTTATTTTGAACTACTTTTACAACTTTGATTCTGCCGCTGGTGCGTTGATGCACTTGTGAAAACTACGCGTTCTTGAGTTGTTTATATTAGTAATATTTTCCTGTTTTTTTAGCTCTTAGCTGGAGGCTAAATTGTTTGTTACGTAGCCTGATTATTCCTTGATGTAGTTCAACTGTTCTTGAATGTAGACCGCCGTTACAGTTACGGTAATAGCATGGTTGTTGCTGACTACCGTGACGATGCTGTGTCAATTCGTTTCCGATGACAGTATAAGTATCCCGACACATGTATGTGCCTTGTTTTCCTTTTCTAACATACTCAGGGATAAATCCAATTTAAAATTAGATACGCTAATGTTTGTTCTGGTAAAATCCTTACTAGAAAAGTTTCGAAATTTAATGCTTTTGCATTTTGTACTTAACCCATCTGCTTATACGAAAGTATCAGCAGTATTCTTTTTTTACTAAGTAAAGTTAACACAAATGCTTCGTATGGTAAAATTCTTACTAGAAGGGTGTCTAAATTTAATGTTTCTTTTTTTAATTAACTCATCCGCTTATATGAAAGTATCAGCGTTATTTTTTTTGGTACCGATTAGATTTATTGCATGTTAGCTACGAATTGCGCACTTTGTGGAACAATTAATGAATTTGTCCATAGAGTAAAATTGTTTTCTTAAATAGTAACCTTACTTAATTTTGTTTTGCTGTTTCTATAGAAATTTCCCTATTTGTGCTTTTATTGTAAATAGAAAATCGTTGGCGATGTATTATTGTTGTGTTGCTATGAACCCCTCCCTTCTTCGCATTGGTAGTTAGCCTGATATATTTACGTTTTCTTCCGGCTACGTCATTGTACGTAGCATAATTTCTGACGCCCTGGATTGGTGCTGCGAGTTTGTTTTAGTTAATTTTTTTGTGCTCAGATTTTGTTTAGTGTAACTTTGGTTTCGATTTGGTTCCGCTTAATTCCTGGTCCGATTTTTTTTGTTGATTGCTACTGCCTAATTTCTTGCTTTACCCGCATTTCTCGGCCTGATGCTACTTGTTTTTTCTTTACGTTCTACCTATTGTTTATTTTTCTTTGTTTTCCGGCTTTTTTGGTGTTCCTCATATGAGGATCGGTTTTCTTTACTTCTGATGCGGTTCGATCTTCTTAAATTTTAGTTTTGTTTTCTTTCCTAATCGTTCAATATTATCGGTTGGTTAATTATTGGACTTGTGTTTTCGCCAATAATCCTAGTCCATTGAAAACGCTGGCGTCCAAGATTTTTCTTTTTCTTTTCTTCCCTCTATGTACATTTTGTTCCCCCCGTCACGTGTAGAGTTATTTTTTTTCCTCCGATTTTTCTTTTATTCTACAGCCTATTTTAATTTCTATTTTGTTGTTCCGCTCCTATTGGTGTTCCTGAAGCTCATCCGTTGGATATGTTTTAGAGTGACCTGTATTCTTAATACCTTTTTTGGCTTCTATCTAGTTACGGTTAGCCGTTAGTTAGTTACTTTCTACCAATTTTTTTCTTGTTCGTATTCAAAATGACTTCTTTTTTGGCTTCCTACTAAGGTCTTCCTGTGTGGGAATGGAACTTGACATTTTGTGGTGTCCCGAACACTCCTACTGTACATGATTTTTTGAGACGGGTCGAAGAACTCTGACAAACTCACCATCTGTCAGAATTGCAGTTATTTGAGTCTGCAGTGGACTTGTTCGAGGCTAAAGCATTACATTGGTATCGTGGTTACCAGCATAGGTTTACTGACTGGAAGTCGTTGTCCAATTTACTGAATCAACTGAACCCCCGGATTTTGCTACTACTGCAGAAAATACTTTTGCTTCACATGGCCGAGTTGTTTTCTCCTACGCCTACGCGTAGATCCGATACTTCTTCCGTACGTTCTACTGTTCTTCTTCCTAGTTCTGTTCCTACTCGTCAGGTTATCTGCTTTAATTGCGACAAACCTGGTCATGTTTCTACACGCTGTACTCGCCCTCAAGTACTCCATTGCCATGGTTGCGGATATAAGGGCGTTTGTCGCCGCAACTGTCCAAACCATCGTTCTACTACTAATAGGTCTTCAATTAATACTTTAACTTCTGTTCTCAGCTTTAAGAGCCAAACTTCTTCTGCTTCTCACTCTACGTTCTCTTCTGTTCCTCATCCAGGCATTCCGGCCCCTACTATCAAAATATACCATTCGGCAAATATAACTTCGAACAAAATTTCTTCCATTTCTAGTTCTACATGCTATTATACTCCTCCTTCTGCCCACCCTACTTATTCATTCTCACCCCAAAGTGTGCCTCCACCACCATTAAAACCCATGCTTCGAATTAGTGATTTGCTGCCCAATTCTTATGCCGACTTTGCTTTCCTTAGGTGTTGATTTCTGGACTTTACTATTTCGTTATCTACTTCGGCAAATATAACTTCGAACAAAATTTCTTCCATTTCTAGTTCTACATGCTATTATACTCCTCCTTCTGCCCACCCTACTTATTCATTCTCACCCCAAAGTGTGCCTCCACCACCATTAAAACCCATGCTTCGAATTAGTGATTTGCTGCCCAATTCTTATGCCGACTTTGCTTTCCTTAGGTGTTGATTTCTGGACTTTACTATTTCGTTATCTACTTGCGTGTTTTGCTAGGTTTTCTTTCGTTTTCTTGCTTTTTCATCCGTGTGGGTTCGGGAATAGAATAGTCCCATGGTACGACCAGCCTGTCGTAAGAGGCGACTACAGCGGTCCAACACATACCGATCACGCACTCTTTATACACGCATAACACATACACACACACACACACTTCTTACACACACACGCACACACACGCACGTGCGCACACACACACACACACTTCTTACACACACACGCACACACACGCACGTGCGCACACACACACACACACACACACACACACTTCTTACACACACACGCACACACACGCACTTGCGCGCGCACACACACACACACACACACACGCACGCCTACTTATACACAACTACAATGGGATTCTGTTTTATTTTCTTTTGTACGATTTTAGTTTTTTTTTGGTTTTATACCTAGTGTGGTGTTATTTTTTTTGGTTTTTTCTTTTTTCTCGTTCCACTATCATTTTCCTATCCTTTTGCTTGTCTTCTTTGCTGTCGGTCCCTAGACCCATTGTGTTTCGTCCATCCGCTTCTGTGGTAGGTGCTTTCTAGTCCGTCTTTCGTTCTTCGGAAACCATGACTTAGTTGACTTTAGGACTAGTTAGCATTTCTTTTCTTCGGTTCTTTGGTTTTGGCTACCACAGTTTAAAGTACACCGTTTCTTTTACCAGCGTTACTCCTCTCTTCCTCTCGTTCCCCCTTATTGTTCCTTTACATTCTTGAGGCTTGTCCTTTGGGTCCTATTTTGGTTGGCACTGTTGGTTTTCTTCCTCGTTCGTTTTCTTCTTGGGAGGTTGATAACCTTACTGTTTCTTTTCAGAAACATCCGTCCGTTGACGACTCCGCAGCGCCGAGGCCGTTCCACCTTAGTTCTCCTTGATTACTTGTTACGCGTCTTCCCTTCCTTTTTCTCTTCTTCTTCTTTTCCCTTTCTATTATTGGCCCTTCGAGGCGGCTAAAAGTTTTTTTGTGTTTTGTTGGGTGGTCTTTTTTTTTTTATTCTTTTGTTCTCGTAACGAGTTTTATTTTAGTTTTAAGCAAATTTTCTTTTGTTTGTTTGGGTTCTTTTTCTCGTGTTTGGTACTGCCCATTCCCGTACTTTTGCTTCCTTACTCCGACCTTTTAATTTTGCTGGAGAGGGAGTGATTTGTTATGTTCATTTTCTACGATAATTGGTTATTTTATTTACATAAATTCCTTTTCTAGTATTAAATTCTTCAACACTATCCGATATATCGTACCTGTTCAGATAAGCTCGCTTTACCATAATTTTCAACACAAATTCCTTGTTAATTCATTATCCGTTCGTATAAATTCCATGTCTATCGTTAAATCCTCCCGCATAATTAATAATAAATACTCCTTCTAAGAATTTCTCAACGTAATTCTAGTTGTTTTGAAACGACAAGTTTAGGCTACAATTAATTAGTCAAGATCTTGTTAGGTATCCGTGAGCGCGTTATACCTTCTGATAACGTATAATTGCGTTCTAATGGGTTTCCCATCTAAAGATTCGTCAAAATAATATATCCTACTATTTTTCGGTAAACCGTGTTTTCCAGTTTCAATCGCGTTTCGATAACGCGGACGTTTGCTTTTCGAGTTCGTGTTATTTTGAACTCCTTTTAGAACTTTGATTCAGCAGCTTGTGCGTTGATGCACTTGTAAAAGCTACGCGTTCTGTTACTCCAAGATCGATGCCCGTTTCGCCTCTATCAAATGTGTAGATTTGGTGTGTATCGGTAAGCGCTACTGAGTTGTTAATATTAGTAATATTTTCCTGTATTTTTAGCTCTTAGCTGGGCGAAATTGCTTGTTACTTAGCCCGATTATTCCTTGCGCTTTTCCCATCTTCCGATATTTGGCTGCCTAGGTAGCAGAAATCCTCAACCTCTTGTAAGTTCTTGTTTCCCATTTGTATTCTAGTTTTTCACTAATTTTCCCCTCCTTTGCATACTAGTACCTTAGTTATATTTTTGTTAATTTTCATACCGCATCTCTCAGTTAGAACTAGCTGTTTCTAATTCTTCCTTGCTAGATGCTGATAGCGCTGTATCATCTGCAAATCTAAGCATATCAATCCTTGTCCCTGCATAATAATTCCAAATGTCTTCCTGCATTTGACAGTATTCATTGCCTCTTCGATGTACAAGTTAAGAATTAACGGGGATAGAGCACATCTTTGTCTTACCTCTTTCTTAATATCTACTTCTCTAATACTTATTTCTGTTTGCTCTTTGTATAAGCTATGTATTATCCGTCTATCACTAAAACTCATTCTAATCTTTGTGAGTATTTCGAACATCTTTTTCCATTTTACATTGTCGAATGCTTTAATGCTTTTTCCAGATTTATAAACCTTATATACACGCTTTCTCCTTTTTCTATAGCCTTCTTCATTTTCACCCTCAGAGCTAAAATAGCCTCCCGTGTTCCCCTGTTTTGTCTAAACCCAAATTGATCTTTTCCTAGTACTTCTTCAGCTTGTTTTTTCATTAGCTTTTATACAATTCTAGTTAATATTTTTGACATATGTGCTGTCAAACTTATTGTTCGAAAATTTTCACATTTATTCGCGCTTCGTTTTTTTGATATAATAATTATCATGTTACGTTTGAAATCTTTGGGTATCTCGCATGTTCCTTACATATAGCTTACAAGTTGGAAAAGACGTTTTGTTACTGCCTGTTCAGAGGATTTCAGTGTTTCTGCTTGCACCTTATATATACCCGGTGCTTTACCACTTTTCAGGCCTTTTAATGCTAATTGAAACTCATGTCTAAGTACAGGATATCTAAAATCATCTTTTTAATGTCTGATTCCTGTTCTTGTGCAGTTAGTTCTTCTCCTGCATATAAATTCTCTATATATTCTTGCCATTTGACCGCTTTCTCTACATTTTCTATAATGATGTCTCTTTCCGCGCCTCTTATGTTTTTGCTATACGGTTTTATATCCCTAAAATTCATTCTAATTGGTTTGTATGCTTTGTCTTTCCTATTTCCATCTTAGTCTTTATCTCTTTGCACTTTTCATCAATCCATTGCTCTTTAGTTTTCCTGCATTTGCGAATATTTTATGGCTTTGTACCTCTATTTTCCAGCTTCGTCTGCTCTATTTTTGTATTTTCGCCTTTCTTCTATTAAATTTAGAATATTCTTTGCGACCGGTGGCTTCTTATTCTCTTTTTGTTTATACTTCAGAATATCTTTGGTCGCCATATTGAAGCTGGATTTCAAGTTATTCTATTCTGTTTCTGCTTCCATAGTATCAGAAATTTTCCCGATATCTTTCAGCAATTCGTGGATATCTTTATCTTTTTGTTTCTCAAAGTCAAAGTGTCTTTTACCGTTCCTTCTTTTCATATTTTTATTTTTAGAGCGGCTTTCATTATTACGATGTTGTGGTCAGTGTCTATATATGCACCTGGGTAGCTCCTACGGCCTCTTACTTAATTCCTAAACCGTTGTCTAACAAGAACGTAATCTATTTGATATCTTCCTATATCTCCTGGCATCTTTCACGTGTATCATCTTTTAGCATGATGTTAAAATAATGTGTTTGTGATAGTTAAATTGTTTTTGTCGCAAAATTTTACAAGCCTATTTTCCCTGTCGTTTCTCGTGCCTAAACCAAATAAACCGACTATCGCTTCTCCCCTACCGTCACCTACCACTGCATTAAAATTCCGCGTAACCATTAAATTTTCATGTCCTTTTACTTATTTTAGTATCTTTTCAATATCTTTGTAGATCGCTTCTACCTCTACCTCACTGTAGCTAGAGGTGGGCGGGTATACTTGTATTATTATTGTATTTAGCGGTTTCGATTTTAATCTAACGCTGAGACTTCTTTGTTCTTTTGTAGGTAGTTTTCTACACAGTGACCTATCTTTTTTCTCATAACTATCCGCACACCCGAATTTCCTTCCTCTGATCCTGTGTGAATTACCCTAATATCTCTGTTCCAAAAATCCCCCGCCTCTAGCCACCGAACTCCGCGAATCCCTACTGTGTCTAATGCTAACCTATCCACTTCAATTTTCAAGTTCTCTAGCTTACCTATTTGCTTCAGAATGTTCACGACTCTTTTTTTATACTTCCACCGAAGTTGTTCTCTCCAGGAGATCTAAATGTTGCGACTATTTTAACTTCGGACTTTTTTATCCCAGAGGATGCCATTATCCTAATTAACAATTTAAGTACGCCGTGTACTTGGGAGGTAGTGTAGTGGTTTCCTGTTGCCATCCACGTCGCAACAGTGTGTTCTAGAATGCCATATTGACTCAATGCTCTCTGTCACTCTAAGTATCGAAAGAGCTGCTGTCTTCTTTTGGGAACCTGTCTTAGTCTGGTTCCTCACTCCATTAATTTGGTTAAACCTATAGTTCAGCTCTTTAGATCACTGGAACTCTCAATCCGTTCTACCCGTTCTAGTAATCTAGAACTTCTTCAAGGTGCAGGTCCATTCAGAACGGCTATTACGCTTTTTAAAACTAAAAATTATGGAAATGTCCAACTTAATTAACACTACTATTTGTGAAATTACAATATACAAGCAACATCCGTATTTATAAAGTCCGTTTTATGTATTTTTTTTTCGTTTTCCATCTAGTTTTTATTTAACGTGACTCAAACGCGCTACAAAATTAACTTAAAACCAGAACTGGACTTAATCTACATTGTGAATTCCCAAAATACTTCTCCTACATTTGTTACATGTCGACGACATACCTGGCACAATTCTTATTATAAATTCGTTGTTTAAGGTATTGAGGTCCTTGTCTACCAATGCAATTTTTTTGTATTGTCAGTGATAATAATCTGAATATTATAAATTAATCCCTTTGCCTTACTATATTTCTCAAATAGACCGTTTTAATAAATTCATTTAAATACCTCTTTATTTGTTATCCTGTTTATTCACTCAATTTTCGACATTGTTCTATAGCACCACATTTCGATAGCTTTAATTCTTCTCCTGCATATTTCCTTCTTAGTCCATATTCACATCCACACAATTCTTCACTCCACATAAATGTTCTTAAGAAGTTTTTCTTAATGTTTAATGTTAGCAAATTATATTTATGGAAGAATACTATTTTTGCTAGTGCAATTCTGCACACTGCTCTTACTTTTCGCTTATGTTGTAATTTTATATGGTAAACAACAAAAGTCTTCTACTCAGGAAATTTGTCCTGCTTTAGTTGTACATTCAAAGGACAATTATATTATTTTTACTGTAAGTTATTGCTTTTATTTCAATTTTATTTATTTTAGTCTTGTAGCTTTTTTATAACTTTATTCATATTAATTAATATCTTTTCTAGATTCGCTGTGTTAGTGAAGGAGCTGTGCTAGTAGCAAATCTAAACATTGTTGTCTATATTTCTTAGGCGTTTATTCAAGTATTCACTCGCTCTTTTTAATTTTTCAACTGCTTGTAATATGTATAAGTAGAAAAATGACGAAAAGGATATTCTTGGTTGAAATCTTACTCCTTTGTTCATCTAATGCGATTTCATCTATTAATTTTTGTAGGTATTTGAAATTGTTCTTTTTTTCTATATTTCAAACATTCTCTCCAACATTTTAAACACTACATTCCACTACTTTATTAATTTATTTTACCTTATATCAGTAGCCTTAGGAACAGGATTGCTTTTCTAGTATCCTTATTTTTCTAAAACAAAGTCGGTCTTCTCTTAACTCGTCTTTTATATTTATCTATTCTTCTGTTAAGAATGCGATTTAAAATCTTTGACTTATGCAATGTTATACTAATTGTTCTGTAATTTTCACATTTGTCTGCGTTGGTCTGTCTTCTAAGGCAACGTCATGAGAATAAAAGGCTCCAAGTCTTGTTCACTTAACCTATATTCATCATCATTAGGTCTTCAGTCCTGGAACTGGTTAGACGCGTACCATCATTGTTTCCTATTCTAAACTAACCTACAAATTTCCCTGAAATTTGCACAGTCTGCATCTATCACTATCTGATCTAGGTCTACATCTACCTCTTTTTCCTATCTCTGCTTGTAATATATCCCATACTATTCCCCAAAATGCTTTAGAACGTATTCTGCCCTTCTATTTCTCGTTTTCCCCAGATATCCTTGTTTCCCTACTATTTCTATAACCTATTTGTTATTATCTTTGTTTGTCCATGCTATCGTCCTCATACATCTGAAGCACAGTATTTCAAAAAGCTGCTACCGTTTTTCTGTCTGCGTTTCAGACTGCCCGTATTTCATAAGCATACTGTGCTGTGCTCCACACATATGCTTTCAACAATTTTCTTCTTGTTCTATGTTTGTTGTCTTTCCTCATAGGTGCTGTTCTTTCTTGTTAGATACAGTTCGGTCACCTTCTATTGTTTTACAGTTATATACCCTATTTTTCCTACCTTCAGTGGTTGTGAAGGGAGGTAAGCAGCCTGTGGCTGCCAAGTTCCCCCAACACTTAACCATTTACCGATTTAATATATTTTCCAATATATCTTTTCGCACAGTCAACATAAGTTGCAGATATTTCGCAACCAACAACTAGTTGTTTATACTAATCATCAGATTTATCTGCGCTTATTTTTTCGTCATTCGGTTTTCCGTCTCAAAACTGGTTGGACACGTACCTGCACTTATTTATATTCTAAGCTAGCCTACATAGTTCCCTGAAATTCTCACACAACATGTGTATACAGTTCGTTCCCCTTCTATTGTTTTCTAATTTTATGCCTTATTTCACCGAGATTCAGTGAAGGGGGTTAAGCAACCTGTGGCTACCAAGATCCCCCAACACTTAGACGTTTGCCGAAATAATAGTTTTCCAGTAAATCCTTTCACACTTAACATTATTCGAGAATATTGCCCAACCAATTCTTGTAGTTACTTATAATAATCATCATGTTTAAGCACAGTTATTTTTTCGTCATTAGTTTATCCATCTTGGGATTGGTTGGATGCGTACCTTCATTGATTTCTATTCTGGGCTAGCCTACACATCTCCCTGAAACCCCTACAGCCTACATCTTTTACTATCTGTGTTCAGTAGTCTAACCTAGGTCTGCCTCTTCTTCTCTTTTTTCCGATCTCTGCTTCTAATATATTCCGCACTATTCCCGCATGCCGTAGTATGTGGCCTATCATCCTATCTCTTCTATTTTTTACCGTTTTCCACATATTTCTTTCTTCCCCTACCATTTTTAGTACCTCTTAGTTCTTAACTTTGTCTGTCCATGATATCTTCATCATACGTCTGTAGCACCACATTTCAAAGGCTTCTACCTTTTTCTTGTCCGCTTCTCCTACTGTCCAGGCTTCACAGCCGTACAGTGCTGTGCTCCACACATATGTTTTAAGCAATCTTTTCCTTGTTTCTATGTTTGTGGTCTTTGAGCACAGTAGTTGCTTTTTCTTGTTAAATGTAGCACGACCTTGTGCTAATCTTTGTTTTATATCTTTTGTGCTTTTCCCATCTTGCGTTATTTGGCTTCCTAGGTAGCAGAAATCCTTAACCTCTTGTAAGTTCGTGTTACATACTTGTATTCTTGTTTTTGATTTATTTTCTCCACCTTTGCATACTAGAACTTTAGTTTTATTTTTGTTAATTTTTATACCGTATCTCTCTGTCAGAACCGTTTTCATTTCATTCAGATTCTAACTCTTCTTTGCTAGACGCTAATACTGCTATATCATCTGCAAATCTAAGCATATCAATTTTTTGTCCTTGCATAGTAATTCCAAATGTCTTCCTGCATTTGACAGTATTCATTGCCACTTCTATGTACAAGTTAAAAATCAATGGGGATAGGGCACATCCCTGTCTCACCCCTTTCCTAATGTTTACTTCTCTAAGTTCCTGCTCTAATTCTATTACTGCTGTTTGCTCTTTATATAAGCTATGTACTATTCGTCTATCCCTATAACTCATTCCAATCTTTTTGAGTATTTCAAACATTTTTTTCCATTTTACATTGTCGAAAGCTTTTTCCAAATCTACAAACCCTATATACACGCTTTCCCCTTTTTCTATTGTTTTCTCCATTATCACTCTCAGAGCTAAAATAGCCTCCCGTGTTCCCCTGTTCCGCCTATACCCAAATTGGTGTTCTCCTAGTATTTCTTCCGCCCGTTTTTCCATTCGTCTTTGCACAATTCTAGTTAATATTTTTGACACGTGTGCTGTCAAACTTATTGTTCGAAAATTTTCACATCTATCCGCGCCTTCATAATTACGATGTTGTGGTCAGTATCTATATCTGCTTCTGGGTAGCTTCTACAGTCTTTTACTTGGTTCCTAAACCGTTGTCTAACAAGAATGTAATCTATTTGATATCTTCCTATATCTCCTGTCATCTTCCACGTATATCGTCTTCTAGCATGATGTTGAAATAATGTGTTTGTGATAATTAAATTGTTCTGGTCACAAAATTCTACCAGCCTATTTCCCCTGTCGTTTCTTGTGCCTAAACCAAATAAACCCACTACCGCTCCTTCCCTACCCTCACCTACCACGGCATTAAAATCCCCCGTAATTATTAAATTTTCATGTCCTTTTACGTATCTGAATATGTCTTCGATATCTTTGTAGATGGCTTCTACCTCTTCGTCACTGTAGCTAGAGGTGGGCATGTATACTTGTATTATTACTGTGTTTACCGGTTTAGATTCTAATCTAACCATGAGTACTCTTTCGTTCTTTTGTAAGTAATTTTCTACGCAGTATCCTATCTTTTTCCGCATAACAGTCCCCACACCCAAATTTCCTTCCTCTGCTCCTGTATGAATTACCCCGAAGTCTCCACTCCAAAATCCCCACCTCTGGCCACCGAACTTCGCTAATCCCTACTATGTCTAGTGATAACCTATTCATTTCGATTTTTAGGTTCTCTAGCTTACCTACTTGCTTCATACTTCTAACATTCCACGCTCCGACTCGCAGAATGTTTCCGACTCTCTTTCCGATTGCATTCTCCGAAGTAGTCTCCTCCCGGAGATCCGAATGGGGGACTATTTTAATTCCGGAATCTTTTACCACAGAGAATGCCATCATGTTTATTACAATTTAAGTACGCTGTGTACTTGGGAGATAATGTGGTGGTTTCCCGTTGCCTTCTACATCGCGGTAGTGTGTCTTAGACTGCCATACCGACCCCTATGGTCTCTGCCAATCTAAGTACCGAAAGAGCCGCTGCCCTCTTTCGGGGACCTGTCTTAGTCTGGTTCCTCACTAACGACCCTACTACTTTGGTTGGACCTGTAGTTTGGCTCTTTAGCTCATTAGAACACGCAAGCCATTTCACCTGTTCTATTAATTTAGAACTTCGTCAAGGTGCAGGTCCATTCGAAATGGTAACCTATATTATCGGATATAAATATCGCAGTAAATAATAACAGAGAAAACAAAGATCTACCGCTAATTGGACAAATAAACGTATATCTAAAATAGAAGAGAAACAAATTTATCAATCATTAACATTCAATCAATTTAATTTTTACATATGAATTATGTGGATACAATTGTGTTGCTTTTCCATATGAAAATTTCTGTTTACAATACGCTTTATATAAGCGTGCACCAACACAAAAAGTTCTCGGAACGACCTTTAGTGCAGATAAATTGTTGCAGGAACCAAATACACCAATGTAACTTGAATATAAGCTTTCAACACAGAGCACTTTCACTTGTAACGGCGTTTTTAATTTTGCGCTCTTATTCGCATTTGAGAACTTGTTTACTCACAATCACGGGGCTTAATACCGTTCTTGAATTACCAGATAATCAACCTTATCCCGCACGGCGATGGTTGCGTGTTTACCAAATTCTAATCTCTGTTCGAATCTTTGTTCTCGAATAACTGAAAATGAAGGATATACAGATATTCGCTTTAATTATCTGTGAATTCATAAGGTTTTTGTGTAGAGGCATTGCATGCTATTTTTCGTTTCCACTGGGTAGTGCATCCAACTGCTCAATTTTCGAGGTCAATGTAGTTCCATTTATGTCAGCGGTCATCATATTCTCACACTTCTACATTAGAAATCGAAAGCGGCATCGTGTGTTAAGTTCGCAACACATTTTTTGTGGCTGTAATTTATGACTATATGAATATTGTGGGTAATTTACTATGGTGGCGTTTTCTTTGAATCCATGTGAGCTGTTAATTCTTCCTGCGGTTTACATATAGCGCATTAACTTCAATGGCTGGTTTTATGATTATTGAGATATATGGTGTGTCCGTCCAATCCCACGATTTGTTTTTAAACTCGTGTGAATGTGTACAAATGAACTTTACTATGCCCATTGATTTAAACAGATCTATCTGTATTTTTCTAAATTCAATGCAATGAGTGTAAAATACCGATTGTCGTTAACGTTTGTATTTAATATATTTCGTGCTTGCCCCTTTATTTCTAGATCCTAATGGAATATTACATTAAAATAGCCACGTTATTTATGTAAACTACCAAAGTTTTTAAATCTTTTCATACTAAAAGTTCATTTAACTAACTGAAGGTAATAAATTTTTGTATATTATCTAATGTTTGCTTAAAGTAATGTACTCGCGTTACATACTGCCCAAACGTTATTTATTTATTCTACTTCTAAGTTATTTATAGAAGATACATTATACTTCCTAGTTTATTTTAAAGACTCGATATTTCATGTCCATTTCTTTATTTCCAAAAATGTACCCTTGTTCACTTAAGGTTAACCATTTTGCAAGAGCTAGTTTTATGATACACAGATATAAATAAAAGTTGAAAAAGTAGTGGCAAGTATTGGCATCTATTTTAAAATTTTCAAAGACTGTTATCATAAGGCTCATCTATTTGCTATAACTGTTGAGTTAATATCATACATCACCAAAAGGCTGAAGATTTCTGATGTGATCATCTTAAACTACAGCACTATTGGTCGCGAACATTTACCGATCAGCAACGACGCGAAATATGTCTACTTGTTTTGCAAACGTGTTGAAATATTATACCCTTTTTCTCTTTTCAATTAAATGGTTATTAAACTTTTTCTTAAGCCTTAATACACTTTTATTTTACAGAAACTTTAAGAAAATATCCACCACTACCTATACTTGTGAGGGAATGTACCGAAACCTATAGAGTTCGAGATTCCAATTTGATCATTGAGAAAGGCACACGGGTGATGATACCAATTTTAGGTATACAACATGATCCCGAATACTACCCCGACCCTGAAAAATTTGATCCAGAGAGATTCAGCCAAGAACAGAAATCCCAACGTCATCCCTTTTCGTGGTTGCCATTTGGGGAGGGTCCAAGGATTTGCATAGGTATGTATGTTCTTTAAGTAGGTATATTTCGGTAAAATTCAAAATGATACAAACCATTGTTCAGCGGAAATAAATGATATATTGTAGGATTAGATTAAAGTAATACTTTAAGCAACAAGTCTTTACAGTGAATGCAACAATTAAAAAAAGTATTATCCTCTGAATAAAGGATAGTTTTTCTAAATCCAGGTACACTAAAAATTAATAAGGTTTCCAGATTACATAAAATTTTCTTTAATATGGGAAATTGGGGCATTTTGGGAAACGGGGCATACTAGGATACCACCATTAGAGCTACTAAAAGTGTCCTCAGAATGTAGGGATATCGATGCGGCTATTGGTTTACAGCTGCTAGTCGACCAGCGTGTAAAGTAAACGTGCTAGATCTCCGGCACCTGTTGTTTCAAAATATAAATGAAACAATGCTGTTTTCTTATTTATTGGGTGAAAATTCACATTGACACCACGTGTAAAGTGTTTGTGCCACAATTTTCAACAATTTTTGTACGGATAAGGGGTGTATTTTAGACTTGTTTTACATATTTAACACGAACAAGTACGATCAAAGGTAAGAGTTACAATTATGTTTGTTTCGGTACGTCATATAAGGCGACTAGGAGAGAGAGGAGAATATTATTTTTGTGCCCTACAATGTCCCATATTTATTATGTGGCTAAAGCACTTGATGACTAATCAGTTAAAACAAAAACAAAACATTAGAAGAATGTATAAGCTAAAAGTGTAATGTAGCTCTAATACGTGATATTTGAAAATATATGAAACGTGGTATACAAAATCTAAAAGAACCCCATAAAAGAAACTTAAGGTACCCTAAGCGTGTCCAATACAGCATTCCTCTCAATAAACTTTATGAATTAACAAAAACCGCACAAAAGAAATTTAAGGTACCTTATACTGAATTATTTTGTCGTATATGAAATTATCATAACTGTAAATTCCTTTCAAGTTTCAAAAATTTTCAAAATCCATAATCTTGAAAAACCAAGTTACAAACATTAAACATGCCCACGAATCTCTCCGTTCTAAACCATATATCAAATTTTAAAAATTGCGTAAAACTTTTTTTAAATCCCACAAATTTAGAAATTCAAAATCTCAAAAACTATATCACTGAAAAAACAGATTTGCTACAGTAACAAAAAAATTAGTACTCCAAGCAAGAAATTTTTGTTGCTATATGGACAGCATGTTTTTTTGCTATGGCAGCTAAAAATTTTAGTAACGCAAAAATAGTAACCACAACAAATAAGATTTGCTCTAAACACTACTTTAATATTGGTCAATAGTACTAATATATTTTCTGCAAATGCAAAATTTTTTATTTCTTGAATAAGCAGCTCTGCCGCAGCAGCAAAAATATTTTAGTTGGGGTGGCAAATTTAACTGATTTCATTGCTAATATAGATGCGTCATCTAATCGACCATCATTTGCTATAGATACAAAAATATTGAGCATTTATAACAAAAATTGCTTTAGTTATGGTAGCAAATTTAATGGTGTTACCTACTTGCGGCAAATATTTATCTGCTTAATTATAATTTGCTAATGTTACAAATACATTTAGCATTTAGCACAAAAATATCTTTGTGGCAAGAGCAAATTCAATAAGCTCTCATAACATATTTATTGTCTTCTAACTAGTAATTATTTGCTACAGTTACAAATATATTTAGCATTAATAGCAAAAATATTTGGCTGTACTAGCAAATTAAATTAGGGTCCTGATTAAATACAGAAATCTATAAAATTGTATATTCCTGTAAAAAATTTTATTAAATAATATTAAATACTTTGCTGAACGCTTTGAGCGTTAGCCATCCTTAATCCTCTATCGTCACTGGTAATTAAGAAATCCTTTCCACATTAAAAAATATTGATTTCACGTAGTAAAACACAGCACTAAATGACTAAATATTCCTGTAGACCCCACTGCTTCATTAACTGATCCAAGTCTGCTGTCGCTGCGTAATTAACATGGCTGTCAGCCATTTTGGGACTATTTTTGCCGCTCTGAAAAAAGAATTACAATATTATAATGCATAATATAATAGTGCCCATGTATGGCACTAATTCGATTTGATGTGAACGTTAATATAATTTCCTACTTATTTCAATAAAAATTTCCATGTAAGCTGTGGTTATTCGTTTCCAAAGCACATATACCGGCGCATGTGGAAGTTGCAAACAAAGTAATAATTAATTGTAGGAGGTGTAACTGTAAAAGAGAATCGTGGTACCTGCATTACCGACGGGTTAACCGTAACCAGCTATGCCAGGAACTAATATTTCAGTCGCCCAAACAAACAAAACGTATATTACCTAACATCAACAACAAGGATTTGCAATGAATGCAGGTACAATTAGTGCTCATTACAAGTTCATGTGTACAAAGAAATAAAAGATTCCGTAACTGGATATAGTTTGCATTCGCCGCAAAAACCAACGGTGTCGATGCTAAGTGATTTGCACTAAAGACTAATTTTGCTTTAACCAAAAAAAAATGGTTAGAAAGTGATTTTTTTCCGGGTATTAGAAATAAATTTGGAGCGAAAATGTTCATGAATCCCACACTGTTAAATCATGTATCAAATTTCATAATTTTCACATAGAACATTTTCAAAGTCCAAAATTTTTTAAAAATAACGTTTCTGTTTTTTAAGCATACGATACTGAAACGATTTGTGTAATTTTCATGTTTATAATCAATGACCTTTGATCGATGCAGTGCCCTAATTGCCGAAAATTTATACGAATAATGTATTAAGTAAACAAAGCAGATTATGCTAGGTTTAACTATGTTTTTATAATTGCTTAATAGGCTGTTTGATAATTGTGTATTTGGTATCTCTTTGCGAGTGCCTTCGACGAAAGCTGGGTCCACGGTGCTTGCGGTGTAATTCCAATTTAACATCTACAGCCTAGTAAGTAGGGTAAGAGGTAAACGTTAATGTACTCTTTTACCATGCACCCAAATACCATGGCAAAAACAAGCAACCTGTAGTTTTTAAAAATGCTAACATAATTGGAAAAATAAATTGGGATGTCTGAGCTAGTGGTAGGTCAATCTTTATACGACAGGTACCACAGTGTGAGAGTGTATCGGTATTGGGTAATCTATCGTCCTGCTTACAAGCCAGGCAGTCGTCCGTTGATATCTGGTATACAGTATAAAGCGTTGCCCGATGACCATAGAGAACTATCGATTGCCCTAGGTTTTAAAATGTGCTATCCAGTCATGATTTAATGTACCATGTAACTTAGTTGGTAGCTAGTATATGCAAAATGCAATATATTTAGTTTTAATAAAAATTCCAATGCAAGAAACACAGGCGAGTATAAATAAAGTATAAGTTTGACTATATATATATTTAATCCTATTTTAAAACAAATGGTCTTTTAGGTAGCCAGACTGCTTTCCTGGGCTACTTCCATGAATCGCTATTAGTTGATTATGATTGTTATTGGTGGGTCACCATTGTGATTGTCTGCTGATGGTCAAATGCAGTTCTGGGTTGTAAACTATTATATAAAATATTATTATTTATGATTTATATCGACGTATTTCTGTTGCCTAATCATCGATACCAGACAAATGGAACAACCACTACTTAAAACTTATCAAATACCTCCTGGTAGACTAAGGATATTCAATGCCCATGTCAACACTCATACTCGCAGTCCTCAGTAGTACCTCTGACACAAAAGGGGATTTTATTTTATTAAATGTTTTTCCATTTTGAATGGACCTGCACCTTGCCGAAGCTCTAGATAACAGGAACAGGTGAAATGGCTTGCGTGTTCTAATGAACTTAAGAGCCAAACTACAGGTTCAACCAAAGTAGTATGGTCGTTAGTGAGGAACCAGACTGAGACAGGTCCCCGAAGAGGACATCGGCTTTTTCGGTACTTAGATTGGCAGAGACTATAGCGGTCGGTACGGTAGTCTAGGACACGCTACCGCGATGTAGAAGGCAACGGGAAACCACCACATTACCTCCCAAGTACACAGCGTACCTAAATTATAATAAAATGATGGCATGTTCTGAGGTAAAAGGTTCCGGAGTTAAAATAGTCACCCATTCGGATCTCCGGGAGGGGACTATTTCCAAGGATGCGATCGGAAAGCTCAGAATAAGAGTCGGGAACATTTTGCGAGTCGGAGCGTGGAATGTTGGAAGCATGAAGCAAGTAGGTAAGCTAGAGAACCTAAAAATCGAAATGAATAGGTTAGCAGTAGACATAGTAGGGATCAGTGAAGTTCGGTGGCGGAGGCGGGGAATTTTTGGAGTGGAGACTTCAGGGTAATTAATACAGGAGCAGAAGAAAAAAATTTGGGGGTGGGGATAGCTTTGAAAAAAAAGATAGGATACTCTGTAAAAAATTAATTATAAAAGAACGAAAGAGTACTCATGATTAGATTAGAATCTAAACCGGTAAACACAGTAGTAATACAAGTATACATGCCCACCTCTAGCTACAGTGACGAAGAGGTAGAAACGATCTACAAAGATATCGAAGACATATTAAAATACGTAAAAAGATATGAAAATTTAATAATTACGGGGGATTTTAATGCAGTGGTAGGTGAGGGTAGATAAGGTGCAGTAGTAGGTTTATTTGGTTTATGCACGAGAAGCGACAGGGGAAATAGGCTGGTAGAATTTTACGACAAGAACAATTTAATCATCACAAACACATTATTTCAATATCATGCTAGAAGAGGATATAGGTGAAAGATGCCAGGAGGTAATGGAAGATTACATTCTTGTCAGACAACAGTTTAGGAATTAAGTAAAAGACTCTAGAAGCTACTCAGAAGAGAAGACACTGATCACAACATCGTAATTATGAAAGCCGCACTTAAATTTAAAAAGTTGAAGAGAAAAACGGAAAAAGACACTTTGACTTAGAGAAACTAAAAGATAAAGATATTCAAGAAACATTTGGAAAAAGGTCAAATGAATTGCTGAAAATATCGGGAAAATATCTGATAAGGAAGTAGAAACAGAATGGAATAACATTAAATCCAGCCCAGACATGGCGGCTGGAGATATTCTGTAGTATACATAAAACGAAATTAGAAACCATAGATAACAAAGGATATCCTGACTTTAATAGAAGAAAGACGAAAATACAAAAATAAATTAGACGAAACAGAAAAACAGAGATACAAAGCCATAAGTGGGAAATTATTAGGAAACGTAGGAAAGCTAAAGAACAATAGATTGATGGAAAGTGCAAAGAGGTACAAACTAAGGTGGAAGTAGGAAAGACAGATAAAGCATACAAACTAATTAAAATCAATTTTAGGGATATAAAACCATATAGCAAAAATATAAAGGGATAGGGAGGAAACGTCATTATAGAAAATGCAGAAAAAGTGGGAAGATGACAAGAATATATAGGGAATTTTATTCCAGGAGAGGAACTAACTGCATTAGAACAGAAATCAGACGTTGAAAATGATGACTTGGGATATCCCATACTTAGAGATGAGTTTGAATTAGCATTAAAGGGTCTGAAAAGTGATAAGGCGCCGGGTACAGATAAGGTGCAGGCAGAAACTCTAAAAGCCGCTGGAAAAGCAGTAACAGAACGTCTCTTCCAACTTGTAAACTATATGTATGAGACAGGTGAGATACCCAAAGATTTCAAACGTAACATCATAGTAACTATACCAAAAAAGAAAGGCGAGGATATATGTGAAAATTTTCGAACAATACGTTTGACAGCACACGTATCAAAAATATTAACTAGAATTGAACAAAGACGAGCTGAAGAAATACTAGGAGAAGACAATTTGAGTTTAGGCAAAACAGGGGAACACGGGCGACTATTTTAGCTTTGAGAGTGATAATGGAGAAAATAATAGAAAAAGGTGAAATCGTGTATATAGGGTTTGTAGATCTAGAAAAAGCATTCGACAATGTGAGATGGAAAAAAGTGTTCGAAATACTCAACGAGATTGGAATGAGTTATAGGGATAGAAGAATAGTACATACTTATACAAAGAGCAAACAGCAGTAAAAGAATTAGAGCAGGAACGTAGAGGAGTAAACATTTGGAAAGGGGCGAGACAGGGATGTGCCCTATCTCCATTAATTTTTAACTTGTACATTGAAAAGGCAATAAATATTGTCAAATGCAGGAAGACATTTGGAATTACTATGCAGGGACAAAAATTGATATGCTTAGAATTGCAGATGATATAGCGGTATTAGCATCTAGCAAGGAAGAGTTAGAAGCTGCTCTTACTGAAATGGAAACGGTTCTAGCAGAGAGATACGGTATGAAAATTAGCAAAACTAAAACTAAGGTACTAGTATGCAAAGGAGGGGAAAATTAATCAAAAACAAAAATACAAATATGTAACACGAACTTACAAGAGATTAAGGATTTCTGCTACTTAGGAAGCCAAATGACGCAAGATGGTAAAAGCGCAAAAGATATAAAACAAAGATTGGCACAAGGCCGTGCTGCATTTAACAAGAAAAAGCAACTACTGTGTTCAAATACAACAAACCTAGAAACAAGGAAAAGATTGCTTAAAACATATGTGTGGAGCACAACACTGTACGGCTGTGAAGCCTGGACAGTAGGAGAAGCAGATAAGAAAAAAGAGAAGCCCTTGAAATGTGGTGCTACAGATGTATGATGAAGATATCATGGACAGACAAAGTTAAGAACAAAGAGGTACTAAAAATGGTTTGGAAAGAAAGAAATATGCAGAAAGCGGTAAAAAATAGGAAAGATAGGATGGTAGGCCACATACTACGGCATGAGGGAATAGTGAAGAATGTATTAGAAGCAGAGATAGGAAAAAAAGAGAAGTAGAGGTAGACCTAGGTTAGACTATTGCATACAGATAGTGAAATATGTAGGCTGTAGGAATTTCAGGCAAATGTGTAGGCTAGCTCAGAATAGAAATCAATGGTGGTGCGCATCCAACTAGTCCCAAGATAAATTAAAGACGAAAAAGTAACTGTACTTAAACGTAATGATTTTATAAGTAACTACAAGTATTGCCTGGGCAATATTCGCGAATAATGTTAATTGTGTGAAAGGATTTACTAGAAAACTACTAATTCGGCAAGTGTTTAAGTGTTGGGGGATCTGGGCAGCCACAGGTTGCTTAACCCCCTTCATTGAATCTGAGTGAAATAGGGTATAAAATTAGAAAACAATAGAAGGGCAACCGAACTATATACAGCCTGTGTGAGAATTTTAGGGATCTGTGTAGGCCAGCTGAGAATATAAATAAGTGCAGGTACGTGTCCAACCAGTTTTGAGACAGAAATCTTAATGACGAAAAAATAAGCGCAGATAAATCTGATGATTATTATAAACAACTACAGGTGTTGGTTGTGAAATATCTGCAACTAATGATGACTGTGCAAAAAGTTATATTGGAAAAAATATTAAATCGGTAACTTGTCAGCCACAGGCTGCTTACCCCCCTTCAAAACCACTGAATGTCGGAGAAATAGGGTATATAAGCTGCAAAACAATAGAAGGGGACCGAACTGCATCTAAGAAGAAAGAACAGCGCCTATGATGAAAGACAACAAACATAGAAGCAAGAAAAAAATTGTTGAAAGCATATGTGTGGAGCACAGCACAATATGCCTATGAAATACGGGCAGTAGGAAAAGCAGAAAGAAATACGGTAGCAGCCTGTTGGAACGCTGTACTTCAGATGTATGAGGATGATAGCATGGACAGACAAAGTTAATAACAAATAGGTTATAGAATTAGTAGAGGAACAAAGATATCTATGGAAAAAAAATAGGAGAAATAGAAGAGCAGAATAAGTTCTAAGGCATTTTTCGAGAATAGTATGGGATATATTACCAGCAGAGATAGGAAAAAGAAGGTAAATTTAGACCTAGATCAGATAGTGATAGATGCAGACCGTGCAAATTTCAGGGAAATGTATAAGTTAGTTCAGAATAGGAAACAATGATGGTACACGTCTAACCAGTTCAAGGACTGAAGACCTGATGATGATGATGAAATGTTTTTTAAGCTCTCCCATTGGTTGAGACGAGAATAGAGCGGAAATGGTGTAGATTTAAACTGTGAAGGTGAAACTGAAAGACTGTTCGTCATGACGTTACGTAATCTTCGTTTGAATGACCTCGAAATATACAAAAATTTGCAAAACGGACTTACATTTTTCCAGAAGACAAAACTTCTAAAAACCCGGAATTGTGGCCTAGAACGAAGGTAGCTCATCTACTCCTTAAAATAGATTTAAACAATTTCCACTTTTTTTTCATTTCGTTATGAAAAACTAAAATCAATTCGTGTTTTCTCTTTGGTAAACATATTTCTGAACGGTTTATTTTATTTGGCTCCAGTAGTTTGCCGATTCTTAAAGATATGCTTGGTTTTATTCTACCTGTTATAAAAATAGTTATACAATAATTTCTTTAAGGAACAATCATGATCACATTTTCCCTTCAAAAATATACAACTGATGTATTAATACACTGACAATTTGTATTTTCAGGTTTACGATTCGGAATGATGCAGACAAAAGTAGCACTTTCAATTTTATTGAGGAAATACAAATTTTCATTCAACAGTAAAACCACTACACCTTTAGTAATGGATCCAAAGCATTTTATCATGAGTACCAAAGGAGGAATATGGCTAAATGTTGAAAAGATAGCCGAAAATTAACAATGACGTCAATCCAGAACTATCGCAAGAGAAATTAAATTTTTAAATTATATGTTTTTAATAATTCAATTTGTCATATAGAGCTTGACTTAGAATCTACTTCTTGGATATAGCGAAGGTTTGGGGAAAGTTGTTATTCCTCAGGTTCGACTGACTTTTTTTGCTTTATTGTCTTCAGTGAGCAGTTGACTAAGATCTTTTTTGATCCAATCTACAAAATTTAGTAATTTGAATCCAAGCCTTATTTTTTAAAATACACGATTTTGCGCTAAATTAGTTCTTTTAGGGTGTTTGGTGGTTGCTGATGTAAATTGGCTTGGAATTCAAGATCCATGCCGATTAGTTGAGGTTGATTGTTGCGGACCAGAATCCGCTCAAAGATGTGGTAGGTCCAAAGTTGGAGTGCAGGTGGATTTCGCTGTCTCAAACACACTTGCTTTGTGTCTCGGATAGGCAAGACGTGTTTTCGAGTTAATATTATTTGCCTAATTTATTTATTATAATTATTATTTGATAATTAGTCATTACAAATATCAGTATTGCTGTAGGTAAAGTGCAGTAATTCTTTAAGTTGAGGGTGACTAAACAGTGATTACTCCTTTTGAACCGCCAGCGTGCCATCTATACTAAACGTTAGAACAATTTGGTTTTAATTTGACCATGTACGAGAGGGATTTCTGAGACAACCCTCCGCGAAAAGTGTAGCTGGTAAGAACCCCAAAAATAGACTCTATAAACAATTCGTGCCCACTGAACTTGTCACATATATTTTATTATAATCCAAGATATTGTTGAAAATTTTGTTAACATATTGCTGGAAACTCGTTAACAGCAAAAAATATGCGCTTATTAGCAACATGTGTTGATTACTCGGGTTATAGCCACGAACAACACCACCCGCCATGTCTGAAAGGGAGATATGACACAGTTCGAATCACACTACTGACCACAACTAGTACTTCTCCGTCACCAATGACATTTCCACCTCTACCGACGTTAGCAGATTCACCGATGTCTTTTCAAAAGTCATCAAGGATTTTACACTCGCCACCGCCGCCAAGATCAACAGCGTCAATCAGTTCGGTGTTATCAGACTCGCAAAAACAAAACGGAGTAGGGATGGCGATCACGTAGTCTCCACTATCAATTTGGAAAATATTGCTACTATTAAAAAGATCCTATAGAATATGGTTTCAGGGATGGAAATAAAATAAACCGGAATAGCGTCTAGTACAACCTACAGCGGGTAGATGATATTGCCCTGATAACTGCTGTCAGCTCACAGAACTGTGAAACCTTCAAAGTGAATCTCCATCAGACTGAAAGAATATGAAGATCTTCGTACTACGAACAGCTACTCAATAACCACCTACACACATACAACCCACTTACACCCACCTTCCACTACCACAATCACCTCTCAACACACCCACCCGCTAAACCGTCTCCTAAAATCATTTCTATAAAACCAACATCCGCTGAAACAACCTCATCCTAGCTACTCGGTATCGTTAAACAAAACTTACATCCAACGTTGCAAGACCTGTCCATACGTAACACGCCTTTCTAAAACCACAGACACTATTCGAACTGATAAATTTACTGACATCAGTATTATACCCAACTTAAATCAACAAATTTGCGCTATACGATACGATGCATTACAAACAATTGGACATACCTTAACGAAACATCTGTACAGGCGTAAAGGCTAGATCTGCATTATGGTACAATAATACGACTGACGAAAAAACACTCTGCTGAAAACTGCTGAAAACATTACATATCTATCCTAAATATCCCATTGCAAATCTCAACCTGGAAATCCTCGAATCACAAATCCAACATTGATGTAATCCTTGCTTTTTCATCCGTCAGTAACCTGATAGATTCCTAGAATGTTTCGTGACCTATACAATCCAGTGATCATTGCTCGATTATCTTTAAAATCCTTTCGAACCTATCACCACGACTATTCCACAAAGCGACATCATATAATACAAACAAAGCAAATTGGCATTTTTTCATTAAATCTTTAACAAAACCACATTGCTAACGCTCAACCACCTCAATCCCTAGATTCTCACCTAAATCTCGTTGCAAACCATCATTAAATCTATCCACCGTGTCGCAGCTACGGTCGTACCTACGAGACACTTTGTTACATGCACGACATCCTGGTGGAATTCTTCACTCCATTATTCCAAAAGACATATGAGTATGCTTTTCCCCAAGATCCAGCGATTAAGAAAATACACATCCAAATGATCAACAACTGCTAATACTTGTATCAGAACATCGATGGAAAAGATCAATACTCAAGACGGATATATATGACGCTGAGAAAATCTATTTACAAAAGATCATATACCACTCAAGCACGGACCCTTGGAAACCTTATCACGGGTTAGTTAAATCTCCTTCAGCTCACATTCTGACAATACCTACATCTCTACAAAACTCCACCATCCGAATTACCCTAACTCTACTTCTAAGTACAGTAATTTCCCCTATATCCACGGATGTCCCGTCCATTCTACAACAACAACTCATAAATAGTACCTTAACGCCTCCAAAACATCCCCAGATGACACCCTTGGTACCGACCGCCAAAATTCAATAGTAATCAAAAGAAACCCCTATAAAACGCCAGGCCCAGCCTATATTACCAACATGATAATTCAAAAATAGGCCCGTAGTACGTCATTTCATTCATGTCCTCTTCCGAAAACATTTAATAACCGCACTTCTCCCGACATTTTGAAACACGCAAACACCTCGTTGATCTTAAAACCCACGAAACCATCTAAAGACCCACGGTTCCATAGACTGATTGCTCTTTGGAAACAACTCCATGAACTCTAACAACCAACATGGTTTCCGCCAAGTTCAGAACATCCAACAAATTATCCACTCCTTAATCTCCAAAGTTAAATCTTCACAATTAAAATATGTATTAGCAGTATTCATAGATTTCCATTCGTTTAGTGTCCCAATATCCTTAACCAACTTAAAAAATTTTAACATCCCTTTCAATACCTATTATATTATTAAATCATACTTATTCTCCTCTACAGATACCCTATCTACAAACTATTTTACATCTACCATACACCTATCCCGACACTGTTCCCAAGAATCCCTTCTATCACCTCTTTTCTAGACCTCGACATACCTAAGACAGATACATTTGCATATGAAGATGACCTTACGTTCTCCATTTTTTTGGCAACTCCTGCCTGTAACAATAATCCACAGCCGATATTCTAATACAATACATCGAATCATGGCCAATACTTAATAAACAGTCTATCTCTTCTACTAAATTTAAAATGTTGCTCGTCAATGGTTCTCGCGACACCCAACGTAGTCCTATATTTCATGCACTGAGAACACGTCCCACGTTCCCCCAATTTGTTTCCTACCCCGAAACTCATCTAGGAACCCGCATGAAAATGCACATTTATTTCCAGAAAACGCGGTCCAAAACTAAACTAATCTTGTACAGCATCCAGTAGTCCTTACCAAAATTCATTCAATTAACTAATTCTGGACAAAATGATTGTCTTCATTGTCCATTACGCTGTTGACTCTTAGTATCCTGTTACAACTCCCTATTACCGCCGGTTCTAAATTAAAACATGCAACACTACACCTATTAGACGTTTCCCGCGCCTTTTGAACAACCATTGCTTCTTTATATACCATCCTGGATATGCAGAACAGACCCGCAATGAACCTCTCTGTCTGATGCTATTCCAAGACAGAAGGTTGTTCCTTGCAACATAACGTACAGTACCACCTTTAGAACAAATGCAGCATTTACAACGTCTTCCTCATGCATGGCAAAATATCCTAGTCTCACTCCGAAACTGTCAGATACACGCTTCAAATATTCCCCACTACACTCGACATTCTTACCCACATCTAAAACTCCAGCAGAACAATCATACAATTCCTAGCCGGTCATGGCAAAATCCCCTCCAAACTTTATTGCCTCCATAATTCACTCTCCATTATGTCGCTGCAACAATCAAATCTCCCCTGACACGCCTGACCATCTACTGCACCATTGTCCTACCCTAACTCGCATCCAAAATAAGTACAAACAACTGTTACACCTTGACCTACACTTCCCACTACCTGATTTAAAGTTTCTAGTTCCTTACTTTCACCTCCAAATGACTACTTTCAAGAGATTCTAGTCAACAAATCTTTTATTCCCCACTCTTGATCCATAACCTGAGAATCAAGAAAGAATAGCGACAACATCGGATATCAACAAATTCCATCACTGTAAACATACATCAACATATTGACGTCCACCGGAAACAATGAATTTTTGTTGTATTTTCTCCATTTCTTAGACTACAAGGCTAGCATAGGCCAAAGGCCTAAAAATAGTTTAAAATATACTAAATTCTAAATAATTCACTCTCACTTACTGGTCTTCCATCATACATTTCAATCTTTCAATTAATAGCTCGATTTGAAATGATGATTTACGATTTGCATAAAAGTCTAACTTATTATTTCATCTTAATGCCTAATACTTTAGTATCTATCAACTTGCCTTGTGCAATTATCCAATATTTAGGTTAAAAATTCGATCAAAAATTTAAGTAAAGTCAACAAAATAAAATTTGGAAGCGTTAAGTCAAAAATCAAATCAGAAATTTGAAAAAAAAACAAAAAGAACTCTCTCAGTAATAAACAAAATTGGGAAGAATGAACTTGATGTTTATTTTATGCACATCTTTGATTCATTTAACAACGAAAGTTATTAATGATATAGGCGCATTTGTTTAAGCTGAAGGTTGTGTTAATTATGAAAAGTCGCGCAAATGTAGACATTATGCGAAGGCTCAGATTCTTATTATAAATGTACTACTACCAAATAGTCGGGTGGGCTAGTTAATTTCGATGCATAAAATTAAAACTTGTTAAGATAACGGCGATATTAAAACAAATTTACATTTGATGAGAGTACAAACTGATAGAAAACTAAAATTGCGGAAATATACATGATACAGACGTAGAACTTACAGTAATCAAAGCAATCGGCCAATAGAATACCCTGTTTAGAAAAAGATGATTGCTCATTGGTCAAGTCGTACGTGCCTTTTACAAAGTTTAATACAAAGCGTAGAATGAGAATTTTCTGGAACAAAAGGCTCTGTAACTGAAGTAAACACTATAAACAAGAATAGATTCACTTTAAAATGGATAGTTGTTGCATTTTCAGTGGACCACTGAAGATTAAAAATAATCAAGTGCTACGAAATAAGTAAGAATAAAAATACTATATTTGAAAAGTGTAGTTAAAAGTAAGTTTGACTTCGACGATTAAAAACCTCAAGTAAAATCCACATGTTTGAAGTTTTTTGGTAATGGGGTTATTAGGACTCTAAGTATCACTGTCTAAGTGTCACTCTAAGCATCACTCTGCGTGCCATCCTAAGTACGACCTAAAGATTTTATAATAGGTCCCAACTGAAAGTTTTAAATATTAATGCAAATATTTCGATTATTAATGCCTTCATAGCTTCACTGGATCATTCCTAACTTTGTTGCGAATATTAGTTCTAATCTAATTGGTTTGGTGCTGCTGTAATAAAATTTGTTACGAGCAGATTAAATTGATTAAATTTGGGGCCAGTTTTGAGTAATTTGTTTAGATATCCATCCTGGAAATAGACGCGTGTTAGGAAACTGTTTAACTGGTAATAACTTAAGACTACTGTAATCAAGGTCAGATTAGTTTTATGTTTTGTTTTTATAAAGGACTATTGGAAAAGTGCTTTGTACATTCTATAATTTTAGTGTAAAGTTTTGTAGTTATTAGATTTAATTAATTCAAATATTTATTTATAACGAAGAACAATTTACACGCATTTTTGTACAAACATTTATTTTTAAAGAAATAATTACAGAGGCAAAAGTGCTCTGACCCTGGAAGGTCAATGTTAGTGAATGCCTAGGGCAAGTTGACACTTTGGTGGACCCTGTATTTTTTTTTGTGACTTGCTCTGCATTAATTCTCATGTTTGTTTATTGTTAATATTGTCTGCAAATATTTGTACTCCAGAAAGTTTTATAAGTTTAACATACTAGATTATTAGAGTTCAAGATAGTTTATGTTTTACCCGTTGAAGTAGCCGTGGAAATGGTTTCTTTTATTTATTTAGGAGATTTTGCGACTGTTGAATAGTGTAAGTTTCAAGTTCTCAGTAGAACGAGAAATTGGCCCACAACGTAGGGCTCTACAAACTTCAATAAAGCGTAGGGTTCTACAGATCAGTATCAGACCTGCAATATCACAGCAATTTATATAATATATATATACATTGCTGTGGACTGTAGCTTTTAATAACAATTGTCACATCTACATACATCTTTCTTTAACGTACATTATCTAGACTACATAAAAATCTCCCTTTACGTAAATCATACTATGTACAAATTTCTATAAATGAGGATGGATAATTTTTGGGCGGAATACGTTCTAAGGCATTTTTGGGGAATAGTATGTGATATATTACAAGCAGAGATAGGAAAAAAGAGGTAGATGTAGACCTAGATCAGACAGTTATAGATGTAAACTGTGCATACTTCAGGAAAATCTGTAGGTTAGTTCAGAATAGGGAACAATGATGGTACGCGTCTAACCAGTTCTAGGACTGAAGACCTAATGATGATGAATTTTTGATAATCCTTTTTATAACGAATTCAACCGTAACTGATCAGTTACGTTCAATAAATTCCTTTATAATGATCAAATTTAATCGAAATTCGATCTCGTGCAAATTTTGAAATTATCCACTTACAAAAAAAAATGTAATCACCAAATTCCTATGTATTCTATCCTACTTAAATAAATATAACAAACAAAATGTTTTCAAAAAGGGTTTAAAACAATGATATACTGGCTTTTACTGTCCATGTCTAAAATCGTTAACTAAACTTCCAATATTCTTTCTTAAATCCATATCAGTGTTGTTTAATTACTCTACCATTTATGGCATTTAAAAATTTTTATCACGTTCTTCCGTTTAAATTAAAAATTATTTGACCGGAATTTATTATCATTCATCAGTTTACGTATCTACTTTAAAATATTACTTCTTACAACGTCAATTTTCTAAACATTTATAGTTTTAACAACTCATTACTATTTATTGACTGAAATCTTTTAAACGTATTATAAGATACGAAGTGAACTCAGCTCACTTAATAATTAACAATTCACAATTACCATATGACCTGATTTCCTTATTTGATCGGTTTATATAGTATACATTTCCTACGTCATTAGAATCCAGAAAAATCTGTTTCCATTTACGCGGTTGATGTAACTTTTCCGGAAATGAGTTTGCCATGATACTTATTTAGGACATTATCTCACTTAAATTGCTGTTATCTTTGATTTATTACATTATTGAATGTCTATTTTCATGTTATAGTTTTTAATTGGGATCTTTATTGAATGAAAGTTAAAAACGCTTATCTGTTATGTTGATTAATAACCGTCATTGCTCGTTATTTTATTTGATTTATTACATTGTTAAATGTCTTGCTATATTTTCTAATTGGGATCTTTATTGAATTAACGTTAGAATGTCTATCTGTTATCTTAGTTTATTAGTTATTTTGCTACTTGGTGAATGAACTTCTAAACCTTTGAACAGTATGAAAAGATGAAGCATTGTTTCGATTTAAAGTACACAATTTGCACATTTTGCATTAAATACTATTTTATGCCTTTTTTCAACGGAATGAACTTAGATACACTTCAGTCTTGTTATGAAATGAACTGAATCCGTTTTTAATAAAGCCGAGTGTTTTTAGTTAGAAAAATTTTCAAGGATTCTTCCTTACGCAATATATGCTATTTAAAGATGCTACTATGTAATATAACTAAAGCTTATTATATTAGGAGTTTTCGCACTTAGGGTAAAATATACAGAGTGTTTCCAGTTACGGGGTATGAGTATTTAAAGTATTAGAGCATCTAGAAATACTTGTTTATTTCTCCCTAGTTTTGAAGTATTGTATGTACTGGATATGGTATTTATTGAACTCTATATGACCCCTTATCATCAATATATATATAATATATAATCATGTCATTCAAGGTTATAGGGAAGTCATTTTTTAGCATCTGATAAACATCCAATGTAAGTTCGAAAAAATTCAAAAAATTCAAATTATGTAGATATTTACTTATATATCAAAGGTATTCGTGAATTGCCCATGTAAACTGTATCAATGCATAAAAACCGTGATTGTTGAACAATTTAATAACGAAAAGATCATATTATTGGTAAGTATAAAAGGTGTTTATTACTTTCAACGGAGGCAAGCGTTTATTAAAGGAGTTTAATCCACATTTTATAAGTTAATGATCAATTTGTGATTAAATGCATTCAAATACTCCAAAATGCTTTTATTTGTAGTCAATAATTAAAAGAATTTAATTTGTAAGTAATTTTGTTCATAGGCGTAAAAATTCTAAGAGAAATTTACCGCTAAATTCCATATAAAGCTGCGTGTAAGGGAAATATTTGTAACTGTATTTAACTATTCAATTTTATGTAATACAACATGTATAAATATTTTAATTTTCTTGTAGTAGCAAAAGAATTTACGTTATTTCAATTAGTGCAGTGGTTAAGTTTAAAACTTTAGAACATTCAAATACAAGAGAATGACACACCTACCTTTGCAAATTACAATGACTGGAAAAATTCTCGAAGACTACACCAGAAGAGGCTCGTTGTTATAAAAGCTAATTAATGTTGAGGAAAAGGCAGTATTGATTGAGGCGTTAATATGCAGTCGACCTAATAAGATAATACGTTACATAATTAAAGTTCTACCTAACGTGTACAGTATTTAATAGTGAAAATTATTTAAGTACGGTTTAATGGGTGTGTTATTGAAATAGCTGACAGTAAAGTTTTCTGATATTCAGATGTGAGTAGATTATTTTACGCATTTACAATTGGTTCAAAATGGAAAAAACATAACTAAAAATAATTAAAACTACCGCAAGATAATCTTTTTAATTCGAATAATGCATATATGACTGGAGTGGTGTATGTCATTTGGATCAATCGACAGGAAAATGTTAACTCTTTCAAAACGATTTTGGAGCATTGAGTGGTAATATGTTCAGAAAAAAACCAACAACAAACAGATCCATAACGGTGAAATACATATATCTCGTTAAAATTTCTAGAAAGATTCAAATCTATCAACTCAACTGTATAATGAGATTCTCTGTGTGCAAGTCTTTTAAATTTAACGATTAGATTGGTGTGTAAAAGTCAAGATAATTTAATTTTGAAGGGTTTGGTAAACCTACGATACAGGTTATTAGCATTGTACAAGGTAATTATTGAACCTACCTGGATTCAGATAAGTTGAATACGGTTTTAAGGGGGAAGAATTTAAATTACACGACTTACAAAAAGTAATTATTGTACATATTAAGAAAGATTTAATTATGAAGTTGTTTATGAATGATAATTACTAGATTAAGTTTTGTTTAGTATATGAGAGTGATCACTCTAGTTCTAAACAGATTCTGGACTCCATATGTAGTATAAAAGATATGTGTTTAGAGAAAGTTAATTTCATTAGTTTTGTAGTTGATATATTGTTTTTAAGAGAAAGCTATTATGGATGTAATAATTTGTATTTAAAAAATTGTATGTAAGGGAATATTTCGTATATTATAAATCGTATGTATGATACAGTGGTTTTATTAATTGCAGAGCTAGCAAAATAGTTAGCTGACTGATAATTTGAAACCTTCAACGTATACATACATATACAATGCGACCGTAAAGTCCGGATCCCAAATAATAAAATGAAAACGTCGTATTCTTATGAAAACTCGAAAACACTTCAATTTTAGATTTTTCTTGAAATTTTATTGCTTATAGTTTTAGCTCTGTAAATTCATCTCCTAAGGTAGAGTGAAATCAACCCTTGAAATCTTAAATAGCCATAGGGGTCAAGTGTCATATAATTAAAAAGCCTATTTCGTCCTCTTCTTAAAAATGTCGTACCTTTTAATCTTCGTCTAGGACTTTCCGAGATATTGATTTTCCTAAGAATTAAGTTATTGTAGCGGGCTACTATTAACGCGTTTCACCAACTTAAAACAAGTAATAACAAGTCTTTATTGCTCACTGTTCACAAGTCTAATTAACAGTAAATGCCTTATTTATAGACGTTTTCAGTCCAATTAACAATAAATCAGTACCACACTAATGAATTTACAAGCACTAATATCTTCTAAAACTAAATTCTTAACCATAAGTCTATTAACAACACTAACACTACTATAATTTTTTTATTACACCTTTGTCTATTTATGTACAAGCTGTCGCTACAATATACACGTTCACATAACACAAATTTATATTTAATAGGACATTAAAACGTACTAACCAACTAACTATACACGAGATGATTTATATACGACCTTTTGATATAGACTAACTCTGTACTTCATCAGCGGTCATATATATACCCTGAATTAAATAGATGATTCATACTCCGGTATATGCTAGAAAGTTCGAGGCTTCTGTAGAATATACATTGCTTACGGCGCTTGTGCGTTTGACGGGTTGCCTATTAGTAGCTCGTAACATTATCTAATATAAAAACCGACCTGGCGTTCCGATTGCAATATTGCAATATTAATACTTACCTTTTATTCAAAAAATATCTAGTTACCTATTGCATTCAACTGTTAAACTAGTTGTTTCAATGAACGACAAATGATCAACAAAACTGTTAAAATTCGTAGAATTTGCATTAGTTCATCGTAGTTTGATGTTTTGAGATTATGGTTAATTTAACCGAAACCCAAAGGATTGATATTTTAATTTATCTTGGTTGTGGTAATCTAACAAGGACTCACAATGATGTGTGCGCATTGTTCAATGCAAAATACCCAAATCGTAAGATAACGCGTTCGACTGTTGCAAAAATAGTCAAAAAATTTTTGGAAACTGGTAGTGTAATAGATGTGCCTAAAACTGGTCGTCCAAAAGTCAATAACGATATTAAGTTAGAAGTTCTTTTGATAGTAGAAGAGAATCCACATTTGTCGCCACGATCACTTGCTGTGGAAAACGAAATTAGTCAGAGTTCAGTGCATAAGATTTTAAAGAAGAAAACGTTTCATTCCTACAAAATTCAAACAGTTTAAGAACTGAACGAAGACAAATGTGATAGACGACTGCAATTTTGTGAAGTGGTTATGCACACGCAAGCAAACAATCCGAATTTTTATCGTCTCATTGTATGTTCCGACGAAGCAACTTTGACTGTAAATGGAGACGTTAGTCGACAAAATTGTCGTTACTGAAGTCGAGAGAATCCTCACTGGATGCAAGAAACTCACACTCAATATCCTCAAAAGGTAAATGTGTAGGTAGAAATAACAGGCGACAGGATATTAGGACCATACTTTTTCGATGGCACCCTCACTGGAAAAATATACCCCAATTTTCTTCAAAATGTTCTACTACCTGCTCTTTTTGCACTTGAACCTGATGAAGAGAATTCAGATCTCCTTAATAGAGTTTGGTTTCAACAAGATGGTGCACCACCTCATTCCCCGCGTCATGTTTGTGAATTTCTAGATGTTAACCTTCCAGGTAGATGGATTGGCAGGCGATTGCCAATAGAGTGGCCAGCTAGATCGCCAGATCTTACACCACTTGATTTTTTTTTCTATAGGCTTATTTAAAATCTATAATTTATATTATGAGGCCGGAAAATCTTGCCGAGCGAATAACTCAAGAAATTCGTCTTATAAAGGCAGACACAATAAACAATGTTCTTTAGGAATTTTTAGACAGAATTGCTTACTGTCAAGAAGTAAATGGGTGGCACTTGAACATTTAAAATAATTTTAGTTTAATTTTAATTTCTTGAGACGTATTTTGGGTGATGATTATTAAATAATTTGTGATTGTACTTATTTCTTGCATTAGTTAACTTAATTCTTGGAAAAAATAATATTTCGGAAACTAATCGACAAAGATTAAGACATTTTTGAAAAGAGGACTTAATAGGCTTTCTAATGATATTGTAACGACTGCGAATTCGTCTTTTATTAATATACGCCTTTGTAATAATTATTTATTTATAAAGATCCTTTATGGTATTAAAAGCGTAAACTTTCTATTTCATAAAAATAATGCTTATTTGTTACATACAACTCCGTCTGTGTTCATGGGTTTAAAATAAACTTTCAGTTACCTTGATATCCGTGTTGATGCAGGAATTCGTTTTTTTTTGCGCTTGCTTGCGGAGTAAAGCGTTGTAGTGCTCGAATCCATTTTTAATAACAGGATGTAAAAAAAAGACAAAAATTTTTGACGCGTTGTTCGCAATCATGTTATTCGACCAGCATGTCGCCTGGTCCCGGAGAATTGCTTGGTCTTTTATGATAGAAACGATCACTAAGGGTCGACATATAGTGGTATGTAATTATTTTATTTAGTATTTAAATTAATTCCTTGGTTTTGTAGTTCAAGTTTTTTTATTACGTCGTATGGCAACATTTTAATTATTAGTAAAATAGTACCAAAAGTTTTTTGTTATGAAACTTTGCAACGTTTAGTTGGCGAAAGTATTGCAAGTTCATTATAGTTATGGAGTATTCCATAGTTTTAGTTATTATATAGATCCCGTTGAAATGTTTTGAAAGCATATCGTAAACCACACCTAAACGTTCTTTTCAAATGGAAAACAAGTTTATATTCCTGTTGTTGTTAGAGTGGAACACAAAAATAGTTGGAATGGTACAAAGTTCATTCTTAAATTGGTAAATACTAATCGCTAGTGAATTTACATATGTCAGGCGAACATTTTTTTGGCGAGTGTTTTCTGATTCAATTCTCGTTTCATCAAACCATTACAGGAGATGTAGCTTTTTTTAGCAAATTTTATATAGTGGTTTAAATTAGCATATACGTTTTTGTTCCAGAATTAATAGTTTGTTGTAATATAATTGTTCGTAAGAACGCACACTTTAAAGATAACTTCCTAAGAATTTTAAAAGGTTAAACTTGAATTTGTTGTAACTAAGCAGGTGACATCCTACTTTTGTTTGTCACATTTTACGAACTAATTTTTTTGAAGTATAATTATTATCCAGATTATGTTATACCATAAGGAAATTTGCCAATTCATTCAGGAAATAAATTTTTATAAAAATTCAAGTTCAATCGTATATGAAATAAGTCATTTCATTTATTAAATTTTGTAAGCCGAAACAGGATCCTATTTCGGTAACTAGTAAAGGTTGTATCATATTAATACAAACTCAATATCTATCTTATAGAAGTTTAATAAATAAAATTGTTGAGATACCTATAATCAATAAGAGATAACATATATATATATATATATATATATATATATATATAAATAGTTATTAAGATGAAATGAAAACCCAACGTTGTATTTAAAGTTGAATTACCATTTCAAATCGAACTAGTAATTGAAAACCACTAAAAGAACGGCTACAGCAGGATTTGAACCTGCAACCTCTGATTCACCGGATCAGTGCTCTAACCAATTGAGCTATCTAGCCTAATTGTTTAGATGATGTTATACTTAATACTACTGAAGCTTGGCCCTTGTTAATGATTTTCAATTACGTCTTGCATTTAAGGAAATCGAATCTAGTTATATACATAATTCATGTACTAATAACTTGATCCTCCCATTTTTGCAACGTTCGGAATAATACAAACATGTAATTATATTATTATTAATAGAGAATAATCCACATTTGGAATGCAAATGAATGCTTAATATATATTAATAGTTATTAATAACTATTAATATATATTAAGCATTCATTGCATTCCAAATGTGATTATTCTATATATATATATATATATATATATATATATATATATTGCTGTACATACCCCTTTTAATGGGTCGACCTATTAATTCTGTAATATCACGTGTCCTTACGTTGAGCGACCTATTTATTTTAATTGCTATAATACTAAATTAAATTATTGAACCACCATTTTAATCTTTCCTACAGCTTGTGATTATTTCCTCCTCCAGCTGTTTCTTAACGTTGCTATCAACTGGAGTTTATCATAAACAACTTTATCGACCAATGACAAAATTCAACAAGTTACCGCCTTTGCGGGTTATCTCTGCCCTACTTAATTTGTGGCTCCTCCTCTGTACTATTTCAATCTTAAGACCTCGGCTAGCATATATTTGTAATTATAAAAATTCAGTAAGTTTGGATCCCATTTAATGAAACTAATGCTTTATGTACAGCTTTTACGTTATTTACAATACATTTTCAAATTAATTCACCTTTATAAATTTCATTTATCAACAACCATTTAATTTGTACTAAAACCCAAAGTCACCAAAGAAAACTCATTATCTTTACCAACAAATGTAGAATATTCTAAATCCGTTTTCTTATTATTATTTCAATACGTATTCAACCCTTTGTTGACTTGTTTACAAGCATATAATATTTAGCCAATTTGATATTAAAAATAAAATAAAATTCTTGTAGAAAAACAGATGCCTTATAACTAACAATCTGACCTGGTTTTATCTTTTTACGACGACGCTTCCATTAAAATTAATCTTCCCCAATTTTCGATTCCATTCAACTTATCACCATTATGGACCAACACCATTAAATTATAATTTTATACTTTAATCATTCTTGCCATAGACTTCAAATTTGTAATTCGTTCACCCTATACTTCAAGATTATGTTCTTCCTTTCGCCTCGACATTTAAATTGTTTTATTGTACTCTTTCTTAACATCAAACATTCTGGCCTATTTTCCTCAGACCTCGAAGCCCTATTATTTTTATGTCTTAGTTTACGATTAATTCATAAAATAATCCTACTTACGTTTTAAACGGTAATTTTCATATACACACTCATTTATTTCACTTTGTACCACTTGTTACGTATTATTCAGTATTACTGGCAATGCACTTGGGCCTTCATTGAGTTCAAAACTGACTTTCTTATCGCGGTGCTTGATAATATAATTTCGAATCCCACTGCATCCGTGGTGTGGTCTAGAACCTGTCGTTTGCTTCGGACCAATCAAATAATTCCATTTCGAATATTTTCTGATGTAATGCTCTGCGTTCGTTCATAATGCCCACCTGCCTGCAGGTGTCTTCACTATCAACATGCTGTATTTTGATAGAATAGTCGCCTTTCCATAAACAACTGATGCAATTTTACTTTAAACTTTCATTGTTTACATGCGATTCACGCAATTTTAATCATTTCTCTTATCAAAATGGTTAGATCTTTATACGCATTATATTAGCTACATGAAACTCTATTTTCACATCCGTATTACTTAATCGTCTGAGACTCTTTTCTTAATGCGTGTCTAATTATACTTTATCATTTCTACGCGTGCTTCCACTGAAAATATTCTTATTCGCTTTACTTATGTCAACTGAACACTATCTACAGGGTATTTAATCTTTACCAGCCGTTTAATACTCGTATTTCTCATTCCTACGCCAACTATGCGTCTTCCTATGTCTTTCCTGCGTCGCCCAAAACTATTTCTACTTTGTACACAGGGTGTTTCCTACTTACTATCTACTTCTATTTCTTACTTATTTCCTAAAATAACTACAATTTTCTGCTGCCTATTCTAATTACTCATTCTCTAGTGACCTTCACTATGTCGTGCACCCTTAAACAACCCCTTATCATAGCATAATTCCCCCAAATTAAAATATAAAATTTTATATCAATGTCCATTTTTGTTGCCCAACGTGAACTTAAACTCACATTGGTATGAAATTATTATATTTTTATTTCCATATTGAAATTCAACCTTTTCATTATTAAACTCATATTTACATTTTATTTATCCCATACCTATGTCCTATTATACTATACTATTCCTACCTATGCCTATTCTTATGTTCAAATCCTATTCTATTTCTCTATGTATACCTATTCATAATTTATTTTACATTTCCTTTTATCTATTCATCTGTCCTTGCATGGGCCAATTCAATTTATTTATTTTCAACTTCCCCCTTTTTCACTCTTAAATCTGGGTCCTTTTAATCTATATTTTCAATCCTATATTTATTATCTATCCTATATCCTAAAAATCTAACCCTACTTTGAAAAATTCACACTTCCTTAAATTCAACCTTAAACTTGCTATGTCTAATTCTAATATTATTCTCTCTAAATGTACGTAGTGTTCCTCTACACTATTACTAAATATTAATATTTCATCCTTATAGTGAATACTAAATTCCTCATACAGTCCCAAAATATTCTTGATCACATTCTCTAATGCATCCGTGCTCGAGGACAAACCAACCGGGACCACCCTAAATTGGTATAATTTTCCTTCTACCGAAAAACCCGTATATTTCCTTGATTCACGCGCTAATGGAATCAAACACAATGAATTCTTTAAGTCTAATTTGCTATATATTTTCTTATTACCTATTCTTGCTAATATGCTTTCCATCGTTGGTGGACAATTGTATTGCGGCTTCGTTCGCTTATTTATCTCTCTTGCATTCAAACATAACCTAATGCTATTATCATTTTCTTCACGACGACTAATGGATTCACAAAATGTGTACTGGAGTTTTCTATAATGCCTTCACGTAACATTTCCTCAATTTCTTCCTTCACTCTATTCCTATATGCTACTGGAATAGGATATATTTTATTGTTAAACGGTTCCTCATTCATTACTTCTAACTTGTGCACATAACCCTTGGCAATTCTCGACTTTGACCCAATTAATTCTGAATGCTTATTCAATAATACATTCACCCTATTTTTAAATCATCTGGACACTTAATCTCTTCACTTTCATTACCCCATTATTTATCTCTTCACTAAACTGATTAATATTTACACAGTCATCTTCTATTACTATATTCCCCTCTTCATACCATTTAATATATTTCCCATTACACTCAATCTCTTTGCATTCCGCATTTATCTTCAACCCCAACTTATCTATCATATTCATCCCAAATATAACATCTATCTTCAGTCCAGGTACCACCATGAACTCATTTTCCCATATTCTATTCCCCATTTCACATCTCAGAATTACCATTTCATTTATTACACTAAATCTCTTATTATTTGGTGCCACTAAATTACACCTTGCTATCTTTATCGCTTTATCCCCCAATTTCTCTCGTTTAACAAATTCTTCCGCTACAAGTGATGCCTCTGCTCCAGTATCAATTAATACTTTAACTATTTTATTTTCCACCTTTAAATTAATTATTGGTAATAAGTTTCTCTCAAGTCTTCCTAATTCATTATCCATTTCATATTTAATAAACTCGCGCTGGTGCTCATATCCGTTAATCCGTAGAATTTTCCTTGGTTCGTCCGTACTCAAAATCCTGATCTCGCGTCGAAGGTCCTGCCTGACTCATTCTTCCTGTATCTGTGCAATTCGTGTTCCTTAATTCCACACTATTAATATTTCTTGCTGGTGTCCGTCGATCATCCTTTTCCTGCCTATTCATTACTCCATTGTTTCCTCATGATTCGTTCTCTCTATTCGTTGCCTTGGTGTCTGACCATTATCCCTGTTCCGCCTAAAATCATTATTAAAGTTTCCATAGTTCCCCATTAAAATTTCTTCCGCGATCATAATTATACCTGTTCCTTCGATAATTATTCCTAGTCTCATCATTCCTTATGAAATTCGTGCGTCGATCCCTAAAATTATTTTCCTTTCATCATCATTTTCCAAATCATCATATCTCTGCAAATAATCAATAAACGTGTCTCTATCCACTATGTTTTGCGTCGTTATGTATCGCTTTACTTCCGCATTAAAATGACTTGCTAAATACTTTATAATAATTTTATCTTCTAAAGGAGGATCCAATTGCTTCGCTACAGTAAATTTCTCAATCGCATATGATTCTCGCGTTATCCCTTTCGCCAAATCGTATCTTCCCATAATTAAATCATTTCGAATTCGATTTTGCTGGTTGTCATTCCAGAATTGACGTAGAAATTTGCTTTCAAACTGTTCAAACGTTTCTATTTCATCCTCAACTAGATTGTACCATTGTTTAGCATTCCCTTTTAATATTGCCCTGATTAAATTTAATTTGAATAATTCATCTGTGTATCCCTGTATCAACATTTTAAAATTTTTCAGAAATATCTTAGGGTTTACTTTTCCGTCCCCGTAAAATTTCGTAAATTGTTCCATTGAAAGATTCGTTTGCATTAGCTTAATTGGTTCCCTATTAAAGTTTATTGGATTGCTTTTAAATTATTTATTTCTTGATTTATTGTTCTGAATTCCGTTTCGCAATTTTCTTCAATTTTATTTAACTTAATATTTAAATTCGTAATTTTATTGTTGGACTCACTTTCGAACTCTTCTCGTTTCGTTTTGATTAAAGAAATATGATCCCATAAACCGTCTATCTCCTCAGAAACTCTACCAACTCTCTCATTCAATTGTGCTTTCATCTCCGCGATATTATGGTTTGCTTCTTTCAGTCCATCACTAAGATTCTTAATTTTACCCTACAGTTTCTCATTGTTTTCATCCATTTTTATTTTAACTGCATTTATGGCTTGCTCACTCCTATCCATCTTTTCATTCAATGCCATTAAGATATCCAACATCTTATTTTCTTGTGAAGTTCGCCTCTCTTCACTGGAACTGGTTTCCTGAATTATAACGCTCTCCTGGGATCCTATCTCTACTCCTTGTTGTCTCAAAACCTCCCGTGTTTCCGTATTTTCTTGTCCATTATTATTAAATTTATATGCTAAACTTTTAAATACTAAAATTTATCTAACTTTAAATTACTGTACAAATTTCACTATTGTTAATTGAAGCTTTTCAAATCCCGGTTTAGTTTAATTAATTTATATAAAATCTTACAATCGTACTTTAAAATTTATTTTAATTTAATTCGCCCTCTTAATCTCAGTTTATTGTGGTTTAATTTACGAGCCCTCTTAATTTCAGTTTATTGTGGTTTAATTTACGAGCCCTCTTAATTTCAGTTTATTGTGGTTTAATTTACGAGCCCTCTTAATTTCAGTTTATTGTGGTTTAATTTACGAGCCCTCTTAATTTCAGTTTATTGTGGTTTAATTTACGAGCCCTTCGTTGGGTCGACATATTAATTGCTGTACATACCCCTTTTTATGGGTCGACCTATTAATTCTGTAATATCACGTGTCCTTACGTTGAGCGACCTATTTATTTTAATTGCTATAATACTAAATTAAATTATTGAACCACCATTTTAATCTTTCCTACAGCTTGTGATTATTTCCTCCTCCAGCTGTTTCTTAACGTTGCTATCAACTGGAGTTTATCATAAACAACTTTATCGACCAATGACAAAATTCAACAAGTTACCGCCTTTGCGGGTTATCTCTGCCCTACTTAATTTGTGGCTCCTCCTCTGTACTATTTCAATCTTAAGACCTCGGCTAGCATATATTTGTAATTATAAAAATTCAGTAAGTTTGGATCCCATTTAATGAAACTAATGCTTTATGTACAGCTTTTACGTTATTTACAATACATTTTCAAATTAATTCACCTTTATAAATTTCATTTATCAACAACCATTTAATTTGTACTAAAACCCAAAGTCACCAAAGAAAACTCATTATCTTTACCAACAAATGTAGAATATTCTAAATCCGTTTTCTTATTATTATTTCAATACGTATTCAACCCTTTGTTGACTTGTTTACAAGCATATAATATTTAGCCAATTTGATATTAAAATAAAATAAAATTCTTGTAGAAAAACAGATGCCTTATAACTAACAATCTGACCTGGTTTTATCTTTTTACGACGACGCTTCCATTAAAATTAATCTTCCCCAATTTTCGATTCCATTCAACTTATCACCATTATGGACCAACACCATTAAATTATAATTTTATACTTTAATCATTCTTGCCATAGACTTCAAATTTGTAATTCGTTCACCCCTATACTTCAAGATTATGTTCTTCCTTTCGCCTCGACATTTAAATTGTTTTATTGTACTCTTTCTTAACATCAAACATTCTGGCCTATTTTCCCTCAGACCTCGAAGCCCTATTATTTTTATGTCTTAGTTTACGATTAATTCATAAAATAATCCTACTTACGTTTTAAACGGTAATTTTCATATACACACTCATTTATTTCACTTTGTACCACTTGTTACGTATTATTCAGTATTACTGGCAATGCACTTGGGCCTTCATTGAGTTCAAAACTGACTTTCTTATCGCGGTGCTTGCTAATATAATTTCGAATCCCCACTGCATCCGTGGTGTGGTCTAGAACCTGTCGTTTGCTTCGGACCAATCAAATAATTCCATTTCGAATATTTTCTGATGTATTGCTCTGCGTTCGTTCATAATGCCCACCTGCCTGCAGGTGTCTTCACTTATCAACATGCTGTATTTTGATAGAATAGTCGCCTTTCCATAAACAACTGATGCAATTTTACTTTAAACTTTCATTGTTTACATGCGATTCACGCAATTTTTAATCATTTCTCTTATCAAAATGGTTAGATCTTTATACGCATTATATTAGCTACATGAAACTCTATTTTCACATCCGTATTACTTAATCGTCTGAGATTCTTTTCTTAATGCGTGTCTAATTATACTTTATCATTTCTACGCGTGCTTCCACTGAAAAATATTCTTATTCGCTTTACTTATGTCAACTGAACACTATCTACAGGGTATTTAATCTTTACCATCCGTTTAATACTCGTATTTCTCATTCCTACGCCAACTATGCGTCTTCCTATGTCTTTCCTGCGTCGCCCAAAACTATTTCTACTTTGTACACAGGGTGTTTCCTACTTACTATCTACTTCTATTTCTTACTTATTTCCTAAAATAACTACAATTTTCTGCTGCCTATTCTAATTACTCATTCTCTAGTGACCTTCACTATGTCGTGCACCCTTAAACAACCCCTTATCACAGCATAATATATATATATATATATATATATATATATATATATATATAAACCAAATTTGGATTCATGTTGATAGTGAGTCACTTTAGTTGCATGAGGATTTTCTACAGCGTAAACATGTTCATTATGTATGTTAGTAATACCAGATCTTGTAAAAGAAGCTTTGTCTGTAAACAAAATTTTGCGACTAAAATTTGCATTTTGAATTCTCTGATCTTGAATAAATTGACAGAAAGCTAGACGCCTCTCAGGATCGATAGGCAAAAGGTCTTGTACCTCTTGAACGTGGTATAGGTGTAATAATTGTTTCTTTAAAACGTCATGAACAATACTTTTAGGAAATTGTAGTTCAAGTCCTAAGTGTCTGGTGCTTATTTATTGGTCTTCTTCAACTCTATCCAAAATTTGTTCCTCCAGATCCGCAGTTCTTGTGGTACGTTGACGTCCTCAATCTGCATTTCTTGACTGAAAGCTACCATTTTCACGAAGACGTCTTTCAATATTTGCGAATGTTTGGTGGTTTGGCATTCGGCGATTAGGAAATCTTTCCCTATAGACTCTGACGCTTTCACGACCATTGCCTTGACAAAATCCAAAAACCAAAAGCATATCCACCTGTTCGTTGTTTGTGTAAGTACTCATAATGTAAGATGAAAGATGTAAACTTTTATCGAATTAAGCAGAAATTCACGACTTGACAGGTAAACCGAGGTTAAATGACGGTCAAATTAAATAACAAATAAAAAGCAAAGCCAACTACTAAACTATGCTTTTTGATTTGCTCCGTTTTATACTTAATGCAGCAATGATGACGAAAGTATGCAAACATTTGAAATTATTTTTTTCTGTCAAACCGTTCGTCTAATTAGAATTTTACAAGATACAAAAAGTTTCCAAATTAAGTCGGCTACTCATAAAAAAAATTGGTAGTCATTGCATAAACAAGAAAAAAGGTAATGGTCGGATATTTATACAGTACATCATTTTTGGGACACTCGTGTGCTTTTAAAATTATTGGGTACACCACCAAAAGATGTCAATTGAAAGTAGAAACTCGCACCCCAAAAATGGTCAAAATCTATCGACGCGTTTTCGAGTTATTTTAAAATATCAAATATTTTTCACGATTTTTGAAGCCCTCCAGCTGCTAAATGAAGCAACTTGTATAATAGGTAAAAGTTGGCTCAAATCGATCTATTTCGAGCCAAAAATCTCTGTTCTTACGTTGTACATGTATTTTCCGGACACCCTGTATATATATACACAGTGCTTCCCAAAAGTAACGGATATATTCGATTAAATAATTATTGACAATTTCTGAGTAAAAAGCTCTGACCCGTCGATTTTTATTTTTAAATTGTCATTTATTTATGTAATTTTCAACCCCCCACCCTTCAACCCCTAAGCGCTAGCATCCCCTACTTAAAAATTTTAAATAGCAATGTACCCCTTGTGATACCTCAATTAATAGCATTTTTCATGCAGAAATAAAATTTTACAAAAAATTCTAAATCGGTTGATAAATAATTGTTTTATTCAATAAACAATACTTAAATAAAAAGCAAAAAACAAACCCAATTTCAATTAAATGTTCAAACTGCTGTTCGTTAGTGGCTAGGCAGTGCCCTAATCTAGAGACAAACTCTTGTTGAACTTTGTTTACTACACTTTAGATTTTAAATAACCTCAGAGGAAATAATCCAAAAGGGAGACATTGCGGGCCATTTAATTTGTCCTCGTCTACCAATCCACCTCATAGGAAATACTTGGTCGAGATATTCCCGTACTGGACGTACATAGTGGGGAGGCGCACCATCTTGCTGTAGCCAAATACTGGGATGAGTTGAATTAGGATCTTCTGCATTCGGATGTAGTACCGCTAAAGCCGAAATTCATTCAAAATTGGAGAAAATTTAGATATTGTTCCCCATTGAGTGTTCTCTCAAAAAAGTACGGTCCAATAACTTTATTACCCACTATCCCCGCCCAAACATTAATCTTTTGTAGAAATTGTGTATTTGCTTCCATCATCCAATGCGGATTTTCATCAGCCCAATAACGGCAATTCTGCTTATTAACGGTACCATTTAAATAAAATGTTGCCTCATCAGAAAACATAGTATTTCCTTCCAATCCAGGATTTTCATTGCAAAATTCCATCATTGTCTCACAAAATTGCGCTCGCCTATCAAAACCATCATCTGATAACTCTTGCACTAATTGCACTTTGTAAGGGTGAAACTTTTGCTTACGGAGAAATCTATGAACTGCACTTTTTGATGCATTTAACTGTGAAGCGACTTCCGCAACGCTTGAATGTGGATTTTACTGCACAAATAGCAAGACATCCAATTCTGAATCTTGATCTAAAGCTGATGGACGTCCATCTTTAGATTTATCTTGTACGTGCCCAATATTCCGAAGTTTATTTTCAATTTGGCTTATCGTTGATTGCGGGATTGGGGGGGAGGTCGGGATGAATTTCATTGAATAAAATTCGAACTTCTTTGTGCGTTCGAATTCTATCTCCAAAGCCAATCATCATTAAAATTTCAATCCTTTCGGCTTTGTTAAGTCTCATTTTTGCTGACTTATTATTAAACAAGCAACACGCACTTAACTAACGTACTTTCACTAAACTTATTTGACACTTTACAATCATTTTGTTTGTCAAAGCATACCCGGTAATTGGCACTTTAAGTGAATAAGTTTTTATTGAATAAAACAGTTGTTTATCAACGGATTTAGAATTTTTTGTAAAATTCTATTTCTGCATGAAAAATGCTATTAATTGAGGTATCACAAGGGGTACATTGCTATTTAAAATTTTTAAGTAGGGGATGCTAGCGCTTAGGGGTTGAAGGGTGGTGGATTAAAAACTACATTATTAAATGACAATTTAAAAATAAAAATCGACGTGTCAGAGCTTTTTACTCAGAAATTGTCAATAATCATTTAATCGAATATATCCGTTACTTTTGGGACGCACTGTATATATATTTCTTTAAACCAATAGAAGGTGGATTAAGTTGTTTCAAAGCTTTCTTTCATTGAAGTTAACAATAATTTTTTATAAAGCAAGTAACCAAATTCATATAACCTTTGAGTGTAGAGAGAAAGACCAGTGATATTATATTGGTAAGTTATTTTTGGAGGGTTAATTTTAACTTGCTAATCTTTTTGGAATTTATTTTTTTGATAAAATGACTAGGCTCTAATGTAGTCCTAGTTCTACAAATCTTTCCGAGGTGATTAAATTCTCAGATAGTACGAGGTCATCATCCCAAGCTGAGCTCGCAGTGTTAGCGGTAAGCAAGTAACATTGTTATACGTTTTCGTTGTTCAAAATATTGTTTTCCGTAGATTTCCGTATCTTATCTTCGGATTGTTAGACATTGTTATACTACTCTCCCCTTCTCTTCAATAACCCCGTAACTTTTTAATCTAAATTCCTTTTTTTTAAAATTATTAATACAAATTTAATTAAACATAGAATGATATGCCACGACTATATTCAAAATGAAACTTTCTCTCTCAGGGTCAACTGTGGGTATCACCTTGTTTGAAACCTTAATCCTTTATAGATATAACTGGTACACCTATACACGTATTTACAAGAAAACTCAAAAATAAAGTTTAACTATAATCTACTGAAATAAAAATTAATAATGAAACAAAAGCAAATATTCAATATACCAAAAACTTAACCTAAAATTAATGTGCCACGATATGGTTCAATCTTAAAATAGATCGTGAGTTTTTTAATTAGCACAATTTTAAAAGTTTTATGTATTATCAAATGAGTTCACTAACCTGTTGCTTGTGACTTCATGTAACAAACATGACGATTGGTGCACTTTTCGATCTGTTCCACTGTGATAGTATTTACATCAAAGTTATATTTTAATCAAGATAGCAACCTGCACTCTACCGTTCATTTACATTTCGAATGCTCCACCCGAAGGTACTACATTGGCCAGGAGGCGAGTTTTTTGTTGCCTGGAAATTTAGAATTTTGCCGAACCCTTGCCGTTCCAGGCAAGGTATGGATCTTTAACGTGCGTGACAACACTCACACACGGGACCTCCATTTAACTTCTCATCCGAACGAGGGCGTAATTTTTGTAAAAAATGCTCACCTGCCATTTTTCAAGTTGTCGGACGTGTCGGGATTTGAACCCAGGACCTTGGAATTCGTAGTCTTACGCTTACTACATTGATCCACGGCGACGCCTACCTGCACTCTACCCTGCATCATAATTAAATTGCATGCGGTGCATTTAACTTTATGTGGGGTTAGTGGAGTGACTTCCAATATTCACCCGCACACGTCGACTTGTACTACCCGCCTGTCTGAAAAATTGTTACTCTCCACTATTATTCACTGCACTAACGGGACTTTTCCGCCCCTCGATGACACATACACCGCGCTGCATTAACTACATTCTAACATTTTCAAATGCTAATGCAATATTTTACAAATGTACATCCTCATATAAAAACATTAGGAACATTTATAGTCAAAATTTTATCAAGGACTTACAACAATTATAATTAAGTGTCATTACAACATTACAATTATTGTTAAGATACGGTGGCGTCTATTAAAAATTCTTTTTTTATCGTATACCATCCTACGACCCTGGCTCATAGCTCTGCCCTAAGTTGAAGAAACTTAGCTGGCTGGAAGATCTCTTTAGAGCATAGGTTCCCAACCTTTTCTGAACCACCGCCCCCTCTACTGGAAAAAAAACTTCCAACGCCCCCCTCCTCATCATAGTGCATTATAACGAATATTAAAATATTGTTGCATAGTATCTATCTATATATATATATATATATATATATATATATATATATATCATAGATACTCATATACGAACGTTGCACTTTTGACTGCTATTACAAGCGTTCACTAAAGCGTTGGACAAGGTATATATATTAAAAATCGCAAAAGTAAACCTTAATTAAAACGACTATCAAATGTAGTACAAACTTGTTTATTAAAAACAAATATGAATACATAATGAACAGAAAAAAAGATTAAGAAGAAAAAATTAATGAGATAGTTGAGGCTGGTGAAGTTTTAACAATTTGCTAATGTCGGGTTCCAATTTCGTTAACATCAGCCGCAAATCGCCACGTTCAGTAATGTGCAGTCTGTTCCTTTTCTTAGACAATAAATTAGCTACTGCACTGAACCCACGCTCAGCCAAATAAGATGAAAGAAATGCAATTAAAAATATCTGTACTCTTGACCACAATTCAGGGTAAAGAACTGGTATTGGTTTTTGAAGCCAGAACTCTTGATATCCATTTTTGAATTTTACTTTTAGTTCTTCGTTAGTTGTGAGTTCTACGAGTTCCTCTTCTAAATTTGATGATTCTGCTGTATCTGCATTTGCGAAAGGATCTAAAACCCAACCCGGTATATTCATGTTTAAAATATCCTGGAATCGCTCCACACAATCAACATGAAGAATGTCCAAGTGTTGGCAGTAAGTAAGTAAATCTTCATGTTTTGCAGAGACTGCTGATAATGTGGGAAAGTGGCTGTATTCACCTTTCCTAGATTTCGTTTGAATAGAAGAAGTTTTCCCACAAAAGCAGCTATGACGTTTTTGTTTTAATTAAATTCAATTCGTCACCTTGCAATTGTTAATTGACTTCATTAAATATTTTAAACAAGTCTGTCAAATAAGCGATGTCATTTTTATGTATAATTAGGTTTTTCGTGCAATTTTTCGTTTCTGTTTTCAAGAAAGTCCAGTACTGAATCAAATAGTTGAAAAAACGGTTCAAACAAGTACCTTTTGAGAGCCAACGAACTTCTGTGTGCAGCAGCAAGCGATTGTAATCTTCATCATTTTCACTACAAAGTTGGCTAAATAATCTGTCATGCAATGAATTGCTTCTAATCGTATTTACTGCTCTAATAACGTAATGAAGCGACGAATGCAAACGTTCGTTCAGATTTTTTGCAACCAAGTGCTGACGATGAATAATACAATGTATAGCGAGTACATTTGGTACTGCTTGTTTCAAATGAGCTATGAAACCCTTATGACGTCCCGTCATTGCTGGAGCACCATCAGTAGCTGCCCACAAAATATTATGCATAGGTATTTCTTTCTCTTGAAAAACGTACTCATGGTATTAAATATCGTTTCTCCCTTTGTATCAGTTTCCAAATTTTTGCAAATAATAACTCTTGATAAATTTTTCGTCTTTTATGAACCGAACGTATGATAACAGCAGTACTTCGTTATTTGGTAGAGTGGATTCATCAAGTTGAATGAAAAATTGCAAGTTTTAAGTAATCGCATAATGATATTTCAACGTCTTGAGCCATTTCGTCTATTCTCCTTTGCACTTAGTTATTACTCAGAGGAATTTTTCTGATGACATCTGCCGATGTCTTATGATGAAGAACAGTTTTATTACCTCTCTGACTGCCGGCAAGATAAGTTCCTCGCCAATGGTAAGTGGTTTTCCCGTTTTGCGATTAACAATGAAATGTTATATGATGCTCGTAGTCCATCATCTTCTTGTTTAGAATACGACGCAAATAGGTTTGATATAGTTGGCTGTTTCAAATATTTCTTCTGCAGTTCTTGAAAATAGGACAAATCTTTATCCTTTTATCAGTATGCATTTTATTTAAATGTTCTTGTAGCCTAGAAGGCTTCATGGCTTCATTTGAGAAAACTTTTGGCAAAGTAAACACATGGGTAATGATGGGTTTACAGGAGAGTGCGTAAATCCATATTTCAAATACAAAAGACTATACTGCCGGCATTTCTTCTTAGATTCAGACATTTTGAAATCCAAAACTTGCCACGGTTTAAAATAAATTAACTTTTCAACGAATTTATAGATAATTATAAAATTAATGGTTATAATGACTTATATAACTTATCACTCACGAACATGGATTATTTGCAAGCACACAAAATAATAACACATTCCTAGAGCTATCCCTGCTTTTTATACGTTTGATTTCATACAAGCATCAACTTGTATGTTTTATCTTGTTTGCGATGCCGGTGCACTTTGTAAGCAAGTCATATCGCGTCTTTGCTTATCAACTTGCAAAGACTTGTTGCGGACAATATTAAACGGAATTAGGTATTCATAGACCTAATGCTGAATTAAATGTTTTAAAGTATATTTTCTCGATAACAATAACATAGACATTTTAGATAGCTAAATAAACTGTCTATTCATGCCAACTAGGTATTTTCAAAATATTTTAATATATTTATTTTCTAAAAAGGTAAGTACGTCACGAACGCCCCTTTGATCCTCCTGACGCCCCCCTTTTGCCCATGTACTCGCTACCGCCCCCTTTGAAAGCTACAGCGCTCACTGGGGGGCGGTACCGCCCCCGTTGGGAACCTATGCTTTAGAGGGTCCTACTGTACTCAAAGCCGTTTTCCATACATTTTACCCTGGGTTTGAATTCTAGACAGGAACCCCTCTTAATTTATAGAGGCTCTGCCGCCTATAAGGTAGAGTAGTTACATTAATGTATAAAAAAAGTGTAACAATTTTTCACTTGACTCCTATTGCTATTTAATATTTCAAGGGTTAATTTCACCCTACCTTCGGGGATGAATCTACAGAGCTAAAACTATAAGCAATAAAACCGCAAGAAAAACTAAAATTAACCTGGATTTGGAGTTTTCATAAAAATACGTCGTTTTTATTTTATTATTAGGGATCCGGACTTTACGATCGCACTGTATATGAAGGTAGCTGATTTTTAATATTACGACATCGGTTAATTAGATAAAATTATAACGTGGGCTTTTATGCTTTATTAAAGCTACTAATTGAAAAATTGCAATACAAGGTCACGCACAGGATGTGAATATGTAATCTTCTAATTTGTACTTCAACGCTCTACCAACAGATGTGTCGATCCTTGTAACAACTGGAAAAGTGTGTAAATTTAAATCCAGTAAGTCACTATTATATTAATTCTACTTTCAATTACCTATAGCACCTTTTTTTGATCATTCTTGGCAGTGTCAAGTTTTTGACGTTATATCAAATAGAGATAGAAATTGAAGCTCAAGTTCATGGCTAAGTCAACTACTAGATACAAATATAAAGTATGCAACGAGGCAAGTTGATTTTAATATTACGCTAATAGTTAGGTTTTTAGCCAAACATTTAGAATTCAGCTAACAACTGAATGAAAGAAAAACATATATGAGCAGTTTTTGAACGTGCAGCATTTCAATTTGAGCTTGAATGCTCTATCAATTAAGCTACCGAAATTTGAATTTATTTGATAAGATGAATCAATCGAAGTTTCAAGGAAAGGCTTTAATTTTTATTTAAACTAAAGTCTATTAACTAATTGTAAGTATATGATACGTTAGCAAAAAGGTTTTATTAAAACGTAATCCCTATACCACGTTGTGCATTTTTGTTGTATCAGTTTTTGATGCGGTAATTAAACTGCAGCATCGAAAGTTGCATACACATTCACATTACATGCGTCGAATAATTCATGTAGAGGAAAATTCACAGTTGTAGCAACGTAATTTAAATTTGAAGTCTTTTTAGGTTGTTAATTGGTTTTTTGTACGGTTGACTAAAGTTGATTATATTATATTTTAATTGAACATTAATGATAATTTATTTATAAATTATATATATTATATAATATATTATATTATATTATATATTATATTATCTTATATATAACACATCACTCAATAAGTCCGTAGGATAACTAAGAAAAACACATTTTTTTGGCAAAATTCGATTTTATTCATCAACATACATTCCTTCAAGAGTGATACAATCAGTCCAACGCCGTTCTAGCATTTCGATACCTTTTTTGTAAAACAATTCGTCTTTGGCCTCAAAATAAGCTTCAGTTTCAGCGATCACCTCTTCATCCGAGCCAAATTTTTTTCCGGCGAGCATTTTTTTCAGGTCTGCGAACAGGTAGTAGTCGCTGGGGGCCAAATCTGGAGAATACGGTGGGTGCGGAAGCAATTCGAAGTCCAATTGGTGCAATTTGGCCATCGTTGCGATCGACTTGTGACACGGTGCATTGTCTTGGTGAAAGAGAATTTTTTTCTTCTTCATGTGTGGCCGTTTTTTGGCAATTTCTTCCTTCAAACGCACTAATAATGCCATGTAGTATTCGCTGTTGATTCTTCTTCCTTTCTCAAGATAGTCGATGTACAAAATTCCGTGCGCATCCCAAAATACAGACGCCAAAACCTTACCAGCCGACTTTTGCGATTTTGGCCGCTTTGGACGTGGTTCTCCGGCTGCAGTCCACTCAGCTGACTGCCGATTAGACTCTGGAGTGTGGTGGTGGATCCATGTTTCATCCATTGTCACATACCGACGCAAAAGTCCTTTTATTCCGGTTGAACAGCTCCAAACAGCTCTCAGAATCATCGACACGTTGTTGTTTTGGTCCACTGTGAGCAAACGCGGCACCCACTTTGAGAACAGCTTTCTCATGGACAAATGTTTATGCAAAATAGTGTGCACACTGCCTTCTGATATCTTCAAGGTGTCAGCTATCTCACGCAATTTCACTTTTCTGTTTTCCAAAACGATTCGGTGGACTTTTGATGTTTTCCGGTGTAACCACCTCAATTGGCCTTCCAGAGCGTTCAGCATCGTCAGTGTCTGTACGGCCACGTTTAAAATCAGCAAACCACTTCTCCACCGTTTGCCTAGATGGAGCAGAGCCCGGATAACACTTATCAAGCCATGCTTTGGCTGCGATGGTATTTTACCCATCAAAAAGCAATGATAAATCAACACGCGAAATTGCTTGGAATTCATTTTTTTGAAAAACTCAAAAGTATCGTCACTTGAACCTCTGTAACTTGTAAACTAATCGTCGGATTGTCATGAAATTTTGACAGATATCTTTTTAAGGTTAGTACTTCCTACAAATCATATGGATTATTACATAGCAACGCCATCTATGTATCATCCTACGGACTTATTGAGTGATGTAGTATATATATATATATATATATATATATATATATAAATATAATAGAGCCTATTGACAAATACAAATCGGGCTGGTAGTTATATAGCCATTAACAAAACATTAGCTTATTACTTCATAGGGGAGGAATCATCCACTGACCGACGGTTTCGGCTTTATTAAGCCTCCTCAGAGTGAAATAGTCTCCAAGAACCCTATGAAGTAATCGAAGCTATTATACTGGTATAATTTCGAAACAATCTCTGTACTATGGCAAAAGTAAATAAAACCGCCATCAGGTGATAAACACCAACACTACTAAGCGTGGAAGTACAAAAATTGAATCGAAACTACATAGTAAATCCTATAGATGGCTATACAAGTACGTGTGGCCATTTGAGATTTGCGGAATGTTACAGCAAAATTTATTTGCAAACGTAACAAACCTTCTCGCGGCGACACCCGGGTTCATGCCCCAAGGCAAATCAAATAATAAAAGACAGGTTATTTGCAGTTCGCAATAAGAAATTGTGTAGAACAATATATGAAATAAGATGTATCTGTAAACAAACTCTATGAAAATAATAGAGCCTATTGACAAATACAAATCGGGCTGGTAGTTATATAGCCATTAACAAAACATTAGCTTATTACTTCATAGGGGAGGAAACATCCACTGACCGACGGTTTCGGCTTTATTAAGCCTCCTCAGAGTGAAATAGTCTCTAAGAACCCTATGAAGTAATCGAAGCTATTATACTGGTATAATTTCGAAACAATCTCTGTACTATGGCAAAAGTAAATAAAACCGCCATCAGGTGATAAACACCAACACTACTAAGCATGGTGTCGCCGCGAGAAGGTTTGTTACGTTTGCAAATAAATTTTGCTGTAACATTCCGCAAATCTCAAATGGCCACACGTACTTGTATAGCCATCTATAGGATTTACTATGTAGTTTCGATTCAATTTTTGTACTTCCACGCTTAGTAGTGTTGGTGTTTATCACCTGATGGCGGTTTTATTTACTTTTGCCATAGTACAGAGATTGTTTCGAAATTATACCAGTATAATAGCTTCGATTACTTCATAGGGTTCTTGGAGACTATTTCACTCTGAGGAGGCTTAATAAAGCCGAAACCGTCGGTCAGTGGATGTTTCCTCCCCTATGAAGTAATAAGCTAATGTTTTGTTAATGGTTATATAACTACCAGCCCGATTTGTATTTGTCAATAGGCTCTATTATTTTTATAGAGTTTGTTTACAGATACATCTTATTTTATATATTGTTCTACACAATTTCTTATTGCGGACTGCAAATAACCTGTCTTTTATTATTTGATTTGCCTTGGGGCATGAACCCGGTGTCGCCGCGAGAAGGTTTGTTACGTTTGCAAATAAATTTTGCTGTAACATTCCGCAAATCTCAAATGGCCACACGTACTTGTATAGCCATCTATAGGATTTACTATGTAGTTTCGATTCAATTTTTGTACTTCCACGCTTAGTTGTGTTGGTGTTTATCACCTGATGGCGGTTTTATTTACTTTTGCCATAGTACAGAGATTGTTTCGAAATTATACCAGTATAATAGCTTCGATTACTTCATAGGGTTCTTGGAGACTATTTCACTCTGAGGAGACTTAATAAAGCCGAAACCGTCGGTCAGTGGATGTTTCCTCCCCTATGAAGTAATAAGCTAATGTTTTGTTAATGGCTATATAACTACCAGCCCGATTTGTATTTGTCAATAGGCTCTATTATTTTCATAGAGTTTGTTTACAGATACATCTTATTTTATATATTGTTCTACACAATTTCTTATTGCGGACTGCAAATAACCTGTCTTTTTATATATATATATATATATATATATATATATATATATATATATATATATATATAAATTATGTTGTGCTTGGTATAATTCAATGAGGAATGCTGCTATAGTCGAAATCAGGAAAGAATGAATGCACGTCATAGGTTTCTGAATTAAACAACGAGATACTTTTAAAGGATCTATCGGAATATACTTAATGCATAAGATTTGAAAATATGTCGTTCTTTAATTCAGAAACCTATGACGTGCATTTCTTCTTTCCTGATTTCGACAATAGTTCTTGTGTCCAATTGGCTCTTGAAATGGATTGAGACTGATTAAAACTCAATCATCTTCTTAATAATTAATTCTACTCAAGGAATAAGGTGTGTTAAGGTTTATGTAGCGTTTTTGTTATACTTACGAACCTTCTAGCACCGCCGTTGCAATGTTTCCCAACCACATGTATTTCTGCTTTGTATTAGCGTGTTTGCTCGCTCTCTCGCTTGCGGACCACCAGCATGTCAAGATATTCTTAATGAATAATGCCAATTGTTTTTACGCAGAGAAAAAATTAAGTCAATAGATTTCTACTTACTAGTAATTCGACCACGCTGGTGATGCCAATAGATAACAATGATCGATCTTCGTTAGGACTGTATTGTAGGTTGATTCCATGCCGGTCACTAGTGGTTAATGACGACACATGTTTATTACTGAAACTAATGTCACTTGTTGTAAACACTTTTGTAATAAATATGAAACGACACTCCGCACTTGGGCGACAATGTGTACCTGTTTGTAAGATTCAATTGATAACCGCGACAAACACGTCTATATTTGTGTCTGTATTGCACTGCAACTGACAAACGACTGTTTCTGCGATTAGTTTTAACAGGAACCATAGGAAACTAGGTTCGGATAAGTTCGTATTGGATCGAATAGGGTTGGGGAAATATATGCAAATCAGGGTTGTATTTGTGAATATATGAATTATAGACTACCTTACATGTATAAGATAAACAATAAAAAACAGTAACATACCGCCCACCAAAATAAGAGTGAAACTTAATTTTGATTAATGATCATAAGTGTAAATATGTACCTAACTAATTAATGTCTAGATAATAAACGAACTAACACAAAAAAACTGTTTCTAATTATGAGGTTCATCCAATGGCAGAGGGCAAAGTTTGACTAACGGTCGATTGATAAGACCCCTAGAGGTTTTAACTAATACGACACGAGAAACCCCATCTGTACCTGGATACAGTTGTTCAATTCGACCTAACTGCCAAGCCAATGGAGGTGCTTGGTCATCCCTTGTGAGGACTAGCGTTCTAATGGTTGCTAACAAATTAGGTGAATGCCATTTTGTTCTTTGCTGTATTACATGTAGGTATTCAACATTCCATTTTTTCCAAAATGCCTGCTGTATACGCTGAATAAGATGCCAACGAGTAAGATAGGACAACTTTGTATCTGTGAGATCTGGATTTAGTATAACGGATACAGGTTTGACATTTAGAAAATGTTCAAATATGAACAATCGGATAGATCACTGCTAGCCTGACAAAGTGGTATAGAGTTTAAAATTGATTCAAGCTGTACGAGAATTGTGAGAAATTTTTTGTAGGACAATAGTTGATCGCCAATGGATCTCTTCAAATGCGCCTTTACGGATTTGATATCCGCCTCCCACAAACCGCCAAAGTGAGGGAATGAGGGTGGGACACAAACTTGATACCTTCTGATTCAGCTGATTGCTGCATCAGTTGCGACAGTTCTTTTGCCGCCCCAACAAAATTAGTTCCACAGTCACCGTGGAGTTGTACACATTTATCTCTGCGCGCAATAAAACGACGTAACGCTGCAATAAATGCGTCTGATGATAAACTTGAAGCCAGTTCTAAATGTATGGCTTTAGTACTAAAGCAAACAAACAAGCAGATGTAGGCCTTTAAGGATCTAGAACCTCTAGCTCGACTCATGGTGATGGATCGCCATAATCGACACCTGTATGAATGAATGCTTTTCTAGGAGTAACTCTCTCACTTGGGAGATAACCCATTGGAGGAACAAAGCTAACCGGTTTTGCACGAAAACAACTAATGCAAGTCTTTAAACATTTTCGAATGGCCCGATTAGCGTATAGATCCAAAAATTCTGAAGCAGTAAAGAGTGTGTGGTTCAAACACCTCTTCCAGCTATGTTCTCAACGCGCGCATTGTCACAGCACTCTTTTAGCGGCACCTCAACGCGCGGCCCATTTCATATCACCCTTTTAGTAACGCCCCAAAACGAGACGTCACATGACTCTTTTAGCGACGCTCCAACGCGATGCCTTATCATAGCAATATATATATATATATATATATATATATATATATATATATTTATTGATATGATAACGCCGTACTCGGTGTAAATGGTTTTCTATAATTCCACCTCTCTGTGTTTTCTAATCAAATTTAAATCTCACTAATTTTACTATTACGCCACGGCTAGCTTTTATTAATCTACATAGAGTGCACAACGCTACGATAATCAATTTTTTCTTCTCCACCCCTTTCTGATTATCTATCTGTTTGAATTATAAAACGAAGTCAATTAATTTCATACAATGAAAAGAAATATTATTTACAAGTTTTGAAAAATATTAAAATACACTCCTCAATCAATCAATATCATGAGTATTATTTATCTCCAAATTTATATGCTTTGAAACCAATCTAAAGTCACCAAAAACTACCTCTTTTTACCAAAGAGACCTAAACGTTATGGACCCCTTATAATATATTGCGACCTTTTAACGTATGCAATGTTAGTTACTGACTTCGTTACACTTTTAGATAAATTACCTATTTCTATCCTAAATATGCGTCCTATTGTTGTAAGATGTGTTTATTTGCGTCGCTTAAAACTAATTATGCGCTATATACAGGGTGTTAAATGCTTACTATTTACATAATATCCAAATTGCTTAATTTTCTGCTAAATGAATGCAGTTCTCTACTTCCTATTGCAATTTATGGTTACTGCACAACCCTTGCTACTGAATACACCCCTAAACAACCCCTTATCACAGCAATATATATATATATATATATATATATATATATATATATGTATATATATATTTTAGATAGTTAATTACACAAGGTAATTGATAAATACCATCGTATTACATTGGATAAGATGAAATAATAACTTAGACTTTTATGCAGAGCCCAAATGATTATTTCAAATCGAGCTGGTAATTGAAAGATGAAAAATATAAGGTTTTGGACTGGACTTGAACCTGTATCTTGGTTTTGCCGGAACCATGCGTTTACCAATTACGCCAACGAGACCGATGACGACAATTGGGAAATTTACAAATTTAAATCGTGTACACAACTATACACAAACCTAACTTTCAATTACGTTTGGCATATATATATATATATATATATATATATATATATATAGCGTTGTTTAGGGATGTATTGAGTAGCAAGGGTCGTGTAGTAACCATAAATAGCTAGAGGAATCAGAAAACTGCATTTATTTAGCAGAAAAAAGTAATTCGTACATTATGTAAATAGCAAGCATTTAGCACCCTGTATATAGACCGTAATTAGCTTTAAGCGATGCAAGTAAACATATCTTGCAACAATAGAAGGGGTATTTAGCAGAAAAATAAGTAATTCATACACTATGCCGAAGATAAAAGATAAAATTTAACAAAGCTTTATGCAATTACGCTGAAACAATAAACATTTTTGGTAAGAAAACGCAGTTTCAAAGACGCATAAAAGTACATAAACGAAAACAGTGTAACAATTTTATTTTTTGGTTATTAAATCCGTTCATAAAAGTGCGAGATTTATAAAACACTTTTGTTAAAGTAATATGTGAAATACATTTAACAACTTTGGTATTACGCTAAAGCTGTATCTATATGTAGCATTCTATATATAGTTAAATATCTGTGCCTTCGATAACTGTTCGCAGACGCGTTTTGGTTGAACGCCCCCTGGGACACGCCGTCGTCCGAGCGAGCGTGTTAACCAGTCGGCTATGCGAGATTGTAGAGTCAAGATGTACGAACGAACGCATGCCGCCAATCTACGTATAAATTTTGAGTAGTCGAGACACATCTTTAAATAGCGCGCAAAGACAACTTCAGCAAAAACAACATCAATAAAAACCACATCAATAAAAGCAACTTTGAAAACAACTATTCCAACCACTGATGTTAAAACCACTTTGTATTACAGTCTGTAGAAAGCAACTTTGATGAAGGAAAATTTGAATAATTTATGGAAGACCATTTTAGTACACAACGTTAGGATGTTATTTGATAAGGCAGCGGGGTTCAACATATTGCAGCAGCTGACGGATGTATGGTGATTACGTTTGATATTACAACACCTCTTCACAGCTACAAAACGCAGTTTTTGGTTTGTAGATAGCTTTAAGTAATTTTTCGTGTTTCAAATTAGAAACACGCTATTTTGTTTAGTGCATAAAAGCACGAATATTATAAAATTTAGATTATTTGTTGAACTGGAAGTTTCCAGTGTTAAAATTATAATTCACCATTTTTAATGGTTTAAGAAACCATACACGTGGTTCATTTGGTACTGTTGGTAACAGCGACAGGTGTTATTGACGTCACTTGTTTGTCTGCAATATACTGCTGACACATGTGTTCTAGTAAACATATGCTTTGGACAGCGTTTGCCCAAGTTGAGTAAACAAGAATATTTTTGTGATCTGCCTTTTATATTAGAAATTGAAACTAACACAAATAATTTAGATAAGGAAACTTGAGTAACTATGTTTTAATTTGTAACCCCCTCGAACAGATCTGCACGGGTCGGACCTTTTTTTTGTAACAAGTTCACACTAAGTTTTAAAATGTTTGATTATCAACTATTTTGATAAACCTTAATTTAAAACCCATGAACTCATTTAATTATTTATGAAATTTTGTTACATTGCAGTTTGTTTTAAAAGAGAATCTTTTGAGTAAATTATTGGTTCAAGATTAAAGTTTTTATTTTGATCAAATATGGTCAAACCTAACAACAGGAAACTAATATCCTTAAGAGTAGAATTTTGATGTCAACTTTATATAGAAAATATTTTTTTAATATTTCTTTAGGTATGTTTGTGGGACACAAATAGTGTTCCACCCTTCTATTAAGCTAATTATTACCATTTCTTACAGGAGCAGCGTCTTATTCAGTTAAGACGGGTTTCTGTCATCGAAGGCGTTTTTTTTCTTTGGGTTTCCACGTCCGCCCCTAGAAATATACCACGCAATTATCATAAATGAGTCAGGACTTGGTGGCGCCTATTTGTTTTGGATTAGGTTCAACTTACAATCAGAATTCGACTTACCCCCCCATTTCTCATAGCTCTACCCAAGGAATAGACCCCTAGTTATGTCGGAAGACTTCGTTACACTTGCTCATAACGTGAGACCAGCTATATATAAGAAAAATTAGTTTCACTGGCTTTCTATAAACGTAGGGCAGGTGCCTCAAAAAACTATATACGTTTCACTAGCGCCCATGCGTGAGGCTAGCTGAGCCCAGTTAGAAAAACCGTAGCACTAGCGCCGGCAACGTTTGGGGCCTCGAATTTGTTTGTTCAAAATTTATTTTACTTCGAAATTTGTTTGTTCAAAATTATTTTTACTTCGAAATTTGTTTGTTCAAAATTAATTTTACTTCGAAATTTGTTTGTTCAAAAATTAATTTTGCTTCGAGATTTGTTAGTTCAAAAAATGTTTTGCCTCGAAATTTGTTTGCCCGAAGTTTATTTGACATTAAAATTTGTTTGTTTATAAGTTAGGTTGAGACGTTAAACCCCATTCAGTCAATTAATTAACTTAGTCAAATTTATTTTTAACTTTCATCCCGTTTTGACCCAATATATTTTTTTTGATATTGTTTTGGTAAAATTTATTTTTCCAATACACTTTTTGACTTTTACCTTTGGTTGCCCAAATTTGTTTTGACTATTTTTGTAAGGTTCAAATCATTTAGATTTATCAGTTTGATTCCATTAGGCTTTTGTAATCATGTCGGAGGGATTCCGAATTGTTTGTCTGTTTAAAGAAGAACGGGAGTAGTGAGTGAAAAACCAGTTTTGGAGAAAGGAAAATTTTAGGAAGACTGTTAGCTGAAGAAGCTAGTAAGCCTGTAGTTTGATTTGCTTGAGTCAATAAAGAACATTTTTGTCCAAATTTGATGATAAGGCTAGAGATTCTATTTTGAGGGTACATTGGAGTGAGCTGTCGTCGTGTCATTTGAGAATTGCTCTTGTGCATAAGCACGTTTTTGATTTTGTTAGCAGATTTTTATTTAGATCGGCATTGCAACGCAATTTAGTCTAGGCGGAACTTGTCGTCGTGGTTGGTCGCTCAGCAGTATGTTAGTCCAGACGAGACTCAGGAAGAGTTGGTCGCTCGGCATTACATAAGTCTAGACGAGACTCGAGGTGAGTTAGGAGCTCTAGATTTTTTTTTTGCATCATATTTTTTTGATTTGATGTAAATTTTGTATTGTTAGTCTAGGTGAGACTCGTAGAGGGTTTGTCACTCTAGCATATTTAGGCGTTGTGAAGCATTGTAGTTGTTTCGACAGTTCGGTTGGTAGTAGGATGAGAGTGTACCTGAACACTCATTTTTTTTTTGTTAGCTATCGTCATGATTAGTTTTTTATTGATGATTCATAAGCAGGAAAATGACTTTTAGTTGTCGGTGACTGGTTCTCGAAGTATTTGAGTTTACAACCTTTGCGTAGTGCCACGGCACATTTGATTGAGAAGTTTTTAGAGGAAAAAGTATTTCTTGTCTACGGAGTACCACAATTTGTTATTTGTGATGGTGGTCCACAATTGATTGGACGTGTTTTTGAAGCTTTGTGAGCAAGGTACGAAATCCAAAAGATTTGGTACAATGCTGTGTATGCTCCTCAATGCAATTTTGTGGAAAGGATTAATAAGACAGTTGGTACTGCAATTCGTTCGTACGTAGAAGAACATGATAGTGAAATATCAAATTTTTTAGTCTTTGGTCGTCAGGTACCCTTAAGTGGAAAAGCTTATAGTGATAATTTTAAACCTGGTGAGGATGTTGATGTTGTTTCAAGTAGTAGACCTTCTTATGTTTTGGATCGTCAACTTTTGTTTGATATTTTTGGAAATGTCCGTGAAAATTTGCATGTAGCTTATCAACGTTCGAGTAAACGCTACAACCTTAGAAGAAGAGACATTTCATTCCAAGTCGGAGAGAGCGTTTGGAGAGCTAATAAGGTGCTTTCAAGTGCTGGTGATAAATTCTCCGCTAAGTTAGCTCCAAAGTTCGTTTTGAGTAAAGTTCGAAAAAAACTTTCCAATTTAGTTTATGAGTTAGAAAATGAAGATGGAACAAAAGCCGGAAAATGGCATGTCAAGGATTTAAAACCCGTTGAAGCATCATATCCAAATGAAAATGATGACCCTGACGATTAGTTCCAGTCTAGTCATCTCTTTGATGTTAAGCGAAGCAGTACTTGTTTGTCTTGTTTTGTTCTGATCTTTGATTTGGCATCGTTTCACTAATACTAAATGGAGACTGCCGTTTGGTAACTAATATTTTGAAATTTTGTTTGATAAATGAAGCAAGTGGTTAAGGATTTTTGTAGTAGTTTTGAGGTGTGCATTAGTGTGCATACTAGTTGTTTTAGTCGCGCGTTATTTGAAGATGTTGTTAGAAGATGTCTTTGACAGATATCTTTAGGATGTAGAGATAAGTGGGCTATTTAAGTCCTGATTTCTACACATTTAGGTTGAGAGAATATTGATTTATTCTTTCACTTGTCTCTGACCTGTCAGAAATTTTGTTTGATAAGGTCAAAGGTTTGCGTGGTGAACCTCACCATTTGTTCCATCACTAATAAGATGTGTTGTTTGAAAATTAGTGATAGGATAATCAGTAGAGTTTAGGAGAGTACGGCCGTAACTGGTTCGATTTTGAATTTGAAATTTGTATGTAAACTTTTGGTTAGGTTACTTTTGTTTTGATTATCACTTTGTGATAATAATATTTTGAATTTGAAATTTGTATGTAACCTTTTGGGTAGGTTACTTTTGCTTTGATAATCACTTTGTGATAATAATATTTTGAATTCGAATTTTGTAAGTAACCTTTTGGTTAGGTTACCTTTGTTTTGATTATCACTTTGTGATAATAATATTTCGTATCTGAAATTTGTATGTAACCTTTAGGGTAGGTTACTTTTGCTTTGATTATCACTTTGTGATAATAATATTTTGATTTTGAATTTTGTAAGTAACCTTTTGGTCAGGTTACCTTTGTTTTGATTATCACTTTGTGATAATAATATTTTGTATTTGAATTTTGTAAGTAACCTTTTGGTTAGGTTACTTTTGTTTTGATTATCACTTTGTGATAATGGTGTTTTGAATTTAGACCTATTAGTAGGGTCTTCTTTTTGATTGTCACTTTATAGTGATAATATTTAGCAAAGTTATGCTATTTTGATGTTGTAGCGTTCAAATTTTTTGTATATAGAGCTGCTTGAGCTCCAGGAAGTGGAGTCTTTATTTGTGGAAATTAGGGTGATTTCTAATGTGTTTGGTTATAGTTAGTAAATACTAGCCTCAGTAGGAGTAAGAACCTCTAGTTAAAGGCTTACTTTGAATTTAGCTTTTGATTAATTTTTTTTGTCCCGTGGAGTGTTTGACTTTTTACTTTGACCCCTCCCAATTTTGACCTACACCGATTGTGACTCCCCGATTTTGTCTCTCTATGGACGTTGGGTACAAGTAGCTACCGACACACTCAAATTTGTAAATATTTGTCCCCCTCGTTTTGATAAATTCATAAGAATTTGTTTTGATAATTAGGAATATAGGAGAGGCTAGTATATTATAAAAAATTTTTTTTTTTGTATTTGTTACACTTAAAGTTTTTCTTTGTTAGAAAAAATTTTTTTTCTTTTAGGAAAGGGGTAGTGTAACAATTTTATTTTTTGGTTATTAAATCCGTTCATAAAAGTGCGAGATTTATAAAACACTTTTGTTAAAGTAATATGTGAAATACATTTAACAACTTTGGTATTACGCTAAAGCTGTATCTATATGTAGTATTCTATATATAGTTAAATATCTGTGCCTTCGATAACTGTTCGCAGGCGCGTTTTGGTTGAAAGCCCCCCCCGGGACACGCCGTCGTCCGAGCGAGCGTGTTAACCAGTCGGCTATGCGAGATTGTAGAGTCAAGATGTACGAACGAACGCATGCCGCCAATCTACGTATAAATTTTGAGTAGTCAAGACACATCTTTAAATAGCGCGCAAAGACAACTTCAGCAAAAACAACATCAATAAAAGCAACTTTGAAAACAACTATTCCAACCACTGATGTTAAAACCACTTTGTATTACAGTCTGTAGAAAGCAACTTTGATGAAGGAAAATTTGAATAATTTATGGAAGACCATTTTAGTACACAACGTTAGGATGTTATTTGATAAGGCAGCGGGGTTCAACATATTGCAGCAGCTGACGGATGTATGGTGATTACGTTTGATATTACAACACCTCTTCACAGCTACAAAACGCAGTTTTTGGTTTGTAGATAGCTTTAAGTAATTTTTCGTGTTTCAAATTAGAAACACGCTATTTTGTTTAGTGCAGAAAAGCACGAATATTATAAAATTTAGATTATTTGTTGAACTGGAAGTTTCCAGTGTTAAAATTATAATTCACCATTTTTAATGGTTTAAGAAACCATACACGTGGTTCATTTGGTACTGTTGGTAACAGCGACAGGTGTTATTGACGTCACTTGTTTGTCTGCAATATACTGCTGACACATGTGTTCTAGTAAACATATGCTTTGGACAGCGTTTGCCCAAGTTGAGTAAACAAGAATATTTTTGTGATCTGCCTTTTATATTAGAAATTGAAACTAACACAAATAATTTAGATAAGGAAACTTGAGTAACTATGTTTTAATTTGTAACCCCCTCGAACAGATCTGCACGGGTCGGACCTTTTATTTGTAACAAGTTCACACTAAGTTTAAAATGTTTGATTATCAACTATTTTGATAAACCTTAATTTAAAACCCATGAACTCATTTAATTATTTATGAAATTTTGTTACATTGCAGTTTGTTTTAAAAGAGAATCTTTTGAGTAAATTATTGGTTCAAGATTAAAGTTTTTTATTTTGATCAAATATGGTCAAACCTAACAACAGGAAACTAATATCCTTAAGAGTAGAATTTTGATGTCAACTTTATATAGAAAATATTTTTTTTAATATTTCTTTAGGTATGTTTGTGGGACACAAATAGTGTTCCACCCTTCTATTAAGCTAATTATTACCATTTCTTACAGGAGCAGCGTCTTATTCAGTTAAGACGGGTTTCTGTCATCGAAGGCGTTTTTTTTCTTTGGGTTTCCACGTCCGCCCCTAGAAATATACCACGCAATTATCATAAATGAGTCAGGACTTGGTGGCGCCTATTTGTTTTGGATTAGGTTCAACTTACAATCAGAATTCGACTTACCCCCCCATTTCTCATAGCTCTACCCAAGGAATAGACCCCTAGTTATGTCGGAAGACTTCGTTACACTTGCTCATAACGTGAGGCCAGCTATATATAAGAAAAATTTGTTTCACTGGCTTTCTATAAACGTAGGGCAGGTGCCTCAAAAAATTATATACGTTTCACTAGCGCCCATGCGTGAGGCTAGCTGAGCCCAGTTAGAAAAACCGTAGCAACAGCATTAAAGTCACATCATTTATTTTGTTCAATTATCCAAAAGGCGATATCTATACAAAACAACAGACTTAAAGTTGAACGTCTGCCAAAGATAACAATGTATCAATAGCAAATAAACATTACACGAAAAACCAAATAACTTACATCAGGAACAACTTCAAAATGCAGGGAATGTTGATGACAGAGCCTGGTTGGTTGAGATAATCTGCAGAATTGCTTTAAAACCCATCCCACATGTAAGTGGGAAGAGCCTATATAACACAGAGCAATGATAAGACGAGTCAGTTAATAACTCATGCACGCCAAAGCTGCGTCACTGTTAACCAGAAAGTTATGCGTAATTTAAACAAAATAGAATAGGATATCAAGTGTATATTACTGTGAGTAGAATTTGAATAATTGATTTAAACTAAATATTTATAATAATAGCGCTTCAAATTGGTGGTGTACTTCTGAATAATTCAAGTTGCGTCGATAATAATAATTCAAGTATGTGTCGACAAGAATAATTCAAATCTGGCTCAATATAATATTTCAAATCAGCGTCGACAATTATAGTTTGGTACAATTCTGGTACAATTTTGATTTGCGTCGAAAGCATTAAAAGGAAAAGATTCAAGACATAAAATAAAGAAGCACGAAGTAATTTTTGGAAAACAAGGGGTAACTACTCAAATATTGGTCCAACTAAGCAGAACATTGGTAGACGAATGAGGACAACAAAGGGATGTTGATCCACAACACGAACAACATATCGCAGGTCACATCTATTTAATTTTAAGATATTTTTCTATTTAAATTTTAATACTGAATTTATTCAATTTATATAAAACTTGTAATGAAGTCAATAACAAACATTGCATACGTTAAACTTACGTAATATATTTTAGAAAGGTTTAGAACGTTCCAGGTTTCTTTGGTAAAGAGGTAGTTTTTGGTGACTAGATTGAATTGAAAGTATATAAATTTTGGGAGAAATGATACATATGATATTGATTGATCGAGGAGTGTGTTTAAAGAATTTCAAAAATTGTAAATAATATTTCTTTTCATTATATGAAATTAATTGACTTCGTTTTATCAATTCAAACAAATAGGTAATCATAAAGGGGTGGAGAAGAAAATTGATCATCGTAACGTTGTGCACTCTGTGTAGCTTAAAAAGGCCTAGCCGTGGCATAATAATAATAAAATTAGTAAAATTTGAAGTGAGAACACAGAGCGGTGGCGTTAAGTAAAAACGTCATAACACCGACTACGGCGTTATCATATCAATATATATATATAATATATATATATATATATATATATATATATATATATATATATAATTTTCCATTACCATTACAAGAGGGTTTATGGTTCCTAACATAGTATGCTGTTAATAAGGAACAAATTGGGGATATAAAATAGAAAAAGAAACGTTTTGCAAAAGTTGCCATAACTGTACGCTATCCATAAATGCATGCTATTTTTTTTATAAACAGAACCTATTCTAATTGCATGTAACATTGATGCAGCAACAGAAATGAATAATGCGACTGGAAAATATGCCGCGATTTTGACGCCAAAAATACATAGTGCGATATTGGTTTCAGGAGTATTAAAAACTAGTTGTTATCAAACTAGTAACACACCGTCAAAACTAATCACGTTAGTTTGCATAAGTTTTAAAAAATTTCACATTATTGCTCTAGTAACACACTTTGATTATTTTTTAAATGTTTAACTGTCAATGGGGAAGCTATAACATTGATTGGACTAGGCGCAAAATTTCGTTGACCGGCTCTGTTTGTGTGAGGCTGATACAATTTATAGAGGTCATAGGTTCAAAGATACGCTTCTAATTAAAAATTTTTGTTTTGTTCTAGATTGGAACGTAATGTGTTTTGAGTATATTAAGAGAAATTACCAACTAGTTTTACTTGATGCCATCTAGATAACGTTTATGCAAGATGCTGTATTCGGAAATATTATTGTACGCTTCATCAATTATATTATCGAGCATAGTTATTCTAATTACATATATTAATCGGAAGTATGCTTACTGGAGTCGGCGAAAAGTGATTACTCCCAAACCAAATTTTTTCTTTGGAAACTCTAAACGTATATTTCTTCAATTGGAGTCTTTCAGTGACAATTTGGGGGCGCTGTATATGGACCTTAAACAGAAAGGATTTAAACATTTTGGTTACTACATGCTTTTAAATCCAGTTTGGGCAGTCCTTGATATAGATTTGATCAAAACTGTAATGACGAAGGACTTCCACTACTTTTCTGATCGTTGTACTTATGTAAATGAGAAGAATGACCCTTTAACAGGACAGTTGTTTATGCAGAAAGGTTTAAAATGGAGCATCTTACGGGCTGAACTTACTCCAACATTTACCTCTGCTAAAATTAAAAGTATATTCCCGCAATTCCTAAGCTGCTTTAAAGAATTACATGATGCTATAGATAGAACAATCAACAAAAATCAAGCAATCGAGATTAGAGATCTTGTAGCTAGGTACAATACGGATATTATAGGTTCTGTGGTATTTGGAATCGATTGCAACTGCTTGAAATATCCAGATGCCGAATTTAGACGTTATGGAAAAATGGTTTTTGAACTCGATACATTGCAAGCAATAAAACAATTTGCGATATTTAACTTCCCTGAGATTTTTAACACTTTCGGAATTCCACTTTTTTCTCAAAAAATTATTGATTTTTTTGTAAAAACTGTAAAAGAGGCGGTTGAATACCGAGAAAAAAATACAATTGTTAGAAATGACTACATGAACTTCCTCTTACAATTAAAAAATAGTGCAATAGAAAATGAGGAAAAAATACACAATAAGAATAAATTAGATAAATACAAAAATACTGACATGTTAACTATGGAACATTTAACCGGACAACTTTTCGTGTTTGTTCTTGGAGGCCTTGAAACGTCTTCTACTACCATTGGATTTTTAATGTATGAGCTAGTCCAACATCCGCAAATTCAAGATAAATTACGGAGAGAAGTTACAAGTGTATTCGAAAAACATGATAACAAACTTACTTATGAATCATTAAAAGAAATGAGTTATTTAGATTGCTGCATTCAGGGTAAGTAAATTTTTAAACGGTATGCAAGTTAAATTTTTATTAGTATTAATGCAGAAAAAAACAGCAAGTAAAAAATTAAAACTAGACGTCTACTTTGAAGTTGCTACAAGCAAACTAGTTGTTGATTTTCTTCAATTGAAAAAGTGTAATTTAATCTGTGGGTTGCTTGCTATCTGCGAGTGAATGTGTTAAATATAGCGCCAGCTGGTGGCGAAGGAGTGGTACTTCCAATAGATTAAGCTTAATTTACATCAGAAATCATTAAACACCTGTGACAAATTTTTATATTTACAGGTTTTCCCTTTAATACATACGATTTCCTATTTCTTTATAATTCTGTTTCTCAGTTTACTGTATTCCCATTTTTTAATTTTTCGTTTTTTGTTCTTCTGTATCTTCCTTTTCTGAATTTCTTAACTTTACTGTATTGTATCTTGTTGTTTCCACGTTGTCCTATTTCTCCACTTTTTAATATTATATTATGTTTTTGTATTTTACTCATTTTCCTATTTTTGTTATTTATTTTTTGACATTCCCATTTTATATTTTCTTGTTGTTCAATTATAGTATTTTTTCATTCATCCATTTCATATTTTCATGATTTCTTACTTTCATACTTTACTATATAATTTTTCTTATTCTCAAGCTTTTCTTTTCTTTCCACTTTTTCTGTTTTCACTTTCTTATTTTATTGATTTAAGAACTTGTTATGTTAGTATTTCCATGCATTTTTAAATTTTTTCATATTACTATTTCAATTTTACCTATTTCGAGTCACTTCGTGTTCCTAATCTTTTTATTCTTTCTATATCACTTTCTGATTAAAATATTTTCAAATTTTCAATTTTTTCTAATTTTCTAGTTTCTTATTTAATGTTTACCTATTTGCCTGTTTTAATGTTTATGATAATCTATTGAACTATAATTCTAGGTTTTTAATTTATCTATGAGCAGAAAAGGGGAATATAATTTAGTGGTGGCCTAATTCTTAGTACAAGTCGGGAACTGAATGCGGATCACATATAATTTTTCTTATTCAAACTCCTTCCAGTATACAAGTAAACAGTTGACGGCAATGTACGAATTATATGAAAAAGGTTATCTGAATGTCAACCTTAAATGATACATATGCCGGAGGGTCTCTTATAAAATTTATATTTCGCAATACAAATGTAAGTGCAGGGAGGAACATATTACAATTTATATTTTTATATTTAGTCAACTTTGTCTTTCATGGTCAATTTTCAATTCTGTGGCAGAGTTGCACTTCTGACTACAGTTCTCATTTGATCTCTCTCTGGGATGTCTTATGTTGTATCAACAATGAAGGGGAAAAAGCAATTGAATGAACGTTCCATTAATAAAATCTAGCACACAATCACCCAATAGATTAATAATATCTTTTTGACATCATGTAAGTAACTTGATCATAATTTTTTATTTGTCATAGGAGTTTTTAAGAAAGAAGCATAGCATGCTGAGAGGTCTATTGTGTTCAAGAAAATGCCATAGATTTAGACCAATATTTTTCTAAGACCGACGAAAAGCAGAGAACATAACCATTGTTCAGGCAACATCAATAATTCTCATACATATAAATTGGCATGTTCTCCGCTCGTATAAAATTATTTCGGCATACTTTTAGTGTATTACCTTTTATATATAATTTCACATTAAATTTATGTTTAAATTAAGTGCTTTTCTGATGCTTGACTTGCTCTTTGGAATGTTGCAATAGGCTTTATGCAACCTGTTACGTGCACAATTGACGTTAGTCACCTAAATTAATTTTACTCTACTATTAGGTTCCATTCCGTACTTGTAAATTATTCTGCCTCTTGATTTAAAAACCGTTTCAGTTTCTACTTACTTGAATACACTGGTTCGCTACACTTTCATTATTTCAAGTTTGAAATAGCTCAGTTAGGTAGCCAACTTGCAAGTCCTGTTATATAACGTACGAAGCCGCATTTGATATATTATACTTTATGGTTTTTTATCTAGACATGTGCCCGATAGTCAATAATTCTCGGAATGCTATCTTGCGTTATGAGTTATTTTATCTTCAAGATTTATTGCTGTAGTTTGCTTCATATGATTGAACGTTTAAGTTTCTTATTTTTTACGACTTTAAGAGATGTATGGCTTCTAATTGGGACGATGTCATTTACCTATTTGTTCAAAGCTTAATCGACGATTCTAGAGCCCGTTCAATAAATATTCCTTCTTTTTTTAATACTTTATACACGCCTTTATCAAAAATATGACCGTATTTTCAGCATTATTATACAAGCGACTTCCCGAAATTTCAATACACTTCCGTACTGTAACATCAAATTCTTTATAGAGTATCAAACGAAATCTTTCAAACATAAAATAATTTGTAAGTAGTACTTATTGTAAAAATTATTCCTTATCTTATTTTAAATTTACAGAACTAAATTTATTCTTTTATTGATGGTTTACCTGGTTAAGATACTTCCCACGCTTGTAAGATTTGTTTTGGCCAAAAAATCCTTAACAGATAATCTATTAAAAGGGTCAGAGTATTCCGAACTCTAAACCCTAACTTTTCTGGCAAAAAATTCTTACAAAAAAATATAATATGATTAACACTTATTATTCTACTTGCAGAATCCACAAAAACGCTCCTCGTAGTTAAATATCTTCTTATTTTAAATTGATGTTCAAATGAGTTGACCAGATTTTCCATATTTAAAATCCCCATTTCAAACAGCAGTTACCAAAGTACATTATGCTTAAATCTTCCTTTCAATTATTTAATAAAATTTTTAAAGTAGTGTTATGTTGAAGAATTTTATCTCTTCATTGTAATTTAATCAATGCTATTTTTTATGTAATTTGCATTCAAAAATCACTTCTATGTTCATTGTATCATCGTAATTACTAAATTACAGTATGCTTACTGCATACTTCAAATATCATCTTCGCAAAGCAACAGCTCGCGACTTAAACCAAAATAACATTTCGCGATCGAAATTAAGAATCGGATAATTCAAAACTACCATAAATCGCAAGCAGGAACGCCAATTTGATTACAAGAGAGAAAACACAGTAACCAACGACGGGAAATTTTTATTCTTCAGAGACTGTTTCCTTCCAATTGTTGACCATGGTTTGAAAATTATGAATGAACGTTTTAAACAAATTGAACTTCACACAAATTATTTTGGATTAATGTACAACATCAAGAACCTGAGTGAGATGGCAGACGAAGTATCGAGAAAACATTGTGTCGATTTTGATATCGTATTACGCAATGGTGACAAAAGAGATATAAATGGGGATGATTTATTCTCAGAATTAAGAATATTCTCTCTTCATGTGAAGAATCAAGATATAAAAACGCCATTAGAATGTCGGCCGCTAAAACATCATTTCCAAATATTGGTATAGCCCTAGGAACTTTACTGACGCTGTTCGTGACAATGGCATGCAGTGAATGGAGTTCCTCAAAGTTGAGAATAATTAAAACCTACCCGAGGAATTATCATACGTTTTTTCACAACAGCACATACTATAATTATATTTTTAAGTCCACTATGTCCCAATAGAATAAAACAGCAATGACAATGTTGTCCATAGAATGCGAAATCTCTGGAAATCTCAACTACAATGAGCTGATTGATTCATTTGCTGAGCGAAAGAGTCGAAAAATTCAATTTGTTTAAATTGCTGTTTAAATATATAAATATAACACAGTAGAATGCATTGTCTTATTTTATAATGTATAATAAAAATAATAAAAAAACACTACTTTTATTAGTTATTATATCAACCACCGTATTTTTTTGTCTTATTTCACTGCTCGGGATCGGGAGGGGCTCGCTCTTTAAGTCACACTGTTATCGTTCGAAGGGGGCGGCGTCTGTAAGCAAGTAGGCTTGGCTTAGTTCATTGTTTAATAAACATAAAAAAAGTCATTATCAATCCAAATAAACATAATAATAAAAGTGAAATTAAATGGTTTCAATTGTTAGGATGGCTTCAGATGGTTTCTTGGGGCTGTGGAGCCAGGAGTAAACCGTATGCACCATTTAATGGGTTGTGTAGGTCTTCGGAAGGCTTCGGCTTTCTTCGGAAAGCTTCGGAAGTTGCTTCAGAGGCCCCGTGTCAACTTAACAGTGAAGATCAAGACATATATACAGGTCGGCGAGGTCCAGACATCTTCGGTGGTGTTCGGCTCTCGTCGGTAATCTTCGTGTGTTTAGTGGTGGGTAGAAATTACGTTAAAGCAATTATGAACTGAAAGCTATATGCACTTAAAAACTACTATTTACAAATATATACAAAAGAAAAGGGTTCAGAAGGTATTCGGTGTCTTCTGAAGTCTTCGGCGGCGTCGTGGGGTTGATGCCTCCACGGGGATGTCGTCCCTGTGGTAGAGCTTGACGGATGCAACCACAATAACGACGTCGGTGCAGTATGGAACGGAGCTGAGCGTTCGTACGTGCTTGTTAGTTGTGTGTCAATGAATTACGACTACGGCCTCCAGGTACGGTGGCGGATAGGGTAAAGTTTAAGGCAGGACGCAGGCTATGGTGAGCACTGCGCTAGGATTAAGCGTGCTATGGCGAGCGCCGCTTTGGAAAGGTTCTGTTCACAGGCTATGATGAGCACTGTGGAGGAGATGGGAACCCCAGGCTATGATGAGCACTAGGACTGATTTATGCAGAAATCGAATTTGTATTTATAGTCTTCAGGTCGCTATCCATCGTGTGTTGAAAAACGCTTATCAGAGCTTAAACAAATGAACTGTATCGTCGATTTTAGATTGTAAATTTTGATTATTCAAAATTTGAAAAATGTTGGTTTCACAATTCTTAGTTGAAGTTGTTCTGTGCTCAGCACGTGTACTCTGATATAGTCAAACTTACGTTTCGATGTCCGCTTAGTGTATTGCATGCGATCATGAGAGTAACAACACAGGGCCTCGCATTTCCTAACGGCGGCGCTGCCCCCTCCAGTCATCTTAATGACAATTTGGCATAGGTTGTTGGAGCTTTTGTGTAAATAAGGACCCGTGTGAAACAGTTTTTTGTGGATCGTATATAAGACATTAACATAATTAGCAATTTAATTAATGTCTGTGACTGTAAATAATATGAGGATTAACTGCTTAAATTATACAAATGGCTACAGGTATTCAATTTGCATATCCTACCATAACGCTACAGCATATTTTATTCAAATTCCACGTGTCTAATTTTATTTAATTCTATGTAATACTTCCTAGTGTTAAGATATTACATATGTCGAGACGCTGCTATATTGAATTTTAAGTAAGTATGTAGCTATTTATTTGCCTTTAAAAATTATATACAATTAAATCATGATAGTGCTCTAAAAAACTTGAAGTATATATATTCCAGTGAAATTAGAGAAAATCTCGAAGAAATTGAGGGACGCAGTTTAAATGCATATTAAGTTGAGGTGTAATACAAATCCAAGCAAATCAATTCATTATTAATATTTTTAAACGATCGCCAAATATATGAAAAACATGTTTTTAAATGATTGTCGGAAAGCTATAATATTTAGAGAAACAAGTTACAAATAAAAAGTGAAGACCTTGAAAAGACCCATAAAACGAGTAGTTTTAGTTGAAAATTGATTAATTTGTTTTCTTGCAAATAAATTTAAATTTCAGATGTAAGAAACAAATATTTAAAATTCGCAATACCACATTTGACATCAGCAGTAAAAAGTACACCGATTCAAAGAGAAATAATCTCAACATGTAAATTTCTTGCTGAGATACTTAAAGTTGCAGCAATTTTCCCGCGAGAACTCAAAATTTTGCAATAACGCTCAAAGGAGTCGTACGAGTAGCCCCGCTTTACCGCCCGGCGCCTCCCCGAGAGCTGCTGTCAATTTGCACAAAACGAGTTTACAAAAGCGTGGAATTTCGTACAAATCGTTTAACCCGTGCGTTTCAATAGATTTAAAATTTAATAAAAAATGTTAATAATAATAATGCACCGTCCCATTTTCCAATGAGGTTTTAAAGGTAAGTGTACTGCAGGATATAAAAATAAAAATACTCCGGCGGAACTTACATCGGCCTTTAAGGGACGTGGAGTTTGCAAAAGACTGATCTCAGTGGGAGGAAGTTAATTACAGATAAAACTCTTAAGGCTTTTGATATGATTACTTTCTTTTCTTTTCTTGCCTTTCTGTAAAAGAATTAAAAATTAAACGTTAATGGAGGCGAGAAAAGTACTAAACTTGTATATTAAAAGTTAGGTCATTAGCATATGAACAATTATTTCTATAAAATGTGAGCGATCAATAATCAGGAAATCAGTTTTAATATGATGTTTTTATAAACATTTGGACAAAGCTTTTTGTACAGACAAATAAGATGGTTATATTTAATTTTAAGCTATTTGCTTGAAAGCCTTTTAACCATAAAAATTTTTGTGAAAGCTTGTATGTTCACAGAGTTAGGTAATAAACAGTAAAAAATATTCAACTAAATGTAAGATAAGTAAAAAATAAAATCACAGTTGTGAATACTCACTTAAACAGTTTAGAAATTTATAAAAAGCTAGGTTATAATATTACTATCGTTGACACTAAAAAGAATCACAGCTAAACTCGTACCTTAGGCAAGCAAACATCTCAGTTAGTTACTTTTGTTTTAAAATTTTGTTTGAGTTCCACTTGTCGTTCAGCAGAAAAGCATCTGATCCCTGTCAAACGAGTCGCATACAAAGTGAAGTCTTCAACTTCTTATTTAACTACAAACCATAACTTTTGCTATAAGGGCGAATACGAAGAAAAGTGTAATATTATAGTTGACAACGATTAAACTGTGGGAATTGATTGTTTAACATGGCTAACAACCAATGCAAGAAGTAAGATATACAACAAATTTGTGTGTCAGATAACAAGTCCTGGTGTTAATAAACAACTTGGCAATCATATACTAGATTTTTTACGTTGTCCAGATGTACGTTTAAGGGAAACATTTGCGTCTACTTTGGTCAAAGAACATGGTATTACGCGATTGGAAGTGACAATATACAACTGTGCAATTGGAAGCTATGTCAGTGCGGAACGGGTGTATAATCCCTTAAAAGACTGTTTAACGTTATTGGAAGATAGTAAGTTATACTTCCTAAAGGCGCCAATGTACTCGGTACCACTTGCCAAAATGTGGAGTAAGCTATCGGACAAGCTACAAAATAGCTGCTGTTTAGTGTATAATAACCTACTACAGTACGTGTATTGGGGGAATGGCAATACAAAGAAATTGACGGGCTTGCAAATTAAGTTGTCCGGAAAACCAAAAGAAAAGGAAACATTGATAAAGTATGTGCTTTCGGCTTTTAGTTTTAACTATTTACCCCTAAATTATTTGGAGATAGTAGAGGAGGAAGACAGCCAAGATAAAATAAAAATCTTACACAAGTGCTACATTAAAGCAGGTAGTACATATTTTACACAATCTGCAACACCATATTCTACAATTTCAAAAGAAATAGTCATTTCGGAATTGGGATTGATAAATACACCTAACATTCGCCCAGAGGTTGTACGACAACGTGCAAATATTGGTAGTAAACTCTATCCGTTTACGCTAAAGGAAATTGCCCCATTATGTATGCCATACGCTGTAAGTGGAAGGAAAAGACAACTGGAATTAGAGGAAATGGATGCAAAAAGGCGAAAATTGGACTACATGGAAAACACTGCGACAATACGCGAACAATACAAAGATGTGTTAGACAAAGAACATCTTATTAGAGAAAATGAGGAAGAATTAAAAGATTATTTTATGTGCCGATGGGCTGACTTAGATACATCCGGGTTGTACAAGCTGTATGCATTTGCGGTTAGTAAGAAAGACTCTTTTAGTTATGTAGGCGTTCTTGCAGAAAAGGATGGTACTAAATCCGTATACTTTTTAAAAGGTTATTCTAAAACGTATTTATCAAAATGGCAGATAACAAAGACGAACTAAGGAATGCGGGTTTCGTAACCTTGGCGTACACCACACGCAAAGGGGTTCCGCTAAACATTGTATATTTACCTAGTAAAGAACCTTTTGGATCATTTAAAACCGAGGGTCTTACAACCTATAACAACCATATATTCCCAAAAGTGGTGGACATGCAACTACGCAACAGTGTGTGGGAGAAAAAGGATTTCCTCCAATACCGACAAGAAGAAGTCGATCAAGCTAACAAGATACGTATGCAGGATATAGTGGGAAAGCTGCGATTAAAAGATTGTCACAAGCTGCAAGAATTACACGAAGGAATGGATCTGGTTGTCGGTGGAATCAAAGACTTTAAATATAGAGGCAAACTTCGGTACATTTTACAATTCGAAAACCTAGACGGTCTTTATGTATCAAACTATTGGTTAGAAAAGGAGATAGAAGACTTGGGTGTCGATTTAAATTTTAAGCTGCGAATAAAATAAGATAAAATTAAAACCACTGCAAACAAACATAAAGAAAGGACTGTCTTCTGTGTATAACTTTGTATTAAAATTAACTTTAAATGACTCCATGCTTGGAATTAAATATTTTTAAATTTGCTATGTATAATGTCAGAATAAATATTTTATAATAGTATATAACATTGTTCTTTATTTATAAAAGGCTGTGACGTTACCCCGAAATAGCAATCGCACAGAGAGGGGTGCGCATGGGCAGCGAGCATGGGCAGGGGTGCGTACGCGTAGGGGTGCGCATGGGCAGGAGTGTGCATGCGCAGGGGTGCTTATGGGCTGGGATGTGTCTGGGCGTGCACGAGGGAAACGGATGTTAACAGTCACCAAGCATCCAATTCTTTATTTGGATGGTATCGAGTACTTGCCTGCGTATGTATCCGGAGTAAAAGAATACGATTTGCATACGCAGCTTATTAATAAAATTAGTTTATCGAGGGAAGATGACAAAAGGTACATCATTCCTAATAGTACAACAATCTACGCAGGGGGGCGTAAAGATATAAGATAGTTGTTTATATTTGTATGGATTTTGTAAATCTATTGTATATATTAGTTTTAAGATTCCATAATTTTTAAGTTCTTCTCCCACCTTCCAAATCCTTCCGGCTTCTATCCTGGTTGACAGAGTATACGTGTTATCTCCACGTGGTATTCGCGGGACACTGCGGTTTTAGATTTCTCGGGAGATGGTTGGTTAAAGCATATGTCTTGCGTAGCAAAAAAAGGTTCTAAAGATGGTGTTAAATAAAGATGAGCAAAAATTAGTGATTTGGGTCTTTAAAAGGCATAACTTTGTATGGGGTGGTCCTATTTAAAATCTATTTACAGATTTGGGGTCTCTAGAAAAATTTAATATTAGTTGATGCCAAACAAAATATATTTATCTTAAAAGAGTGACTACCCTGCGTATAATAAATACAATATAACACTTGTCAACAAAAAAGTTGTAGGGAAAATTAAAGACGTATTTAATGGGGGTCCAGTATTAGAATTTGTTGGTAGTAAGGCTAAGTCCTACTGTATTGTAGGCGAGAAGGACACGATTAAAAAAGATTAAAGGGATCTCACGAATTGTAGTTAAGTAAAACCGAGGGTCTTACAACCTATAACGAGCATATATCCTCAAAAGGAATGGACATTCAACTACGCAGCAGTGCGTGGGAGAATAAGGATTCTTTCCAATAAGAAATTAAAGTTTCCATGTACGTAGCACCAGTCATTGGGTAATGGTAGAAATGTTAAACCTATAAAGGCGATTATTAATTGTGGTTTAGTGACCGCGTTTGTGCACTCTTCGAGTGTCTTCGGCAATCTTCGATTGTTTCCAAAGAAAATATTCAAGCATGCCATTTTCGAAAAATATGGCGTAGAAGTTATTTAAAATTAAATTGCTTTATTAGTAAGTATTCTGTATACAATAAGTTCGGTGTTCCCTTAGTAAAGTGTTTATTTAAAATTTGTATCCTGCAATTATTCATCAATTTCTAACACACAAACATAATTAATAGAAAGTCCAAGAAAGGAAATTATATACAGGGCGTGGTCCTATTTTAAATCATAACGTCTTCTAGTAATCCGGAAATATGTACAAGGTCTTAAACGAAACCATGTAAACACCAACTTTATATACAGCTTATTAATAAAATCAGTTTGTCGGGCGAGGACAAAAAGTACATCATTCCTAATAGACAGCAACCTAATTAAGGTAGGTCAGTAAGCAATATTAAATTGCTATTAATTGACTTGCATTTAGCGTACTTTCCTATTGTAATAACCGCATTTGTTTGGAGAAGATATACACTTTTAAAAAGAAATTATATACAGCTTTCACATGTAATTCAGAGCGATGATTACACCAAAAATCGACCTTCCCATTTACATATTTAAAACACATTACATTGGAATGATTAGTTTATTAAACTGTAAATTGGATAAAATAAATTATTAAACTTTTGTGTGCTTAATTTTTGTGTTGGTTAAAGCATATGTCTTGGGTAGCGAAAAAGGTTTTAAAAATGGAGTTAAATATATACGAGCAAAAATTTAGAGGCTCCGGACTTTAAATGGGTATAACTTTGCAGGGCGTAGTCGGATATTAAATCTGTTTACAGATTCGAATTCTGCGTAAAATTCTAGACTAACAAGATGTATCGCATGTATAAAAAAATTTATAAGAACGCTCAAAAGTCGCTACAGGTAAGAAATCTTAAAATCAGGGTAGCTCTCTGGAGAGTGATGCTATCTGAAAAATTCTTATAAATTCAGGTAGCTGAGAAAATTCTAATATTAATTGATACCAAACAAGATAGATTTATCTCGAAAGATGCATTGGTTAGACGAAGAAAGCTATTCGGTTCAGAATGTTAGCGGTAAAAATCTTAAAATGAGGGCAGCTCCCTTGGGGATGGCGCAATCTAAAAAATTCCTAGAAATTCGGGTAGCTGAGAAAATTCTAATAATAATTGATACGAAACAAGATAGGTTTATTTCGAAAGATGCATTGGTTAGACGAAGAAAACTATTTGGTCCAGAATGTTAGCGGTAAAAAAAATCTTAAAAATAGGTTTATCTCGTGTGTGGAAATGAGGATGCTCATTTATCTCGAAAGATGAAAAATTTAAGATATATTTATCTCGAAAGATGAAAAATGGTTAGTCGAAGAAAAGTTTTTGGTCCAGATGTGTGTGGAAATGAGGGATTCTGGTGGAAATGAGGTTCTCATATTCCCATCAACCATCTACTGGTCTATTTAGAAATTACGAGCACTATATGATAGAAATTCTCAGAATCTGCCTTTGCCAGTTAGTTGCATTGTTGAATTCTTGCCACTCTAATTCTTATCTAACCGTGCTCTACAAATTAAGTTTATAAAACCAAAGCGCTGAATTTATACATTACCAGAATAACAGTAGAGAATTGTTTACTTAAAAAGTGCTTAGGTCTATGCAGGTCAAGGGTCTTTTGATATGATTCTAAATAACATATTTCTTATTAAGTTTCAGTTTGCATCGTTACGTGATTTAGATTATACCAAAGCATTGCCAAGGATCAGTTTAAATTGATGTATCCAGACGGTCTATATACAAAATGCTATGGCTATGGTCGTTGTTATACTGCTCGGCAGTTATGTTGGCGTTTTTAGCTATTGCTACAGCATATATTAATTGGAAACACAGCTACTGGAGTCGGCGAAAAGTGATTACATCCAAACCAAAGTTTTTCTTTGGAAATTCAAAGCGTATATTTCTCCAACTGGAATCTTTTAGTGACAATTTACAAACACTGTATATGGAACTTAAAAACAAAGGACTTAGACATTTTGGCTACTACATGCTTCTAAATCCTATATGGGTAATTCTTGATATAGAGTTGATCAAAATCGTATTGACAAAAGACTTTAACTACTTTACTGATCGTTGTATTTATGCAAACGAAAAGAATGACCCGTTAACAGGTCAGGTGTTTATGCAAAAAGGTATACGATGGAAAAATTTACGTTCAAAATTTACTCCAATCTTTACATCTGGTAAAATTAAAAGTACGCTTCCTCTAGTATTAAACTGCACAAAAGAACTACATGATGTAATAGATACATTAACCATTGAAAATCAAGTAGTCAACATTAAGGATCTTGTAGGCAAGTGTACTATTGATATTATCGGTTCTTCAGTATTTGGGATAGAGTGCAATAGTTTAAAAAATCCAGACCCCGAATTTATGCGTTATGGAAGAATGATTTTTGAACTCAATACAATACAAGCAGTTAAACAATTTGTGGCATTTACTTTTCCTTGGATTATGGATTTTCTCAATTTGCCACTTTTTCCTCGAAAAATTATTAATTTTTTCTTAGAAACGGTGAGAGAGCTAGTTGAGTACAGAGAAAAAAATAATATTATTAGAAATGACTTCCTGCACTTATTAATTCAGTTAAAAAACAATTCACTTGAAAGCGTAGAAGAAATACATAATAATAGAAAAATAAGCAATCATAACAAACCTGAAATATTAACTATGGAGGAATTAACTGCACAACTTTTTATATTTTTTATTGGAGGATTTGAAACGACTTCTACAACCATTGGATTTTGTTTTTATGAACTAGCCCAAAATCTAGAGATTCAAGAAAAATTGCGGAAAGAAGTTGCGGATGTGTTAAAAAAATGTGATGGCAAGATAACTTATGAATCATTAAAGGAAATGAGTTATTTAGACAGCTGCATACAGGGTAAGTGAGTTTTTTAAACGTCTAACAGTTATTAGTAATAATTCATAAAAATATTGACGCGTCTCTTTAGGGAGAAATCTGGGCGTGCGTCATAAATAAATACTCTGTATCTAAAGTAGTTGTGAATAAAATCTATTTTGTCAAAAATGTTATCCCTGTGTCCTTGAGTTACTTTCAAAACATACACATATATATATATATATATAAAGAGAGAAAGAGAGAGAGAGAGAGAGAGAGAGAGAAAGAGAGAGAGAGGGAAGGATGTAAACATTCTTTGTTATCATATTGTCGTTCACTCTGTGCAGGGTATAACTGAGCTAACCGAGGCAAAAATTTAATTATATGAATTTTGAAATTATTCTAGATTATTTAGAGGCACAGAGAGGTGGCGATCAGCAAAGTTACTAAGCGTCATATACACTTGGCGAGCGACGATATCATAGCAATATATATATATATATATATATATATATATATATATATGTAACTTAGACTTTTATGCAAAGCCCAAATGGTCATTTCAAATCGAGCTAGTAATTGAAAGATGGAAAATATAAGGTCTTGGACAGGACTTAAACCTGTATCCTGGTTTTGCCGGAACCATGCGTTTACCAATTACGACACCGTGACCGATGACGACAATTGGGAAATTTACAAATTTAAGTTGTGTACACAACTATACATAAACTTAAATTTCAATTACGCTTAGCATTTTTGTCAATCATATCTGACATTGTCAAGTTTTTGACTTATGTCAGTTATAGACAGGCAGCTTCGCTCATAATTACGGCTATAAGACAAATATTAAATATGTAAATATTTTAGGTGGTTAATTAGACAAGGTAAGTTGATTAATACTATCGTATTACAGTGAATAAGATGAAATAATAACTTAGACTTTTTATGCAAAGCCCAAATGATTATTTCAAATCGAGCTAGTAATTGAAAGATGGAAAATATAAGGGCTTGGACAGGACTTGAACCTGTATCCTGGGTTTGCCGGAACCAGGATACAGGTTCAAGTCCTGTCCAAAACCTTATATTTTCCATCTTTTAATTACTAACTCGATTTGAAATGATCATTTGGGCTTTGCATAAAAAATCTAAGTTATTATTTCATCCTATTCACTGTAATACGATAGTATTAATTAACTTACCTTGTGTAATTAACCACCTAAAATATTTATATATATATATATATATATATATTGATATGATAACGCCGTACTCGGTGATAATGACGTTTTCTATAACTCCACATCTATGTGTTTTCTAATCAAGTTTAAATTTCACTAATTTTATTGTTATGCCACGGCTAGCTTTTATTATTCTACACAGAGTGCACAACGTTACGATGATCAATTTTTTTTCTCCACCCCTTTATGATTACCTCTTTGTTTGAATTATAAAACAAAATCAATTAATATCATATAATGAAAAGAAATATTTACAAGTTTTGAAAAATGTTAAAATACACTCCTTAATCAATCAATATCATATGTATTATTTACCCCCAAAATTTATATACTTTGCAATCAATCTAAAGTCATCAAAAACTACTCTTTTTACCAAAGAAACCTCGAACGTTCTAAACCCCTTTATAATATTACGTACTTTTAACGTAAGCAAAGTTTCTTGCTGACTTCGTTACACTTTTATATAAATTAAGTAAATTTAGCATTAAAATTTAAATAGAAAAAATATCTTAAAACTAATTAGATCTGACCTGTTATATTCGTTTATCACTGCTCTGCTTAATTGAACCCCTCGTTTTCTATAGATTACCTAGTGCTTCTTTATTGATTCTCGCAACTCAAAATTGTACCAGAATTGTACCAAAATCGGCGACGCTGAGTTGAAATATTAATAATCCGTTTAAAATATCCCCACGTTTGAATTATCATACATCCGAAATATTATACCATCAATTAGAATTATTTTTACCAAGATTCGAAGTATTCATGCATTTAAATTATTGTCATCACATTCAAAATATTATACCATATACTCGAAATAATATCATATGCTCGAATTATCCATGCATTAGGATTATTTTCACCAAGATTCGAAGTATTCCCACATTAGAATTATTATACCATCCATTAGGATTATCACATTCGGAGCCGTTAAACGGCAAAAGAAGTCTTCATATTTGTAGCACTATTATCACTCGAAATATTTAAAATTACGCGTGACTTTCTAATTTACAGGGACGCAGCTTCGTCCTGCCTGAGTTTAAAACTGAACTGTCTTATCATTGCTCGGTGTTAATATAGGCTCATCCCACTTGAATGTGGGCTGGGTTTTCTACAAGTCTGGTGGATATCTTAACCAATAAGGTCTTTGTATTTCATGCATTTGAAGTGGTTTCTGATGTAATATATCGGTTCCCCATGTAATGGTTATTTGCTAGATACCTTATTGTTCGCTATCTTGACCATACGTTGCTTTGTTTAGATATCACCTTTTCTATAATTAAATAAAATACATGATGTAACTTCAATTTTACTTTCGTTTATTTATTTTTGAAACCTGCGTTTTCTTATCAAAATGTTTATTATTTCTGCGTAATTGCGTGAAGCTTTGTTGAGTTTTATCTCTTCTTCGTATTATATTATAACTAATTAGAACACTTCTCAGCGCGTGTTTATTTACATTTACTATCATTTTCTCCTGAATAAGCGTACTTTTACTGAAAGATATTCTTACTTTGCATTACTTAATATTAATTAAGATCTATATCCCGAGTGTTGAATACTTGTTATTTACCTAATGTATGAATTACCTATTTCTATGCTAAATACGAGTACTATTGTTGTAAGACATGCTTATTTGCATTGTTTAAAGCTAACTATGGTCTATATGCAGGGTGTTAAATGCCTACTATTTACATAATGTATGAATTATTTAATTTTCTGCTAAATAAATCCAGTTTTGTGCTTCCTATTGCAATTTATAGTTACTACACGACCATTGCTATACAATACACCCCTAAACAACCCCTTATCACAGCAATATATATATATATATATATATATATATATATTCATATATATATTGCTATGAATTTACTGGAACTCTCGTTTGCCGACGTTGTTGCGACATATAAATTATGCTATGTACTAACTGGATTTATCGAGCCCCAGGCTTGGGCAGCCATATAAATTATGCTATGTACTAACTGGATTTTACAAGTCCCTAGCTTGGGTAGCCATATAAATTTGCTATGAATTAACAGGAACCCTCGATCGCCGACTTTGGATCGTTCAATTAAAAACTTGATATGATAACGCCGTACTCGGTATCAATGGCGTATTCTACTTATAACTCCTCCTCTTTGCGTTTTCCTAATCATAAACTTCACTCCCACTAATTTTATTATTCTGCCTCGACCAGCTTTTATTTTGAATTATTATACCATCCATTTGGATCATTAACATCGTATTCAAAATTATTCTCCACCAATTCGGAATTATTATATACCCATTTGAAATATTATTTACTGAATTATGCACCCCTTTGGAATTTTGAAATTATAATCAGCCTCGAATTATTTTCGTCAAACTTAAATTTATTATCGTCAAACTTAGAATTATTGTCGTCAGCCTCCGAGCCCTATTATTATTATATTTTAGTTTAAATAAATTCCCCAAATTCTACTTACGTTAATCGGCAATAGAAATTTTTATATTCGTAGCACTATCTGTCACTGAACAATTTTACTATTAAATATTATTATCACGCGTTACTCTTTGATTCAGAGTAACACAGCTTGGCCTTGTTGAGTTGAAAACTGAGCTCCGTTATCATTGCTCGCTGTTAATATATGGGTATGTCCCCTTTGTCTGTGGGTTTGGCTTACTAATCTTAACCAATGAAGTCTTTCTATTTCCTACACTTAAAGTGGTTTTCTGATGTAACATTGTTGGCTTTTTGAGTAATTGTTGTTTGCTTACAGATGCTTTGTTATCAGACCATGCGGTGTTTTGAGAAAATAATCGCGTTTCCATATTATACACAAATACCTGATGCAATTCGAATTTCAATTTTCAAGTATGTTTATTTATTTACGCATTTTTAATTACCTTTATTTATCAAAAAATGTTAATTGTTTCTACGCACTCACAAAGCTTCTTTAAGTTTTATCTCTTTTCTTCGTATTATCATAACTGATTGGAATTTTTTTCAATGCGTGTTTAATTACATGAACTATGCTTACTTCTAAATACAAGTGCTTCTACTTAAAAATATCATTGTTTGCTTTACTTAACTTTACTAAAGCTCTATATACCGGGTGTTAAATATTTGTTATTCACCTAATGCATAAATTACTTAGTTTTATGCTAACTATGCGTCTTATTGTGTTTATTTGCGTCGCTTAAAACTACTTATACTCTATATACGGGGTGTTAACTGCTTACTATTTACAAACTATCCCAATTACTCAATTTTCTACTAAATAAATGCACTTTTCTGCTTCCTATATATATATATATATATATATATATATATATATATATTGCTGCGGTCTTTCTAGATTACCTTCGAACCCTTGCGTTTGGAGACATAAAATTGCTGTGGAAGTGGGGATTAGGAATCATGCCCCTACAAATTGGGCCATCATACACTTATTCCTGAAAAATAAAACTCAAATATCTCTGGAAAAGCTTCCATAAATCAGCATACCACGGCTAGCTCTGCTTCCAGCTTCTTCAGAGATACTTACCCATCCTATGCTTACTCTCTCTCACTTAGACTACCAAGCAAAATTACCAATCAAATAATTCAACGAAACATACAACCTTATATTCATGCAAATCAAAAATTTTTACGTTACACCAGATCAATATTTACAAAATTTGATATACACATCTTCATAAATTTTTACAAAATCCACCATTAAATCCTTTTAAATTTAATGAGTTTAATTTATTTCCACACTTTTTTATATACAGTTCAAGTAGGTGGGCCTATCTTGAAACGCTAAATTGAGATATACTCTGGTCTATGGTGATCTACCATTAAATTCTTTTAAATTTAATGAGTTTAATTTATTTCCACACTTTTTTATATACAGTTCAAGTAGATGGGCCTATCTTGAAACCCTAAATTGAGATTTACTCTGGTCTATGATGAGCTCAGTATAAACCCTGTTATTTGAAATGCATAAATAAATAGCATCTTTGCTTTCAACAACTCTAAAGACCCGTTTACTCTTTACATCAAAATTATACGTCATATATTTATACCTTCAAATAATAAATTCAAATTGTCTTTTTCATATAACCTTCAAATTAGATTTTATGTTCATAAAGTATACACTAAAAATGTCAAATCACTTTAGCACAAAATAACAGCACAAAATGTTCAAGCAATAACAAAAGAAAACAAATTTCGTTACCTGGTGTAAGCTCTTGCACCCTCACCTCTGAAGATGTCGTCCACCAAAACCTCGTCGTTGCATTCCATCCAACCTCTCTCTGCTATATGTACATCAAACTCATTTCCACACGTTAGCCAATTCTCTGCAGACGACTTAATACATCTACCCATATAGTTGTCCAAATAAGTTGATCGGTTTCTTAATCTACCATACACCCAGCACCCTCGTTCCGAAAAAATATCTAGTCTCGCTTACCTGAGTAACATCTTTTGTTCGTTATTTGTTTATAACATAGCACCTACTCGTGCTTTCAAACACTTTTAATTTAAATTAAACGGACTGCACTATCGCCGATTTACAAAATTTTACCTTAGATGTTACACCATATAGGTCTGAAGCGAACAGAAGAAGTAAGAGAGCCCCACTACGTCTCCTAGTGTATTATCAATCGTTGAAGCCTACCTCCTGTACCCCGTTTTTATCGAAAAACACCACCACTGCAACCGATTGTGAAAATCCAAAATACAACGATCTTTTAAAACTCAGAAATTCCTCATTCCAGTTAGCTTTAGTCCGAAAATACTGATTCTTATCCACAACAGTCGCAATGCTCCCAAAAAAGTCTCTCACTCTACTCGCAATCAGCCAATCCAGATCATTTCCCCTGTCGTAGGTCTATCATCCAACTATGTTATCCTCGTCTAACTCATATTTACTGTCTTTATTAACATCCCACTACAGCAACTTAAAATTAATATTGTTGTTAGCCTCTACAACTTATCGCACGCTTTAAATGGCTGTTTTGTCGCGTATTTTAAATGGCCGTTATATCGCGTGTTTTAAATGGCTGTTTAATCCAACGTTTACCCTATGCTATTTATATCCCGTCTCTACTTTCTTTTCAAACCATCTGTTGTTTCTCATCCTTCGTTTTGACCGATAACTCAAATTTCAAAAGAATTAATTTTCAACGTACATTCTGATTTTTTGAATTGTTTATTTGTCTGTCAGTCTTTTCCATGAACCGATTGCCAGTTTGAAATTGTACTTTCCCATGTTGTTTAACCTGTAGATTTTCTAGGATGTGTTTTTAGCGACCGCTTTGTTAGTTAAAATGAATATATGCGTTTACATTATAGATTTTATATACAAAAGCTCTCCCTTATTATTTGAAGTGCTCGATTTACAACCTTCGAATATTAAAGCTAATTGTCCTTGCATTCTCCTTAAGTTTTTATGCCCTACAGAGCTTTCACACTATGCCACTTTAACATTACGAATTATTAATACAAATGTATGCTATTATCCGTTTGTTTTAAGGTCAAAACTAATTAATTTAGAGCATAAATAATTTATTCTTGTTTTCTATATACGCGGTCCTTACAAAATTACTCTCTTGACTTATCTATCCCTTTTTACATATAATTTACACGATAATATATATATATATATATATATATATATATATATATATTGTTATGATAAGAGGGTTTTTAGGGGTATATTGAGTCATAACGGTTACACAGTACATGTAAATAGTAATAGGAGTTAGTAAACTACATTTATTTAGCATAAAAATACGTAATTTGAAAATTATGCAAAGAGCAAACATTTAACACCCTGTATAATGATCGCAGTTGACTTTCATTAGTTCCGGGAAGCATATCATTTAACAACAAACACACATTCATCAAAAGAAATAACTCTACACGCAATCAAACTCGTCTTAAACCAAAAAAACATTCATAAACTGTAAATCCATACGCGTTAAATGCCATAAAAAAAGCTAGAATATCATGATACAATTCACAATAAAATTAAACATGCGATAATGAAAGGAGATAGCATAGCGTCCTTATAAGAAACGCATCTTTCGAAATAAATACGTTTTGGAAACGCAACATGTAAACAGAAATATGTTAATTTACATCATTTCGCCTACGTGATTTTCTACATGGAGTTAATACAAATCCCAAAGTATTATCTAGACAAACAAAAGCCATAAGTTAAATTACGTGCTAAGGTGAATTAGAAGTTCCTGTAATAACATCAAAACAGACAGTCTAAAATAAATACAGAATTGAAATCCACTGGTATCCTACGTGATCAAAAAATCGTTCCGGCGATTTATTATCAGACCAATACCTGTAAAAGTCCAAAGTATCCAAAACATCCTATGGATGGTCGTAAACTTTGAACGAACAGTGCCGATAACCAATGTATTTCTAGATGGGGCGTAGCTTATATAACATGCGAATTTGATAAGCATACAGTCTTGATTCGAACCGAGCATAATCCACATCACTTTTGCTTAAGAATCTACGCAACGAGTAAATATTAAAATTAAATAATCAAATTTACGTGAAAAGTGGTGTTCAAAAATTTTAAAATAAATAATAGTGAAAAATATACCAGACAAGTTTCGCTGTTTGCTGGAAAACATGAGTAAAAGTTTATTAATTAATTATGGTGAAATATTTATAATTTAGGGCTCTGAGAGAGACTACGAAAATCTAAGTAGACCAAGTAAATCTAAGTAAGACAAGGTAAATCTAAAAGAGTCTAAAAGATCTAAGTAAAATCCAAGTAACTCTAAGGGAGAATAAGAAAATACTAAATTGTTGATTAAACATATATCTTTATCTTTTAGTATCTCAAAGTCAAAGTGCTTTTTTCCGTTTCTTTTTTCAAATTTTTGAATTTAAGAACGGTCTTCAAAATTACGGTGTTGTGATCAGTATCTATATCTGGTTCTGGGTAGCTTCTACAGTCTTTAACTTGATTCTTAAACCGTAGTCTTAACAAGAATATAATCTATTTGACATCTTCCTCTATCGCCTGGCATCTTGCACGTGTATCGTCTTCTAGCATGATATTGAAATAATGTGTTTGTGATGGTTGAATTGTTCTTATCGCAAAATTTTACCAGCCTATTTCCCCTGTCGTTTCTCGTGCCTAAACCAAATAAACCTTACGTATCTTAGTATGTTTTCGATATCTTTGTAGAACATTTCTACCTCTTCGTCACTGTAGCTAGAAGTGGGCATGTATACTTGAATTATTACTGTGTTTGCCGGTTTAGATGAGTACTCTTTCGTCCTTTTGTATGTAATTTTCTACACAGTGTCCTATCTTTTTTCGCATAACTCTCCCCACACCCGAATTTCCTTCCTCTGCTCCTGTATGAAATTACCCTAAAAGTCTTCACTCCAAAATTCCCCCACCCTTGTACAACGAACTTTGCTGATCCCATCTATGTCCAGTGCAAACCTATACATTTCAATTTTAAGGATTCTCTAGCTTACCTACTTGCTTCATACGTCGAACATTCTACGCTCCGACTCACAAAATGTTTCCGACTTTTATTCTGAACTTTCCGATTGCATCTTCCGCAGTAGTCCTATTTTAACTCCGGAATCTTTTACCCTACATAATGCCACCATGTTTATTACAATTTAAGTACGCCGTGTACTTGGGAGGTAATGTAGTGGTTTCTCGTTGCCTTCCACATCGCGGTGGTGTGCCTTAGCCTGACATACTAACCCCTACTGCCTCTGTCAATCTAAGTACCGAAAGAGCCGCTGCCTTTTTTCGGGGACCTGTCTTAGTCTGGTTCCTCACTAAAGACCTTATTACTTTGGTTGAACCTGTAGTATAGCTTTTTAGCTTATTAGAACACGCAAGGCATTCCATCTGTTCTAGTAATCGAGAACTGTGCCAAGGTGCAGATTCATTCGAAACGGCAAATTTGGTATATTACGTAGTTAACATGGATGGATCTAAAACAGGAAATTGCACCCCTCGGACCAAAAGGATGCAGGTGCAACTGATTAAATGATGTGTTTCGTATTTATATTTAAAGGAGTAGTTTTCTTAGTCGTCTGTTTTGTTCAGTTTTGGCTTCTAGTTTTTAGTATAGCTACTAGAAAGGATTTTATTCCTTCAATATAATAAATTACTGTTTGATTATCGGACGTCATTCGTAATAAGGTGTTATGACTATGTGTAGGATTACTTGTACGTTTGTGTACGTACATAATTTAGTTTACCGCGTTAACAAATGAAAATCCTTATCGTATCTGTAGAAGATGAAATGTGTTCTCTTTGTTTTGAGCTTTCCGTTGAGTAATTTATGCTTAGTTATTAGCCTACCCAGGAATATGCCCCTAGCTACGTCGTAAGACTACCTTTCATGTAACAACTTATTTTAGGAAATGGACTTTGTAGATATCGACTTACAGCAAGGAGAAATTTGAAATTTCGTTTCAGTAGATGTACGGTTGATGTATTCTATAAAATTTTCAAACATTTAGAACGCACTATTTTGAATTATTTTGAAGGGGATTAACATAAAGGGTTTGGTTTTACCCCTTCTTCCCTAAACCGTAAAATGTAAAACCCCTGCCTACCAATTTTTCATACTTAATTGATTGAAAATATGCTATTTTCTACGACTGTTTTGGAACGAGCCTATTTTAGGTGTGTTTTTGATAGAGAAATCTACTACATTCTATACAGGTTTTTATTCCCGCACTCGTTGCTAGGCAAGTTGCTAAGCAACCAGTGCGGGAATGTTCAATTTGCACGGTTGCGCTTATATTTCTGTTAATCAAGTAGCCCTGCACTTGCATCTTATTTCCAATGACGGCCGAGTTTTCAAAGGTGGGCTATGAAACAAATAATAAACCAACAAATGTCAAATAAATAATTTCATACTGTGAAAGCGTTTAAAATCTTAAAGTATTTGCAAAGTCTTTAAAAAATGGCTAGTGATAGTGAAAGCGAACTAGAACCGACGCCTCCAAATATTGTGGAAGCTGCAAATGCAACTACATTAAATTTATTACCAGAAATTTTCAAAAAAAAATGTGAAACTGCTTATAAATCGTTTATGGATTGGCGAAGAGATCAAAAGACAACATCTTATTCTGAAAATGTTTAAATTGCGTACTTTAATGAATTATCTAATAAGTATAAATCTCCGACATTGTGGACGCATTATTCAATGTTGAGAACAAGTCTCACCATCCATCATAATCTAGATATATCAAAGTATGGAAAATTAAGAGCGTTTCTCAAACGGAAGTCAAGCGGTTATAAATCGAAAAAATCAAAAATTTTTACAACAGAGGAAATAAATAAATTTATTACTGAGGCTCCGGATCAACAGTTTCTTCTGACAAAAGTATGTAATATTAACTTAGGAGAATAATGCGTGTTTATAGCTATTTTTATATTGTTACAGACTGCATTAATTATGGGAATTATGGGTGCTTGCCGCAGACAGGAAGTACATCAGATGAAGATTACTCATTTCACGGAATTGGGTTCTGCGATATTAGTTACAGTTCCCGACACGATAACGAGTAATTTTTATGAAATCACAAAAAAATACTGGAATCTACGTCCATCAAATGTTTGCGATCCTAGTTTTTTCTTAAATTATCAGAAAGGAAAATGCACCACACAGAAAGTGGGTATCAATAAATTTGGTGCTATGGGAAAGCAAATTGCAACGTATTTAAAACTACCCAATCCGGAATTATATACTGGTCATTGCTTCCGGAGATCTTCCGCCACTATTCTTGTAGATGCTGGAGAAGATATAACATCTTTAAAAAGGCACAGTGGCTGGAAATCAACATCAGTCGCCGAAAACTATATAGCCGATTCTTTAACAAATAAGTTGAATGTAGGCAACATAATACAAAATTCAATTGATAGCACATCAAATGTTCCATCAACGTCCAAAGACAAGAATTTCCAACGTCAAGAAAATTTAGTTTTGGGAAAACACCTTCTACAATGACGTTTAATAATTGCAATGTAACCTTTAATATTGTTAATAATAATGAATCTAAAAACTAAACTTAAATCAATTTATTTACTTTTATTATGATAAATTTGTACTTTTCTTTGAATTTATGTATATTCACAAACGATAATAAACTTATGATATTAATAAAATGTATACTCCTATACTTACCATGTATTTTATAATATTAACAAAAGAGGTATCACATTTAAAAAGTACGTACTACAGTCGTAGAAAAAGTATAGTGTACAATACGCATGGAATGCCCATTTCTCACTCGTATGATTTGCAGCACTCGCTTTCAGCTGGTGCTGCAATTTATCATACTCGTGAGAAATGGGCATCATTCCATGCTCGTTGTACAATATACTAATTCCATTTCAAACATCAGGTTATCGTTTCAACAAATTGCATCCTAATTTCAAAAGATTTACTTGTTTAAATAGATTTTAATGTACCACAGGTATACTCAATCTTAACACATTTATTATTTCACAGAAACCCTGAGGAAATATCCACCTTTACCGATACTATTAAGACAATGTACTGAAAACTACAAAGTACCTGGATCTGATGTAGAAATTGAAAAAGGTACAAGAGTTTTTATACCGATCTTGGGTATACAGCGCGATCCTGAGTTTTATCCAGAACCAGAGGTTTTTAATCCTGATAGATTTTCAAATGAAAATAAATCAAAACGGCCACCAGTTATGTTATCATTTGGTGAAGGTCCACGTAATTGCATAGGTAAGTATAATTATTTTATTATATATATATATATATATATATATATATATATATAATGAAAAATAAGATGTATCTGTAAATAAACTCTTATGAAAATAATAAGAGCTTATTTACTATACAAATCGAGCTAATAGTTGTATAGCCATTAACAAAACAATAGCATTATTATTTCACAAGGGGAGGAAACATCCACTTACCAGTTTCAGCTTATTTAAGTTTCGTCAAAACAGATTAGTTTTTAACAACTCTATGAAGTAATCGAAGCTATTATACTGATATAATTTCGAAGGAATCTTTGTACTTTGGCAAAAGTAAATAATATCGCCATCAGGTGGTAAAACCCCAATACTACTAAGCTTGGAAGTACAAAAATTGATCCGAAACTAGATCGTGGTTCTATAAATGGCTATACAAGTATGTTTGGCCTTTGAGATTTGCGGAATTTTAGAGTAAAATTTATTTGCAAAATAACAAACCGTCTTGTAGCGACACCCGTTTCTTGTTCCATCAGCAAATCATAATAATAACAAGACAAGTTTTTTGCAGTCCGCAATAAGGACAATGTGTAGAACACAATGAAATATATATATATATATATATATATATATATATATATTGCTGTGAAACTTCCCAAAATTCGGGAACTACGGTTTTCGAATCGAGCCCCAGCGTTGGGCCGTCATAGTTGCTGTGAAACCTACCAAAAAGCCTCACCAGAGTAAAAAAAAAATATTCGAGCCTCTCGAATTGGGCACCAAGATTTGCCGTGATTCTCGCCCTGTTGAATCTCTTCAGATAGTTGCCTTTTTACTCTTTCCGCCTCGGCTGCTCACCTAGTTAAAACTTTCATCCTCATTCATAAAAAAAAACAAACACACTCCTACCACAAACATCAACGTTAACTCTATTTACATCAATATTCATAATACATTAAAATTTCAAAATTAAATTGTAGCATAAATTTCAGTATCATAAAATTTCAAGATTAAATTTGTCATCATTTTAATTTGCATCCAGAATTAAAGTCCTTGTAGGATGCCTACTAATTAATTTAACAATATTTGCAGACCTGAGTCTGAGTACAAAGGGAGCATCTCCCACCCCTTTAGGTTAATCAAACAGGTTAGTCTAATTGAGCTCAAAGACAGACCCAAATTTTCATCATAATCAAGAACATAAACTGCTAAATACTCCTTTCTACTTAAACAAGAAAATTTCACCTTAAAATTAAAAATTTGTTGTTTGTACAAATTCACTACTGTCCATTTTTTAGCAAACAAATTATAAAGTTATTCAACACACAGCAAAACATCAAAATTCGAACAAAATTGTATAATTTACCTGAAGGTTACTGCACTCGTGGCTTCAATGTACATCGGACGTACTAATTCCACCATTCCAGCTGGTTTATGTTTACGGCTTTAGATTCTGAACGCTTTTTAAAATTCATCTACAACACCATTCGTTTAAAAAGTTTCAGGGCTTCTCCGGAACGCATCTATGTATATCTAAATCTTGTTTGTAGATCCAATCACGTTTACTAATAACATTTGATTACTCACTCCCGAAAAATAGCACAGAAATTCATACTTCTTTCCCGCTATACCCAAAACTGCCTACTTTTGTTTATTCATTTATCGTTACAAATTTGGATAATTGGTACAGTAATACTCGCAAATATAACTAGACTTTATTACCTTGTATCTTCTTTTCAAAGTGCACTAATGCATAATAACTCGTATCGTAGCACGTAAAGAGCAAACTGTTTTAAAGTATTCAATAATCACCAAAATATAAGAGCAAACTGTTTTAAGTATTGAATCAAATCGAAAATCTAAGAGAGCGAAATTGTTTAAAGTCCGGGTTTATATAATAGCTCCCCTGTATGTCGGTTTTGTTCCGCGACGGCCAGTTTTCAGAATTTCGCATACTATGTTCCCTTTTCGACAGTCCGGCACGCGGTTCTATTAAATTTGCATACGCGCCAGTTGAAAATCTAAGAAATTTTCACACGGCTCGCAAACACGCCCGAGAAAAACTAATTAATTTTGTATGGAAATCGTTACGTTTACACCTCTCATATCTGCATCTTATTACAACCAATCATTTCCTCGTGACGCTGCTCAAATCACGCCTTTCATTATCTGTGTCTCTGCCTTGCGCATTTTATCTGTCTTTTTCTAACTTGCTCCTAGTGGTGCAAATCAATACTCTTTACTATCGGTTATTTCAGTCCACGTGTATTCTTATTTGGGTTAAATAACCCCGTATCTAGCCTTCCCGTTAACATAAGCTACGGTTTATCCGACCGTTTCCAATATACGCAGAATCTGCATGTTAATAAGCTCGAATTTATTAGAATTTGACATTTAAAATACGCAGGTGTTCAATCGTAACATTTTACGATTTGAATATTATTGGGTTTTTTAAAAGCTTTTATGCCTATTATACCTTAATAATCGTTCAATTAACTCCAATTAAAATAATAATGAATGGCATTGACTTCTACCCTTTAATTTTTAGCGAATCCTAATTAAATATTAATTATTATTTGTACATTTTGTTTAATACTCGTTACTTGAAACTTGAATTAATTAATATAAATTTTGCACGTAATTTCTATTTGTTTCTTTACTTGGAATAATTAAATTACATACAAGTTGAGCATTTTAATACTGCTTCTTTTTATAGAAAGCGTCTAGTGAATAATTTAAATCCCTTATTTTTAATGAAACGAGTAAATTTTTATGCTTCACGGTTTTTTAATAACGCGTATTATATAATAAACGTCTATACAAACCCTACCTTCTAATTGAATGATTTAAATCTTTACACTAGGCATTTAATTACGCGTACTTTTTCCCAAAGCTTCCTTATACACGGTGATTAAAATTATTTGCTGTAATTAATTAATTTTCTACCCTGGTCTAAATTTGAGTAATATATATATATATATATATATATATATATATATATATATATATATTGCTGCGGTCTTTCTAGATTACATTCGAACCCTTGCGTTTGGAGACATAAAATTGCCGTGGAAGCCGGTATAACGTTTGTCAATTCGTCAATGTTTTCATATGGACCTTTATACACTACATTTTTAATTGTTCCCCAAACAAAGTAATTTAATACACTTAAATCGGGAAATCTTGCAGGCCATGGGGTTATACTGAGATTTCCAATCCATTTATTTGGAAAAATTTCATTAAGAAATTCAGTCACCTTTACTGCATTGTGTGGTGGGGCTCCATCCTGTTGCTGCTACAAATCTTGCAACTGATTGTGTGCAATGCCGTCTAGATAATCCATTAATTGTCTTCTCAAAAACTGTAGGTACCTTTCTACATTTAAGGTTCCCTCGTAAAAGTATGGCCCTAAAATTTGATCTTTCCAAACACCATCCCAAACATTAACGCCAAATCTATGTTGATTTTGAACCCCTCTATTCCGTCTTGGATTTGAAATAGACCAATAATGTTCATTATTGCGATTGAACATTCCGGTAGTCGGAAAGTGACATTCATCTGTCCACATAATGACAACAACAACGGCAACCTATTTGATTTCAGTGTCCTTAGGAGCTGAATTAAGTTCACTCTGCCAAAGAGACCTAATAGTAAATAATGCATCAGATAGCTTTCGGGATGAGGGGCGGGTTCTACAAAAGCAGATGCAAATCTTTTTCAGGATATACTTTCACTAAAACTCATACCTATCTGGAAATGTTCTTGAATTTTCTGTCTAATAAAAAGCCGTTGAGCGCCAATCCACCTGGATATCAGTCTACTGAGAAGTTGGGTATTCCAAAAACGATTTTATAGTTCTTACTGCAATATAGGTTGATGGAGCTTTGTGTACACGTTTTTCTCATCTTGTACAAATTTAAAGAAACGTAAATAATAATAAGAAAATCAAGTTTTGTTTATCTATATTATCAAACATGAATATTATAGTATATAACAAACACAACAAAACAAAAAAATAAGATTTATCCCTAATTGGAGAAATGTGTGTGTATCTAGAAGAACAGAACATCTTAAATTCATTAATTATAGACTTCCAACTAAATTAACTGGTACATATAAAGTATACGGATATGAGTGTTGTGCTTTTCCATATAACAATTTCCGTGTTTACAATACGTTTTAAATAAGCGTGCACCAATGTAAAAAGTTCTTTAATAATAAGCTTTATTGATTCGTATGGTTACAACCAAACACAATTCTTAAATATACAACAGCATGGAATATATAAGAGGTGGAAAGCAAAATTTTAATGACATACAGAGTTGTTGGTCTTGTACAAAGCTCAAGCAACCTTATAGTGTAGGAGTGCGTTGCATGTAATTCAATATTCCAACTTAGCGTTGAATGGAAAATCCAACTTAGGGACATCTTCATCTGTAACAATATTTTTCTTAAATTCTGCGTTTACATTCGCGTTGGGTACTTGTTTTTCTAACAATCTCGAGGTTTAAATGACATCATTTTTGCTACTTGATTTACAAACTTGTCCATCCGACAAAAGTTGCGTTACTCTGTTCTACTGTTTGGTCTTGAATAACTGAAGATAAAAAGTTCCCTTCCTTCCGATCCGTTGGTTTTTATAAGCTATAACGTCGCGGGATATTACCCGATTTTTTCGTTCACACGGATTGTGTGTTTAAAGTTGTCCTCTTGTCGAGTGCAATATCATTCTGTTTACGTCTATGGTCAACTTGTTCACATACTTTCCAAAGGGGGGTGTTTGTTTACGTGCGTAATGCATTCTTTTATGAAGTTAAATTTACGAGCGGCTCCGTAAATTAGCCAGGTTTGCGTATAACTGCTGATCACAAAGTACTGGGTTCAATTTCTAACCGCTTGAAAACTGTTAGACAAGCATTTTTCACAAAAATGTGTCTGTTTGGATGAGAAGTAAAATTTAGGTCCCGTGTGTTAGTGTTGTCATGCACGTTTAGGATCCCTACTGTACCTGGAATGGCAAGGGTTCGAAAAAATTTAAAATTTTTAAAAAATCTTGTTTCGTGACCAATGTAGTAACTTCGGGGAGTATCACAAAATCAAATGTAGGAATAAATTTACAAGTTTACTACTATTGGGTACATTTGATATTGTGGTGGTTTCTTTGAATTTGTGTGGGCTCTTAAATCCCCCCACGGTTTACATGTAGCGCTTTAATTTTTGTGGCAGATTTTATAACTACTGGTGTTGTGAGATGTTTCGGTCCAATTTCATGTTTCAATAGTTTGCTTTTAAACTCGTCTGAATGTTTAAGAATAAGCTTTCCTAAGCTAGTTATTTACCGAAATTGGTCGTAAAAAATTGAGTGTAAAGTCTCGATCTTAATATATATATATATATATATATATATATATATATATATATATAGAGAAGAATAATCCACATTTGGAATGCAAATGAATGCTTAATATATATTAATAGTTATTAAGATGAAATGAAAACCCAACTTTGTATTTAAAGTTGAATTACCATTTCAAATCGAACTAGTAATTGAAAACCGCTAAAAGAACGGCTACAGCAGGACTTGAACCTGCAACCTCTGATTTTCCGGATCAGTGCTCTAACCAATTGAGCTATCTAGCCTAATTGTTTAGATGATGTTATACTTAATACTACTGAAGCTTGGCTCTTGTTAACGATTTTCAATTACGTTTTGCATTTAAGGAAATTGAATCTAGTTATATACATAATTCATGTACTAATAACTTGATCATCCCATTTTTGCAACGTTCGGAATAATACAAACATGTAATTATATTATTATTAATAGTAGTATTAAGTATAACATCATCTAAACAATTAGGCTAGATAGCTCAATTGGTTAGAGCACTGATCCGGAAAATCAGAGGTTGCAGGTTCAAGTCCTGCTGTAGCCGTTCTTTTAGTGGTTTTCAATTACTAGTTCGATTTGAAATGGTAATTCAACTTTAAATACAAAGTTGGGTTTTCATTTCATCTTAATAACTATTAATATATATATATATATATATATATATATATAATTTGTATTGTTAACGACCTTTAGTTTTAATGTAATGATTGTTTGCGGGTTATAGGTCACTGGAAATAACTACTCTTCTTTAATACCTAAATTTTCGCATATATTTTATGCTTGATCACAGGTTTAAAATGAGGTTGGTTTAAATATGATTAAAACATGACATTATTACGTGTACATTAAATATATTACAAAAATTTTTTTACTATTTTGAAAATGCTGTTTTAAATATTTAATGTACACGTAATAATGTCATGTTTCAATCATATTTAAACCAACCTCATTTTAAACCTGTGATCAAGCATAAAATATATGGGAAAATTTAGGTATTAAAGAAGAGTAGTTATTTCCAGTGACCTATAACCCGCAAACAATCATTAAAATATATATATATATATATATATATATATATATATTACTCATATTTAGACCAGGGTAAAAAATTAAATAATCACATCAAATAATTTTAATCACCGTGTAGAAGCTTTGGGAAAAGGTACGCGTTATTAAAAAAAACCGTGAAGCATAAAAATTCATTCGTTTCATTAAAAATAAGGGAGTTAAATTATGTACAAGACGCTTGCTATAAAAAAAGGAAGCAGTATTAAAAAGCTCTGCGTGTAGTTTAATTATTCCTAGTAAAGAAACAAATAGAAAATTACGTGCAAAATTTATATTAATTAACTCAATTTTAAGTAACCGGTATTAAACAAAATGTACAGATAATAATTAATATTTGATTAGGAGTCACTAAAAATTAAAGGGTATTATTTTAATTGGAGTTAATTGAACCATTAGTAACATATAATATCTATAAAAACTTGTAAAAACCCAATAAAATGCAAATCGTAGAAGTGTTATTTAGAAGTATTATGTTTGAACACCTGCGTATTTTTAAAAGGCTCATTCTGCGTAAATTTGGCAGATAACAAATGGTTACAGAGAATCTTGGAGAAACCGTAGCTTAATAGTTACGAGAAATGCTAAAGGTGGGTTATTTCACAGTCCACATGGACTGAAATAATCGATAATAAAGAATATCAATTTGCACCAATAATAACAGGGTAGATAGAGACAGATAATATGCGCAAGACCGAGACACATATAGTAAAAGGCGTGAGTGGAGCAACGTCACGGGGTTGCGATTGGTTGAAAGTAAAAGGCACACTTGAGAGACGTTGCGAGCCGTGTCGAAATTTCTGAGATTTAACTGATGCGAGTGCAAATTTCGTAAAAATCGCATGCCGGGCTGCGGAATGGGAACATAGCATGCGAAATTCTTTAGAATTGTCCGTTTTGGGGAACAGACCGACAGACAGGCTAACCGCTATATATACGGAGGTTAATATAAACAAGCTCTCTTAGATCTTCGACTTGATTCAATGCGTTAAACAGTGCATTTTAGTTTTCCGAGTTTGATAGAATAATTTAAACAGTTTGTTCGTATATTTTGGTGATTTAAAACAGTTTGTTCCTTACGTGCTACAATAAATGTACTTTAGTGCACTTAGAAAAGAAGATACAAGGTAATAAAGTTAGTATCACTGTACTAATTAGTCAAAATTTGCAACGACAAATGAATACACAAAAGTAGGCAGTTTTGGCGTATATTGGTGAAAGAAGCATGAATTTCTTTGCTATTTTTCGGGGGTGTTAATAATTAAATGGTTCATAAACGTGTCTGGATCCACAAAACAAGGGTCAGATATACACAGATGAGTTCCGGAAAAGCCCTGAAACAACTTTAGATGAATGGTGGTGGAGAAAATTTTAAAAGCGTTGAGAATCAGAAGCCGTAAATATAACCCAGTTGGAATGGTGTGATTAACTAAAGGGACGATGTACATTGAAGCTACGAGTGCAGTAACCTTCAGGTAAATTATACTATTTTGTTCGAACTTTGATATTTTGGTGTGTGTTGAATAACTTTATAATTGATTTACTTAAAATGGACAGTAGTGAAATTGTACTAACAACAGAATTTTAATTTTAAGGTGAAATTTGCTTGTTTAAGTAGAAAGGGGTATTTAGTATTTATGTTCTGGATTATGATGAAAATTTGGGTATGTCTTTGAGCTGAATTAGACGAACCTGGTTAATTAACGTAAAGGGGTGGTAGATGCTCCCTTTGTACTCAGACTCAGGTCTGCATATATTGTTACATTAATTAGTAGGCATCCTACAAAGACTTTAATTCTAGAAGCACATTAAAATGATAACAGATTTAATCTTGAAATTTTCTGATACTGAAATTTATGCTGAATTTTAATTTTGAAATTTTAATGTATTGTGAATATTGATGTAAATAGAGTTAACGTTGATGTTTGTGGTAGGAATGTGTTTTTTTTTTTTTTATGAATGAGGAATCTAGGGGAGCAGCCGAGGCGATGAACAGAAGAAAGTCAACGGAACAGTTGAGTTAATGAATAGCTTTTTGTAGGATTCACAGCATTCTTGATGCCCAATTCGTGAGGCTCGATTCGAAAAGCGGAGTACCCGGATTTTGGTGGTTTCACAGCAATATATATATATATATATGTATATATATATATATATATATATATATATATATATATCAATATATAAATAAACAAAAATTATTAAAATCTTAAGAATTCTTCTTTTGCAGGGCAACGTTTTGGAATGATGCAACTTAAGGTGGTACTTGCAACTTTGTTAAAAAGTTACAAATTTTCACTTAACGAGAAAACTCCAGTACCGTTGGTGATGGATACCAGAAATTTTCTTTTGAGCCCTAATCATGGCATTTGGTTAAATGTTGAGAGAGTGTCATAAAATTACAATAAATATAGTGAAAGGTGGAACATTACAAAATATAGAATTTTATAATGAATATTATATGTAGTATAGCAGTATAGGTAAACCTACTTTTAAGTTTAAGTTCAGGTACTAATAGCTACTGTTGAAGATGTTGTCGCTTACTTTTGACATAAATCGTCTGAAGTTTATATAGCCTTTAAATATATGACATAAAACTTTTTTAAAATTAATTAGAAATAAATGTTGAGACCATTTACATTTAACACGTTTAGTTATTGCCTAAGCATCTATCCTTCAATGTTAATTCCTTGTTTTCAGTTTAATACGAAAGCATCTACGCAAAATTTGAAACCTCTGTTTGAAGAAAAAAGAAAACGTCCCGTATAGATTCGAGATTGGATTTCAAAGTATAAAAACAAAGTGCTCAAATTCAGTTAATATTTGAACTCAAGATAAAAGATCTGGCGCAATTTCAAAAATTTTTAAGAATGGGTCTCGTTGAATTTGAAAAAAATGCTTCAAAGATACAAAAACTATTAGCGTACTCATATCCCTAGCGATTATACAATTATTGACACCAGGTTAGGAGCGATTGAAACTAGAGCGCTTGCCAACCTGCTTTTTTAAGCCCAACCCGGTCAGGCGCGTGACCAATGAAAACAAGAATGGCTCGGCCCGGCCGGTGTACATTTGATGTATGTCAAGCTCGACTCGGCTCGACCATCATTTGTTAAACTCAAACCCGGTCTGATCCACCGTCATTTGACAGATGTAATGCTTGGCCCGGCTCGCTCATCATTTGTCAAATTCAAACCCGACCCGGACCGTTTATTATTTGTTGTAAAGAAGCTCGACCGATTAATAGGGTCTTCATCATCATTAAGTCTTCAGCCCTGGAACTGGATAAACGCGTAGCTCCATTGTTTCCTATTTTGAGCTAAACTGCACATTTATGAAATTCTCACAAGTTGCATCTTTCACTATCTGCGTGCAATAGTCTGATCTAGGTCTACATTTACGTCTCTTTTTCCTATATCTGCTTGTAATATAGCTGGCATTATTCCGCAAAAATGTCTTAGAACGTATCCTTCCGCTCTATTTCTCCTATTTTTTCTGTTTTACACAGATATCTTTATTTCCCTACTATTTCTAAAACCTCTGTTATTAACTTTGTCTGTCCATGCTATCAGCATCATACATCTGAAGTATAACACTACAAAAAACTTCTTTCTTTTCCTGTATGCTTCTCCTACTGCCCTTATTTTATAGGTGTACAGTGCTGTGCTCCACACATATTCTTCTAATAATTTTTTCCTTTTTTCCATGTTTGTTGTCTTAGCACAGAGTTGTTGCTCTTTCTTGATAGATACAGTTCGGTTTCCCTTCTATTGTTTTGTAAACATATACCCTATTTTGCCGATAGTCAGTGGTATGTGAAGGGGATTAAGCAGCCTGTGAATACCAAGATCCCCCAACACAGACATTTGCAGAATTAATAGTTTTCCAGTAAATCCTTTTACAGAATTAACATTAATTATGAATATTGTAAAACAAACACTTGCAGTTGCTTATAATAAACATCAGGTTTAAGTACAATTATTTTTTTCGTCATAAGGTTTTCCGTCCTGGAACTGGTTGCATGCATACCTACATTGATTTCCATTCTGTGCTAGCCTATACATTTCCTTGAAATTCAAACAACCTACATTTTTGAGTATCTCTGTGCAATAGTCTAACTTAGGTCTACTTCTACCTCTCCTATTTCTCATCGCTGGTTTTAATATATTCCGCACTATTCCTTCATACCATACTATGTGACCTATCACCCCATCTCTCCTATTTTTTACTGTTCTCCACATATTTCTTTCTTCCCCTATTATTTCTAGTACTTCTTTTCTTAACTTTGTCTGTCCATGATATCTTCATGATACGTGTGTAGTACCACATTTCTTCTTCCTGTCTGCATCTCCTATGGTCCAAGTTTCACAGTCGCACAGTGCTGTGCTGCGTACAAATGATTTCAGCAACCCTTTCCTTGTTTCTGTGTTTGTTGTCTTTGAACACAGTAATTGCCTTTTCTTGTTAAATGTAGGACAACCATGTGCTAATTTTTGTTTTATATCATAAGCGCTTTTTCCATTTTGTGTTATTTGACAAAAATCCTTAGCCTCTTGTAAGTTTTTGTTTTCTATTTGTATTCTAGTTATTGATTTAATTTCCCCTCCTTTGCATACTAGTACTTTAGTTTTATTTTTGTTAATTTTTATACCGTATCTCTCTCTGAGTGAACTGTTTCCATTTCATTCAGAGCCTGCTTCCTAACTCGTCCTTGCAAGATGCTAAACCGGTATATCATCTGCAAATCTAAGCATATAAATCATTTGTCCCAAACAATTATTAATCTATAACTACATTCAGTCTCAAAAAATAGTTAGTTTGCTGTGTGTTGAAACCAAAACAAACAACCTATTACGCCATATCATGATTAGACAATAGTGCAACAAACAGGTAACACCTAAATCAGAATAATAGAGGAGGCAGCCTTATAGAATCGACAATATTATACAAATGGGAAAAGAAAACCCTCCTAAAATTAATTACGCCTTAAACAACTGTATTCATGTTGCATTTTCTTATAATCAGACAAAACTACACATTTTCTTAGTGTATAACCACCATTCATCTTTAGTTGAAGACACAATTTTTGTTAGCTCCAGTTCCATGCGCAAAAGGCAAAGCAATTCCTTTTTAAATGATTCCAACTTTTGCCAAGTCCACACACCACCTACTTTCATAACGGCAACACACCAGACCTATTTCTGTGTTAAAACAATATTCGAAATAATATCCACAACATCAAAGTATCGCCGGATCTGGGAAGTGACCACCTACCAATCCAATTCGACTTTGACCTGAAAGCAAACTGTTGTGGCTAGATCACCCAACTTGAACAAATGTAATGTGAAAAAATCAACCAAGAACTGATTAATTTTATTGAAAACGTTGGCGATGTTGAGCCAGACGTTATCAAATGCAATAATAATGCAATAACCAAATTAATAATTAAAAATTCGCCAACACAGAACAAATCCCCCTTCAATTACAATCTGCCCCGTTCATATTAGCAATAATCAAGTTAAAAATAACACTATATAGATTAATTCGGCAAAATGATAATGATTCGGATCTAAAAGTAAGATACAATAAGTTAAACAAGGATATCCATAATTATACAAACAACACAAGTGGCTTCAAGCATGCAAGAACATTAATCTGATGAAAGGAAAACCCTATTGGAATGAAATTAAATTCTTTCAAAATACAAACCCCTTATCCAACAAATTCCAGAACTACAGTTAAATGGTTTAACAATTAATAATGACTATCAAAAATGTAAAGCTTTTGCAGATTACGTTTCGAAAACATGAAATTAATAACAATGATATATACAATAAGGACACCTTTGAAGAAGTAACGCAATGGTATAAAGAAAGGTTCAGCATCATCCCGAAACTAAATTTTCCCCCAATTACTGAAGAAGAATACTATGACATACTGAACGAGGGCAAAAATACAGCTCCAGGAAAACATTGCATAAATAGAAAAATATTGAGACAACTAAAAACACAAATCCACCAGAAAATAATTAAAATATATAATTATTGCTTAGGCAACAGTTACTTCCCCCAGTCTTATAAAGAAGGAATAATTATTGTTATACCCAAACCTAACTTAGACCACTCAGCATCCGCAAATTATCCTCCTATTACTCTCCTACCGGTTATTGGAAAATTTTTTGAAAAAATGATACAAAAAATGCTTCAGATGGGACTTGAGGTAAACATTCCAACTCACCAGTTTAGATTCAAAGAAAAAACATCAACTGTCCATCCACTTACTATTCTATCCACCAATGTACAAGCTGCGAGTATATTAGGCTATAAGGCTGCAGGTGTTTTAATAGATATCAAGAAAGCGTTTGACTCTGTGTGGCATATAGGCCTACTACACACATTTTTCAAAATGTAAAGTTTACAATATCTGTTGTGGATTGTTAAAGACTATTTATTTCATCAAAAGGGCAGAATTGAAATCAATAATTCAATATCAGACACGTTTCCAATAGAACAAGGAGTACCGCAAGGCTCTCCACTTGCTCCTTAACTATATAATCTCTATTGTAGTGATATATCCAATCAACGAATGGCTAATAGCAAATTACTACAATTTGCTGATGACACAGCTATTCTATGTTTCAGTAGTAACTTAGTAAATACTATGCAAATGCTACAAATACAAGTTAACAACATTTTAGAATGGGTAAAGAAATGTAGCTTACAATAAATCCCTCAAAGTCCCACTTAATCATTTTTAATCACACTATTTGCGACAACTCACCCACTAACAGTATTAGCAAACATACAATCAAACCATCTAAAGATGTTAAATATTTGGGAATCTAATTAGACAATAAACTAAGCTTCAAACATCATATTAAAACAATTAAAAAATGGTTACAAGAGCTAAACATTTCAGATCAATAAACTATAAAAACAATGGAATTTCTTTGATGACTGCAGCAAGAATTTATAAAGTGATCTGTAGGCCTATGATGAAATATGGTTATATTATATTTTCTAACTGTACAAATTCAGCATTGAAACTTGCCAGTGTAGCTGAGACAACACGCCTTCGAATTATCACCAAAATGCGTCACCCTAACAATCCACTCCATAACCCTTCATATGCCCTCCTATATAATAAAACTGGAATAGAACCTATTCTCAACAGATTCAATAAATTACTAAAAGCCTTTGTACATCATGGAAACCAGCTACAACAACTAGAACTTCAAATTTTGAAGATCCCCAAGATTTTGTCCGCAGAAGAAAATATCCCGCACTAACTATCTATGAGAAAATTGAACTTTTAAACAATGAAGTCTGTGGGAATATACAGTAAGTAGTCTATCAACACCATTTTTTTTCTCTCAATTTTTGTTAATTGTGATTATGTGTAGTTTATTAGTGCTTATATTTAAATCATTGTACACAATTTTGTAAATAGACTGAAAGACCTAGGTCGATGGCCATTTGATGCATCTGTATCAATAAAGTGTAATTCTCTCTCTATGTAGGACAACCTTGTGATAATCTTTGTTTTATATCTTTTGCACTTTTCCCATTTTGTATTATTTAGCAGAAATCCTTAACCTCTTGTAAGTTTTCGTTGCCTATTTTTATTCTAGTTATTGATTTAATTTCCCCTCCTTTGCATACTAGTACTTTAGTTTTATTTTTGTTAATTTTCATACCGTATCTTCCTCTCCCTGTTAGAACTGTTCCATTTCATTCAGAGCTGCTTGCTAACTCTTCCTTGCAAGATGCTAATACCGTTATATCATCTGCAAATCTAAGCATATAAATCTTTTGTCCCTGCATAATAATTCTATATATCTTCCTACATTTGACAGTATTCATTGTCTCTTCGATGTACAAGTTAAAAATTAACAGGAATAGGACACATCCCTGTCTCACCCCTTTCCTAATATCTATTTCTCTACGTTCCTGCTCTAATTTTATTACTGCTGTTTGCTCTTTGTATAAGTTATGTACTATCCGTCTATTCCTAAAACCCATTCCAACCTTTTTGAGTATTTCGAGCATTTTATCCATTTTACATTGTCGAACGCTTTTTGCAGATCTACAAATCCAATATACACGCTTTCTTATTTTCTATTGTCTTCTTTATTGTGGTCCTCAAAGTTTAATATCTCCCGTGTTTCCCTGTTTAATACTTCTTCGGTACTTTTACCATCCGTCTTTGTACAATTATAGTTAATATTCTTGACACGTGTGCTGTCAAACTAATTGTTCGAAAATTTTTACACCTAGCCGAGCCTCTCCTTTTTGGTATAGCTTACAAGTTGGAAAAGACGCTCTGTTACTGCTTGTCCAGCAGCTTTTAGAGTTTTTGCTTTCCCGGTGCCTTATCATTTTTCAGGCATTTTAATGCTAATTCAAATTCATCTCTAAGTATAGGATGTTCCAAGTAATCGTTTTCCTGTTCTAGCTATTAGTTCTTCTCCTGCATATAAATTTTCTGTATATTCTTGCCATCTAACCACTTTCTCTATATTTGCTATAAGAATGTCTCCTTCCGGGTCCGTTATATTTTCGCTATACGGTTTAATATCCCTAAAATTCATTCTAATTAGTTTGTATGTTGCGTTTGTCTTTCTTATTTCCCCTCTTAATTTGTATCTCTTTACACTTTTCATCAATCCATTGCTCTTTAACTTTCCAGCATATGCGAATAATTTCCCATTTTATGGCTTTGTATTTCTGTTTTCCAGCTTTTTCAGGTTTGTTTTTGTATTTTTGTCTTTTTTCCATTAAATGCAGGATATGTTTGTTATGCATGGTTTCTTATTTTCTTTTTGTGTATACCTTAGAATATCTCTGACCACCATGTCTAAGCTGGATTTAATGTTATTCCATTCTGTTGCAACTTCCTTAGTATAAGAAATATTTCCTATATCTTTCAGGAATTTATTTGACTTTTTTCAAATCATTTGTATGTATCTCTATCTTATAGCTTTTCAAAGTCAAAGCGTCTTTTTCCGTTCTTTTTTCTCGAATTTTTAAATCTAAGAGCGGTCTTCATAATTAAAATGTTGTGGTCAGTGTCTATATCTGCTTTTGGGTAACTTCTACAGTCTTTTATCTGCTATACCGTTGTTTAACAAGAATGTAATCTACTTCATATCTTCCTATATTTCTTGGCATCTTCCACGTGTATCGTGTTCTAGTATGATGTTGAAATAATGTGTGTGTGAAGGTTAAATTGTTTTCGTCGCAAAATGTTATCAGCCTATTTCCCCTGTCGTTTCTTGTTCCTAAACCAAATAAACCTACTACCGTTTCTTGCCTACTCTCACCCACCACTGATTGAAAATTTCCCGTAATTATTATATTTTCCTGTCCTTTACGTATCGTAGTATGTCTTCGATATCGTTGTAGATCGCTTCTACTTCTTCTTTACCGTAGCTACAGCTGGTCATTTATACTTGTATTATTACTGTACTTATCGGTTAAGAATCTAATCTAACCATGAGTACTCTTTCGTTCTATTGTAGGTAGTTTTCTGCACAGTGTCATATCTATCATTTCATAATTATCCCCACACCTGAATTTCCGTCCTCTGATCCTGTATGAATTCCTTAAAGTCTCCGCTCCAAAATTCCCCCACCTCTGGCTATCGAATTTTGCCGATTCCCACTATGTCTAATGCTAACCTTTCCATTTCAATTTTCAAGTTCTCTAGCTTACCTACTTGCTTCATACTTCTAACATTCCATGCTTCGACTCGCAGATTGTTCCCGACTCTTTTCCTAAACTCTCCGATCACATTCTCCGAAGTAGTCCCTTCCCGGATATCTTATGATTTCTGCAACCCTAAGTACCAAAAGAGCTGCTGCCCTCTTTTAGGGACATATCTTAGTTGGGTTCCTCTCTAAAGACCCACTAATTTGGTTAAACCTGTATTTAGGCTCTTTAGATCACTAGAACTCTCAAACCATTCTCACGTTCTAGTAATCTAGAACTTCTTCAAGGTGCAGGTCCATTCAGAACGTGTTAACAAGGTATGCTCTGTTTAAAGCGCAGTCATAAAATAATAAATGTAATGTATCTGCGCGCCATTAATAGTAGGTGAGGTGTGGTGGTTGTAATTAATGGATGTTGTGAAGTGATGCCATTATTTAAACCCTTATTTTAGTTTTAGTTTATAAATTTTATTTATCGATTAATTAATTTTGAAGTTCAATTTATTTGAAGGATTTAATTTTTCGCGTTTAAACCCAATGTAGTACCTTCGGGTGGAGAGTTGGAGACTGCTACAGTTGTAGAGGCCCTTACTCACATTATATTGTAGAAGTAAACCATTATTTACAGATCTGTATGGTGCAGAATGCTGAAGTACAAAGCAGATTCATCACTAATATAAAATCTATAAGTAATGTTAATTGGTGCTGGAAGTTTTTTACATACTATAAGGTCATCTCGGTACGTAAGAATTAATTAAATGCGAAGATAAACATTTTTTATTTAATAAATAATATAAATACGTGAGAAATAATTAAACGCTATTTTGTACAAATAAAATCTTCAACGTTTTTGCTTTAAATAAAGTGCGCCGCTCTTCTAATACTCTACTAACGATACCAAAATTTCTCTCGCTGGCTGAACTTTTGACAAGAGCAGCTGTAAATTTGATATTATGATATTTTCGTCAAACAAAAATTCAACTAATCTTACCCAAGACTATCTTACAAAACTAGCTAGTTTCGGAAATTTCTTACTGTGAAATTTCTACCAATCTAAAATATCGTTATATTCCTCTCTTTTGTACACTTTTTAAATATTTGTTAACTTTGATTTTATTGAAGTTGAAGGTAAGTGCAATGTCCATCCATTCTGCAATTGTCGATGATAATACCAACATATTTAGTGGCGGCACTGTAACAGCTTTTTTGTTCTTGCATTTGGGATGTGCCTCTCTCTATTAAATGTGTAGTGTGTGCGATGATTTCTTCTGTATCAGCTAGCGAAGACATCGTTAGGGTTTTCAAATTTGGTACTAAAAAGTACTAATTTTATACTGCATTTACCCATTTTTGCTTTAACCCTTGCTTCCTGTCTGGTTGTAAAATGCGTAAACCCTGTCTGGGGTCTATTTTGACCCCAACCAATTTTTAATACTATTCCATGCTAAAACTGGTATATTGTTACGTGCGTGCATACGATAATACAAGTATATAATATTGAACCATAACTTTAATTCAAAATGTATTGTATTCGTTTATGTTACATCATACTGTGTATTTAAAAAATGTATTGAATATCAGTAGTGAGTGAAACTAAATGTTCGATAATTATTTCTAAAAACATTAGTTCAATTCACGTTTTTCTTCACATTCACTTCTTCACTTTCTTTCTTCCTACGGTCAGTTATTGGTGCAGTCCATGCAGAGCGCCTTTGTCACAAAATGTTCTTTGCAGACATATACGTCACACTTTGTGCAGGTCTGTGTTGTTTTTTGTCACTTTTCTTCTAATATCTTCCGCATCCTTCTCGCCTGCTGCCCCGATTTTGAGGTTGTGATTGTGGAGTAGGAATCAAATGGAAGCCGATATTGCGTACAGCTCGCAGAATTTTCCCGTTCCTGAATTGAGATTGGAACAGTCTACGGGCGATCTCAGGCCCTACTAGCTCCTGGGAGAGCTTGTTCAGGAACCTTCGCCTTGAATTTTTATCTTTCAAGGCAGGATCTACTTCTGCAAACAATTTGTATCCGTTTCTTACGTTTTAATGTTTCTATACATAACCGTCAACGCGGTATAAGAGACGCAACGGCAGTTGGTAGCTCTAATCTGTATGCAGATTTTAACGCGCCCATCTGTCAATGACGTCACACAATATGCAAATTAATACGCGCAATTGACGGAATATATAAATGTTAGAAATGAAGTATAAACAATAAGTTACTCACATAAATAGGTACAGTTTCCAACAGAATAAGTTAAAGATGGCGTCTGCAACGTCCATCAGGGCTGCTGGGGCCCCCTTCAAGATAATCTACGGATGGTGCCCCTAGCGTCCTTCGGGATGGCTCCGACTAGCTACGGCGGTCGTGGGTTGCTCCCAGGACTCGTTCGTTCTAGGGTCGTGGACTGCGGTTCGGCCAGGTTGCTTCCCAAATTATCTTCTACCTATGTAGGGAACGATGAGGAATAGGTATAGAGACGACAGACAAAGATAACAGAGACAAGGGATCTACATAAATAAAGATAAAGATACGTTACCGAAAACCCAACTACTCTTCTCGAAGTTCAAAGGCAAAAAGTCACGTTTCAGCGGCTCTCGGAAACTCCCCACTTTTTTCCTTACACGTGTCGGCGCGAAGTTCGTCCAACCCACTTCTGACGACGGAAATACGCGGCAAGTCTTTCAAATTTAAGGCGCGAAAACTCCCGCACATCAAAACTAAACTAAAGAATGTTTAGTGCCAAATTTGGCACGTAACAATCGCGACAAAGCCATAAAAGAAAAATCTTTAAAAAAAAGACTGTTAGCACAGTAACAGCTTAAAATCTAAATCCTAGTTACCCTACGTAAATCCTAACTTAAAACCTACAAAATGTTTATTTAAGGCGCCACCTGGTTTTTTCGACCGATAACACGTCTTCCGAATTACCAGGACACGGAAAATGTAGCCCCATTCTCCTTGACTACACTAATAATCGACAGCACAAATTTGTTGGGGAGCATGAAACACTACTTAAATTAAAACAAATGCGACAAGTCGCCTAACCTACCTAAACTAAAGCTAACATTAAGGTTCCCTACATGCAAACGCACATGAGCGTTGCAACCAAACTATTCTTTGTTGGCAAAAAGTGCCCAGACAAATGTTCATCAGAGTGAGTTACTCTACACTCTAGCAAATTGTTGTTACTGGTACCTTGGTTTACTAACGAAACACATCAAAACTTGTCCAAAAGTACCACCCTACTAAATCCTTACATTGCTAACCTAACAAATTACATTTCTACATCAGGTTAGCTTTTTCACTTAATATCAAGAAAAATAATTCCCACGTTTGGTCATAAATACCAAACGTTAGGAAGATAAAAAGATAAAACAAGATCTCAAATTGTTGTTAAAGATAATAGATAAAATAACGATATTAAGCTTAAATTGTTATCATCAAAAGTAATAGATAAGATAACGATATTAAACTTTAGTTATTATTTGAGATACTAGGTAAGATAACGCGATATTAAGCTAAAGTTATTATTAGAGATAGTAGGTAAGGTAACGCGATATTAAACCAAAGTTATTACTAAATATAATAGGTAAGATAACGCAAAATTAACTCAAAGTTATTACTAACGGTAGTCGGTAAGATAACGATACTAACTAAAATTATTATTATTATAGGTAATCGGTAAGATAACGATATTAAACTAAGGTTATTATCAAAGATAATAAATAAGATAAAGATATTAACTTAGTTATTATCAAAGATAATAGATAAAGATAACGATAGAGTGGCTCCGTGGAGCCGTTAAATGGAAATTTCTCGTACCCTCTAAAAAGAGCAACCCGTGAAGCAGGCCCGTTTGCAATAAACGGCACGAGGGACCGGCAAAGGCATTTGGGTGCATCCACTACAATAAGAAAATCAGACAAAAGTTGACACAACAACTTAAAAGTATCATTACAGATACAATCACACGAAAACAAACTGTTTTAAAGTAATTTTTTAAAACGGTAACACCCTAAACACACAAAGATGCCTAATTATAAGCAATTAAATGCAGATACACTGTCCCAATATGCTAAAACAACCGAGAATTTAATAAGATATCCATAAGAAGCGATAGCGCCTCACCGCCAAGTTCAACAAAAATAATGAAAAAAAAATGTTTATAAGTTATGGTGATTTAGTAGAAAAAGAAACAAATAATGATATAGTATAATGTGGGCGATTGTAATAATTCAGAGGAAAAACACATGGAATAGACAATCTTAGTTTTTTGCAACTGCGAATATGAACTATTTCTTACAATGGCAATGGCCGCGGCTCCTATGTGAGCCCAAAGAAGAAAAACATCCACTCTAACATCAGCTCAAACCAATTATAAAAATTCAATGAGTTATTACAATCAAAGTTACGACAATTACCACACAATTAAACGATGTAAGAAAAATACTAAAAACCAAATAATATGCTGTAGGAAAATTTCGAGGATTAATTAAATTAAACGACAGAGTTATATTGGGGGGTGTAGAGAATAAAGTGATATATAAATAACAGAATGTTCAAGGAAAAGTCAACCAAAAGGAAAAAGATAGCTAATTTAAGGTAAGTAAGTTAAACGTGTAGAAGGTATATATTATACAAGAGAGGAAATAAGTAATTAAAGTTAACTAATTGATAGTGAGGGCTAAAAACATTAGATACATTGTCAAAGAAGTAAAACGTGAAAAGCTTTTAGATGTACGTAGGGTTGAACGATTTTAAAGATAATTTTAAGCCATTTAATGGGGTTTAAATTGTTATGTGAAGAGATAAGAGTAATCAGGACTCGATTCACTAATAAAATTGTTAAATAACAAAAAGATATCTTGTAAAACATATGTTTACTAGGATGGGAAGCTCTCGTTTGAGTTGCACCCAAACCAATAAATAAAAATTTCAACATCATTTTTAAAAAAGTGATTCAGAAATTGCTAAAACGACAAACTTACCATTAAACCTCGTCTAGACTTATAATGCTTAGCGACCGGTCCTTTGGGTCTCGTTCTAGACTTACAAAGCTGGGCGACCAATTCGAATGGCAAATCTCGCTTAATAGATCTTAAAGTGCGTTGAAATATTGATATATATCTAAAAAAATATGCAATTAAGACAAAATCATACTCGCTATACAAAAGAAATATTCTACGATACATGTATAAAGAAACAGTATTCCAAATTGTTGGAATATTCTTTCGATATTGCGGGAGTTATCAACAACCATCGTAAATGAGTTTAAATATAAAATGTTAACGACAATTACTTTATTTCAGTATTTAAAGGAGCATATATAAAGAGATCTAGTTTATTACAACATTTTGAAAGGTAAAAGATATGGTTAGATAAATTCGTTAACTGTATTTAAAGGCAAACACTTCTTTAAAAGGCATTTGCAGCTTATACTATTTAAATTTAATTACGGTAACTGTTTTAAATCACTAAGTAACCACATTTTGAACTGTAAGAGGGCAAGATAGTGTTTAATGAAAGAAATACATCACGGTTAGGTTACAAAAAAACACTGCAAATTATAGAAAGGTACATTATGTGTTATTTAACAAATACAATAGGATTACGTTAGTCTAATGTTTTAAGAGATATTCTAAATGAGCAATTCAACACGTTAAATGTTTTTAAACACAAAGTTTCCTTCAAGTAATCTGAAAATCATAATTAAATATCTAGGTTGCTAGAAAATGCTTTTAAAATGTTATCAAACAAGACAGTGTTTATTCACGATTCAAAAACACTTTTTAAAGTCGAAAAACGAGCAAGCGTTATGTTTAAATCTAATATAAATATATAATTTTCCTAATAAACAGTGTTTAAGGCATGAATTACTTAATTATTTATTAATTAATTGTTTGTTTATTAATGTTTAAATGTACTCACGTGTATAGTGCAAAAGTAGGGTTAACGTGTTAAACCCTCCTAAAACTTGTAGTTCTGTGTAAAAGCAACTATGCACTTAAATAATATAATTGAAGTTAACCAAAGCACACCATATTTAAAATTGGAAGAACATTAAATTAAAACATATTTTAAAAACAGAAGCTGTATTTCAATATCAAAATGGCCGTCTCCATTTAGTTACTATAACAACTGTTTTTGACATCTTTAGCAATCTGGTGGGTTCCAAAACACCAACATAAAATTTTAAGATCAATAGATATTAGATCATTTATTTTTTTTAGTGAAAAAGCTATAAATAACATTAGTTAATACATTATATATTTATAAATAGAATTAACACATCTAAAAAAACGTTAAAGGCACTAATTCTTACGTTTAAATGTTTCTATACATAAGCGTCAACGCGGTATGAGTGACGCAACGGCAGTTGGTAGCTCTAATCTTTATACAGATTTTAGCCCGCCCATCTGTCAATGACGTCACACAATATGCAAATTAAAACGCGCAATTGACGGAATATATAAGTGTTAGAAATAAAGTATAAACAATAAGGTACTCACATAAATAGGTACAGTTTCCTACAGAATAAGTTAAAGATGGCGTCTGCAACGTCCATCAGGGCTGCTGGGGCCCCCTTCAAGATAATCTACGGATGGTGCGCCTAGTGCCCTTCTGGATGGCTCCGACTAGCTACGGCGGTCGTGGGCTGCTCCCAGGACTCGTTCGTTCTAGGGTCGTGGACTGCGGTTCGGTCAGGTTGCTGCCCAAATTATCTTCTACCTATGTAGGGAACGATGAGGAACAGGTATAGGGACGACAGACAAAGATAACGAGACAAGGGATCTACATAAATAAAGATAAAGATACGTTACCGAAAACCCAACCACTCTTCTCGAAGTTCAAAGGCAAAAAGCTACGTTTCAGCGTCTCTCGGAAACTCCCCACTTTTTTCCTTACAAGCGTCGGCGCGAAGTCCGTCCAACCCATTTCTGACGTGACGGAAATACGCGCCAAGTCTTTCAAATTTAAGGCGCGAAAACTCCCGCACATCAAAACAAAACTAAAGAATGTTTAGTGCCAAATTTGGCACGTAACACGTTGATGCAAGCAAAGTCCACAACGTCGAAGAACACTACAAGTGGGCATCTTCTCGTGCCGCGTTTTGCAGAATATATCTGATCCATTTGATCGAGAGTATCTACTCCTGACTTCGTCGAATTATAGAACAATATGACCTTAGGTTTCCTGTGATCCTCGGTGGATATGTCAAACGTATTGTGCTGATGGAGAGCAAAACTAAAACTTTGTTTTTCTTGGGGACATAAGACGCAACCAGCGTTCTCTCGGCATAGGCGAAAACGGTTGACAGCTGTTCTTTCTTCTTTAACGGCAGCATTTATTTTGGCAGTTCCTTGCGGTTATTCCTCATTGTACCAACCAATGTCATGTTCTTTGTAGCAGTTCTTGCGCAAGGGAGAAATTCGTAAAAAAGATTGTCTATCATGATATTCCTTCCTGTACCTGCTAGGTGCTCCACTAAATCCAGCACTACACGCTGGCCTTGATTTTCTTCTCGCTGGTCGCCAATTTTTCCCGGATAAATTTGTAGGTTTACCAAGTACTGATTTTCACAATCTATAACATCCCAGAATTTAATTCCGTACTTTCCCGGTTTAGAAGGGATGTACACCTTAAACCCACATCCTCCACGGAAAGTACACAAATGCTCATCCACAGTAATATTTAAGAAAGGAATATAAAGTGATCGGCATTGGTTCGCAAACTTATCGAGCAACTCCAAAATAGCTTTTGTTTTGTTGCCTGAAGTGTCCTTCCTTGCTTGTCTTGTTTCTAGGTTATCGAATCGTAGACTTTGTAATATGTCTTCGAACCTGCTTCGACTCATTGTTGCTCTGAAGATTGAGATACGGTACCCCTCTGACCAGAATTTACGAAGGATTTTTCTTCGGCCCATTTGAACTCCATACATCAACAACAATCGAAGGAATGCAAGAAGTTCTGTTCTGTCGATGTTGGTCCAGCAGCTAAAATATTCGTGGCCCTTTTTCAGATCAGATGCACGTTTGTTGGTGTGTTCGATGATCAGGTCCAAAATTTCGTCGGTAAAAACGTCTGGAAGGATTCCACTTTAGATTCAATTTTTATATTTTCCGTAAGGCCAGGTTTAAATCTTATTATATTCCTCAAAGGTTGCCTTCAAATAACAGGTGGCTGAGGGATCCAATTTATTGCACCATTCTTACTGATGTATCCGGCACTGTGTCTGTCGTATTCTTCTCCATTCGAATCTCCGGAATTATTCTTGTTCTCACTATTCAAGAGTACATTATCGTCCTTAGTATTATTTCCATCACTTTGGTCAAATTTATCCGTCACCTTCTCCGAATTTAGCATGTCTAGCACATCAACAATGTGCAATGCATTCTGGCGACTTGTGCTTGCCGTTTTGTACACTGACTTTACATCCGAATACCAACAATACGGTAACAGCATCTATTTTGACGCTTTAGAAAATATGCTGCGCACTGAACACGACGATGAAATTGTTACCGAGATGATGAAACACACTTGTACGCTAGACGACGCAATTGCGATTGAGTAATAACACTGCGCACGATGACGAAATTGTTTCCGAGATGCTGCAATACACTGTACCAGTTGATGCAATGGTTATCGAGTTATTAAACTGCACACAATGATGTAATTGTTGCCGAAATGATGCAATTAAAACATAAACGTGTAACTTGTCTGGGGTCATTTTGTACCTCACGCGTAATTAACTTAAAATAATTAAATAACTATAGATACTGGAAACAAACTATTGGAAATTTAAAGATCAATCATATAGAAAAAAGTCAAGAAACATTGCCTATACTGGCCAATAAATTTTTGTAATACTTGAAAATTCATTGCACTTGGGGTCGAAAATGACCCCGGACAGGAAGCAAGGGTCAAATATACCTTACCCTTTCTTTTAACGTTTTTATGATATCAAAATTATAGATTTCGCTAAACCTTTTAACAATTTTGAAATAACATAGAGTAACCTGAAAAAAATTGACTACCTGTCCTTTAACATATCTGAAACAATTTTAAAAGAAGTAAGAAACGCGATTATGCATCTCAGTAATGTCACATCTTGTTACACGCTAAATCGCTCTTCAGTTTATTTTAGTAAATAATTATTTTTAGTTTACTATGCACACAGCGCAATACTTTTTTTGTATAATGGGCATCGGTGATTTTCTGTGATATTTTAAAGGACCAGTTTTTTAATTTGCGTGACTAAGGAGTATTAAACACTTTGTAGTAACATGTAGTAACATGTGTCGTTTTTAGACCAATCACGACACGTGTGAAAGCAAACGGTCGTCGTTGGCAAATGTGGAAGCGAGGATTATCAGGGTAGAAATGTTTGAAAGTAGACGTTGTATTATACCTGTAGCTACTTCTGGGATAATACATTATAGACATGTAGTGAAGTGTTTCCGTTACTAATTCCTTACTCTTATTTCTGTACCGTTATTGCCTTTCACGTTTCAGCTAGAAGACAAACTTTCACTACTGGAATTTAATCTAAAGCGACCAATTACCAATGCTGAGTTCACCTGGGATAATTCTACCTACTACACAACCTGCAAATCTGAATTAAATAAAAGTAATCAATTAATTACTAATTGACTTCTTTGTTTTATTTGCAACGGTTTATTAAATCTGTGCAACGCTTAGTGCCCTCTCTTAAGCCAATTTAGAAACGGTGGAACTGTAAAAATAAAAATCTATATGTTGTAGTTCTAATAAATGTAGTACACATTCATTTATAAGATTTCTTGTAATGTTCATGCTGATTGTGCACTGTTACTAACATTAAAAGTCTACCATTCCAACTAGTCGCTATTTGTTGGCGCCAGTTTTTTGATAATAAATTTATTGCATCACTTTGCTAATGGTTTGGCACGTTTTTGTAGAATGAAAAGCAAATTACTGCACCGATAGAAATGGAAAAACATGTATAAAGAAAAAAATTAAATTGAAAACAGTGGGAATATAGGTCACTGGCTGCCTTACAGTACGTACGAACAATGTCAGTTGAAGACGATGGGTAGTCAGAGGTTGGATATATAATTTATCCAATTTTTTTATGAAGAACATTTGATACTCGATTTTATGTTCTAAACAGGTAATCTTTTGTTTAACAGATAAGGTATTTTATTTTCAGATGCCGCAAGGATAAATTATTCAATACTTTCATTGGATATTTTATTAAGGTAGGAACCTAAATGAGTCATAAGTATTTTATAGTTTATTGTGTGTACTATATTCTGATTTAATTAATTATATAATGAGGTGTGTATGCTAAAATTGGTGATCCGGCTAGCTCAGTTGATAGAACATCTGTCGTTTAGTGTCAAGGTCGTAGATTCCAACTCAACATTGGGCGTTATTTTTATTTATAATCTGTTATTAATTTTACACAACCTTTGTAGCTGTTGTACTCGCGCGTTTTGTCGTGAGTGAAATTTGAAATCTAACACTAAAAGACCAAGTATGCAAAACTTACAATTTCCTAGCAAAGTGGGATCGTAATTTTTCAAAAATGCTGCGTAATTTATTTACAACTTGTGTACTTTTATTTTACCATAACTTTTTCATCATAAAACAAACTGAAAAGGCATTAGCCATACCTTAAGTACTATTTACAAACTTAAAATATGTTATTTACAAAATTATCATTTTTTCCTTTACACAAATGTTATATCAAAGACGAATATTCCACGCTCATCCTTTATAAAACGCACCTCATTATATGAACGATTAATCGTCACTCTTAAGGACTGGTTGAATCTATCGCACCTAAAATAATGTTCATGGAGCAATTTAGAGTATTTACTGATTTTTTAGATGCATTCCCATCAAATATATTCATTTTTGCAAGTGGGAGATCACAGACAGGAGCATTCTCAAATAACGTTGTCTTCATTGAAAGTGTAACATGTAAACAACTGATTTTCAACTAGAAATCTTACTGGTTGTGTGTTAGATGCTAACGCTATTTGGGAAAAACAAATTCAATACCAAACGTCAAGCAATATAAAAGTAACGTTATTAGCGTTAAATAGACAGAAGATATTTTTAGGAAAGGCTCTTTGATGACAAACATTTTTGCAACTAGCTTCTTTCACTGATAAACTTGATATGGTTTGGATCAATGATCATTCAGAGTAAGGAGCAGACTGATGTATCCATAGGTTGGAATGATCTGTAAACTGTCGATAAGCAAAAAAGTTAATAAATAAATAAACACTGAAAAATTTTGCACACGATTACTGAGACAAAAACTATACCTTTTAGTAGGCATTTTATTATGTCACTGATAAGTGGAAAAGTACTTGCCCAGATTAGACCAACCAATAACTCAACTTTCGGAAACTATCAATTGAGGGACAGGACAGCAATGCACATAGTATGTAGTTGTCTCACACTCGTCAAACTACGAAGATACATGCTAGCGAAACTGATGTAACACTGGTGCAACTGTTAAACCTTGGTCCGGCGCCTTCTAGTTCATGTGTATGGTCGGGTAGTTGAGTGAACAAGAACTTGACTAGTGTAAGGAAGTTAATACAACAAGGCGCGTGCTAATTTGGCACTTTAAAACTAATCCCTTCTCAAGAGCGATATAATTTAAGCATGGTTTGTTCCAGAGGTTTCCTTAAAACAAGTTTCCATCATAAGCTCTAGATGCAATTATGGACCTAAGAAGCAATTTACTGCTATGGCTTGGGAAAACTAAAACAGCACACAATCCTAGGTTAAATATTATTTAAGAGTTTGACAAAAAGCCACAATAGGATATCTGCCAGTCATAGCCAATACTTTGGAAGATTATGGAACAACCTGTTAATCCTCCTAACTCTCTCAAGTAGTGTTACTTTGCGTACCTCATACGAGTCAGCAAAAAAACAATACTGTACCTTTGCGCGAAACTTAGATAACTATAAGGAGATAAGGTGTAAAAATGCTGATGATAATGGAAAGTACTTCAAACACTAGTGCACATAAAAAGCGTTCTAGCGAGTCAATAGTTTTTAGTCATCTACAATGTATCATCTCGCAGTGGTTTTAGCCTTAGTTACAATTGCGAATGGTGAGTTAGCTCAAAATTTTTTTTTAACTTCTGTGTTTTTAACAGGTTTGGGCAGAATTGTCGGTGGTAAAAACGCTAACATAGAAAATCATAACTACCAAGTGTCGCTTCAGTTAGTTAGCATACACTATTGCGGCGCTACTTTAGTCAAACCAAATGTAGTTGTGACAGCAGCTCACTGCGTTCATAAATACGAGTATGACAACAAATCTATTTGAACACAAACCTACCTATTTATATTGCAGAAATTCTCCTCAGTCTTTTACAGTTCGTGCAGGGGCAACTAATATAAGAAAAGAAGGAGAAGTACGATCAGTAGAACTAATCCATAAAGACAAGCGCTTCCAAGAGACCAATACAGACTACGACGTAGCTGTCTTAATTCTTAAAGAACCTTTTGAACTGTCTGAAAAAATTGGCCTAGCCGAGGTAGTTCCGAAAGACCATCACAGTGCCAATGGCAAAGTAGGCACAGTAACAGGATGGGGTGCAAAAATGGAAGGTGGGTATAATAGCAACATCCTACAGGTCGTTAGAGTGCCTAAATTGGATTGGGGATTGTGCAAGTCCTACTACGCAAACTATGGCTTTACGATTCGTATGTCCTGTTGGGGATACCCAGGAGGATCTCTAGATGCTTGTCATGTAACGACTTTGTCATAATCTGTGCCCATATTAATTCTATAATGTTGCAGGGCGATTCAGGTGGTCCTCTTGTAATTTATAGCGCAACTGGGAATCCACAGTTAGCTGGTATCGTGTCCTGGGGTGAGGGGTGTGGTAGACACAATCGTCCTGGCGTATATACAGAAGTAGCAAATGCAGAAATAAATGACTTTATTATGCAATACGTAGATGATGTAATACTTAAAATGGAAACATTTTAGAAAGTAAATAAGATTCGTTTGTATTATTTTTTTTAGTGCGTATCTCGGGTTAGTATTTGAGAACACACCGCGCATTGAATTAAATAGATCGGAGGACAAAATGCCGTGAGAGGTAAACAAATAAATGAGGTCCACCAACTTTTGCTGAATTTGACACGCACTTTTGGCTGATAAAATAACCTTTGGAGATCGGTAGAAGACGTAGAACTAGTGCTTGCATGTTGTCAAATAGCTTGCTTGTCATAGTTTGGCGTAGAAAGGTTTAAGCATAATTTAAAATTTGAAAATGCAACGGTTGCGTTAGCGGTTAATTAAAACCGTAGGAAGAGGTTGAGAGGCAATTATCCATAGTGTTTTAGAAGCAGTAGACTTTTGACTAATGACTTATTTATCTAGGAATATAACCACGCCTAGTATAAATCTATTCTGTGATTCGTATTATGGTATACTGCTGACATCATATCACGTAACATCCTTTTGGATATTTGCGCCTTTTCTTGAATAATAGGCGTGCAATTATTATCTAGTTAATTTATAAATAAAATTTTTTATTTTATTGCAGACTCTATAATCTAATTTAGGCCTTGCAAACTCTACCATATATACAAGTTTTAATAAGCGTGACACAATGATACATTCAATGCAATGTATTTTGGGACCGTTTGAGAAAATTTGTATCCACCATTTGGATAATATTTTGATTTGTAACGAGAATTTTAAGCAACATTCGGCATACAGAAACGAAATGTTGGGTGCGCTAAAAAAACTAGTTTAAAGTTAATCTTGAAAAATACAAATTTTTTCTAGAGGTGAAGAAATAAATGAAAACTATAGAGCAATTTAGTTCTTCAGTGTACGGGTAAATTTTTGGAGGAGTTGATTAACAGAAAAAGTACATCAGAAAATGACGTATAGGTTGTGGGACGTGCAATGTGGTTTCATGTCATTTAGAAGATTTATTAATCTGTTTGCCTTGCAGAAGGTGATTGAGAAATATGCAGAGGTAAGAAAGTGTAGTAGATATTTATGGATCTTGAGAAAGCATATGAACGAGTAAAGAGGAATGTTGTGAAAGATGTTAAATGAGACGGATAGAAATGAGTGGCTGGTGAAAGCGATTGAATCCTTTATTACGTACTGAATTGACGTTACGTTGCTTAATTACTTTTACTCTTCGGTGGACGGAATGACTTAATAATTAATTGGTGCACCGATCAGCTTGCTGTGGTGCGGAATGGGTTGTATAAAAAGCAAATATAATGCTCTTAGATTTTTACAAGGTATGACACTTGTACCAAATACCTGTATGCTTACCTTAAAAGGTCTTTGTACTCCCTTGCCTATGTTAAAGCCGTTGAGCGCCAACCCACCTGAAGAAAAATAAAGTCTGATCGGAAGGTGGGTTCTCCCAATAACTATGTCGCGACTTTTGCTGCCGGTGGTGATGATGGAGATTTACCGACACCATGAAAAATACTCGCCTACTTCCACTAATTTAACATATATAAAAAGAACTCTACTTCAGTATACCTAACCCATGCTGTAAAACGTGATTTTTAGCAGTAAACACCAACAAGGGAAAATAAATAATAATTACTCCTAATTGGTCAAATACACTATCAGTAATACTAATATTTCGTGATTACTTAACCAATTGAATCTTACATGCTATTTCGTTTCTGCAATAATATCATTTTCTTTATTGGAATTAAATATGTACAAGCGTGAAACCGTTTTTCTCGTGCAACGTGAGTTACGTTTCGGGCCTTGGGAGCGGTCTTCTTAAAAACTTTTTTCAAAACTTGTAACAAATTTTATTATTTAAACAGATATTAAATATGGAATTTTGACAAACTGACTTAAAATATTAGGGCGAGTAGCCTAAGTAAATGTTAAAGCTGAAATACTGTAGACTGACTGATGGTTTTGAGGCTCCCGGGGTATTTATGTTGTTCTTGCCCCTCATATGTCTGTGGGAACTTGCAGAGCTCATGTCAGCTTATTTCTTAATTCTATCCATTATACAATGTAACAATCTTAATTTCTAAGTAATTGCGGTTTCTTAACCGTCTGTGACCTGCACCTGCAGTCTGGAATAAAATGTATACTTCCGTTCTCACAACTTGTGTGTGAACTTTAAATAACCTTTATTTAATTATTCTTGAGATACAAAGTTGCATCTAACTTAATAATTCTTTATAATTCTTACTAACTCCTAATAATTTCTATTAATGGTACATATATAGATTGGGGGATACATAACTCCTCCCGATGTAAATGAAAAATTAAGGTTTTCTTTGTTTAACTTTTAAAATTCATTGTTCCTAAGGGTACATTTGTTACTTCTTTATTTATCTTTGTTTCGTTATATCTAAAATTGTTTTCTTTATTCTTATATCTAAGATACATTTTGTAAAAGACATATATAATTAGAGAAATGATTAAAATGATTAATAAAATTGTCCAAACCCTTATATTATTGTAGTGTAATTTTGGCACTTTTAACTCACTCAAATGTTTCTTATAATTTTCCATTAGTTGCATGGCGTGGTTGAGATCGTCTAAGTCAAGGTGTTCTAGTTGCATGGGCTTCTTGAATATTTCATCATCTTTGGTTTGCGTTATCTTGAATTGTAGTTCTAGTAAATTTGCGAGTTTCTTGGTTACTGTGGGATCTTGATATACTCTGATGATTTCGTTCTTCAATTTTAAATAACAGTCTTCTTTAAGGGTGATTACTTTGCTTCCGGTTAGTGCTAAGTTGTTCTTATCTTGATTGCAGTGGACGGTTGCTATTACTTCTTTTGGAAATATGACAATCCTTTGTTTCATGTAACCTTTTAAATCTTCATATTGGTGATTTGTACTGGTTTTGCTTCACAGTTGTCGTAAACCATCTCCAACGTAGTCGTCCCACTAGACTGCACGTTCAAAATTTACTCTAGGTAGCCTCTCACCATCCGGAACAGCACGCTTCTACCCAGAGGTCTCCACGGCTACTGAACGGTACTTCCGTGCTCCCATACTTCTACTATTGGGCCATCCACATACCTGATTTGTACCCAGAGTATACCAAGCGCCTCCAACCATACGTAGTAAAAATTCTACTTACTTTGCTTTTAACTTCGATTATTTACAGAATTTTATAGACTTCAGAATTGCCATATAACTTTGCACCAACTTGTGCCTATTAAATTTTAATAAATCTATACTCATTTACATTTACACTTGTATGTAACTTGATGGAAAATCGAACGGGAAAGAGGGCATTTACCACCTCTTCTGGGTTTATACATCCTCCGAAACTTCCTCCTTGAATCTATTCTCACCACCCCTATAACACGCTTTCCTAGTAACGTTTTCAACCATCCACCGGTTCCAGAAACCTATGTACAGCATAACAACAAACAGTCGCTCAATTTCACAAACTAACCATTACCCTTGAGTTATTCTAGGTAAAATTATCAACAGTTTTCAAACCGTTGCGAAAATCTTGGAATTTTCAATAACAAACAATCGTTTTACAAAGAAACCCTTATTAAAATTTATAACGGCTGGCACTTTCCGTGAAATCCCCGGATAATTGCCATCCATTCTATCCTCCAAAACACGCCTCTAATGCACGCGCATATCTACCATTTCCCTCTAAGCTGCACTTAAAATCTTCCATCTTTTGTCTTTTCCCTGTTTTAATCTTCAAGATTCGTTGTGCCTTTCTCTTATCTTCGTCTAACCCGTATGCTATATCTCGTTGTTTCTATCCCCCCCTATTCATAAGCTCTGTTCTGCCTAACCGATCGACACAATAGTCTATATTGTTCTTATTCACTTAATCTAACACTCGTACTCTGTTTGCAACTCTCTAATAGATTTCTGATTCTCTGTCCAAACGAATATTTTCCGAAAACATATCGCGTCCCTGTCTCACTAATTTGCCTTTAACTTTTCTCGTCTAACAGACGTTTCAAAGTTGATGAGTACTAACCATATGCTATCTCTTCTCCTTTGCTACCTCATGCAAAATATCGTCCTTTTCTTTATATTATCGATCTGTTTTCCTAACGTGCAACATTTCAGCTAACATAGATCTGTTTTTTTTCTCAACTGTCTTTTTCAAAGAATTCTATACTTGTTGACAAGTTTTAAACTCGATACAAATAATCTCTTTACAATGTTAAACTTTCCTAGAAATATGCATGTTCCCGCTTTATTATTAACCTAAGTTACACAAACAAATAAATCACGGTTTGAATATGCGCTACTAAATAAATACCCTCTTCCATTATCAATTTTTATGCTACAAAACCTAAAAGCTTTCGTATTAATACATTTACATGCTATTTCATTCTAAAACCTTAACTACGTTTTACGGAACTACGTTTCTTGCATATTTATGATACCATGCTTCACGAAATTACGTTTCTTATCTAATTGTGATTAATGTTTACAGTGAATTTTACAACTACGTACAATTAACCCTAACATTTAATAAAAATTTGTAAATTCTTATCCTATCTTTCGGAAAAACGTCTTAAATTTTACTTGACCCTTATATACATGAGTTATCCTGCAATAACTAATTATTTGACTTTCCTAACACCTATTATAACTATAAAACCGCATCGCTATACACGCATCTTTATATTGCAAACTAAAACTCTTTTTGAGCGCGTTCATGGAATTCTCCTAATGAACTGTCATCGAGTACTTTCATAGCAAATTTAGGAATGAGGACTTTCCAAGAACATATTTTTACTCGCAGAATATAATTTATTCTTATTTAAAGATACAGTTAAGTTACCTAATACGAATGAAACTTCTAAATCACGAGGTTTATGCATTTATAATATATAGTGTACTAAGCGTTTTTTTGAAAATGGGTATTTTCAAAATTTCTTCTTTTAAAATTTCTTGATTTTGATCAGGTTTGGAGTGTTGTATGTTCACTCTAGGGTTGAAGACGCGTTATACAAACATAGGATACTTGCAAGAAAACTCTTCCATTTCTTAACCATTATGTGTCATTAAAATTTATTCTTCAATATGCAATTAAGTCCATACAAATCCTTTCTTCTATCGGCTTTTTATTTTATTCAAGCACGAATGTTTACACCAACAGGGCTACACTCCATGTTGTATTAAATTTCATAATTTATTTCTTTCAACTTAACAAACACTGCTGTCAAAGGCTTACTATTTCCACATTGTAAGCTATTAAGAGTTATCTCAGTCAGATTTGCAGCAAAAGAGCTAGCAGGTTCAGAAACTAACAAAAGAAGAACCTAAAATTTTGCTTTTATTTATATCCAAAAAGAATTGACGTCACTGATAGACATTTGATATTTCTGTAGTACACTATTCTAAGCAAATGCTGTTTGAAACGACAACTCGATAAAAATTTTTATATGAAAGGCGGTGTGTACTTTTTATTTGTTTATAAAGTTTGATGTTCAGAAGCTCTATTAAAAACACGCGAATTGTAAAGAAAGCAATTCTTTGAATTGATCAAGTCGACAAACTCGATAACAAAATATAGAAACTACTTGCTTTGTTCCACGCGCACACGTTTATAGATTATGAAAACTAATAAGCAGCTCTATTAAAGTTCCCCAGTTTTACAATAAGAGATAATAACAGATTTTATATGGATAAATGAAAGGAATTAAATAATTTATTAACGCGTGTGTTTATAACTGGAGACTTGTGTAGAAATAATTCCTAGACAACTATTTCGAGTGTCAACAAGCCACAATACATTTGATTTTCCAATGCTCCAATACTACATTGGTCGGAAAGAGAGTTTCTTTACCTGGAAATTTTGATTATAACGAAACCCTTGCTGTTCCAAGCAAGGTAAGGATCTTTAAAGTGCGTGACAACACTCACGCACGGGACCTCCTTTTTACCTCTCATCTGAACGAGAGCATGTTTTTGTATAAAATGATCGCTTAACACTTTTCAAGTGGTTTGTTTCGAGATTCAAAACCGTGACCTTCGGTATAGTTGGCACACGCAAACGAATTAAACCACGGAGCCGCTTTGTTAACAAGCTACAGAAAGATTAAAAGTTTTTAAAATACAGATAGTTGATTATAAGTACAATTCCAAGTAAAACTTGAAAAGTAAGCAGTGTTTGTGTGTAAGGTAAGATCTTTTTGCATATAAAACAAAGTAAAATTATAGTTTCGCTTTCAAATGTATCTTTGAGCCATAAGCTCTATCGTTCTTTTTTTCTTTTTCTTTCTCTTCCTCCCTACCTTCCTCTCCCCCCCTCTTTCTCTCACTTTCACTCGTTCTCTCTCTCTCCACACACACACACACACACACACACACACACACACACACACACACGCACTTTCTCCCTTTCTCTTTATTTTTTCATTCTTTGAGAGCTTGTTGGTTTTACATGTCTGACTACGGAAAGTTACAATAGCTTGCAATGTTGAAATAGTGAGGTTTTGCAATTGGATGGAAATAAATAATCAAGTTTGAACGTTATGTAACACTGATGGTTTGAACCGTTTATATAGAATAAAAAGCAAACTGCAGCACCTACGTAAATGGAGAAACTTCTTATAGAATAAAATTAAATAGAAAACAGCTAGAGTTCATAGCACTAGCTGCGTTGCGATATGTAGCGGACAAGTTCATTGGATGACGATGAAGCAGTTAGAAGTTAGGTATTTAATTGATACAGCGTTTTTCTTTATCTGATGTTTATATGATAGATATTTGAACCTCGATTTTATGTTCTAAAGAGGCAGTCTTTTGTTTACCAAGTAAGGTAGTTTATTTTGTGATGTCACTAAGATAAATTAAAAATTACTTGTGGATGATATTTATTGAAGGTAAAACCTACATGAGTCACAGATATTTTATAATTCATTGCATATACTCAGTTTTGACGATTGGTGAATTATATAATAGGGTATGTATTGAAAAATGGATGACCCGGCTAGCTAAGTCGATAAAGCATGTTCAGTTTTTTAAATTTCAAGGTCGTAAATTTGAGCACACGTTGGGCGCTGTTTCTTATTTACACTGTATTATCAATTTTCAAAACCTTTTTAACATTTTAAGAATGCCGGGCTCACTCGTTTGGTCAAGACTGAAACCTAAAAACTAACACCCAACTATCTCATCCACTGAGAAACAAAGAATGCAAAATTTTCTGCAAGCAAAGTGGGCATTCGATTTTTTATTATTGCTGCGTAATTTATTTACAACGTTGTACACTTACTTTATCATAACATGTTCATCATGAAAGAAATACTGAGAAAATATTTTCCATATATCATGTACTATTCGCAAGCTCAAGATATGTTATTTAGAAAATCACCACCTTTTCTTTTCAACACTGTAAATATTAAAAACATAAATACTGTACGCAAATGTTATATCACTGACGATTATTATTCGATCATCCCTTTAATTATATAAACGATCAATCATCACTCATTAAGACTCGATATATTCATTTTTACAAGTGACTGTACAAAAACAATCGCCTTCTCAAATGACCTCACCCTTCCTGAAAGTGTAACAGTTTTTTAACTAGACGTACTAATGGACGTTTCAGATGCCAACGTAATTTTGAAACACAAAATTCAATACGAAACGTATAGCGATATAACAGTACGTTATTAATTCGAAATTGAGAGAAGATCTTTTCATGAATGGCACTTTAATGACAAAGACTTCTGCAACATGTTGCTTGAACTAATAAAGATTTTTGGTTTGGATCAAACATCATTCAGGGAAGCAACAGATTGATGTATTGACAAACCGTTGGTTTTGGTTTCTACATTGTTATAACCATAACGCAAGAAACATTGTTGCTATGGCGGCAGGTGGGAGCGATCTGTAAACTATCGATGGGTAAAAATGTTTACTAAATTCTCTGTCCTAACAACGAACAAAATTACATCTTTTAGTAAGCATTTTATTAGATCACTGAAAAGTAGTAAATCACCTCAACACATAGGCCCAACCAATTACTCAATTTGTCGAAGGTATCCATGAGAGGACATGGTGGCGATGCACATAGTGTGTAGTTGTCTGGCATCGTCAAACTACGAGAGTTCATGCTAGCGAAATTATAACGCAGCACTGTGCAAATAGTGAACTTGGTGCGACATCTTCAAGTTCACCTTCAGCGTCTGGTAGTTGTGTGAACGAGAACTAGACCTTGTGCAGAGAAGTTAGTGCATTAAGGCGCACGCAGATTTGACACTCTACAAAACTATTTCCTTCCCCAGAACGATATTATACAAGCATGGTTTATTTCAAAGGTTTACTTACAACAAGAACTAGATGTACTTTTGCAACTTAGAAATCTTTTACTGCTATGACTTGTAAACTAAGACAGCGCACAGGCCCAAGTTAAATATTATTTAAAAGTTTAGCATAAAGAACACTAGGATCTTTGGTAGTCATAACAAATACTTTAGAAGATTATAAAACAAGTATTTGATATTCTTGACCTTTTCAAGTAGCGTTACTTTTCATACTTGTTACGAGTCAGCAAAAAAAAAAATTGGACCTTTGTGCGAAACTTAGATAACTATAAAGAGATAAGGTGTAAAGAATGCTGATGATTATTGAAAGTACTTCAAACACTAGTACACATAAAAAGCGTTCTAGAGAGTCTATGATTTTAGTAATATACAATGTATCAACTCGTAGTGGTTTTAGCCTTGGTTACAGTTGCGCATGGTGAGTTAGCTTAAACTTTTTTTTAACTTATGTGTTTTTAATAGGTTTAGGCAGAATTGTCGGAGGTAGAGACGCTAAGATAGAAAACTATAACTACCAAGTGTCACTTCAGTTAGCTGGCAGACACTATTGTGGCGCTACTTTAGCCAAACCAAATATTGTTGTGACAGCAGCTCATTGCGTCCATGTTTACGGGTATGATAACAAATATATTTGAACGCAAGAAACTACTTTATATTCTAGAAATTCGCCAGAATCTTTTTCAGTTCGCGCAGGGGCAACTAATATAAAAAAAGACGGAGAAGTACGATCAGTAGAAGTTATTCATAAAGACAAGCGCTTCCAGGAGACCAATACAGACTACGACGTAGCTATCGTAATCCTTAAGGCACCTTTTGAACTTTCTGAAAAAATTGGCCTTGCCGAAGTAGTTCCGAAAGATCATCACAGTGCCAATGGCAAAGTAGGAACAGTAACAGGATGGGGTGCAAAAAGGGAAGGTGGATTTAACAGCAACATCCTACAAGTCGTTAAAGTGCCTAAGTTGGACTGGGACTGTGCAGGTCCTACTACGCAAACTATGACTTTACGAATCGAATGTCGTGTTGGGGATATCCGGGAGGATCCTTAGATGCTTGTCATGTAATGACTTTATCATAATCTGTGCCCGTACTAAATATGTGATGTTGCAGGGTGATTCAGGTGGTCCTCTTGTAATTTATAGTGCAACTGGAAATCCTCAGTTAGCTGGTATCGTATCTTGGGGTGAAGGCTGTGGTAGGGGCAATCGTCCTGGCGTATACACAGAAGTAGCACATGCAGAAATAAATGACTTTATAATGCAATACGTATGATGTAATACCTACAATGCAAATATCTTAGAAAGTAAATTGTATTTCTTCTTTTTATTTTTTGTTTAGTGCGTGTTCCGGGTTAGTATTATAGAATATAGCTGTTGCCACGCTTTGAATTAAACAGATCTAAGAGTTCAATGGCTTGAAAGCTAAACAAAAAAATGCTGTAACCAAGTTTTGTTGAATTTCACACGTACCACTAGCAGATACAATGACTTTTGTGGGTCGGAAAAGGGTGTAGAACTAGTGTAACCGTATTATTAAATTACTTACTAGTCATTATTTGGCATAGCAATTGTCGAGCATACTTGTAAATTTACAAACGCAACAGTTTCGTCAGTAGTTGAGGTTGACCGGCAATTAATAAAAAAATAATTCGAGATCTTTAGTGTTTTAGAAACGGTAGCTTGTGACTGATAATTTATTTATCTGAGATGTAGCCACGCCTAGTATAAATCTATACAATAATCCGTAAAATGGTGTACTGCTGACATCATTTCACGTAATGTCCTTTTCTCGAATACTCAAAAGACTTGCAATTATTATCTAGTCATTTATAGATAAAAATTTTTAACTACAAGTTACATTATAAGGGCGTTTCAAACACACACCCCCCCTCCTCCCATTGCAACCAATATCCAATAAACGTAACACAGTAATCCATTCAATATGTTTGGGCTTCACATTACATACACGGCAGATTTTTAAATTCGATGCACAAATTTAAAAAAAGGTATTATTTTTTCGTAGTTTATATCAACTGTTCGTGAAACGTATTTGCAATGCAATGTATTTTGGAACCGGTTGAAAAATTTTGTATCCATCACATCATCATCATCATCATCATCGCTAGGTCTTCAGTCCTGGAACAGGTTAGACGCGTACCATCACTGTTTCCTATTCTGAACTAACCTACAGATTTCCCTGAAATTTGCACAGTCTGCATTTATCACTGACTGATATAGGTCTACATCTACCTCTTATTTCCTATCCCTGCTTGTAATATATATTCCATACTATTCCCCAAAAATGCCTTAGAACGTTTCTGCAATTCTATTTCACCTATTTTTTATCTTTATTCCCTTACTATTTCTAAAACCTATTTGTTATTAACTTTGTCTGTCTATCACATCGGTAATTTTTGATATGTAGTGAGAATTTGAAGCCATATTTTGTACTCCCAAACAAAATTTTGTCGGAGCTTAAAAAGAACTAGTTTAAGATAATTTGAAAAATGAATATTTTTTTAGAACTTGAAGAAATAAATAAAAACTAAAGAGCGATTTGTTCCCTTAGTGTACCTGGTAAATTTTGTGGAGGTGTTGATTAATAGAAAGAGTACGTAAAAAGATGGTGTATTAATTGTGAGACGTGCAATGCAGTTATATGCCATGTAGAGTATGTATTAATCTTTTTGCCTTGCAGAAAGTGATTGAGAAATATATGGAGGTTGAAAGGTGTAGTAGGTATTCATGGATATTGAGAAAGCATATGAACGAGTAAACCGGAATGTTGTAGAAAGTGTTAAATGGGTATAATACAGATAGGTGGTTGGTGAACGCGATTGAATCCTTTGTTAGTGCCCAATTGCCGTTATGTTGCGTAATTATTTTATCGTACAGGGGTTGGAGTGGCATAACAGTTAATTGGTGCACCGGTCAGTTTACAGTGGTACGTTATGGGTTCTATGAAAATCCAATATAGTAGACTCTTAGGGGTATACAAGTAATATCACTTCTACCTTGAAAGGTCTTTAAACTCGCTGGTCAATGTTAAAACTTTTGAGTGCTAACCCACGTGAAAAATCATCATCATCATTGGATCTTCAGTCGTGGAACTGGTTAGATGCGTACCCTCATTGTTTCCTATTCAGTGCTAACTTACACATTTCCCTGAAATTTCCACAGTGTGCATCTTTCACTATCTGCGTGCAATATGATATAGGTTTACCTCTACCTCTTTTTTTCTACCTCTGCTTGTAATATATCCCGCACTATTTCCCAAAAATGCATTAGAACGTATCTTGCCTTTGTGTTTCTCCAAGTTTTTGTGTTTTCTACAGATATTTTTAATCCGCTATTATTTCTATACCAACTTTATTATTAACTTTGTCTGTCAATGCTATCTTCCTCGTACATCTGAAGCACAACATTCCAAAAGGCGACTAACGTTTTTCTGTCTGTTTCTCCTACTGCCCCTATTTCATAGATGTTCTGTGCTATGTCCCACACCTATACTTTCAGCAATTTTCTCCTTGTTTCTATGTTTGCTGTCTTCAAACATAGCCGCTGCTCTGTCTTGTTAGATGTAGTTCGGTTCCCCTTCTAATGTTTACAAATATATACCGTATTTCCCCGATATCCAGTAGTATGTGAAGGGGGTTAAGCAGCCTGCGGCTACCAACACTTGAGCATTTACCGAATTAATAGTTTTCCAATATATCTTTCAGCACAATCAACATTAGTTGAAAATATTTCAAAACCAACACCTGTAGTTGTTTATATTAATCATAAAATTTTAGTGTAATTATTTTTTTCGTCACTAGGTTTTTAGTCTTGTAACTGCTCGGACGCGTACCTTCACTTATTTCTATTCTGAACTAGCCTACATCGTTTCCTATATACAGCTTGGTTCCCCTTGTGTTGTTTCCTAATTATATGCCCTATTTCACCGAGACTCGGTAGTATGTGAAGGCGGTTAAGCAGCCTGTGGAGTCATTTACCGAATTAATAATTTGCCACACCTGAAAAAAAAACAAAAAATTGTATTTCCTAAAGAAAATAACCCACCCCTAGTGTGGGATTTACTAACAACGAAACTATTAAAAACAAGATCTGATCGGAAGGTGTGTTTTCCAAATAATGGTGTAGCGGTTTTTGCTGCTGCTGGGGTTGATGGCGTTTTGCTTACACCATGAAAAATTTTCACCTACTTCTACTAGTTTAAAATAAATTAAACTTCGAGTATACTTAACCTATATTGTAAAACACGATTTTTAACAGTAAATAACAACAAAAAAGAAAATGCCAATATCCACCCCTAATTGGCCAAATACACTATAAACGCTTATTACTAATGATACATAGATTTCGTTAAAGCTTAACCAACTGAACCTTAAGTGCTAATTCACTTATAGGAATATTATCCTCTTTATAAGAATTAAATATACACAAGTTCTAAATTGTACTATTCGTGCAACGCGTTAAATAAGCGTGTAACAACTTTGGTAGTTTTTTTTCTAAAAAGCTTTATGTCTTATTTTTGTCATCGGTCGCCGATTTTTAACTTTTTTAACTTTAATTCTTTAAGAGTGCTAAAGAGCCTACAACCGTGGTATACAACCAGAGTCCAACAAACCACAAATTTGTTTATCAAATAACTGAACTGCAATATACGGACGATTATCACGCAGCTTTTTTTTAATTAACGTATCCGTTCTACACTTGTGAGATGATAAGTAAAATGTTTTAACTTTTTCTAACCATTTGAACCAATCATCACTATTAAACAACTTATATTTATTTTTCTCAGAAATAGCCTTTAAAGAAATAACAGAAGGCCGGCTACTATACTTCTGTTTTTTTAAAGTTTTTTGAACACCTTGGACAATTTGGTCTAATCACTCCTTTATAACCACAACCGTATCAAAATAATCTTTTAAAGGACCTACAAGTTCTAAATGTATGTCCATAATGTGAACAATTCCAACAAACATATTTTTTCACTTCAGAAACCTTCTATATATTTTCATTATTAGAACTAGAAGACTGCCTATTTAAAACTTGAACTTGTGGCGAAAAATATTTATTTTTAAAAGTACATGACGGAACTGAAAATTTTTGAATCACATTAGATGAATTAATTGAGGGTAACGATTTATTACTATCAATTCTCTTTTGAAAATCATTAGATGAATCATAAATTAACTTTGTATTTGATACCGAAGCCTCCTCTAACTTCTTACATAACTTAGTTAAAGTCCGCATATCTTGAATTTCAGATAAAGCTAAATGAGTAATGTATTCAGAAAGTAATTTTTTTTTTGTCAACCTAACTCTAGTTATTTCAGCAGAAAGAACCGGTAGACGCCTAAATAAATTTTCTACATGAGCTAAATAAAACTACAGGTTCACCTTTATTTTGCTTACGATTCTTAATAGTTTCCCAGACTTCATCGTCTGGATGTGAAGGGAGAAAATCTTTTTTTAATCGCTCAACTAAGGAATTCCAATTCGTTAAAGAATTCCTAATACTACGATACCAAAAAAGAGCCACTATTGCTAAAAAAATCAAATTCGGAGTCATATAGGTTTTCTACAAACAATTTAGTAGATAAACTCAAACCATATATGCGCCTCCAATACTGGATAAAGACAGCCTATCTTGTTACGGAAATGTCCTGAAGATCAGAACCATAAAAACAAAAGGTAGAATCTACCGTTGGGGAGAGCCATCGTCGAAATCTTTAACCAAGAGAAGGATACCACATTAATTAGTAGCTTGTAACGTATTTTTTTTTTCTAGTTACACCAAGCCTAATAAATTAATAATAAAACAGATAAATTTTAAAGCATTTAATTCGTAAATATTCAGCCAATAAAAATTAAAGTATAATGTTCATAATAACACATAGATTCTAGAAGATATATATTCTGAGGCTTGTTACCAAGCGCTGTCAAGTTAATAATCGGCACTTTTATTTCCAACGTCCAAGAGTGAAGTCGCTTTTTGTAGACTAGAGATAAAGTCAAGATGGCCCGACTAAAACACGAGGCGTCTAATAGAGTCAAGAAGAAGAACTTGAATTGAGAACATGGAACGATAATATACATCATTTAAGACAGTTGGTATAGATTAATACAATAAATTTTACTAATATTTTCTCATCTTAGTGCAATATCTTATGGACATATCTACAACAACAATTTTCAATGTTAAATTATAATAAATTTTCGTCGCAGTAATTTAAAGCAAGCAGTAGGTAAATAGGGCCGGTCCTAATTCAAAACGCGACAGACGTATTTTCCATGTGTAAAATACGTCTGTCACGTTTTGAATTAGGATCGGCCCTATATAATTTCAATGTAAAATAGTTGTGAAAACATTTGAATGTAAAATAGTTGTGAAAACATGAATTCTTCTATGCTTTCAATGTAAAAATACGTCTGTCACGTTTTGAATTAGGACCGGCTTTATATTACTTTCAATGAAACACACACGTATGTTGAAAAAAATGTAAGTGCAGAGAAGAATGTGTGTAGCTGTTTTGAATTCGGTTTTCTAGCGAGAAGTTACACGTGCACCGTTTTGAATTAGGATCGGCGTTATATACTTTTAATGTAAAATGTTAAAACCTGAATTCTTTTCAAATGTAAAATACTTGTGGGCACGTTTTGAATTAGGATCGTCTTTATATTACTTTCAATGTAACATACGTATGTTGAAAAATGTAAGTGCAGAGAAAATGTGTGTAGATGTTTTGAATTTGGTTTTCTAGCGAGACAGTATGACAGATGCAAAAAAATATCGCATTCAAGTCAATTGTGTTTTTAATTAAAGTGGATTCTGATTTATGTTTAGAGGCTGCAAATACACATGGGCCGGTTTTAATTCAAAATGAGTTCACTCTTGTGATAGGTTGAAAAGTGGGTTGGCAAAGTACGCAGATGGTGGTAATCTGCTATATAAGGAGATTGCTCCTAATATTAATTTAATTAGTCAAAGAAAAGCAATATGGATTTTAATACTCTTAATAAAACCACATATCGCAAACCTTATGTAAATTCAAAAGATCTTGTAGTGAATAAGAGGTTTGAAGTTTTAAAAGTGGAAACAATCAAGACAAAATATGGAGAAAGAGTATTAGTGGAAACAGAAGAGTTCAAGAGTATATTGCCATTGAGATATTTTGAATACCTTCAAGCACATGGAGTGAAACAATTAAATGAAAGTATTGGCTCGAACAAACACGTATACATAACTAGTAAGGGATCGATCGGTCTAACTGTCAACATAGAATTTTCAGAATAATATGTCACTAATTTAAGAAATTAGTTTATTATTATAACACATCTAAGTCGATTGTATAAAGAATGATGTATCAAATTAAAGTGGGTTCTGATTTATGTGCGTTTTACTTTGAGTTTACTACCTTGTTTAAAGAAAGTCTTGTTTCAAAAGAGAAACTTTTATAAAATACTTTTTTATTTTACAAATTGTTGAATATATTGATCTAACTATTTATAAATGAAAAAGTATTTATTAACTCCGTTCTTGAAGTATCTGCTGCTCCTCGCTGTTAGTTCCTCTCTTTTTGCTTTATTATTTCTAGTTCCAAATCTATACGACGCAGTAGCTTCTCTCCACGCTTTTAAATGCGTTAAGCAACTCTACTGTGTCATCTTCGTAGGATTTGTCATCTTCACCGCAAACAGCCATATTAGATTCTGTACATAACTTTTCATAGTCAACATGTTTTTGCCTGATCTGTGAGCATAACATAAAAGATTATTGTAGGTTCACCTTTTCTTTTGTATACTACCTGATGTTTCTGAGAGGACCAGAGTGTGTCAACGATCCTACGATAGCCTCAGAATTTCCAGAATGGTTTTTGATCTAATGTAACTTATAAATTAGTACTGTTTTAAAACACATGTATAAATGTGAAAAAGCACTTACCGTGATATATCTATTACGTCACTATCAAAAATAGCATCAGTGTTGAATTGAGGCGAAGAACAGCCGAAAACTTCTTTAATCACGTCTTCGTCAGAATGTAATATAAATTGCTCTAGAACTTTTACGTTGGTATTATTACAATTTTTGATTGATGACAAGTTACTCATTTTTTAAAAGTTGCTAGTAATAGTAACTAATAATTATACAAGAGATCTGATTGAATACTGTTGGTAAAATCTACGTGAAGTATTTATATTAAATAATAAACTGATCTGTTAGAAAAATTAAAATTTGCATCGTTTTCTGAAAAAATTCAGCTCTGTAATCTATTCTAATGAACAAAACAGTATGTAAGCGAATATAATTATACCTCAGCAGAAATAATAAAACCCTAAAATTAATTAATTTCGTTTTAGATTACCGCTGACATAACTTATGCTGTATAAGAAATTTTTAAAAGGTACTGCTCAGCAGAAATAATGAATTAGATTCATTGACTGAAAAAGAAATTGCAATGAATGCACATAATAAAAACCTAAATTAGATTAATTTCGTTTTAGATTACCGCTGACATAACTTATGCTGTATAAGAAATTTTTTAAAGGTACTGCTCAGCAGAAATAATGAATTACATTCATTGACTGAAAACAGAAAATTGCAAGAAGGCGCATAATAAAACCTAAATTAGATTAATTTCGTTTTATTTAAAAATTTGCATCGTTTTCTGAAAAATTCAGCTCTGTAATCTATTCTAATGAACAAAACAGTATGTAAGCGAATATAATTATACCTCAGCAGAAATAATAAAACCCTAAAATTAATTAATTTCGTTTTAGATTACCGCTGACATAACTTATGCTGTATAAGAAATTTTTTAAAGGTACTGCTCAGCAGAAATAATGAATTAGATTCATTGACTGAAAAAGAAATTGCAATGAATGCACATAATAAAAACCTAAATTAGATTAATTTCGTTTTTAGATTACCGCTGATATAATTTATATGCTGTATAAGAAATTTTTAAAGGTACTGCTCAGCAGAAATAATGAATTACATTCATTGACTGAAAACAGAAAATTGCAAGAAGGCGCATAATAAAAACCTAAATTAGATTAATTTCGTTTTATATTACTGCTAGCATAATTTATTTTCCATAAAAATTAACAAAAATTCACGCACTGGAAAATGTTTTTCTTCAGATTAATTTTCGTTTAAAAATAATGCAATGCAAATAAATCCCTTTAAGTAGTAATATTTATAGAATAAGTTTTTAGATTACCGCTGACACAATTTACATGCATATATATATAGGTAAATTGTGTGAAAATTCTTTAAAGGTACTGTTATATAATAAAACTGCAGAATGTTTTTAATACTGGGTTTTTAAAAACCATGAGTTGCGTGTACATTATTAAACAAGACGGTTTAATCTGAGACATTTTTTTCAAATTTGCTTTGTTTTTATTTAAAATATTTCAATGTAATCATAAAAATAGCTCTGTAATGATAATGTATTTTCTGTACACATAATAAATCAAAGGTCGTATAAAAACATTTTTGTAGTAAACGCATACGGAAATGAAAATGATGTTGAATGCATTCCTCAAAGGTCGTATAAAACATTTTTTGTAGTAAACGCATTCGAAATGAAAATGATGATGAATGCATTCCTTTTACAGTTGTTTTGCCAGAGTTTGCATTAAATATGTAAATATTGGAATTGCTTGCATAGCGAATTTATTTATTATAGACACGTACTGAATGCAACTGTGCAATTTTTTAGACTGCATGCACAACTCAAGCTTGAAAATCGTCTTGAATAGAAAACGTAAATAAAGGCGATTTTTTAACAATTGCATTCAAGCAATTCGTTATGCAATTATTTCGATTTGTATGCTATTTTCTTTTACAGTTGTTTTGCTTACGCGTTTTCCGTAAACTCAGATGAATGAACCTTTTGCAGTTGTTTTGCTTACGTCAGATGATATTTTATATAAATAATAATAAATAGAAAAATACTTGTATTATTAAGTAGTGTATTTTGATTTTATATAGAATCATGAATGCTGAAACTGTATCCGAGATTAGTAGCTCAATTTTGAGATTAACTGTAAAATGCGTGAATCTAATTAAATCAGTGAATGAAATAACGAAACACATTTTAATTATCAAAGCAAATATTAGTATATTGAAGCTTGCTATTAAAAATAAGGTATACGAAGACAATAAACAAGAAAACCCTAGTAGGCTGGAATCTAATTTAGCAAATCTTAAAAGCTACCTTGTACGATTGAGGCACTTGAAACGTACTTTGGAATATCGTGGTAAAGGTGTTGATGCAACGCTTACTAGAGGTCATACTCGAAAAAATTTGATTTGGCATGATGTACAATCATGTTTTGGAAGTCGAATAATTACAGGACTTATTACCAATTTAAATTATAGAGATCCTCTAGTGTTCTTAGACAAGGCGTTCGCTAGTTTTAAACGCAAGATTGTTGCTTGCTTAAAAAAGTCAATGTTGAAAGTTAATGTAATATTTGCCGCTAACTTTGTTAAGCCTACAACTGGTGAAATAGATTTGAAAACGTTTCCTACTGCAAATCGTCACATCGATATAAATACCAATCTCAAGCTGTGGTATAAGGAGAACGTATTGAACAAGATTTCGAAGCGATTAGAAGAATTTTGCGAGAAAGATTCTGGTTGGGCAATCCAAGAAGTTTTACACTTGAAGGTAAATATAAACAATCATGATCCACTTAAAGGAGGGTGTTCAACGTTTGTACCGGTTCCGGACTTTATAAAAAAGAAAAAAGCTGTGGTAAATGTAATAAATAACGATCAACATTGCATTCTTTGGAGCTTGGTTTCCGCTTTATATCCTGCTAAACAAAATAGTCAGAGAATATCTAGCTATCCACATTTTGATACAGTATTACGCTACAATTCAATTCAGTTTCCAATCGCATTAAAAGACAAAAAAATTGAGAAGCTTAACAATCTCGCAATTAACCTATATTGTATAGAAAATACTAAAATACTACCATTTTGTTTAAGTGAAAATTTTAAAAAAATTGAACCTATTAATCTGTTAGTTTTAAATAATGATTCCTTACAATATTCTCGTCCGACAAATGCTGATGAGAATCACTTTCATTTTACTTGGATTAAGGATATGTCAAAATTATTTGCAAAACAGTTGTCTTCACATGAACATAGAAAATTTTTTGTTATAGATGTTTAAATAATTTTAGTACAGCAGCATTACTTAAGCGTCATTCGAATTATTGCGAAAAACAGAATACTTGCTCAATAAGATTACCCGAAGAATCTGAAAAGTATCTAACGTTTAAACATTTCCACTATCAAGAAAAAGTATCATTTGTAGTTTATGCAGATCTCGAATGTATATTAGAACCATGCAATGAGTCGGAGGTAATACTAAACACAGTCCGTTACCAAAGGCATATACCCTTTAGTGTAGCGTATTATTTGAAATGCTCGTATGATAATAAATATTCCAAATTTCAATTGTATCGCGGAAAGGATTGTATAGAATGGTTTGTTGCTCAATTGAAACTGATTTCAGAAACGACTAATAAAATTTTCTGTAACCCAAAACCTATGAATCCTTTAACAGAAGAACAAAAGTTAGCATTTAAATTTGCCCTTCACTGTCACATTTGCAATAAACCTTTTAGTATAAATGATATTAGAGTTCGCGATCACTGTCACTTTACAGATGAATTTCGAGGAGCGGCTCATCAAGATTGCAACATCAATTATCATAATTTTTATATGATACCGGTAGTTTTTCATAACTTATCAGGCTACGATTCGCATTTCATTATTAAAAAAATTGCGTTAGGGTTTTCAGGTTTGGTAAGTATTCTACCAATAAATAAGGAAAAATACATATCTTTTACAAAATATGTAAATGGTACGAAAGTTACTTTTAGATTTATCGATTCATTCAGGTTTATGGCATCTAGCATCGAAAAATTAGCTTCATACTTAGATGATAATAAAAATCCATCACCAGGGAAAATTGTAACACTGATAATGAGTTTCAGTTACTTACGCGTAAAGGTATATTTCCCTATAATTACATTGACTCTTGGGATAGGCTCAATGAAACCGATTTACCCTGTAAAACAGCATTCTTTAATCGTTTGCGCAATGAAGAAATCTCAGATGAAGACTACAATCATGCTAAACACGTTTGGCAAACATTTAATATAAAAACACTAGGGGACTATTCAGACCTATATTTAAAAACAGATGTACTGCTCTTGTCTGATATATTTGAAAACTTTAGAAAAACTTGTATGTTCACGTATAAGTTAGATCCGCTTCACTACTTTACGGCTCCTGGTTTAGCTCTAGATGCGATGTTAAAACGACGAACGTTAAACTCGAGCTGCTTACTGATATTGAAAAATAATGTTTTTAGAACGGGGAATTCGTGGCGGTGTTTCTCAATGTTCGAATAGATATGCTAAAGCAAATAACAAATATATGAATGCAGATTATGATCCAAATTTCGATTCTAAATATTTAATGTATTTTGATGTTAATAATTTATATGGGGCTGCAATGTCTGAATATCTTCCATATGGAGAATTTGAATTTTAGATGGTACCAGTCCAGATATAGTACGTTTAGACATACTTAATATTCCTGATGATTCTGATGTAGGATATATTTTTGAATGCGATTTACACTATCCAGTATCTTTACATGAAATTCACAGTGACTTACCTTTAGCGCCTGAACATATGATACCGCCAGTACCTTCTAATAAATCAAACTTAAAGAAATTACTTACAACTTTATATCCAAAACTCAACTATATTATTCACTACAAGAATTTAAAATGTATTTAAGCTACGGTTTAGAACTGAAAAAGATTCATAAGGTTCTTCGGTTTAAACAAGCTCCTTGGTTAAAAGAATACATTGATTTGAATACGAAATTAAGACAACAGTCAAAAAACAGTTTCGATATATATGCTTTTATAAAAATATGATAAATTCGGTTTATGGAAAGGTGATGGAAAACGTACGGAAAAGGAAAGATGTGAAATTAGTGACCAAATGGGAAGGACGGTTTGGAGCTCGTAGTTACATAGCGAAGCCTAATTTTCATAGTTGCACTGTGTTAGACAAAGATCTAGTCTTAATAGAAATGAATAAATTAGAGGTTTACTTAAACAAACCCATTTATGTAGGTTTCTCTATTCTAGATATTTCAAAAACCTATTTATATGAATTTCACTATAGTTATATAAAATCGCAATTTGCTAACAAAGCAAAGCTGCTGTACACAGATACGGATAGTTTGATATACGAGTTTAGCGTTGAAGATATTTACTCTTATATCAAACAAGATATTCATAGATTTGATACTTCCGATTACGACCCTCATAACAAATATCATATTCCATTATCAAATAAAAAGTTCCTGGTATTATGAAAGATGAAAACAATGGTGACATCATGCTAGAGTTTGTAGGACTTAGATCTAAAATGTACACGTATAGAGTTCAGGATAGGATAATAAAAAGTCGAAGGATCTTCCTTAGCAAGTATTAAGCAAATTTCTTTTGATGATTATAAGAATGCTTTGTTTTATAAACAGACTGTACAGAAACAGCAATGTTTAATTAGATCAGTCAAACATGATGTCTGTACTATTAAACAAAACAAAATTGTTCTTAATCCAAGTGATGATAAAAGAATTCTTAGTACCTTAACCACTGATACTAAACCTTGGGGTATAACTATACATATAGAGATGACTTGTAAAGCTTCAACCACTGGCTCAAATAAAGAATGCAATTTATTTTATCTAGATTAACATATAATATTTTTTAGTTATAAAACTTCAGTGTTATGTTTATACCTGCACAAGTACACCGATTTTCGTTTTTGGATGTATCTAAAAATAGGATACCTTTCAATCTGCCCGAGTTTTTTGAACTATATATATAGTAGTAGTAGTAACCGTTCTGTTTAAAAAATCCAGTTTATTACTAACATACCAGTTAGTTTATTTGAGAAATGTATAACAAAACTTTTATTTAAAATTGTCAATGTTTATGGCTGTTTACTAAATCACTTAATAATTCAAACATGTAAAAGATATTGTAAAAACATGTAAAAAATATTAATAAATAGACTGTGATTGCTAAATGATTTATTGTTTTTTCATAATTTGTAAAGGTACAGTAATAATAATAATAAAGTAATTATAATATTCTTATGCTGTTTGAGAGTGGATTGTATTTGACTATCTTATCATGAAGTATAAGGCAATGACAAGATGTATTTGGCAAAACGTTTCTGCTAGTTTCAAATTCTAATCTAATATCGACAGTACCAGATTTTAACGCTTCGTTTTGTCTAGAACAATCTATGACTACTAATGGTGCAATACTTCGTAAATCTTCAGGATTAAAAAGTGGTTCATTTTCCTTTTCGTAGTATGATTGCTGAAACTGAGCATACATCTCATATAACAACGCAGTCTGTTTATTCTCGAACCTCAAATTTAAGTTATCGTACGGGAAAATTTCTGAATTTAAATATAGTTTTATGTTGGTTAAATAGCAATGATCAAAACGACTGTAGTTGCTCATGTATCTATTTTTCGGTTGGTTTGGAAACCAACAATCACAAATCTTGGTTTTTCTAATTGTGTTGTTGTTTTAATGTTCCATGTATGACGTTGCGTTTCTTGTAGAAGTTGATATTCATGCAACTCCCATCCTCTAAACGGAATATGCAAATCCTGATTTTGTGCAACGCATTCTATTAAATTAATTCGTTGAGTATCATCAACGGCTACATGCGGCATTTTCCATAAAACTTTGTTTAAAACAACTTTTATTTCTTCATCGGGTGTAGGATTAATTATAGCATTAGTATCAAAACTAGAACGTAGTAAGACTAACTCATGACGGAGGTTTAAAATAATTTTTAAAATCTTCGCATAATCCGAGAACCATTGAAAGGTTTATTGCAACATTAAAATTCCCATTAGCATCAACTATTTGTGAATCATCCATAGGAAACCACCCAGCGTTTTGTAAATGTTTACTTTGATTGCTATTATATGAAACATATCCCTTCATTATAGACGTTAATCCAGGATTCCGAACACGATCTACAATGATACCACCAATCTCATATCTAATTTCATCAAAAGCAGCAAAATTCCATTATTTACAAACTTTGCTGTCTGAGACGGTGTTCCATCTGTTTTAATTAATTTGCCTTCTATGTACAGCATGCTCTTTGATGGTAAGGTGTATACATCTTGTTGTTGTATAGGATTCGAATTTCATCATTATTGTTTAAAGATGTGTTAGCATAAGGTTGATGAGTATGTTTTCAATATTAACAATTGCATTGTCGAAGTAAACTTTTTCACGTACGTTCAGTATTTCACTATTCATTCTACTTTTTTTAATTAAATGCAGTCCTAACGATTGTAGAAACTGCCGGTTTTGTGTTGTTAGCGGTCTTGAAACAATCAATCGAGTGTCGATTGCTTTGAAATTTCCAGCATTTATATCAATTCTTGACATGTTGCGTGCATTATACTTAATACCCATGGCTATTGCAGATTTTTTTAAATGCAACCTTACAGTTAGCAGTTCTCCTCTGAAATTAACTAAATTTCCATCTTGATCTAACACTTTAACTATTATTTCATTTATTATACGTGACCTGATTGGTAGATATATAATCGTAGGTGGACACTCGACAATTTTAAAACCTGCAGGTACTTGAGGAAAAATTCGTGTATTACATGGGCTGGTTTACTATTTAAATAGGATCCACTTGCAATATTACAATCGATTAAAACTGCATTCACTTTACAAATGTTGATCGCGTAGTCTGCTTGATGCGTGACAAATGCTAGCAATTTTCGCGGATTGAAACCAAGTAGAGAACCAATTGAATCCTTTTGGTAAAATCCACATCTAGACTACATTTAATACTACATTTAAGTGTATTATTGTCAGCTGTAATTTCTATATACACTGGCGTCTTTCTAGCGCTTCGTGATTGATCCATACGACCACGCCATCTTTTATCACCTAAAGCTTTTTGAAGATATTTATTAATTTCTCTAATCTCATAAGCACCTTCAGGTATTTCTATGAATTCTCCGTTAGATCCATAATAAAATTTATTATTTATTCCTTTTTCTATGTTTGGAATTGTGTTATAAGACTCAAAATTTGTTAATCCTAATACGTACTCCGAATCATTATCCAAGTTTATAGGTGGATTAAAATTGCTTGTTAAAACTGAAGTGTTTCCCGTTAGAGTAAAAGTGTACGACATAACGACTTCGTACGCAGTTCTATGCGCTACTTAGAAATTGTAAGCATAAATGACCGCAAAACACAGTACCGTACGATTGTTCTTGGTTAATGTTATAAAGAATTTTACATTTACCCCCGCTATTCAAATAACTTATCAACTCTGTTGGTGGTCGCAGGTTTCCGTAGCTGTCATAGTAAATAGCGCTACTACCGTACTTTTGTAAGAGGTCCAATGCGTGCCTAAACCTTCTATTCCATCTAAATTAATTATACCACATTCTTTTAAATTAACTTTCTTGGGAAGATTGTTTCTCATGAACACTCCACGGAAATATGGTACTTCTAATTGCTTAACAAACTTTATTAATTCTACATTGCTTAGTGCTTGATTAGGTAAAATCAAGTTGCGTTCCTTTGAGGTTTTGCAGGGCTAAAAAGACCAAAACCTTTTTATAAGGTTTGATGTACATGCAGTTTCCGACTGCAATGTCCTCCATTGCCTTGTTATGGCGTTGTTTTTCAGCTAGTTGTTCCTTAGCTATTTTAGTATCTGAAACTGCTTTTGCAACAGCAGCTGCACCTCCAGTAAGAGTACCAAGAGCGCTTAGGCCTGCAAAAATTGGTATTAGTGGTAGAAAACCTCCTGTTTTAGGAATTGATATAATACGAGCTGATTGAATATGCTTCTTTTGTTTTGCTGTATTGGCGGCCTTAATTGCTATGTTGATTGCATCCATAATAGTAGATCCTTTAGTCTTTTTTAAAGCTGTACGTGCTTGTTTGATAATACTTTTAATACCTAGCGTACTTCTTATTTTACGTTTCTTTATCAGTTTTCTTATTTTATTGATATTTTTTGTTCTCAGTGATGCACAGGCACCCATACCAAGTTTTACTTTAGTTTTCATTGCGGTAGCTACTCCAAATGCTGCTACTTTTTCACCTAAAGACGAGTCACCAGAATTTAGTCTTTCTGTAGCTAACTGAGCTAACTTCGAATCTGCTTGATGACGTTTAGATAGATCCTTTTCTTTGGTGTATGCAATATCGTGCTCCTTACAAGCCTCGTCTAACTTGTTTATTCCCTTGTCTCCCCGAGCTAACCGTTCGATTAGTTTTGTACCCGGACCGCAAAATTTGTAACCCGGAATATGCGCTTCAAATGGTAAATTGTTAATTACAGTATTTAATAGTCCGTTCCCAGTAGTTTTAGAATTATTATTATATGTAATCATTAGCGGACAACTATCCTCTCAAGCTGTGCAGTAAATAAATAAAATATTATGAATTAATGATTCTTTATATACTGCCGTTTCTTATATATATATATATATATATATATATATATATATATAATTCCACTTTTTTTACAAATCGAATTTAGTACTTGCAAACATGCGTGTTGTGAAACAATCAACACCTTTAACCATAAACAATAATGACATTGGCGTGCAATCCTTAGCTAAAAAGAAAAAACATAGTGTTCTTCTGTCTTCATCTATTCGATGTCTAGTTGTTGGTCCATCAAATTGCGGTAAAACCAACGTTATGATTGGGCTGATAGAACATCCTAATGGTTTAAAGTTTGAAAACGTATATGTTTATTCTAAATCACTTTATCAACCAAAGTATCAATTTCTTGAAAGTCTACTGCAACCAATAAAGGGGATCAAATATTATACATTTTCCAGTTCTGATAATATTATATCACCATCTGATGCTCGAAATAATTCTATATTTGTTTTTGATGATGTAGCTTGCGATAAACAAGGTATCATTAGGGAATACTTTAGTATGGGGCGTCATAAACAAGTAGACAGTTTTTACCTTTGTCAAAGTTATACTCGTATACCTAAGCACTTACTACGTGATAATGCTAATCTTTTAGTTTTATTTAAACAAGATGATTTAAACTTAAAACACATATATGACGATCACGTCAATACTGACATGAAGTATGATAAATTCCGTGAAATATGTGCTGCTTGTTGGCAAGACAAATACGGTTTCTTAGTTGTAGACAAAGATAGTGATCCAGATCAAGGAAGGTACCGAATAGGTTTTGATCACTTCATACATATTTAAACCTTGAGAGACGCAAGTATCGTTAGTATCGAAGAATTTTTTACTACAATAAACTTTTACGCAATGAACAAGGAGGCGATAAAACTTAAAAGAATTTTAATTAAGAAAAGAAACATTGTAAAAACAAATTGCGTCAGTTAAAAGATAATGAAGTCGTCCAAGTGGAATCAATCTTACCCATAACATCACGATTAGAAACTATTGCTAATAAACTGGATGGGGAAAGTGCGGTAAAGAAAGAAAAATTTAAAGAAGAAGAAGAACTGCCTCATAGCAGTGTAAAAAATTAAACCTAAATTGCTAGAAAGGAACGTTGACTATATTGATTCCCCGGTTATTGCTCAGCATATACCAAATATAAAAATGATGCCATAGAGGTAGATGATGATGATGATGATGATGTTGAGAATGAATATGAAGCAGAAATTAATCGAAATGCACAAGAAGCCCATGAATATATTCAAAGCTTTGCCGATTCACCTGGTATGACACATTATCTCGAACAGCTACATCCGCTACCTCGAGAATATATTTACAATATGTTTAAAGATGTTAAGAACGAATTTGATCATAAATATGGTATTAGGTTTAACCCTGATTCAGATGGTCTTATGATAGGCAATTCGAATTTCGCGTTGGATGATGAAAATGTTCTAATAAATGATTTGAAATATAAAGGTACTCCTGGATTATACGAACTACTGTTTAAAAATATCCTGTCGGGTACAGTCATCAAGATCTAAAGTCGTACCTTGATATTGTAAAAGAACAAATGCTAATAGAAGATATTATTCTGAAACAGAACAAATTCAGGGTAATACTTCATATAAGTACAAAACATAATATCTACATTAAACATACTTCCCCAAACACCCGTAGACCTAGAACATTACCCTATAGAAAGCGTCTTGGAGACGGTATGACAATGGAAGTATCAAATAACGCTATAGATTATTTATATTGGAATGATCCCAATGAACTTGTTGATAGATTACGACTTTTAGTTTCATCTCAGACTGCTGGACACACAGGTCACGGCAACGAAATAAATTCGATCATTGAAGAATTGCGTGAGGCTAAAGTAATTAGATGATATGACAATTGACAAATTTGGAAGGCACTTACATAACCGTAAAATAGATATAACTGAACAGGAATATGAAAATAAAAGTGAAGGTTTTGAAACCTTGATTGAGTACAAGTTACATATGCTACATTACACGGTAGTAGCAACGTTTTACTCTAATACATTTCTCGACGGTGACAAGACATTCCTTATTTTCAACATTAAACATAATTATGAATTTCCTTATGAGGAAGCAGTCATTGAGAATATTAAAGGATACCCGCAAGACATTGAAATTCTTATAAACGAAAAAGTTATTTAATTGCACAGTTACAAGGATTTTTGCTTAAACGTATGGATGTAATCAGCTTTCGTGACAGCGGTGCTATCATAAACAATACCACAATGTTTCTTGATTTTATATTAAAAGTTCCTTTCAAAGCAAGTGGAGCCCACGACATTCAAACATAGAAGTATTTCATTAATTGTATTTAATAAATCCTGATTATAAAAAAAGTATTATGATAGTTGCTCAATCAAAAGTGAAAGAGGATATAGTAAATGAACTTCATAAACCAGCAAGAATAAATTTCAAGAGACGCAAAGTGATAGTAAAAGGTTTAAATGACCTTCTTCAGACCGATTTGATTGAAATGCTACCATATTCGCAAACAAACAAAGGATTTAAATACATTTTAGTAGTTATTGATTGTTTCTCCAAATACGTATGGGCTGTACCACTTAAAAGTAAGACGGGTATTGATGTTACTGCTGCAATGAAAACAATTTTAAATAAATTTAAAAATCCGCCAAGAAATTTGCAGTCTGATTTTGGTAAAGAATATTATAACAAACACTTTCAATCCTTAATGCAGACATATGGCATAAACCATTATAGTGTTTTTCTACAAAGAACGCATGCATTGTAGAACGTATAATTAGAACTTTAAAGGGAAAAATGTGGCGCTTGTTTAACCTGAACGGTTCTTACAATTGGATAAAAAATTTAAGCAATATTGTGAAACAATACAACAATACAGTTCACAATACTATCGGAGTCAAACCTGTAAAAGTTGATAAATCAAATGAAAAACTATTCTTAAATCATTATTTACCCACATCAAACTTGCAACCAAAATACCAAAATATTCAATAAAAGACAGTGTGAGGATTAGTAAACACAGGAAGCATTTACAAAAGGTTACACGCCAAACTGGTCAAATGAAATTTTAAGATTAAAAGGTAAACGTAACCAATCCTACAACATATATATTAGAAGATCAAGATGAGAAAGAAATCAAAGGTGCATTTTATGAAACGGAGTTGCAAAGGTTAAACATCCAGGAATTTACCTGGTAGAAAAAGTACTAAGAAAGAGTGGAAATAAAGTATTTGTAAAATGGTTAGGCTTCTCTAACTTACACAATAGCTGGATCGATAAAAATAATGTTTGCTAGAAGTTGTTATAATAATAGTTAATAAGGCTAACATTGTAAAATTATATTAAAATAAATAATACAGACAAAATCTTTCTATTGTTTTTATTATTATTATAAAGGAATTTTGTAAGGCTAACATTGTAAAATTATATTAAAATAAATAATACAGACAAAATCTTTCTATTGTTTTTATTATTATCAAGCCATTCTTTTAATAAAAGATATTTTGTTTTGCGCATTGCAAATTATTATTGCTGTGTCTACAACAATGGATGTTATATTTTAAACGATTGTTGATTTTAACTCCGATAGCTTAGGACAACCTAGTGCAAGCATATCAGTTACAAAGTTTTGCATTATATATGTTTCAATCAATTTCTTCTTTTCTAGACCCTTCACAAATACTTCTTCACCGGGTCGGATAATTTGCTTCAAATAAAGCGCTATATATGATGACACCATTCCAGCCGTTGAAGATTCATCCCAAGAAATACCATGAATATTCCTTGTCACCCAGTCGTTATGTTTTATATGATCTTGACTCAAACAACTGGACTGCATTAGCAGTTTAAAATTTGATGCCAAACATCACCTTTCAACAAGTCCAAAACCGCAATTTCTTTACACACAAACTCGTTTTTCTTGTATTTAAATCCCTGAATATCAATTATATACATGTTTGTATGTAAATATATGCAGTAAACTTCGACTAATTAAATTAATATTAGAGCAATCTCCTTATATAGCAGATTACCACCATCTGCGTACTTTGCCAACCCACTTTTCAACCTATCACAAGAGTGAACTCATTTTTGAATTAAAACCGGCCCATGTGTATTTGCAGCCTCTAAACATAAATCAGAATCCACTTTAATTAAAAAACACAATTGACTTGAATGCGATATTTTTTGCATCTGTCATACTGTCTCGCTAGAAAACCAAATTCAAAACATCTACACACATTTTCTCTGCACTTACATTTTTCAACATACGTATGTTACATTGAAAGTAATATAAAGACGATCCTAATTCAAAACGTGCCCACAAGTATTTTACATTTGAAAAGAATTCAGGTTTTCACATTTTACATTAAAAGTATATAACGCCGATCCTAATTCAAAACGGTGCACGTGTAACTTCTCGCTAGAAAACCGAATTCAAAACAGCTACACACATTCTTCTCTGCACTTACATTTTTTTCAACATACGTGTGTGTTTCATTGAAAGTAATATAAAGCCGGACCTAATTCAAAACGTGACAGACGTATTTTTACATTGAAAGCATAGAAGAATTCATGTTTTCACAACTATTTTACATTCAAATGTTTTCACAACTATTTTACATTGAAATTATATAGGGCCGATCCTAATTCAAAACGTGACAGACGTATTTTACACATGGAAAATACGTCTGTCGCGTTTTGAATTAGGACCGGCCCTATTTACCTACTGCAAGCAGTTATGGTTTCGTTCTATCTATTTAACTACGCAGTATAGCAATGGTTTATTCTACAAAGAATCTTGATACTTCAAACTTACTGATGATTAATACGCTGGAAAAATACAACAGCTGACGTCATGATTTTGCACCTGCAATTTATTTGGATACACGTGAGTGTTTGAAACTTTCCATAACTTTGAAAGTATAGTAAATTATTATGAGATTTCCTACGTTGATTATTAGAGTAACAAAAATATAAAGTAGTTTTTTAAAGTTAGTAACACAACGAATAAATATCTAGTTTGTCAGTTATTTGTACACGCATTCAATGTGTTTTAATATATTTAGAATGACAACTTATGTCAGATAAAAAAATAGTATAGATTCTGTTTCCTAATCTAGACGCCAGATGCAGTCTTGATTTAATTTTCACATTTTGCTTAAAACATTCAGGTCATGTAAAAGCTTTTTATTGGTGCTGAAGTTCGCGTATTTTCTTGGTAGATTATAGTTAAATTTGAGTATTTGCATTTTATAATCGTTGTTTTTATGACAAATCTTTGTTGTAAATGGTCAATGAAGTACTTCAATGATTATGGTAAAATAAACTCATGTGTTATGAACTAATAATTTATTACATGTTTGCTTAAACTAAATTTTATAGAAATGATCCATTTATACATATTTATTTTGAATGTTAAACTTCACTAAAATTCTTTTATAAAAAATTTATGACAAGATAGTAATCATATATATTGCAGTCACATGTATATAATCAGATTTCTATATATAAATAGAATTCCTTTTGTTTCTTTTGAAAGACGTTTTATTATCCAACATTAAAATTAGGAAAAAGAAAACTAGAGCAAATCCTCCTTAAGTAAAAAGACAGAGTAATGAATATGAATCCCTTTAGTATTTCACAGATGTTTAAAGTCACTTATTATATTTTTGGGCATATGCTTTTGAGGACACAAATGGTGTCCATGTGGTGTTTTTGTTTGTTCACAGGTAAAGCTGAGACAACTGTTTGACAACTGGTGGTTGAGGTTTTGGTAAGTGTGTGCTAAAGAGTGAAATTCAAGTTTTATGGCTATGATAGTGGTGTTAAGATAAGGTTTCCGCATTCCCCTTATACAAACACAGTTAAATTTTGTTGGCACTTGTATTAAAAATACGGTGGCGCCTATTAAAAATATTTTTGGTCGATTATCCACCCATGACCCATGCTCATGATCTACCCAGAGCTAACACTCTACTAGCCGTTTAACCCTTAAGAGTTTTCTTTGTCTAAAGCCGTTTTCCATCTGACATTACCCTGGGCTGGGAGTATAAAGAAGAAAATCTCGACCTAGTGATATCAGATTAAAATAGAGAGTTTTAGTATATAGCTGATAGTCACGAGGATAAAGGGTAATAAACTTACAAAAAGTTTTAATTACCCCGATTTATATTACAAGCTTAAACTGCAAATCCCATTACTGTAGGTTTCCATACGTATACATTTTATACGCTATAAATTAGCTGTTACGCATAGCCATTATTAGATCAAAACTTTAGTGTTGCGCTAAGGAAAACCAAATAAAATTAGTTTTAAATATGAAAAACAAAAATTACAAAACCATGATAAATTTTCTAACACATACGGATCGATTTACTGCTCAAATAAATTGCTAGTCTCAGGTCACTCTTTAATATTAACTTCTGCATCTTATCACTAGGACGATAAAGGGTGGACTGTCGGAGTCTGGAAACAATCGATACCTCAATACTTGAGTAAAGAAAACAACAGCTGCGCATAATCGCACTAGAATACGTTACCTTGAAGATAACTTATGGAAATTCTAAATAGCATGTAGGACTTTTAACATGATTTTAAATTTAATCTGGAATATTTATAACGATGAATTTATTTACCAGATAAATAGAATAAAAGAACAATAAATAGGGTTGTAGCTTTGCCTATAGGACATAAAAAAAGGGATGGAGTGCGTCACTTATGACTTTGTCTCCGTAACACTATACGATGCAAGCTAACAAAACACTTCCGAGCCAACTGAATCTGGCTTCAGCTAGGTCACTCACACCAGTATTAAAAACTTCAGAGAGCATGAGATACTTACAACAATATCTTCAGAGTTGGTTCGACCTGTTTTGCTTAGCAATAATAAATAATTGGTTATAATTTTGTTTATTAAAGTGTCAATCAGTCTACCAAATAAACGATTGCTGTCGGTTAACCAAGCTATATTAAATCACCATCAAATTTTTATATATGTGCAAAAATTTACGATTCCCTAAACGAAAATATTTACAATTGCTATACACAAAATATTTACATAAAAGGATTGATTGAACACAAGCAGTAGCAATTAAATGTTACAAAATAATAACCGGTGATAGTAAGGAGCTCTGTACCAAAACACGATGTACATATGTACTAATATATTTAAATCACAGTAGTGCTTCTGTTTGACTTTAAATAGTAGTACTGCAATCATGCAAGAATTCTTAACAAATGTAAGATCTAAACAGAATCTACTTATTATAAAAAAACTTTGATTGTGTTAATTTAGGGTTAGAATATGTAATTATGTTTACTAATAAAGAAACTAAAGTATAAACATTAAATGTTGATTATTTAAAATGACTACTAAAAGATTAATTTACTAAAAATTTTTTAGCTTAAACTACAATTATGAATAACCTCGAAGACTACAAAAATGAACTTGACACTATCGTAACGTCATTGAACTAGCAGTTTACGTCTCAACGAAAACAAACAACTGGATCCTTGAAGGCCCCGCTGTGGGAGCTCATAAACCTGACTGTTTATGAAATTCAGCCAAAATTTCAGACGTCCTGGAATGCGGTAGATTCGCTGCAGCTAATACTGTCTTCTTAGATACGTGGGGATTCGTCGGACTACGTGGGTTTAACCATAGGTATGTCAGAACATCAGCTTCTTCAAGTCATTTACAGTGTTAAATCTTCAGTAAAATATTAATTCTTGCTATTAGCAGAAATCGTCTTCTTGCTAGAGATCCTGCGTGTAGTTTTACATGCGGTTTGTTCAATCCTTTTCCTATAATTCCGCGATCAATTAATGAAGTAATAATTGGAGCTAAAAATTTGTAGACGCTCTAGCAAATTTCGCAATGAGGTACTTGCAGTCGACAATATTGCTTAACGGTTTATTTCAAAAGGCAAGGTTCGGTATCCGATCAGATCGCAGAGCATCAATTTGCCACTCCCGACTCCCTTCTACTATTGATTCGTTCCGCAACGAATACCTTTAAATTATAACCACAATAGATTCACCAAAAAAGTGAACCAGGTTTAATTTAATTCATATATAATATAGACACGCGAGCAGAGTACATTGGGTTGCCGAGCGTTATGATTTGTATCAAGAATTTATCCTGTTACAGGGTGTTTCAAAAATATAACTTTCTTTTAATTATGCATAAGTTCTAGAAATACGAAACGTATCAAATTATAAACTGGAATTTAAGATTTTTGTAACACAATACAGAATTTATATACGTTTCTACGAGAGAGGAAAAACAAAACGCTTTAGCACCGCCAATGAATAAATGCTGGGTGTAAATACTTATCTGCAACCGATTAGCTACAGTTAAATTGAACTATCACAAAAGGGCAGAACAAATACAAATTTTAGAAATTGGAAATTAATTGTAACAGAAATACCAACAATAATGCTTTGTTATTCATTTGTATCAAAACGCAACTTACTTTAAAAATATGCCTTGTATATTAAATGGCCGCAAACCCAATTTAAACGCTTAAGTCGCATGCAAGCTTGTACTTTAGTCGGTAAATTAATTGCCCTGACTAGCAGACAATAATGATACGTTTTCCGAAGTTTTAAATATTGTAAGTGATAATTTAAGATATAAAATGCTTTAAACAGGTCATTTTTAAATTAATTAGTTTTTTAATAAGCAAATAACACACGCAAGTTTTGTTCTATTATACAACATCTAATATTCATTATTGAACATATTACAAAGGTCTTAGTTACGTTAGAGGTATTTAGAAATAAAATCATGTATTTCGCCGTTAGTGATGTCAGAATAAGTCCTTGGGAATCCAAACTGGATTACTCCACTACACCAGAAATCCAGCGACACGACACCAGCTAATATGGAATTTCCAGCATCATCTTGTATAACAAGTGGACCACCCCCATCACCCTATTGTAGAAGTCAAATCAGTTTGTTTAAATTTTTACATTGGACTTACCGAGCATATATCTTTTCCTCCATGTTGAAAACCCCAGCAAGACATTCTTTCGGTAAGGTACAAAATGAAAGCTTGACAATCTTCCCAGGGTACATAAGGTACTTGAAGGTATTGCAAATACTGGCTGAAATATTCTTTATCCTTGGTACCACCCCAACCTGTGATCGTAGCCACTGTACCTTTTGGAATAGTTAGGCCCTTAGGAGCTAATTTGATAAGACCGATATCTTGATTGAGTGGAAATGAACCATCTAAAACTAAAATAGCTACATCGTAGTCTTGAGAGACAGGACCGGGAAATTTGGGATGTAAATGAACATCTAATACGTTTAGTACTTTGCCACCTTCATGAACGATACTTGATCCTGCACGAACTCTCAGGTAACCCCTAAAAACGTACAAAAGAGGTTAAAACATCAAGTATTAAAAAAATGTGTTTACTGCTTAGATTCCAAATAAGTGGCTTCGGTTATAACCACGTTTGGTGCTATCAAAACGCCTCCATACCAGTGGGTACCATCAAATTCAACAGAAACCTGGTAATTGTAGTTTCTGATATCTGTTTTTCTTCCACCAACAATTCTGCCAAATCCTGAAAGCATCAATTGAATGGTTTATTTTCGTAATAACAGAGTTGTAGTTGTTTTCTTTATTACATACCATGGGCTGTAGTAACAGCGGCCAGAATAACTATCAAGGTATGCATTCTAGCGTATTTTCAATATTGACAAAATAATAAATTATGGTGTTGTGAACTATTGTTAAATAGTATTACTCTTATCTATCATATTTGAAGGTGATCTTGTATAAACTATAGGAAGTTTGTTTACCCTAATTCTAACTAAATTCAATAGATAAGCGGTTTTTGGAAAATCTGTTTCAAGAGCTTACTGAAACGATTGTGAAGTTGATTTGTAACTCGTACATAGACCAGTTAATAATTATTATGCAACTTGTACTAGATACTCATAGTTTACCTCTAAAACATTGATTGATATACTGCAAGTATGGGAAAGGCTTTTAGATTTCGAGTATTGATAATTTTTTTAACCTAAAAAAATTGATTTAATTGGTACCGTATGTTACGTAACCACGTTGGTACATGTGCAAATAAGTAATTTTACTTACCAAAAACGGGGTACTTTAAGAAGGCAGTTTGCCCAACGCATGTTAAAGCAAAGTTATCAATAACATTGGGATAAGTACCTCAAAAATTATTCTGGGATTTAGTGAAATTAACCCAAGGTTGCCATAACACAAAAGTGACAGAAGTTAAGCTACACGCAATTAGTCGTCGAGATGCAATATAATGTACTGGAAGCACAACCAAGCGATTTAAAAGTGAACGTAAGTAGATAAACTATAGACGTCCTAGCACAGAATGGCGCTTTTTTATACACTGTCACAACTTTTATTCAGAACATAGAGAGTTTGCGTGTAAAAATAAATTTCTGTAAATATTGGCTCCGTTGATTACTTTACAGCAAAATGCTAAAGCTAGAAAGTTTTTGGAAATAAAATGCTGTTTCTGCGATCAAATTTTGAATCAGTTCAATCGTTTTCTAGAAAATAAAAGACACTTATTTAATAATATCATTTATCATGTTAGCTTTGACTGCCATAACGACATTAAACAGTATAAAGAATAAATAACAACAAACATTGAATTATTAAGTAAAAATTATTTAATTAAATGTTTTAACAACCCTGCATTCGCAGCTAGGCAGAAGCCTAGTCGATCATAGAACTCTCGCATTACATTTGCTAGAGTGCATTGGGATATTTCTTCACAGGCTTTAATAATTGCTGCTTTTAAGTAGACTATCATTGCAAAGAAATGTTCATTGTCGTATAGCTTGTGTTTTAAAGCACCCCGTAGAAAGGAATCACACAGGTTCAAGTCTGGTGAGAGAGCTGGCCGATGTATGGTACCACATCGGCCTATCCAATGTTCTGTGAACGTATGGTCCATAAAATTGCGTACATCAACGTCATTGTGTGCCGGACGTCCATGTTGTTGGTACTATGTTGTCTCTTTTAAATTTGAAGTCGAAACAACCGGTCCGACTTCTTCTTGAAGTAATTGAAGGTAACGTTTGCCTGTTAGTATGCCTTCTATATAAAATGGGCCAATTTCTCTATGGCAGTAGAGGGAGGATGTCGGAGCTAAACCCACCACCACCACACACAACCACCACACACCACAACCACCGCTACCACCACCACACACCACCACCACCAACACACTTGCAAAACTATTCGCACATTTAGTAGCAAAATCTGCACAATAGCTTTCTTTAACTAAGCATTTTTAGCCCCTGGCACGGATAATTTATCTAAAATCTAAGTTGCCTTTATCTTGCAGTATCCCCTTCCACCATATTAGCAAATATTCGCACATCTAGTAACAGTATTAAATAACATTGTCATGTTAAATCTGCACAATAGTTTTCTTTAACTACTCATTTTTTAGCCTCCAGCATGAATCGTGCTCTCGACACTCTGATCTTGACCGCCACCACACACCAATACCACCACCACCACACATGCAAAAAAATATTCGTTAATGTCTGGTACCATACTGAGCCATTTTTTAAATATATCTTGTATATATACATTTATTTCTTCCAATTCGAACGAACTCGGATCAATGACTATTTTATGCTGCCCCGAATCATCAAAAACTATTACCAGAGTGGACTTTCTGCACGGTATTGCATATGTACATCCCCACTAAGCTTAAAGTATATTCACTGTCTTGCTTCAATTTGATTGGTGGTTAAATGGATCCTGTCGATACGACATTTCTGTATCCAAACACGCTCACTGCCTTAGACATTATCACTAAGAAATTTTAACACTAAATGTCCACACTTATAACTGTTGTAAGTCTGTTCGGGTACGTTGTTATAAATTCTGCAACCTCGAAAAAATGGTCGACTTTTCTGGCGGTCTTAAGTCTCCAAATGAATCGTAGTATATGACACTTTTACCAATTTTACGGTATCCAACCCAATGCGTCCCTGGTTCGCTGGTCGTATCCAAATTAATCACACCCGACTTGTTGATACGCGGTCTAACCTTCTGTAACTGAAAGAACACCGCGAAAATGAGAGATTCCAACTGCAAATTTCTTCATATCCACTTAGGTACGAGCTCTTCCAGGTAACTTGTTTAGTTTTTTGACTGTAAAGCTTTTTTAGTAAAATTAATACTAATGGTGCTAGAAATCCTCCTTTTTTTTTTACCGCGCCCATGCTTAAATGGTTTTAAAAATAGCGCACTACTTTTCTTGTAAGGTTTTAAAAATAGACCATTTCCCTTTTTCCCGACGGCAATGGCTTCCATAGACCTGTTATGTTCATTCTCCTTAAGCTGCTCATTCGCTATCTTGGCATCATTTATTGCTTTAGCTATTCCCACTGCTCTACTTCTTAGGGCTCCTAAAGCACTTAGTTCGGCGAATATCGGAATCAATGGTAGAAAACCTCCTTTCTGTGGAACAGGTATAATACGCGAGACTTTAATTTTGTTTCTCCCGCCAGCTCTCTTTATGATTTTTTGCAAATTAGAATACCGACGTCAAGTAGCTTTTTCCAGTTATCGGAACCTACTCTATCGATTGCGGATGATATTTTCTTCAGGAATCCGCCTTTTAAACTCATTTTGTTCTTCTTCTTCTTCATACTCATACCCATTCTTTCCTTTGCTTTCATAACATTTGTCACAAATGAAGCTGCAGCCTTTTCACCAAATTCTGCGTCCTTGGACTTTACTCTTCACCAGATTTCTTCTTGTAAAATTTTATCTCTTCGATGTCTAGTTGGGATATCGTCGGAATACTTGGAATATGCAATGTCGTGGTCCCTACACAAGCGATCCAACTTGTTTATTCCAGGATCGTCTCGGGCTAACATTTCTTCCAATCGGGTGCCAGGGCCCAATAAGAATAACTTGGAATGTGTAGCTCGAACGGTAGATTATTTATAGCTTTGTTTACTAACCCACTTCCTTTCTGCACAACCATAGGTGTGCACTCGTTAACAAACAGAAACTAAATGAATACAAATGAAAAATACATCTTTATGTATACTTTCACAGCAACAACAACTGAACGAACAATATCTCCAAACATCTCTAACCTTTTTACAAAATACATTTTTCATATAAATACACTAATTTATAATTTATGCTGGCATGCTTGCAGTGTTAACGTTACGTTATGTCAACCATTCTGGGAACATTATATTTTTTAGTAATCGGTACACCTTTGAGACGTATTTCAGTATACTCTTCCACGATACTGTCATAGTCACAGGTCAGACAAACTATACAGTGCTTTCTATATGTTATAACAGACATCGGTGATTAGTTCTGGGAATTTCTTATCATTGACAAACAAGTCTTTGACGGAAAAACAAACGTTCTATTGTAACAAAATCTAGTCAGACTAATTGGGTTGATAATTAGAAAACAGGTTAATTTCGAATTTAATGAGAGATCCTAATCATTTCCATGCAAGTTTTGTAACAAAGAACGTAACTATATAGCCTGCGAATATTTGCTAACATTGTGGAAGGTATACTGCGACATGCGTTCGAGACAATGTTGTATTTATTCGAAATGAATTTTGTTAATAGATTAAATGTCTGTATTAAATTATGTGTACTGTTTTAATAAAATTGTATATAAAATATATTGTTTTGATAATAATTTGGTTTATGGGATATAGTGTTTGTTTTACATTTGGGCGAGCCAGGTTCTAGTCGTGCAGCAGTTAAACCTTTTTCTATAGTCCGAAGTATCTCAAAACAAATATTGACGTAAGCAAGATGGTGGATGTGACAAAAATGTGTCAAAGTAAAAGTTAGGTTAAAAATGCTTGTAGTGACCTAATTAAGATGGCAAATGTGCACAAGTGTCAAAGTGACACTTCGGTTTAAAATGGCCACCGCGACGTAGTGAAAATGGCGGATGTGGCGTCATAGGTTAGCGACGTAATTGGAAGCGGTGGCGATGGCGGATTTAATTTGCAAACGATTGCATTAGCAGTATATAGATTAGTTTAAAGGATTAATCTGTGCAAATACAGTACTTAATCAATGTTACTACAAGATTTATGCAAATATTTGAAATTGTAGCAAATAAGAATTTAATTTGTAAACGATTGCACTAGGTTTGTTGGATTAATGTAGTAGATTTATGTAAATATCGCCATAAATTAGCGGAAGAATTTGCAGATTCGGTGGTCTTGTGGAAGGATATTGAGGTTCTGCGGAAGGATGCCGGGACCCGACGGCCCAGATCAGGGTGTGGAAAACACGATCCATGCCGGAAGCTAAAAAATAATTAGTTGAAGAAAGCTATTGTGCAGATTTAAGATGACAATGTTATTTAATACTGTTACCAAATGTGCGAATATTTTTTTGCATGTGTGGTGATGGTCCAGATCAGGGTGTTGAGAGCACGATTCATGCCGGAGGCTAAAAAATGAGTAGTTAGAGAAAACTATTGAGCAGATTTAACATGACGATGTTATTTAATACTGTTACTAGATGTGCGAATATTTGCTAATATGGTGAAAGGGTATTGCTGTAAGATAAACGCAAATTAGAATTTAAATAAATTATCCGTGCCAGGGGCTAAAAATGCTTAGTTGAAGAAAACTATTGTGCAGATATTGCTACTAGATGTGCGAATATTTTTGCAAGTGCGGTGGTGGTGATGGTGGTGGTGGTGTGTAGTGGTGGTGGTGGTGATAGTGATGGTGGTGGTGGTGGTGGTTGTGCTGGCGGTGGTGGTGTGTGGTGTGGTGTGTGGTTGTGGTGGGTCTAGCTCAGATATCCTCCCTCTACTTATGGCCTAATAAACGAGCTCAAACGTTAAATCTTACGATACTGAGATTTTGTTTTAAACGATAGGTACAAATTTTCCATACATCTAAGATGTCCATGGGTTGAAAATGAACACTCGTCCGTAATAAAACGTGATTTAAATGGTTTCTATCATAATGTGTTAAATTAATCATTGTTTCACAAACCTACATTCTTTTAAACTTATTGTCTTTGTAAAGTTCTTGTTGCCTACTGTATTTAAAAGATTTGAACGACTGAATTTGTTTCTTTAAAGTATTAGGTACAGTAGTACCTGTAACTCCTAAACTACGCCCAATCTTTCGTAAACTATTGTTTTTGTTTTCCACAACACTCATTATTATTTGGAAATGTCGTTTACTATCCCGTAAAGGTCGTTTAATCTGACACTTACAAGGTTTATTTACACTTCCTGTAGTTTTATAATTCTCTGCAATAATGTTAATGGTTTCCAGAGATAAAATTTGACAGACTTGATATAAAGCTTAGTATAAATCTTTGATATCCCTTATTCAATATCCAGAATAGTACCATTTAACAACAGTATAGTAATCCATTTTATAATCTTAAAGTAACCCTTGTATTAAAGAATTGTGAAAAATTACGTAAAAGATGACTAAATTAGCAAGAAAGTTTTCTAAATCAATTGTCACAGTAGCGTCAAAGTTAAGGCTAATATGATAAATAATGTTATATTAAACAAATGTTTTCTTTTAATTTCTGGAAAACGACTGAACTGATTTACAGCATTTGAAAGAGTTTTTTATTTCTAGAAATTGTTTCCTTTGCCATTTTGCTGTCAAATAATTAGGAGAACCAATATTTATACAAGATTGCTTTTACATCGGAATTCCCTATGTTCAGAATACAAGTTGACACGATCTATATATTCTTCATAAGAAAACTAAGGTCCAGTCTGCTCATTATAATTGTTATTTTTAATTGAAGGACCTTTAATAAAAACCTTATAAAATAAATTAAATCGAATTAAATAAAAAAATCTAGCAGTAGACCGCTAAAGAAAGTCCAAGCAATCCGGGAAACTTGTTCTTTCAGTTTGCACACTATCCTTTTTCAGATGTTATGAAAAGAACAGCTGCACGACAGGGTATAAATAAATTTTACTGGCACAGCTAAACTTGACTGTTTTTGGTTGCGGAGGCTTCAAAAGACTTAAAATCTCGGAGAAAGGATAAAGAAATTTTGAAAAGCTATAACGTTATAAAGAAGTTATTACAAAAAATATTGAAACGCTGATTTGTGGATTAAAAAGTCTCCAGTATTTTATTATGACAAATAAAATTGTAAGAATTTGTTTACAGCACAAATAATTAATTTAATAAGACTTTGGACATAAGCCAAATATAGTAGCAAATCACAAATCTTTTTGTTTGATCATACAATTTTTAAATCAAACACTTGTAGGCTTGTAGGCTTAAGACTTTTGTCTCTAAAGTTAAATCTATATCTCATAACAAAATACAAGCTTAGCAGATGATGTTATTTGAAAAATATACTGTTACAAAGATAGGTGATATTAATTTTATGATAACTCTGAACCGACAGACATTAGTAAAATATTCGGTAGATCAAACACATTTTATAACAAATAGATAATCAAATATTTCATTAAATTTTCGGTTTTATAAACCGTCAGTACACTCATTTCACATAGTAATTTAGAAATATACGTAATGAAAAAACTTGCATTACTTTGATAAAAAGTAAGATTCAGCGCAACTAATTTGAAAAAACATTTAACTTATTTTTCTCCATTGTTGCATTATTCACCATATTTCCTATAAAAATATTTTTTAAGAAACATTTACAATATATTACATACCATTCAAAGAAGACATTATTCTCCAAATGTTATGTTAAACAAAAAATGAGACAAGTGAAAGGATTCTTAATAAAGCGAGGGCGAGGGAGGGGAGAGAGAGAGAGAGAGAGAGAGAGAGAGAGAGAGAGAGAGAGAGAGAGAGAGAGAGAGAGAGAGAGAGACTGCCAATATTGATCTTTAGTACAGAATTAATATTCACACTAGTTGTGTATGTGTAAGATTGAATGTGTGAGATGAATAAAAAGAAAATATTTTCCAAAATTGATACACAAATAAACTCCTTAACTGCACTAAAATATATAAAATCAATGTATAAAAGTTATGAGCTTGATAGTTTATTTAAATATTGTAAGAGAGAAAATAACCGCATGTAGGCAACTTTACTAACACCCAGACAAAGAAGTTTATTAGGTGCTATTAAGCTAAACTGTAAGATAAAGCTCACATAAAAATAGAAATCTGAAAGTGAATCCAAGAGATTTACGAAGCTGTAACTTGACATTGCTGGAGGAAAAAATGTCACGTTACAAGTTTATTAACTCCGACATGTCCAACATTTCGTATTTCATACTAGGCGTCCTAGACAGCTATGGAGCATAAAAGTGAAAAACTGCAGCGCAAATTTTCCTGTATATGAAAAAGTAAACTTTCCTCATTAAACCTAATTGCAAAACAGTCTGCTTAAAAAAGATATTGCACGTAAACAATAAACGATTCACAAAAACTTCAAGAAAAAGCTGCAAATTTAACACGGCATGGAGTTTCTATGATGCTAGAAAGAAGTACAGTATACTTAGATCAGTGCTACAAGATGTTATTGTCGGAGGCTTTCACGGCCGGAGTCATTATAAATATTTATGGTTCCGGGTTTGGACCGTGTCATTTTAGAAACTAAAGTCGACGTTTCGTCCACATTTGTAAGGGACTTCATCAGGACAAGAAAATAAAATAAGTAATAAAATAAAAAAATAATAAAGATAAGATTGATAATATTAAATAAACAAGTTAAAGTGTAAAGAGTAGAGTTACTCCTGAACTAGCAGACTCACTAGCCCATTAAAAACCATAAGGTGTCTTGTGGCGAAGTAACTGGTGAAAATAGCGAAAGTGGTAGTTTATATAGGGCGAGAACTTGATGCATGAGCGATCATGAATAGCGAGGAGTGTCGTAGCGGATCAGTGAACGTCACGGTTCCGCTGTTGTGAACATAGGCTTGTTTTCTAAATGGGGGAAAGGTAGTAGCCATTGTCTTTGTTTAAATTATTAAAATTTTTATTGATTTTCATGGATTCTCTAATTTTTCTATTGTAGAAAAATGGAATTCTGGCAATTAGTTTTGTCTTATCAAAGTTAATGGTATGACCTGTTTCATGTTGGTGTTCGGCCACCGCTGAGCGATTGTACTGGCTTGTTCTTAAGCATCGCTTATGCTCGTTTAGTCTAGTCTGTACTGACCGTCCTGTTTCTCCTATGTATATTACACCGCAACTGCAAGGTATACTATATACGCCTGGGGTTTTAAGACTATTTTCGGAATCTTTTGGGGTTGATAATATTTGTGAAATTTTATTAGTGGGTTTATTAAGCGTTTTAATGTTGTGTTTACGTAGAATTTTTCCAATTCGGTCGATTACTCTGTGTATATATGGAAGGATTGCTAAAGTTCGTGTATCGGAATTACACCGTGGTTTGGGGGTTCGTGTAGGATGCAGATGTCGGTTTATTACTCGGCCGATATCTGAGTTACAATAGTAGTTTTTTATAAGACTAGTTTTAAGATGGGTCAGTTCATTAAATAAGTGTTCTGGTTGTGAAATCTTAATTGCACGCTGGACTAGAGAGTTGATTACCGATGATTTTTATGAGAGATGATGCGACGACGCATGTAGGTATCTGTCTGTGTGTGTGGATTTTCGATATACGGAATGACCTAGTCGTCCGTTAGGTTGGCGCTCCACCAGAACGTAAAGAAATGGCAGAGTTCCGTGCTTTTCAATTTCTATAATGAACTTATTATCTTTATGTTGATTGTTTATGTGATCTAGAAAATTATTGAGCGTTTGATGTCCATGGGGCCAGATTACAAAAGTGTCATCTACATAACGGAGCCAAGTTTTTGGTTGAAGGTCTGTGGATTTTAGAGTCACGGATTCCAAAGACTCCATGAGTATATTGGCCACAATGGGGGATAGAGGTGAGCCCATTGGTGAGCCCGAAGTTTGTTTGTAAAATTGTCCGTCGAAGACAGAATAGATAGAAATTAAGCATTTTTCAATGAGCGTGACCAGGTACTCATATTCGTTTTCTTGAGATAGAAGTTGTTTAATAATGGAGACAATGTCTATGACAAGAACGTTTGTAAATAGGGATGTTACGTCAAAATTGACTAGTATATTATTAGGGCCTAGCTCAATATATGCAATTAGTTCTATGAAATGAATGGCGTTTAAGACATTAGTAGGGGTGTTATCGGAATAAGGTTTTAAGAAATTTGCTGGGAATTTTGCTAAATAGTAGGTTGGCGAGTCAATTGTGCTAACTATCGGACGGAGAGGGACATCAGATTTATGGACCTTAGGAAGGCCGTACAAGCGAGTATCAGAATGTTTCCCGATGTTTTTCAACATCTAGTTCTATTTCTCTTCAAATCTTTTATAAGTATCTTAATTTTGTAGCTCCTAAGAATTAAAAGTGAAGTTGAACGTATAGAGCTCCAAAAAGAATTTTATTGCATTCCCGCAGGCCCATATGCGTCGATCGATATGAAAGTGAAAACACCTGCAGATATAGACTAAGTTGACACACACGCGGCGCACGGATATACTTTCGCAATGAGTGTTTAGAAAAGATGTTAAGATCTGCGACTGTAGTCCTGCATTATATTGAAATGTTGTTGTGTCAGGGTAAGAGAGTTTCCTGTTAGCAAATAACCTAAGAAATGCCTAAAGGAAAACATCGGGGTTGGTAAATAACCTGAGATAAAACCGTGAGTAATTATGAGTTTTTATGTTTAGAATTATTAAGAATGCATTAGTGAGCTGAAAATGCTATTATTTGTATTAACGCAATAAGAAATTAACGTAGTAAAGGTAATTATTTGGTTTGACCAAAAAGCGACGGAATTGTGTATTTTGATTTTAGAATGAAAGCTTTATTGATGTTAGTATTAGTTAAAAATAAGGAATTTTTACTATTTGGAAAAGACAACTAAAAACTAAAAACTTTTTCATTAAAAAGCTGGTATTTAATTGTTTTTTATGTTGGTTATGTACGACATTGAGTCGTGCGGCAACACTACACATTTTGGGCAGTTTGAATTTTTAAAAGCGCCATTTTGCTTAAGTATGAGTATCTATAGCTGTTGCAGATTTGTCTATAAAATTTTTAAGGAATTAGTGAACTAGAAAAACCTACTAATCTTTTTTGACGATTTATTAATTGCCACAGACTTCGTAGATGAGAACCTCACTAATTTGAATGAAGTATTAGGTTTATTGGAACGTAATTCTTTAGAACTGTGGTTGAATACTTGTTATTATTTATATTCAGAAATAGACTTCTTAGGATACCACATAGATCGACAAATACGGCCCAACAGCGAATACAGAAAATATACAAAGTACTAATGATTTCCAAATTTGCACAAATATAAAGCAAGTACATTTATTCTTAAGATAGCCAGTTACTATAGACGGATTTTCTAATTCCTGCCAACCCTTGCATGATCTATTGTAAAAAAAATGCTTCATTTGTATGGGGACCTGAACAGTTTGTAGCATTTGGTACTTTAAAATCCAAACTAATTTCACAAACTGTGTTAGCCATTTATTCGCCTCACAGTGAAGAGGAATTGCATTATGATGCAAGTGCTTTGGGTTACGGTTCCTTTCTCTTACAAAAACAAGAAGGTTGGAAGCTCCATACTATTTTTTAATTTTAACAAAAGAACGAATTAGAGACATTATCGGTTGTGTAAGCTATCAAGCGCTTACATCACTATTTACGAGGTATTTACTTCTGAATGATTACCGACTGTGATAGTTTCTGTTTAGTCTTATCGAAGAAAGAAGTTGTACCTCGCATTATGAGATGCAGAGATGCAGAAATACAATTATGATATTGAACATCGACCCAATCTGAAAATGAAATATGTAGGTTGTTTAAGTAGAAACCACAACAGATTAGTTTTAGAAGGTAACACATTTGAGCAAACTTTTGCCATAAAACAGTCGACAGATCCAGAAATTGATCGAATTAAAAGTCTACTACAAAAACTGAACACCCGTTAGTAGAGGATAGTGCGCATCCTGGGACAGAGTCGCCGATCCTCCCGAGCCACCAACCTCCTCCACCCGATCCACCAATCCTCCTTCACCCGATCCTCCTCCACCCGATCCACCGATCCTCCTCCACCCGTCCCTCCCGATCCACCGATCCTGCGCCATCCGATCTTCCCTATCCACCGATCTTCCCGATTGATATCTAACCTAGGTTAGAGTTTTCTTCGACTATCCCAGGACCAGCCTCATCCTCAACTACGCGGGCAGGTGTGCGGGCGGGTGCCCTAGAAAGTAAAATCTTTTATGCAAAACTAAAATGGTTCTATCTAACTTAATTTTCGGGATGTTGAATATTTTGGGATTTGGTAACATTTTTAGTAGTTCGGACTTGGAAAAATTTTAACTTAAAATTGGAAATTTTATACCAAGGCCTCAATATTTTACAAAAACAGTTGTGTTAAGATTTATATACAACAAATCCAACGACATAATTTTCAAATTATTAACTAATGCTCTTATGGTTCTTTTGCTTATAATTCTTAAACGGTTATAGATATCAAGATTTTGCAAGAGGGGTGATTTGCTAATTAGAGCGTATTGTATCCAATATAATTATTTCTAAATTACTACATAGGTCCTTTCGGTTTTTTTGCTTATAACTCTTAAACGTTTATAAATATCTAAATTTAGCAAAAGCAATTATTTGCGTATTTGAGTATGCCATATCGATAGGCGTAATTGTCATATTGGCATGTAATACGTTTTTGGTTTTTTAATGATACCACGAAAACGTTTAGAGATATCAATATTTTGTGAAAACAATTATTAACATATTTAAGTATGATTGATAGATTTTGTCCTCGTGATCATCTTAATTGCACTGTTTCTTGGTTCAACCAGATTCAGTACCACTGCAATGATAAAACTTAGTCATAACATCTGTTTAAGTTTCAAAGACAATTTACTTAAAGTGAGTTATTGCGTGTAACCTAGGTCGGATTCATCACACAATGCTCTTGTGTCGGAGAGACTTTCACCCTATGAGGTAATTTCACCCTATTTTGATGGAGATAAACTCAAGGAACTTTGCCATTAAAGCACCCACAACCAGACCTAGATATGATTATGCAAATAAAGGAATAGTTTAATATTATTGCAATATCACAAAAGTTTCACGCAACAACTAACTTTAAATAAATTATTTTTGAAAATTAAATGGATGTTATGACTAAGTTTTATCATTACAGTGGTACTATAACTGGTTGAACTGAGAAACAGTGCAATTAAGGTGATCACGAGGACAAAATCGATAAATCCTACTTAAATATGTTAATAATTGTCTTTACAAAATGTTGGTATCACTAACCGTTTCGTGTTATCATCGATGGAATGAGTGGAGGAGGATCGGTGGATCGCGTGGAGCAGGATCGGTTTCTCTATCCCAGGATGCCCACTATCCTCTACTCCCCTTTTCTAAATTGTTAAGCTATGTTGTTTACCCAAAGAAAAACATCAAAAGACTATTTTATGTACCTTCAGATATGATCTAAAAAGTGTATTAATTAATAACAAAAACATACTGATTTCTAAGTTTATATAGTAAAGTTAGAGGTAAAATGTTTTGTATTAAATCCTAAGTCAGTAAAAAGGAAGGTAGGGGGTAAGGAATTATATTCAAAAGAGAAATTTACCTTTCGAATGTATACAATCTCCATCATTACGGCCCTTTAGCGAATGTTAGAAAATTAAAATTTGAATATATTTTGGGAGTAATCGCCGATTTTACCAAATTTATAACATTTTATCCTTGTAAATCCGCTTTTACCGAAAAGTTAAATAAGCACCTAAAATCTTATTTCGAAAATTACTGTCGTAAACGGATCATTACAGAACTTGGTTCTTGTTTTATGTCTAAACAAGTTAACAATTTTTTTTTAGCAGTATAGTGTTCTACATAATACGGTTGCGACTGCAGGCCTAGGGCCAATAGCCAGATTGAAATAATGAACAAAACTTAACCACCCCAGTGATAGCAAAACTGACAGATGAACGTCAAGTTACGTGCGATAAATTATTAACTGACATTAGTGTTTTATTTTAATAATACCAAAATTGCTTTACAGGTACTTCACTGAAAAACTACTACTTGGTGAAATAGGGGATAACTTACGTTTAGTTTTAGATGAAATGTTAAATCAGATTAGGGAAAAATATAATTGACCTTAAATTTAATGCGACAAAAAGATTGAAAATATACAGCAAGTTAGTAAGGTATACTATGATAACATACATTACCTCCAAAGGTTTATGGAAGGAGAATATGCTATGGTGACGAATATTGACACTAAGGATGTTGTAAACCGGTCACTAGCTATACTATTGCGGGCAATTGTTAAAGCTGCGTAATACCTATAACACGCATCACCACGTTTTAAATATGACGCAATAGTCAAATTTACATTTGCAATATAAATTAAACAGGTTACTCACTATATGGTATTTTGCAGCTAGATCTCAGGGTCCATGTTTGTGAGTAGATTACACCATTGCTCAGTTTCAAATTGCTAATCCGTTCTTCCTGTTTCTTCTCTACTCGTAGAGTAATGAAGGAACCAGGTATAAGGAACGATAGAAGGTAAGATACGAGAACCTACATCCCTAAAACGAGAAAAGACACACACAACACAGGTAGATGTTCTTGGTTTCAAAACTCGTGACTTAATCCAGTCATCTCACACTACTCGCGCTTCGTATCCACTCTGCGCAGACGCGAATATCCGGGTGGGCGGAGGACGACGTTTTTAATTTAAAAAGATGCGCTGGAATTACCTTATAAATTATAACTCACATGTTGCATACCGATTTGGCATGTAACAAGGAATTAATACCGAAGTATCGAAGACCATATGTAATAAAAAAAGTATTACTTAACAACCGTTATGTAGTAGTCGATATTATAGGTTTCCAAAATACAAGTAAACAATGTGATAAGGTCTTAGCGAGATTAAAATCTTATACAAATTAAGATAGTTTTAAGCTCAAGTTCGATTGTTTTGCCTATCTTGAATTGTAACCTTGTGTGGTACATCCATATATGGTTTATTTTGTTTGGCCTATATGTCGTTTATGTATTATACTTATTAATGGAATATTGTGCTTATGATGTTTATGAAATATGTTTGCACATGTAAGCTTTATGATTTTGTATTAAAAAGTGTATGTTATGTTTGGTTGATACCTTGATAGGGGCGCTCAAGTCAGGTGCGTCGAGCTATAGCAAAATATTTACCTTCTAAGTTTGAAAATCCCACCTAATATTAAGCAATAGTGTTTTTCTTGTTTAGGTTGGTATTAGGATAAGTCGTTGCGCAGAAACTTGTTACGTCAGAGGAATCGGCAATTCATTTTTATTGACGTTTATTGAAATTAATTAATTTTACGTTAAAAATAGCTGAGCTCCACTACATTTTTATTATGCAAGCATTTATTTAATGTAAAGTGCATTGGCAATGTTTTATGGTTGTTGGCGTTGGGATAAGTTTTTGAACATCTGCATCGTCTCGCAAAGTTGAATTTAGTCTTTGTTGCATTGCCAAATCGTTTCATTTTGTAACAAAGTTGTTCACAAACACAGAAAAATAGGTCTTCATCTTCTACTTCTGAATCTCTTATAGGATATCATATAGTCTATTTTTTTTTGTTTAGTAGATATACAGAGCAATGACTTAACTAAGTTTCGGGTGTCTTTGCGAAATTGTTGTCTCGCTATATAAAATAAAATACTAGCTCCTTACCATCAGCTAGGTCCTAACGCTACTCCGACCACATTCTAATCATTTTGGTAAATGAATTTCCAATAACAGATTAGCTTGTAAGAAATTGCCTTTAAAAAATTGTTTCACAGAACGTACCTTGATATATAAACCTCCTTGAATGGCAACAGTGGTAATAGGATTATCTGAATTATTGTTTTAGTAACAAACTTGCGGAAATGCATTCAAAGTCAAACCTACACAATATCTAATGTTTATTATAAAAGATTTACACTGTTCTTAGTTGCCTTAAAGAAATTTAGAAATAAAATCATGTATTTCTTCGTTGGTGATGTCAGAATAACTTCTTGGGTATCCAAAGTCGTAATCTCCGCCACACCAGAAATCAAATGATACGACACCAGCTAATAAGACATTTCCAGTATTATCTTGTATAACAAGTGGACCACCTGCATCACCCTAATGAAAAAGTAAAATGATTTTGTTTGAATTCTCAAACTGTACTTACAGAGCATATATCATTTTTTCCATGCAAGAAGCCCCAGCAAGACATTCTCTTGGTAAGGTATGTAATGTAAGTCTTACAATCGTTCCAGGCTACGTAAGGTATTTGAAGGTATTGTAAATGTTCAGTAAAATATTCGTTTTCTTTGGTACCGCCCCAACCTGTGATAGTTGCCACCGTACCTTTTGAATTAATTAGACCCTTGGGAGCTAATTTGATAAGGCCAATATCTTGATTAAGTGGAAATGAACCATCTAAGACCAAAATCGCCACATCGTAGTCCTGAGATGCAGGACCGTGAAATTTAGGATGCAAATGGAGATCTAAAACGTTTAGTACTTTGCCACCTTTATGAACGATACTGGATCCTGCACGAACTGTTAAATATGGTCTACAAAATTCAAAAAGGATTATGTAAATTAAGTATTGAATAAATTTTAGTTTACTTTTTAGTTTCCAAAAAAGTTGCTTCAGTTATAACCACGTTTGGTGTTATCAAAACACCGCCATACCAGTGTTTACCACCATATTCAACAGAAACTTGGTAATTGTGATCTCTGATCTCGGCATTTTTTCCACCAACAATCCTGCCAAGACCTAAAAGTATCAAATTAAGTGGTTTATTTTGCTAACTAAAGTTGCAATTGTTTTTTTATTACGTACCTTGGACTGTAGTAGTCACGGCCAGGATAAACACCAACATATACATTATAGTGTATTGGAAATGTCGAAACTTTACTGAATTTTAGCTTGAAACTCATTGTTAAATAGTCTTATTTTTATCAATCATATCTGAAGATGACCTTTTGCACATGGGTTTTTGCTTGTACAAAGCCTTTAAGATTTAATTCTGAATAAATATCATAGACAAGCCTACTTGGAAGTATATGGTATATCGTAAATAAAACACTTATAAATTATACGATTACGATAGAAACAATTAATCCTTGCATGTTCCTATTTTGATAAAACGTGTTAGTTTCTCATAACTGATCTTTAATACAATGATAAATATTTCCTAATAAGCGACCAATAAACGTCAAGTTTCGCTTTACCCGCAGTTTTTAATTTTGCATAAAATTGCGGATTTAATTTGGACGTCACGTTATGAAATCAAATTGACTTTTGCCTTGAATATTTTTGTATACCTAGAACCGAGTTACTTAAACAACCCCAAGGGGATTTTATACCAACACTAAGTGAACTAGGTTCCTCATTAATCTAGAATTAAATATTACGCATTAGTATGTGAAATAAGAAAACATGAATAACAAAGTATATCCTGAATCTAATAGAAGAAAGACGAAAACACAAAAACAAATCAGATGAAACAAGAAAAAAGAGATACAAAGACATAAAATGGGAAATTATTTGCAAGTGCAAGAAAGCTAAAGAACAATGGAATGATAAAAAGTGAAAAGATGTACAAACTAAGATGGAAATAGGAAAGACAGGCGAAGCATACAAACTGATTAGAATGAATTTTAGGGATATAAAACCATATAGAAAAAATATAAGGAACGCGAGAGGAAACTTCTTTATAGAAAATGTAGGAGAAAGTAGTTAGATGGCAAGAATATATATGGAATTTATTTGCAAGAGAAGAACTAACAAAAATAGAACAAGAATCAGTTATTTAAAAAGATAACTTGGCATATCCTATACTTAAAGACGAGTTTGAATTAGCAATAAAGGTCTGAAAAATGGTAAGGCATCGGGTTCAGATAAGGTGCAAGAAGAAACCCTAAAAGCCGTTGGACAAGCAGTAACACAACTTCCAACTTGTAAGCTATATGTATAAGACGGGCGAAATATCCTAAGCGTATCATCATAGTCACTATACCAAAAAGAAGCGGCGCGGATAGATGTGAAAATTTTCGAACATTAAGTTTGACAGCACACGTGTCAAAAATATTAACTAGAATTACAAAGAATAAAAAAACGGGCTGAAGAAGTACTAGGAGAAGATCAATTTGGGTTCAGACAAAAACAGGGAACACGAGAGGCTATTTTAGCTCCGAGGGTGATAATGGAGAAAACAACAGAAAAAGGGAAAAGCGTGTACATAGAATTTGTAGATCTGGAAAAAGCTTTCGACAAGTAAAATGGAAAAAAATGTTCGAAGTACTCAACAAGATTGGAATGAACTTTAGGGATAAATGGATAATACATAGCTTATACAAAGAGCAAACAGCGGTAATAGAATTAGAGCAGGAACGTATAGAAGCAAACATTAGAAAAGGGGTGAGACAGGGATGTGCCGTATCCCCATTAATTTTTAACTTGTACATAGAAGAGGCAATGAATACTGTGAAAAAAATAAAAGTAGACATTTGGAATTATTGTGCAAGGATAAAAGATTAATATGCTTAGATTTGCATATGATATAGCGGTATTAACATCTAGCAAGGAAGAGTTAGAAGCTGCTCTTAATGAAATGGAAACAGTTCTAACAAAGGGATACGGTATGAAAATTAACAAAAATAAAAGGTGCTAGTGAGCAAAGGAGGGGAAAATAAATTAAAAACTAAAATACAAATTTGTAACTAGAACTTACCAGAGGGTAAAGATTTCTGCTACCTACGAAGCCAAATAATGCAAGATAGGAAAAGCGCAAAAGATATAAAACAAAGACTAGCACAAGGTCGTTCTACGTTTAACAAGAAAAAGCAATTACTGTGTTCATACACAAACATAGAAACAAGAAAAAGATTACTTAAACCATAATTGTGGAGCACAGCACTGTATGGCTGTGAAACCTGGACAGTAGGAGAAGCGGACATTAAAAAGATTGAAGCCTTTGAAACATGGTGCTACAGGCATATGTTGAAGATAACATGGACAGACAAAGTTAAAAACAAAGAGGATCAAGAAATGGTAGGAGAAGAAAGAAGTATGTGGAAGACAGTGTAAAATAGGGATAGAATGATCCGCCACATATTAAGACATAAGTGAATAGTGCGGAATATACTAGATGCAGAGATAGGAAAAAAGAGAGAAAAAGGTAGACCTAGGTTAGACTATTGAACACAGATGGTGAAAGATGTGTAGGCTACCTCAGAATAGAAATTAATGGAGATATGCGTCCAAAGGCCCCAGATGGAAAGACTAATGACGAAAAATAACTGTACTTAAACATGATGATTATTATAAGCAACTATAGGTATTGGTGGTGCAATATTCTCGAATAATGTTAATTGTGCGAAAGAATTTACCGGCAAAAGTCTAAGAGTTGGGATATCTTGGCAGCCAAAGGCTGCTTACTTTCTTTCACATACCTCTGAATCTCGGTGAAACAAGGAATATAATTAGAAAACAATGAAGAGTAACCGAGCTGTATGTAGGCTGTTTGGGAATTTCAGGGAACTGTGTAGGCTAGCTCAGAATATAATATGAGTGGATTTACGCGTCTAACCAGTTTCAAGACGGAAAACCGAATGACGAAGAAATAAGTACACTTAACTCTGATCATTATTATAGATAACTACCGGTGTTGTCTGTGAAATATTTTTAACTAATATTGATTGTACGAAAGGTTATATTGGAGAAACTATTAATTCGGCAAATGTTCAAGTGCTACGAGAACTTGGCAGCCACAGGTTGCTTAACCTGCTTCACATACCACTGAGAATCGGGTGTATAGGGTATATAATTGTAAAATAATAGAAGGCGACCGAACTGTATCTGATAAGAAAGAACAGCGGCTATTTTCAAAGACAACAAACATAGAAACAAGAAAAAAATTGTTAAAAAGCATATGTGTGGAGCACAGCACAGTATGTCTATGAAATAGGGACAGTAAGAAAAGCACACAGAACGAGATAGAAGCCTTCTAAAATGTTGTGCTTCAGATGTATGAGGAAGATGGACAGACAAAGTTAATAACAAATAGATTATATAAATAGTAGGGGAATAAAGATATCTGTAGAAAACAAAAAAAAAATAGGAGAAATCGAGAGGCAGAATACATTCTAAAACATTTTTGGGAAATAGTACGGCATGTATTACAAACAGAGATAGGAAAAAAGTGGTAGCGTTAGACCTAGATCAGACTATTGTACACAGATAGTGAAAGATGCAGACTGTGCGAATTTCAGGGAGGTTTATACATTCTTTTTGCGCTTCAGTCAACTGCTTTTCCAAATCCTTGATTTGCTCCACGCACACACTTACTCATACATAACTGCACTGGGATTCTGTTTTATTTTCTTTTGTACGATTCTTAGTTTTTTTGGTTTTGTACTTGGTGCTCGGTGTTATTCTCTTTGGTTTTTTTTCTTTTTTCTCGGTCCTTTTCCTCCACATTCCTCTCCTTTTTCCGATTGGTGGTCTTCTTTGCTGTCGGGCCCTAGTCCGATTGTGTTTCGTCCATCCGCTCCTGTGGTAGATGCTTGCTAGTCCGCTTTTCTTTCTTCGGAAACCACGACTTAGTCGACTTTAGGTCTAGTTAGCATTTCTTTTCCTTGGTTCTTCGGTTTTGGTTACCACAGTTAGTAGTACATCGTTTCCTGTTACAAGAGCTTTCCCTCTCTTTTGCTCGTTCTCCCTTGTTGTCCCTTTGTTTATTTGAGGCTTGACCTTTGGGTCCTGTTTTGGTTTGCACTGTTGGTTTTCTACTTCGTTTCTTTTCTTCTTTTGAGGTTAATAACCTTACTGTTTCTTCTGAGAAACATCCATCCTTTGACGACTCCGCAGCGCTGAGGCCGTTTCAACTGTGTTCTTCTTGATTGCTTATTACCCATCTTCCTTTCCTTCCCTCCTTTTTTTTCTCTTTTTCTCTCTTTCAATTATTGGTGCTTTGAGCCGGATTTTGTTTGGTGTCTGTTTTTGTTTTCTTTTCTATCCGGAATCTGTCGTGATCGGTTTCGTTGTTATTTTGCGTTTTTTTCTTTTTGTGTTTTTGTTCCGTAGCGAATGTTCTTTTAGTTTGAAGCGAATTTTTCTATTTTTCGTTTTGTGTGGGTTTTTTTTGGGTCTTGCCTTTTTCTGGATTTTGGCTTTCCTACCCCGACCTGTTAATTTTGCTGGGGGGGGGGGGGGGGAGTTTGTTACGATTATTTTCCAACATAAATTAAATACTCTTTTTCCCCTGGTTAAGTCATAACCCGCTCGAATAAATTCAATTTTTATTCTTAAATCTTCAACAATACCCTATATAGTGTACCTGTTATGAATAAGTCTGCTTTGCTTTTAAAACGAAAATTTATTCGATAAATTAAATAGTCAGTACCTTGTTTTAGGTATCCGTTAATTTGTTGAACATTCCGATAACGTATAATTGCTTTCTCTCGTGTTTCCCATCTAAAGATTTGCTAAAATATTGGATCCTACTATTAGTTGATAGCCTGTTTTCCAGTTTGCTAATCGCGTTTTGATAACGCGAGGATTGCAGTTCGAACTCGTGTTATTTGAACCAATTTTAATTTGATTCTGCAGCTTGTATGTTGAAATATTTTCTACATTACTCGTCCCAGTACTTCAAGAGCGATGCACGTGTTTTTGTTCGACAAATATGAGGTATCTTTCGTGTATCGGAAAGTTTTTCCGCGCTTACCCATCCTAATCAAATTTTCTTTTTAGTTCTTAGCTGGAGACCAAATTGTTTTTTTCTTATGTAGGCCCTACTGTTTTTTGACGTAGATCAACTGCTTTTGTCTGTAGACCGCTGCTGCAGTTACAGTGGCAGGGTGAATGGATCCTGAGTACCGTGGCGTTGCTGTGCTGACTCACCCCTGACGATTTGCAGGATAAGCATCCCGACGCATTGAGGTATGTGACTCGTTTTCTTTTGTGCATATCAAGGTATATTATTTATCAGCGGTTGATGTTATGAAACCAGTTCTCCATACATGTTTAAAAGCTAGCTTCGCTAGTGCTTCTGGTTATATTTCTTTAATTCTTACTACACCTTGTTCTACATTGAATACTTTAATTTAACACATTTGCTATTGAGAAAATCTAAGCATTACCTTTTTCAATGAGTTTTATTACATGTTAGCTACGAGATGTGCACTTGGTGGATCCATTATAAAATTTGTCCTTTACAATATAACTTAAATTTAATACTTTTCTTTGTCCATGTGAATCAAGAAATTTTAATTAATTTTCATTGTTAATAGATAATCATGGGCGACGTGCTTTTTTTTGGTTTTTTTGGTATGTAGGTGAATCCTCCACTCTCCGCGTTTGGTAGTTAGCCTGGTATTTACGTTTCTTCCGGCAACGTCTAGGTACGTAGCAATGTTTAGAATTATTAAGAATGCATCTGTGAGCTGAAAATGTCTATTGTTTGTATTTACGCAATAAGAAAATAACCAAGTAAGGATAATTATTTAGTTTGACTAATAAGCGACGGAATTGTGTATTTTGATTTTAGAATGAAAGTTTTATTGATGTTAGTATTAGTTTTAAAGTAAGGAATTTAACTATTTGGAAATTTGAAAATTATATAATGAAAAAGCTGGTATTTAATTGTTTTTTATGTTGGTTATGTACAACATTTCCACAAATTGAAATTTATTAATGTTATGTAATTAAATATTGATTAATATTGATTGTCCCGTCCCTCACGTAAATATTTTATCTTGGTCCCGTATTTTGACGCGTTCATTGTTAGCATTTTTTACAATGATATTCACTTCTTACAGCAAAACCATAAATTTCAATCTATTGCGTCTAAAAAATCTACAGGTACCTTATTTAACAATAATAGCAAACCGTGCAGCATAACAATATACATTTTTCCATATGAGTGAACAATAAAGTGTCTGCTATTCATCTCCAAGAAACCACATAGGTTTAGGTTATTACGGATAAAATTATGACTGCTTTTTAAATTCAAGAAAAATATAAAGTGGGAATGTATTTTGAACATAAAAATCGTTACCTTAGGGTAGCTATCAAGCTAACCCCTGAAATAAAGACACGAAGAGATAGCTTGGCGTCTGTATCAACGAGATTAAAACAAAAGGACACAGTTATTTTCTTTAGTACATACACACATTTTCAAGACCTGACGAGACAAGACCAAGACCAGTCTGAGTCTTGCGGCAACACTACACATCTTGGGCAATTTGAATTTTAAAAAGCGCCATTTTGATAAAGTATGAGTATCTATAGCTGTTGCAGATTTGCCTATAAAATTTTTAAGGAATTAGTGAACTAGAAAAACCTACTAATTTTTTTTGACGATTTATTAATTGCCACAGACTTCGTAGATGAATACCTCACTAATTTGAATGAAGTATTAGGTTTATTAGAACGCAATTCCCTAGAACTACGGTTGAATACATGTTATTATTTATATTCAGAAATAGACTTTTTAGTTTTAGGATACCACATAGATCGACAAATATGACCCAACGACCGAATACAGAAAATATACAAAGTACTAATGATTTCCAAGAGTTTTCTTCGACTAACCATATCTATTCCAGGACCAGCCCCATCCTCAACTACGCGGGCGGGTGTGCGGGCGGGTGCCCTAGAAAGTAAAATCTTTTATGCAAAACCAAAATGGTTCTATCTAACTTCATTTTCGGGATTTTGAATATTTTGGGACTTGGTAACATTTTTAGTAGTTCGGACTTGGAAAAATTTTAACTTAAAATTGGAAATTTTATACCAGGGCCTTAATATTTTACTAAAACAGTTGTGTTAAGATTTATATACAACAAATCCAATGACATAATTTTCAAATTATTAACTAGTGCTCTTATGGTTTTTTTGCTTATAATTCTTAAACGGTTATAGATATCAAGATTTTGCAAGATCGGTTATTTGCTAATTAGAGCGTATTGTATCCAATATAATTAGTTCTAAATTACTACATAGGTCCTTTCGGTTTTTTGCTTATAACTCTTAAACGTTTATAAATATCTAAATTTAGCAAAGGCATTTATTTGCGTATTTGAGTATGCTGTATCGATAGGCGTAATTGTCATATTGGCATGTAGTGCGTTTTTGGTTTTTTAATGATAACACGAAAACGGTTAGAGATATCAATATTTTGTGAAAACAATTATTAACATATTTAAGTATGATTGATATATTTTGTCCTCGTGATCATCTTAATTGCACTGTTTCTCGGTTCAATCAGATACAGTACCACTGTAATGATAAAACTCAATCATAACATCCGTTTAAGTTTCAAAGACAATTTATTTAAAGTGAGTTGTTGCGTGTAACCTAGGTCGGATTCATCACACGATCCTCTTGTGTTGGAGACACTTTTACCCTATGAGGTAATTTCACCCTATTCTGATGGAGACAAATTCAAGGAACTTTGCCATTAAAGCACCCACAACCAATAGAACCAGAATCAGATATTTAAAAGGATGGCTTGTGATATCCTATACTTAAAGATGAGTTTGAATTAGCGTTGAAAGGTCTGAAAAATGGTAAGGCACCGGGTTCAGATAAGGTGCAAGAAGAAACTCTAAAAGCCACTGGACAGCAGTAACACAATGTCTCTTCCAACTTGTAAGCTAAATGTACCAGACAGGCGAATATCCCAAGATTTCAAGCGTATCATCATAGGTACTATACCAAAAAAGGGCGGCGCGGATAGATGTGAAAATTTTCGAACAATAAGTTTGACAGCATACGTGTCAAAAATATTAACTAGAATTACAAAGACGAATGGAAAAACGAGCTGAAGAAGCACTAGAAGACGATCAATTTGGGCTCAGACAAAAAAGGGTACACGAGAGGCTATTTTAGCTCCGAGGGTGATAACGGAGAAAACAATAGAAAAAGGGAAAAGCGTGTATATTGGATTTCTAGATCTAGAAAAAGCATTCGACAATGTAAAATAGAAAAAGTGTTCGAAATACTCAAAATGATTGGAATGAGCTTTAGGGATAAATGGATAATACATAGCTTATACAAAGAGCAAATAGCGGTAATAAAATTAGAGCAGGAACGTAGAAAAGTAAATATTAGAAAAGGGGTGAAACACTGAAACAGGGATGTTCCGTATCCCCATTAATTTTTAACTTGTACATCGAAGAGGCAATGAATACCGTCAAATACAAGTACACATTTGGAGTTATTGTGCAAGGTCAAAAGATTAATATGCTTAGATTTGCAGATGATATAGCGGTATTAACATCTAGCTGGGAAGAGTTAGAAGCTGCTCTTAATAAAATGGAAATAGTTTTAACAGAGGGATACGTAATATCCTTATAAATCTAAACAAGTTATACATAGAATACAGATGCATAACAGTAAAAGATCATTTCGTCGTCCCACGATGCATGAGATGTCAGGATCTAGGGCATATCTCAAAATACTGCCCACTTCAGACGGACACCTGTAGCCACTGTGGGGAACAAGATGCCAAACACAAAAAGCTAAACTGTCCAAAAAGGGAAATGAAACCAGCTTGTATTCCATGCCAAAAAAGACACCGAAAATGTACCGATAACTCAAAGGACTGTCCGACGTATAAAATGCTACTAGACAGACTTATACACAAAACCGATTATGGACAATAACACACACACAACCAACAATTATTGAGGAATCCAAACTAAGACATACCTACTGGAAACACGGACAGCTGAGATCGATGCTCAATCCCAAACAACAATACCGACCGCAAACACGAGAAACGGAACAACAAAAACTGAGACGCATAGGGAAACCACAATTAAAATTGGACAGCTAAACGCCATGCGTAGCGCCACCGTAACACAGGAAATCAGGCACCTGGCCGAAACACAACGACTAGATATAATCTGCATACAAGAACCATACTGCAAAAACGGAAAATTACCGGGAATGCCAGCGACAGCCAGATAGATATGTAAGGGAGACAGACCAATGGCAGCCACTGTAATATTCAACCCTAACATACAAGCAACCACAATACAAAGATACACGAACGAACACAACGTCTGTTTAGAAATATCCGGACAAAACATACACAACTGGATACTGACCAACACATACTTCCAATTTCGGTTGGACCCCGATCCATACATCACCAACATTAAAAACATTGCACGTACATACTCAAACCAACCCGCACTTTTTATGGCAGATGTAAACGGAAAATCCCCAATGTGGCACTGTAGCAACACTGATGCGCGTGGGGAGAGAGTAGAGGACATGATCAACGAGCTACAGTTTGAAGTGATGAACTGTCCCTTCAATCCACCCACCCACAGAAACCATCATGCAGGAGCAGAGAGTAACATTGACGTCACAATAGCAAACGGACTAGCGTACCCCTACGTACAAAACTGGAAGGTACATGACAACTTAACAATAAGCGATCACAACCTCATAACTTTTGACATAAACAAGGATAACATACCATTACATGCGGAAACGGGCAAAAAAAGACTAAAATACAATATACAAAATGCCAACTGGCAAAGACTACTGGACAACTTCAATCCGCCCCCTGATATCCAACGCAACGACAACGTACACGCTTACGCCTAAGCCCTAACAAGAACAATTAAAGACACTATGAAACAAACATTAAAAACAGTAAGACAAACTGCGCTACAAAAACCGCTAAAATGGACCACAGAGGTCCAGATACTAAAAAGCAAAGCTCGCAAGGCAAGGAGACGCTATCAAGCCGCCCTAACACCGGCAGAAAAGGCCTTCCAGCTGACCAACTACAGACAACGCAAGGCGACATACGAACAGGAACTATACAACATGAAACGAAAATCCTGGGACACTTTCGTCGAAAGACATTTGCAGACGGATGCTTGGGGGTACCGTACAAGATAGTATCAGGAAAAATTGCACCACCGACAACGTACTCGACTTTAACCAAGCCCGACGGAACAGAAACCAAAGACTGGATTGAAACCGCGACATTACTACTACATACACTCCTCCCTGATGACATCTGGGAAGAGGACACACAAGAACAAATACGCAAGCGACAAAGAGTCACCGAACAAAACGCGAATGGGAATACACCATGGAATAGAACACAGGACGACGTAACACCTTTCACTGAAGACGAGATTAGACACGCTATTCGTTCAAGTAAAAACAAAAAAGCTCCTGGGCCAGACGGGATCCAGGCAGAAATCACAAAGGCACTAGACAGCAAACTCACGCCGAAACTTACTAAACTGTACAACGAATGTCTAAGACAAACAAAGTTTCCAAACTGCTGGAAGCAAGCAGACGTAATCATACTCTCTAAAAACCGAGGAAAAGACCCGAAAAATCCGGGTTCGTATCGCCCCATCTGCCTTCTAGACTCGCTCGGGAAAACTTTCGAGCGACTACTGTGTACGAGAATGCAAGAACATCGGAAGACGAAAGGCATGCACCCGGCGCAGTACGGATTTAGACAAGGACGATCAACCGAAGACGCCGTAAACAAAGCCATAAACTCTGCAACAACTTCAAATAAAAATACGTGGCCCTAATCATGATAGACATAGAAGGAGCCTTCAACAACTTATGGTGGCCAACACTGTTCCATAGGCTAATCGAAATACAATGTCCAAAACAACTACATCATACCTTCAGAAGCTATTGCCAGGATAGATTTGTAACATTGTCTGGTACTAAAAACATCACAAAATCAATCACCAAAGGATGCCCACAGGGGTCAGTCTGCGGTCCCATATTTTGGGACATTGCGACTGAGGAGCTTTTGGAGCAGCTGGAAACCGCAAATGAGGTGAGATCCGTAGTAGCTTATGCGGACGACATCTTGTTGGTGGTGGAAGGAGGTTCCAGAAATGAACTACAGGACAATGCAAACACCGCATTGAACAAAGCCCTAGAATGGTGCAACGCAAATAAGATGACGATAGCACATGACAAAACAACTTATATGATAGTTAAAGGTTCTCTAGAAAGAGACCCTATCATTAAACTAAACAGAGTCAGAATTCGAAGAACACGGGAGGCCAAATACCTAGGGCTAACCCTTGATGAAAAAGTGAACTACGAAAAACACATTGCCACAGTGACTGCAGGTGCCAGTAAAGCTATGCAATGCATAGCAACTCTTGCACAACGTACGTACAATATCCCCCTAAACTGTGTAAGATTATACTTATCTAGCGTACTTGCAGCAATAATAAGTCATGCAGCAAGCGCCTGGGCAATCAGATTACATCTAGTAAAACCCAAACAAAAAGTCAACAGTGCCCAAAGGGGGGCACTAATAAGACTTACTGGAGCATACCGGACCGTATCACACGACGCCCTCTATGTGATATTAGGAGTCCTTCCTCTTGATCTGTATATCAGGAAGAGAGCGGCGACATACTGGTTAAAAAACAACCAACCAGAAAAAGTCCGGGAAATCCTAAAAGTAACATAAGAAATTCGGATAAAAAAGGAAATTCAGGACACAATACTAACCGAGTGGCAAGATAGATGAAACCAGAGCACAAATGGGAGGAGGGTATACGCACTGGTTCCAAACATCCGGGACAGGCTAAACTGTCACCACTTGGTCCCCTCACAAGGGCTCATTCATTTTCTCACGGGGCATGCTCCCTATCCAACCTACAGGAACCGCTTCGACTTCCAAGACAACAACAACTGCACATGTGGTGAGGTGGGGACACCGGAACATCTGGTGTTCCACTGCGCCGAACTGCAACAGGACCTAGGAATGGACAGGACAATCCTACGGGATATACCCCTCTCGGACATGCTTTGGAACGAAAACATATTTCCTTACCTAAACAGAATCACTCACCAAACTACTACTATACTACACCAAAGGTACACAAATGGACTCTGACAGGACACACACAAACACCATACAAACCCCACACATCACAAATACCACAAACACAGATCACACGAAACACAGAAGTTTGACGTAACGCATCGAACGTGCATTACAAAAGCACAATCCACCCAACACACATGGGAACCGACAACAAACAAGCGGCATTCTCCCAAGGACATACTAGGAACCACGTGTCTCCTGAAGATCTACCAGAAGGCTCGTGAATCCTGACGACCGGGAGTGATACCAGTGAAAACAAAGTGAAAATAGTGAAAACGGCAAAAGTGCGGCAAACGAACCTCAAACACAAGTTTCCTCCAGAACACTTATTAGCATTAGAATACTAACACTAGTAGGATAAGGACTCAATACTAACCATCTAAAATAAAAAATACAACTAACTAAAATAAACAAGAGAAAACACCAACCAAATTCGTAATTGCTTTAAGAAATCTAACCCTAGCTTCAGTAACGTAATGTTTATATTTCCAATGTTGTAGCGCAACTAAAAATTACTACAGAGGAAATATTCTGACAACATAATTACAACACATCAGCACGACAAAATACACACAAACACGCACAAGCACACACACACACACACACACACACACACACACACAACAGAGACTGTACGTGGCCTCCCTGGTTTTCGGCTGCCGATAGCCAGGACACGTACAGGAACGCGTATTTCTCGGTTTCTGATTTCCGGCTACCGGCGGTTGGAAACCGGGAGAGGGAAACAGTCCCAAGGACCTCACCACAGACATAAGCACACGCACACACAAACATGAAAACAATAAACACACACACACACACACCATTATAGCACACTGGCACGACAAAACACACCAAAACACACACAAACACGCACGTACACGTACCTGCACGCACACGCATACGACACAGATATATACGCACACGCGCACACATACACACCAGGGACTGTACGTGGTTCCCCTGGTTTCCGGCTGCCGACGGCCAGGACACGTACAGGAATGCAAACTTCTCGGTTTCTGATTTCCGGCTGCCGACGGTCGGAAGCTGGGAAGGAAAGCAGTCCCAAGGACATTATCACAGACAGAAACACACACACACACGCACACATACACATACACACCAGGGACTGTACGTGGTCCCCCTGGTTTCCGGCTGCCGACGGCCAGGACACGTACAGGAATGCGAACTTCTCGGTTTCTGATTTCCGGCTGCCGATGGTCGGAAGTTGGGAAGGAAAGCAGTCCCAAGGACATTACTACAGACAGAAACACACACACACACACATACACACACACTAACGCACCCACACGCGCGCACAGACACAAACACACACACACGAGTATTTCCAAACGCAAATAATATAAAACTAACGAATATAATTTAAGGTAGCAAATGATTCTGTTAGATTTCTTAAAAGTAACAGGTTTGCTGTAAGTTTTAGGTAGCAGACTAATTGTAATGTTAGAATAAATAAATAAAAAAAAAAATAAAAGAGGGATACGGTATGAAAATTAACAAAAATAAAAAGTACTAGTATGCAAAGGAGAGGAAAGTAAATTAAAAACTAGAATACAAATTGGTAACTAGAGCTTACAATGGGTTAAGGATTTCTGCTACCTAGGAAGCCAAATAACGCAAGATAGGAAAGGCGCAAAAGATATAAAACAAAAACCAGAACAAGGTCGTGCTACATTTAACAAGAAAAAGCAATTACTGTGTTTAAAGATAACAAACATAGAAACAAGGAAAAGATTACTTTAAACATATGTATGGAGCACAGCACTGTACAGTTAGGAAACCTAGACAGTGGGAGAAGCGTACAGCAAAAGATAGAAACCTTTGAAATGTTGTGCTACATACGTATGATGAAGATATCGTGGACAGACAAATTTAAGAACACGGAAGCTCTAGAAATCGTAGAAGAAGAAAGAAGTATGTGGACGACAGTGTAAAATAGGAGAGATAGAATGATACGCCACATACTAAGGCATGAGGGAATAGTGCAGGATATATTAGAAGCAGAGATTGGAAGAAAGAGAGATAAAGGTAGACCTAGGTTAGACTATTGAACACAGATAGTGAAAGATGTAGGATGTGGGAATTTCAGGGAAATGTGCAGACTAGCTCAGAATACAACTTAATGGAGGTACGCGTCCAATTGAAAGATGGAAAACCTAATGACGAAAATAATAACTGTACTGAAATCTGATGATTATTATAAGCAACTACAGGTATTGGTTTTGCAATTCTGTCAACTAATGTTAATTGTGCGAAAGGATTTACTGGAAAACTATTAATTCGGCAAATGTTTAAGTGTTGGGGGATCCTTGGTAGGCACAGGCTGCTTAACCACCTTGACTTACCACTGAATCCTGGTGAAATGGGGCATATAATTAGGAAACAACAGAAGGAGAGCCGAGCTGTATCTAGGCTGTGAGAATTTCAAGGAACGGTGTAGGCTAGCTCAGAATAGAAATAAGTGAAGTTATGCGTCCAACCAGTTTCAAGACGGAAAACCTAATGACGAAAAAAATAATTGCACTTAAATATAATTATTATTATATGATTATGATTATTATGACTACGGATGTTGGTTTTGAAATATTTTCAAATAATGTTGATTGTGCAAAAGAATATATTGGAAAACTGTTAATTCGGCAAATGTTCAAGTGTTGGGGGATCTTAGTAGCCGCAGGCTGCTTATGCTCCTTAACATACCACTGAATATTGGGGGAAAAGGGTATATAACTATAAAACAATAGAAGGGAAATCTAACTGCATCTAACAATAGAGAGCAGTAACTATGTTCGAAGACAACAAACATAGAAACAAGGAAAGATTGTTGAATGCATATGTTTGGAGCACAGCACAGTATTTCTGTGAAATAGGGGCAGTAGCAGAAGCAGACAAAAAAACGGTAGTAACCTTAGGAATGTTGTGCTTCAGATGTATGAGGATGATAGCATGAACAGATAAAGTAAATAACAAAGAGATTATAGAAATAGTAAGGGAATAAAGATATCTGTGGAAAACAAAAACAAATAATAGAACTAGAAAGGCAGGAAATGTTTTAAGGCATTTTTGGATAATAGTGCGGGATATATTGCAAGCAAATAGGAAAAAAACGGTATACCTATATCAGAGTATTGTACACAGATAGTAAAAGATGTAGAGTGTGCAAATTTCAGGGAAATGTGTAGGTTAGCACAGAATAGGGAATAATGATGGTACGTGTCTAACCAGTGTTACATACCAAAAACTATTATAACTAAATCTAAGACATGTGCAGTACATGTCTTAGATTTAGTTATAATTTATAAAGAAATTCTCGCGTATTTTTTAAAATTAAAACTTGTTAACTGCCGTCATTCCGGACAGTAGCGTTTGCGCAAAAGAATGCGCAGGTGCGGGTAGTGTCGAAAGCGGGCATTAAGCCACGAGACCTCAAGCCAAGAACATCTATCTGTGTTGTGTGTGTGTTTTATCTCTTTTTAGGCATGTAGGTTCCTTTATCTATACCTTCTGTTGTACCTCTACCTGGTGTTCCTTCATTCCTCTCCGAGCATAGAAGACACGGGAAGAAGTGATTGGCAATTTGAAACTCAGCAATGGTGTAACCTAACTCACAAAACATGATGGACTCTGAGATTTAGCTACAAAATACCATCCACGTGAGTAATTTCCTTTACTTATATTGTGTATGTAAATTGACTTTAAATATGCATGAAAAATTGACTATTGCATCATCCTTAAAACGTGGTTATACGTTTATAGCAATTACGGGTATAACACCAGTTCCAGAACCGAAGACCCGATGATGATGTGTATATGAAATGTCCAATTCATTGAACTTCAAAAGCAACAATTGTTTTGATCAATTTGACCTTGGTTTATTTGCGCTGTTAGTTTGTCTTAATTTTGACAGATAATAAACATTCATTTTCATTCCATTTGACATAATCACCACTTTGCGACAGCTCTATAAACAAGTTCCAAAGATGTTGGCGACGCATGATATTCGCGTAATTTTTCTTTTTCAATTTCATAAAGATTGATATGCTACAGTCGCGGTCACTTAACGTAACCAGGCATTTAGAGAAGTTACTTGGGTCGAACATACTGAGCGCCGTGGTTCTCAAATCTTCACAATGAAAATTTTGTGTTTGTATACGGGCGGTCAACTACGACCTTGAACAATGAACAGTTAATGGAAGAAGTTGAACGAATTTTGTTGAATTCGATAAAAAGCTGTGTCGAGAAATTAGATAGATTAATGAGTGCTATAAATTGTCATCTTAAGCAGCTAGGGAAGGTAAAACGTTCAATAGATGGATTCCATACTAGTTAATGCCTGTCTACAAGTTGCGACTATTACAAGTGTCATATTTATACGAACAAAACTGTACAATTTAACAAACGCGTTGTAACGTGCCATGAAATATGGATGCCCTATGTCAACCGCGAACGTTCTGGATAATACTTAGATCATGCCAAACCTTCAAGGCATCAACCTACAGCAGGACTACGTCTAAGAAAGGTTGTGATGAAATGATGGACTTGAGCAGGCGTAGTTCATTATTTTTTTTACAACCCCGTGATACCATATCAACAGAATCATATTGCAGGGAATTACAGATAGTGTAAGAAAATTACAAGTTAAGAATCTCTAATTAATCGAAGTAGGTCGATACTCTGCATGATAACGCTTATCCCAACTCCGAAAACCATAATACATTGCCAAATCACTTCCGAGTCAATAAATGTTTAAACACTTGTACCGGTCGCAATCTGTGCATGAAACACACAGCACCATTGCCCAAGTGGATGTACCGAATAAAATTTAAACATTCATCGACGATTTCAATAACTTATAATCATCATTATTCTGTTTTCGACCGTACTTAAGGTCGGTTTGACGCAGCTCTAACTTCTTTTCTGTTCTGTGCTAATCTAAAAGTTCTACATACCCCTCATAACCTAAATTTCTAATAATTTGACTTGGTCTAGTCTTCCTATACTCTTCTATCTTTTTCTTATCTACCTGGCTCTATATAGATATTAGCAACCTGATGGTTGTTAAAGAACTCCAACATGTTTACATGATTCCCATTTATAAGGAAATGAAATATTACCTGATTATCCCGTCCAAAAAAGAACAAGTGTTAAATTATATGTTATGGTAAGGCCAGACCGCTAACTAATTGTGAGTTATGTCATGGTGACACTTGGTTAACTGATTTTTATTTATTTCTCTTTTTTGTTTTGTTTTCGAACTTACTTAAGGTCGGTTTGACGCAGCTCTAAATTCTTTTCTATTCTGAGCTAATCTAATAATTTGACTAATATAGTTTTATCTAGGCCTTCCTACTCTATTTTTATTTGGTAGTCTATAATCTAAGACCTTACTAAATAGTCCCTCATGTCTTAGCTGGTGCCCTATCATTCTATCTCTCCTGACCTTTAATTGTTTTCACATACAGGGTTCCTCACCTATCCTTCTATAAACTTTCTCATTTGTTACTCCATCTGTCGAACTAATCTTTAACATTCTCCTATAACACCAAGTTTCAAAAGCTTCTGTTTCTTTTTTTTATCTACCTCTTTAATTGTCCAAGTTTTCTATTATCTAAACTAATACTATTAGCTATTAGTAAGTTGTTCTTTTTTAGAAACATTTTTCTAGTTTGAGCTATTCTAGCTACTATATATCTTCTGCTGCGTCCGTCCTTTGTAATTATACTACCTAAATAGCAATATTCATCTACCTCCTCTAACTCGGTATTACCTATTTTTAATTTTGGTTTAGAACTAGGCTGTAACTCACTTGTCATTATCTTTGTCTTTCCTGAGTTAATTCTCATACTATAGTTACTCTGTAGTATCTCATCTATAATATTTAAAAACACTCCTAACACTTTTCTAGACTCTGCTATAATGGCTATATCATCTGCAAAACGTAACATGTCTGTTTTCTGTCCCTGTACACTAATACCTTGTTATATGCCGAAAATCGGCTATGTAAACATTCCTGTAAGGTTCTAATTTGTAAGTAATTTCGCGCCATTAATTTAAAAGACTTGGCGTGCATTTCCGTCACTTCAAATAGTTACGTTTGCGCAAAGGATTGCACCGACGCTGAGTGTGAAAGAAAGGGGTGAATTTCCGACACGTCGCGACTAGTCAGCCAGACATCGAGCCTAGTGGTTTATCTTTGTGCCGTTTCTTGTCTTTTTTTAGGCTATGTAGGTTTCCCTCCAATTTCTACTTAATTATCGTTCCTTATACCAGTTTCCTGTGGTTCCGCTAATAAGTAGGAAGAAGAAAACAATATTTTAAATTTGGATTCAACCGGGGGCAGACGGATGACCCACGCCATCAAGGCTCCCCGACGCCAACTGCCGCCAAAATAGCCGTAATGTTGTAAGGAGTCCTAGAGTTACGTGAGTACTTTTATCTTTTTTTGCATGTGATACAGTGATTTAAAATATTTAAATTACGTAATACCTTATTTGCGCAACATTTTGTAAATAATATCTTTTGTGTTACCAACTGACGTAGTGGCTCTCATGCATTACCGTCGGGACTTAAAAAGTATACCTTTTAAAAGTGTAATAACCTATCTCTTTTCTCTCTCTAGCAAAGTAAAGCTTCCTCAATATAAACATTAAAAATCAAGGGAGATAGTATACAACTCTGTCTAACACCATTTTTAATCTTAGCTTCCTTGTCTATTTCATCAAATCTAATTACTACGCTTTGGTTTTTATATAGACTGTAAATAATTTTTTATCCTTATGAGAAATTCCAATTTTTCGCAAAACCCCGAACATAACAATCCAATTAACCTTATAAAATGCTTTTTTTAAATCTATAAACGCGAAATGAGTCTTTTTATTTTTGTAACCCTTTCGATAATTACCCTAATCATTAGTATCGGTTCCCTAGTCCATCTTTACGAAACCCACATTGGTCTTCGCCTAAATAATTCTCAGTCAAAGCTTTTACTTTATTTTTATTTATTATTGTTAGTATTTCGGAAGTATTTGGGAAGTTAAACTAACCGTTCTAAAATTCTCACACCTATCAGCTCCTGACTTTTTTTTAGATTGGAATGATAAATTTTTTTTCGAAATCTATTGGGACCCCACCTGTGTCATATATTACTTTTGCTAGTTCATATAATCTGTCTAATGTTTCTGACTTGCATATTTTATTAATTCTGCGGGTCTATCCGTGACGCTTTATTTATTTTAAGATCCCTAACAGCTCTATAAAGTTGCTCTCTTAATATTGAGAACCCTATTTCTACATCCTCTTCTTGGTCATTCTCTAACTCATCCGAATCGCCTCCCTTATATAAATCTTCTAAATATCTTTTTCATCTATCTGCTACCTCAGCTTTATTTATTAGAAGCTCATTATTCTCGTCTTTAACACCATTATATTTTTTCCTATCTTCCCCAAAAAACTTTTTAACTGCTCTGCAAGCCCTGTCTGTCTTACCTACTATCAAACCATCTTGTATTCTTTTACAATTCTCCTCCAGCTATTTATTTCTAGCTTTTCTACACTCATGTACTATCTTATTTATAACTCTATTATATTTTTGCTTGCTTTCACTATCCAATTCTCTGAAAGGTTTAAGTTTTCTTCTATTCTCTATTAAATCTAATATCTCTTTAGCTACCCAGGGTTTTCTCGCTTCTATTTTTTTCTTACCTATAGTCTGTGTTGCTGTATCATGTACAGCTTGTTTTATTTCTTTTCATCTATTTTCTACGTTCCCTCCAATAGCTATCTCTTTGATCTTATTATCTAATACTTGTTTATATTCCTCTTTTACCTCACTATCATTAAGCTTACCTAGATCCCATCCCTCCCTTTTACCCTTTCTCAATTTTTTGAATTTTAGCTTACACTTCATTTTAACCAAGTTATGATCGCTATCTATGTCAGCCCCTGGATAACTACGACAGTTTTTAACTTGGTTTCTAAATCTTTGTTTAACTAAAATATAATCTATTTGGTATCTAGCCCTATCACCTGGCGTTTTCCAGGTATATCTCCTCCTAACATGGTGTTCGAATAGGGTGTTTACAGTTACTAATCTATGTTCCTGGCAAAACTGAACTAATCTTTTTTCTCTATCATTTAGTCTGCTATACCCAAATTTTCCTACTATCTTTTCCTCACTACCTTTTCCCACTGACGCATTAAAATCGCCCATAACTATTAGATTTTTATCTCCATTTAACTTTCTCACTATACTATTTATATCCTCGTATACCTTTTCTGCTTCCTCATTCTTGTACTGAGTTGTAGGCATGTAAACCTGTACTAAAACAGTGACTGTGGGTTTTGTATTTAATCTAACCATAATTATTCTATCATTAAATTGTAAGTATTCTTTAACTTTACGTTCTAATCCTTTATGTAACGCTATTCCTACCCCAGTCTGTCCATTAGTTGAAGAAGTAATTATTCTATAATTATCTTTCCAAAAGTCATTCCTATCTGACCATCTCACTTCATTATTAACTAAAATGTCCAGCTTTCCTTTTCTCATTTCGACTAATAAATTCGTTAACTTATCTACTCTAAGTAATGACCTTACATTCCAAGCCCCTATCACTAAATCAAACCTTTGTTTTAAATTCTTACGATGACGAGCCCCAAGTACCCCCACTCGAAGATCCGAATGAGAGGGTATTTTACCTCCGGACAAGAATTTTACTTGTGAGCTCTCCATCATACATAGTTCGTGTTTTATGCCACGCATACCTGGGAAATATTGTGGTAGGTTCCCATATCTTTCCACAAAGCAGTTTTTAGAGATTTTTGCAAAAAGCCGTATCCGTCACGACCAACCCTCAACAACCTTGTAAATTATCGAGGATCGCCCGAGACCAACAGACTCTCGCTCAATATCTTTTAGCCAGCAAGGTTGCTGCCCCTTGCTGCGCCTTTTAATCGCCTTTTACGATAAGCAGGCTTACTATAGTAGTATTCTTTGTCCCCCTACTATAAGATTAATATATTTAAAAATTTGATGCCATCAATAAACAGCAGGCATAAAATCCTACTAATAAATATGCATAGAATATTTAACAACAATGCGGTATGCAAGTAGTGCTTGTATAATTATACTATTAATCACTATTCAAAGCATTATTTTACAGTATTTATCGTTTTTAACTCGCTTACTGTAAGTGTTTGTCAATAACTATTATTGCTACTTTGATAAATGACAAACAAATACCTCACAGCTGCTGTATCGAGCCAGCAATCAGTGCAGAGTAGTATGCCTCGTTAGCTGGCAACAGACAAAATCTAACAGGCAACTCCGATAATAGGTGTATTGAAATACACCTATTGTCAAGAGCTGACTGTTAGATTCTGTCTGTTGTCAGCTTCAATATTATTCTTGGGGTAGATAACAGTTGGTAACATAACATACGACACGTGGTTGTGTTGTATTAAACTTAAAATAAAACCCCAGGCACAACATCGCATAATATTAGTAACACACCACATAACTGGGTGTTATGTGTAACACACACACAAATATATATGAAACCTTCGACTCTTGGCATGTGAAGAAGACAATCCTTTTAATAGAGATTACATCATAGTAGTTTAAATTATTTTCAAAAAATAATAATTTGTATTGTTAATATATTAGTATACTTTGTAAATTACATTGGTCGGCGGTCGCATTGAATCACTAAAACTAGAAAGACTTCAGATTTCTAACTCCAATTACATGTATTCCTTTTGACGGCCGGATTTACAATGTTAAGACCCGGTTATTTTCAGATGTATGTATCGATGGCGTTCTCTTTGGGAGCTTCAAGAATTGTTCAGTAATACACTGCAATTCAACTACAAAACAAAATTATGGTTTCGCCAATGGCCACCAGGTGACAGATATGACATGTAAACGATTTTAAATTTATATTATTTTAACGGCTATAGCCGTTGCACGAACCACGAACCCTAGTAATAAGTCAAGAGTTAGGATGACGAATTAATTACATATTCCAGATGCACAGGCCTAGCAAAAATCAAAATCCAAAATGAAAATTCCCCCAATATAAGTTAAATAACCATAGTTTAAATTTGTATTACCGTGATATGGATTCAAATTCCTAACATTAAAGATTCTTCTTGTAGCTTCACCTGTTGTAACCTCTAATTGATGTGTATTTGGACCAACTAGGTTTCTTATTCTGTTTCGACCATCATATAGTAGAAATCAATTTCTTTGTTTTCGGATTGTAACTGCGTTAAACCGTTAGGTTTACATTCAGTGGATATTTCATTTTTATAAAATTTATCTTTTGTACATTGTGCATTTCATCTCAGGTTTTGCAGAGTTTTAAGTAGAAATAATTTCTTATTTAGATTCTTTGGGAATTAAACCACTCATAATTGTTAAAATCGACTTTATTTACGTTTCGATTCATGACCTACGGTCGTTGTCAAAATTATAAAAATTTCAAGTTTAACATTTATGCTATAAATTGAAGGTGACTTTGATTTGCTAATGTTTGATTTGAATACTTTAGGTGAAAATTTTAAAGTATAGAAGAATGAGTGCCATCAATTTATGTTGCGCTCTGGGAGCGACATTGAGGTAGCTAATACGCTTAACGTGAAATCAGTTGATTAATTTTTATATAGTTAAATTTCATATAAATTCAATAATTTGAAGATTGGAAAACATTTTTTAACATGATTCTGTTTATACGATTGAGGGGATGGTTATTAAAGAAGTGTGCGGTTACGTTACCGTAAGGTTTAAGCATCCGTTTTTTATATTTATCTTGAGGAGGAAAACTACTCTATTTCCACGATATATAGTGTATGTGAAAGGAATTAGGCAGCATTGCGACTACCAAGATCCCCCAACACTCGAATATTGGCCGAGCTAATATGTCTATTGTTATGTAATTAGTTATTGTATGTATATGAAAAAATTATGTGCGTAGGCTGTATTTCATGTTAATATCGCAAGAAAAACCCTGATATTGGGGTATTTGATTTTTATTTGCTGTTTTTTTTAGTAATGGAATCCATTGTTTAATTAAAGTCACGGATTCGTTTGTTACGCAGTTATTTTTATGTAGTTATATAAGCAGCATTTTTTATTTTTCGTTTTTGGTGGTTTTCTTCTTTGTCAATAATTTTTTCGTACTCTCTTTTTATTTTATGACTGGAGTCTCATGCATGATGGAAAATCAAAGATTTTCAAATTTTTTATTTTTTATATATGATTTATGTTCTTTTGTAAATGTCAATTTGCCGTTCCCTTACCATGTTACATTGAGGTCCCACTTCCTTCCTTATATAAGTATTTCTTCATCTTAATTTTATATGAATACCGTTAACAATCACAAGTTAGTTTTAATTTGTGTAACATTTCCCTTTAGTATTATAAAACAATACAATAAATAAGTTGATCTTTATTTATAATTTAATATTCCCTTTAGTATAAATAATATAAATAATTATTGATCATATGTAATTTTCTAAATGGTAAACCTCTGAATAATGCACATAAATACACAACTGGTGTATACATGAATCTGTCATTTAGGATGATTTTCTTGTTTGTCCCTCTCTCAAAATGTGTGGTTATCTTCAAAACCAGAGTAAATTTTTGTTCTCTTGAAATCTGACTTCCTTTTGAGCGCATGCCGTTTACTGATAAAGATGTCCTTTCTAAGGCCATAATGTCGTGCTTGGTATGTAAAAGGTGTCTTTTTCTTTTATTCTTTTTAACGTATATAAATATCGTTTTAGAATACTAGCAAAATACGTATGGAGAAAGTCTACCTGAATTACCCATTCAAAATATTTAAGAATGGTAAGCCGACTACAGATAAAACTTTCAGACGTTTATTTTTTAGGGTCCTTTGGTGAAGTATCTTCAAATGGTATATCCTCCGGTAAAATATTCTTTGGTGTAGTATCTTCAGGTGATATATCATCCGGTAAAATTTTCTCTGATGGAGTATCTAATTATCTATGCTAGGCAATCTAAGCTTAATGTATAAATGCTATTACCTACAAATATCATCTATTCTCGTACAAGAATTTTATGTTGACGTTTATTTACCTTCTAATATAAATTAAATGCTCCGTTAACAAAACATGGTTGTTGAACAAAAGGTTTGGCTCTTACAAATTTGAAGTTTGAGGTTAACAACCAAAATAAATAACGATGGTGTTCGTCTCAACAAACCGTAAGAAAATCTTATAATTCTAAACAAGCCGTAAGCTCAATGTTTAAGTTTATGTTTGCTTTCATATATCATCAATACAGGTATAAGTTTATCTTATTTACTTTTGTGATGGAACAATGTGCTTGTATTATATTATATTATTATTATTATATTATATTATATTATATTATATTATATTATATTATTATTATCGACGCCTATCCACCGTGTCAATACAGTTTTGTGTGGACAATATTGTACAGTCATTCATACAGTCATTATAAATATTTTTGTGGAAGACTTCATGATCTATGGAATTGGCATTGCAGAAGATAACACACTAAGTGCCAATATTAATTTATTACAGTATATATTATATAGGCTTAAATTAAAAAAGAAAATTACCCGAATATCATGCGTCGACATCATTTTGGGAAGTTCTTTATACAGTTGTTGTTAAGCGATTATCATGTCAAATCACAAGAAAATGAATGTTTATTATCTGCCACAACTAGAAGAACATAAGAGTGCAAATAAATCAAAGTCAAATTGATCAAAAGGATTGATGCTTTTGAAGTTTAATAAATTGGACATTTCATATACAAACGCCTAATATATAATACATGTTAAATGAGGAACATAGTTCATTTAGAGTTGATACAACATCCCCTAAATGTTAGTAAATCGGTTCTCAGTATATATAAATATTCAAGTGCAAATACTAACTTGATCGAGTAATATGACGTCCAAATTAAATCCGTAATTTTAGGTAAAATTAAAAACTGCGGATAATGCGAAACCTAAATTTTACGCATTTTATTATTAAAAAATATTTATCAATTGTTTTATAGACGAATTGTGAGAAACCAATACGTAATATAAAGGTAGGGACTAAGGGATTAATTGTTTCTGTAGTAATCGTAAAACGTATGTGTTCTATTTAAGAGTAGCTATCTATTTTTCAGTCATTTCTCTTATCACTTGTAAATATTTCTAAAAACATGCTTATCTATGTGTTTTAGTTAGAATTAAATATTAAAGGATTAGTACAAAAAAGATACGCTTGTCAAAGGTCAGCTACAGATATGATTGATTAGAATGAAACTAATGAACATTGAGTTACAAGCTAAAATTTAGTGAAGTTTTGACATTTCGAGTGTCCTATAATGCATATATTGGTCTTTATTCTGACCGTAGCTACTACAGTTCATGGCACGTATTAAAAACAAGTGCAACTTTGTCATTACCAAAATAAATCATTTAATATGATACTTTCAGAACTTGACAGGAGTGTTGGTGGAAAAAATACAGAGATTAAAGATCACAATTATCAGGTTTCTGTTGAATGGGGTGCTATACACTGGTATGGAGGCGTTTTAATAAAACCAAGCGTGGTTATAACCGAAGCAAGTTTTTAGAAACTAAAAAGTTATAATACTTAATTTAAATAACTTATATAAAAATTTAGCAGTTGGTACCGGATCAAGTATCGTTCATGAAGGTGACAAAGTTGTAAAATATTGTGTTTTGCTAGATATAAATTTTCTGAGGATGGCCTGCAAAGAAAATAGGGTGCTCTCGGTCTCAACTCGGGGTCTATTCCTTCAGAAGCATGAGATGGTCGGGGTACTTTCTAAACCTGAAATATAAATAAACTTGGGCGCCACTGCGTCAATAAAAACCAGTAAAAAAATCATCGTGAGGATAGACGCAGCTAAACCTCAAGAGAATTATACCTGCCTAAATTTCGTCATCATTTTGTTTTCGACCTTTTTAAGGTCGGTTTGACGCAGCTCTAAATTCTTTTCTATTCTGCGCTAATCTAAAAAGTTCTACATACCCTTCACAACCTAAATTTCTAATAATTTGACTAGTATAGCTTGGTCTAGGCCTTCCGGTACTCTTCTATCTTTTTCTCTTCTACCTGGCTCTACATAGATATTTGCAACTTAATGGTTGTCAAAGATCTCCAACATGCTAACATGATTCCCATTTATAAGGAAATAACATATTACCTGGTTATCTCTTCCAAAAAAAGAAAAGTGGTAAATTATATGTTATGGTAAGGCTTAAGCAGCGAATCGCTACCAACATGCCATACCGCTAACTATTTGTGAGTTATGTCATGGTGAAATTTAGTTAACTGATTTTTTTCTATTTTTTTTTGTTTTGTTTTCGAACCTACTTAAGATCGGTTTGACGCAGCTCTAAATTCTTTTCTATTTTGAGCTAGTCTAAAAAGGTCTACATACACTTCAGTACCTAAATCTCTAATGATTTGACTAATATAGCTTTATCTAGGTCTTCCTAATCTATTTTTTTTTGGTAATCTATAATCTAATACCTTACTAAATAGTCCCTCATGTCTTAACTGGTGCCCTATTATTCTATCTCTCCTGAGCTATAATTGTTTCCAGATACAGGGTTCCTCACCTATCCTTCTATAAACTTCTTCATTTGTTACTCAATCTGCCCAACTAATTTTTAACATTCTCTTATAACACCAAGTTTCAAAACCTTCTATCTTTTTCTTATCTATCTCTTTAATTGTCCAAGCTTCACTACCGTATAATAGAACGCTCCATACGTACGACTTTAAGAAACTTTTTCTATTATCTAAACTAATACTATTAGCTATTAGTAAGTCTTTCTTTTTAAAAACATTTTTCTAGCCAGAGCTATTCTAGCTACTATATCCCTTCTGCTACGTCCGCCCTTTGTAATTACACTACCTAAATAGCAAAATTTATCTACCTCCTCTACTCGATATTACCTATTTTTAAATTTGGTTTAGAACTAGGCTGTAACTCACTTGTCATTATCTTTCCTGAGTTAATTCTCATACTATAGTTACTCTGTAGTATCTCATCTAACATATTTAAAAACTCTCTTAACTCATTTCTAGACTCTGCTATAATGTCTATATCATTTGCAAAACGTAGCATATCTATTTTCTGTCCCGGTACACTAATACCTATCTCTTTTCTCTCTATAGCTAAGTTTGAAGCTTCCTCAATATACACATTAAAAATCAAGGGAGATTGTATACAGCCCTGTCTGACACCATTTCTAATCTTAGCTTCCTTTACTATTTCATCAAAACTAATTACTACCCTATCAAATACTTTTTCTAAATCTGCAATCTGCCTGAATTTAGATATGTAGTAACCTAATATTTCCTTAGTTTCATTATCTCAACCAAAATTTGCAGATTTCTTATTTCTTTTATTAAACTTTTAGAAATAAAACGATTATGAGATTTGGCTAGTATTTAATAAAATTTGTTTCTCTTCATTTTTGTACTGAAAAAAAAATAACAGTGTATATGCGACAGCATAGGAATGAATGCTGAAGAAACTATTAAGTAGTCAAAAATCACAATAGTTAACAGGCTAGGCCTGTCATAACAAAATTACTTAATATCTTATTATATTAGTCATACTCTGTAATCAGAGATCTTTGATATAGCTCATAAAAAATTGTCTTTAGTTTAAACTCTAATCTTTCCAAAGATCTACCTTATTGCCGAGGATCTGGATGATTTTATGAAAATAATCGAGGAGATGGGGTTTATAAAACTGTTGGCAGATATTCAAATGGAAGATATACTAAACTGTAAGTTTTAAAGTAAAAATTTAACCACCGCAACTATTATCATAAGAAATGAATGATGTGAATTTAAAAATTATTTTTGTATATATTAGCTTGTTCATGTTATAAAATATAAGGTATACATTTGTATTGTTTAGTTTTTCAAAATGTCCACGCAACTGAAATGGGTATCTAAGTTCTTATGAAAAGAATTATAACAAAGAGCGCCACATTTAATTTTAATAGAAATGAGCACAACAGCGTGTTTGAAACACGCCTTTTAGTTTAAAATTTATTTGTTCAACTTCGATGATATTACATAAACCAAGATTCTGCTACTGCTTCCGAGTAATTGTATCCTAACAATACCATTATATATAAATAAAACCAAAACGTTTGAAACAATATTTATATTTCAATTCAAATACTTAACAAGTACACTACACATAGAAATATATTTTTATTCATTAAAACTAATACACACACACAAAAGTCACTTTTTCCTCCTTTTAATTGGCAAATGTGTAGTATACATATCCAAATTTTGTACACGATTTTCGTTTGATCTGAGTTTCATATAGAGTGTAGCTTTTGGAACATTGTAGATTTCGGATGCTTCTGAACCAGTAATCTATCCTTTGTTTATTTCGTCAAGGGCTTTATTTAAATCCTCTTTAGTATACGATTTAAGTTGTCTCTTTCTTTTTCTGTCAGAAACGTCTGACTTGAAGTCTATGTTCTGATCTTTCGCATCAACATTATCATGTATAGGTTTATCTTGCACTATTTTAGTATTCGCCAGAAATTCATTAGACATACCATTCAAATGTTGGGTAGTTGAATAGTTTGATAAACTTTTTTTCATCTCTTTGACAACTTCTTCTAAAATTTTCATAGCATCTAAAGATATAATTCTTTCTCCGCTCATTTTATTACGATGTTTACTTATCAAAATGCAAATGCAGACTATTCCAATTTTACAATTTCGAAAAATATGTATAAATATTTACCCCCATCTAACTTTGTTGTCTTTCTATTTTATAATTCCTTTTGTCGAAGTTTAGATATTATAGAGATAATTTCATTTAGGTTATGCATATCTCGATGGTTGTGATAATCAACAGTAACTAGCAACTGCAGTCTTTCAATCAACCCATGTACATTAAAGTGAATATATGCATCATCTGAACTGTGCTCAGTACGATCTGTATTTTTTAATACAACATCCCTTTTTATATACATCGGTATTTTAGTGCCCCGACTATTGCTATCCTGTGTTGAATCCTCATCTTCAGAATTTGGGGTGTAATCCATAGAACTTGCGTCATTTATTATTTGCTCTGATAGTTTATGACGAGCTTTTCCATTATTTTTTGCAGAGTTCATTTCCTCAATATTAAACTTTTGTTTTTGTATCTTAAAACTTCTTTTACAAACTTCTTTATCATCTTTACCATCTGAGTAGATAGGTGTTGCTGTACATCTTAGAGTACTTCCTCTGCACATTTCCGCAGTTTGTAAATTAGTTGTTTGTATATCAGAGATGTAACTGTCTACACTTTTATCTCTTTTACTCTGCGAACGTATGAGATGGTCGCGCAATGTCGACTTTGGAATCCTAAACTTCTTACTAGCAGAGTACATTGTTGCAACACCTCGTTTAACCTCATTAAGAACTTCTTGCAAACATTCCTTGGTATACGTTTTCCTAGAAATCATTTTCAAGTTACAATGCTTTACGGTTGAATATCCGAGATAAACTAAAGTAATAATATTGTAGCCAGTGAATATAAAACCGATCGAGTTTAACATAATTCGATCTATATCTGTAGTTGAAGTACAACAATTTAGAAACGTATAAAAGAATAAACTGTAATATGCAGGAATAAATTGACCGAAATTTCTCCAAAAAACTATGGTTTAAAATTTAAACACCGCCTCGGAATTTGACAGACATCTATTAGTTGATTATTATATAACATTGTTCTTTATTTATAAAAGGCTGTGACGTTACCCCGAAATAGCAGTCGTACAGAGAGGGGTGCGCAAGGGCAGTGCGCATGGGGGTTCATTTCTTTCACAAAGCATGTGAGACTATATGGCGAAGAACTTATAGCGCTGTTGATTAAACCCTCTCCAGAACAGATAATCATGTGTTTACTCAAAAAAAATCTCAAACTCTACTTAATAAATAAACAACAGCAAGTCTATTTATACTTTTTTCAAAAAATTTACAATATATTATAGTTTCACAAACTACTTAAACAATATATTTACATCAAGATCTCTTGAGCTGTGATCGTATTGTTTACTATAACTACAACTGTCTTTTATAATATACTCTTTCTAGTTATCACCATAACCTGAATCTTCAGAATCCGGCAAATTTAAACGTCTATACATTTCCACTAATGTTCTTGTACGTATCACGTCTCGCACAAATATATCCGGAAAAAGTATAACCAGCTCCAAAGCATTTAGGGCACTCTGATTCAATTCGTCGTAGAATAAAATATTACCGATTCAAACTTTGCCTTCAACCAAGATTTTAATTCGTTTCTCCCCTTCAGTCAGAGTAGTAAACCAATCGTCATCATTTAAATTAGAATTAGCAACAAACCATACTAATTCGCTGTATAATGCTGGGAAGTCACGGCTTTCCAACTGTTTAAATTGATACTCCAACAGCTCCCGCATATGGAATAGTTTACGGCACTCCAATTCATTTATAACTATCGAGCTATCACCCATTATTATTTTTAATTGGAACGTTTCGTCTTCGGTTGTTCCAAACACTGGTGACAAAGTGATAAAAAACGGAGCTCCTAGTTGTATGTGTAGATCTTCCATTTCGGGTGCACCATTTAATCGAGTGTTTACCACGTCACGAGAAAATACGTTGATTTGAAATTCCACTTGAACATTTGTAAAGGCTATCCAATTTTCGTATGCCAATTCTAGAACATGGTTGGTACAATATTTCTTGCTACACACGAATCTTAATGCAAGTTTTATTGTATGGTTTATAACAAACCCAATTTCCACATCATGAGGGTGCTCGCCCAATTCACTTAAACTATACGTATACATATTAATAAGATTTTCGGTATACGAAACTTGTACATTATTTACATATGCATACTCTATTGCTTTACACTGATATCACTGAGATGACAGAGAAAAGATCCTATGCAGATCATTCTTTTAAATGTTTCGAGGTTGTTGTCGCGCATGCGTAAATTGTACTCAGGTGACTTAGAATGCGTAAGCGGAAAGTTAATTGGTTCTCACCGACGTGAATTTACTAGTCTGTAAACAATTAGAGTAGAAGTAAAAGTTAAAGTGATACATCCGATAATTATAGTTGTAGTGCGTAAGCAAGAAGCTAATTGATTTTCACCGACGTGAATAGACTGGTTTGAAATGTAGCTCGAGGTCAAAACAACGTTGGGTTTCTCCTAATTCAAAAGTAAACTACCTAATTATACCAACCAGGTACAAAAACACCGTGCGATACAATATCATTCAGTTTCTGTTTAGCCTACCGATTGTTTCGTGCGTGCACACAAATCGGGTACAATCGGTACATATCCGAATAGGAGTAGCTCATATAAAGGGACTGTTGGCGTAGAAGTTATTATTTGTTGATTGTACAGTTTAAAGAGACGATATAACAAATATGTATAAAGATTTTGGGGAGGTTATTCGAAGATTTCGCAATGCTCTACGAGTAAAAAAAGCAGAATGTGGGCAACGCTTTTCGATAGAAGGAGAAAAATGTCTTATGTGTCAGTCATACGAGGAAGCAATACAGCACTGTACTGCTGTGTTAGCAATGCCTGAGGATCTGGGTGATTTTATGGAAATAATCGAGGAGATGGGGTTTATAAAACTGTTGGCAGATATTCAAATGGAATATATACTAAATTGTAAGTTTTAAAGTAAAAATTTAACCATCGCAACTATTATCATAAGAAATGAATGATGTGAATTTAAAAATTGTTTTTGTATATATTAGCTTGTTCATGTTATAAAATATAAGGTATACATTGGTATTGTTTGATTTTTCAAATTGTCCTCGCAACTGAAATGGGTATCTAAGTTCTTATTAAAAGAATTATAACAAAGAGCGCTACATTTAATTTTAATAAAAATACTTAACGAGTACACTACACATAGAAATATATTTTTATTCATTAAAACTAATACACACACAAAAGTCACTTTTTCCTCCTTTTAATTGACAAATGTGTAGTGTACATTTCCAAATTTTGTACACGATTTTCGTTTGATCTGAGTTCCGTATAGAGTGTAGCTTTTGGAACATTGTAGAGTGCGAGTATCACAATTAAATATCAACCAACTAGTTGGTAAGACAACCTATAGGTTAGTCAAATTTCCACCAAATTCTCACCACCATATAATAGAAGTCGGTTTTGATTTATATGACGGTCTTCAATAGATGTATTGCATGGTTAAAAAATTTATAAGGACGACCATACTAGAGCGCTCATTGTATGATTAATAAACCCTTCAGCAATGATGCGATGAATGTAATGGATGGCATTGAGCACATCTATTGTATTTCTCAAATCATATAGCTGCTAATTAATAAAAAAGAAAGGTTACTTTCACTCTACGTCACATAATTGTAAAGCAATTAGTTTGTCCTCGTCTACGTATTTTCCAACTATTTAGCATTGTGCATGTAATTATGTTAAAACCAGAAAAATTTTAAAAGTCTTGGGTTTTTGCGATATTCTGAAAACAGCACATTACTGTTTGAAAAAATTATTCTAAATTTATACACTTATGGCTTATAAAGAACTCATTTCTAAAATCCTTGCGGTTTTAGATTTCTAGGGAAATGGTTGTTTAAAGCATTATTATAGATGAGCAAAACAATTTAAAGAGGTTTGAGAGCTTTAAAGTGTAACTTTGTAAGGGATGGTCCGATTTTAAATCTGTTTGCAGATTCAAATTCTGTGTAAAATTTTAGACTAACAAGATGTTTCACATGGTTAAAAAATTTATATGGGCGGTCAGAAAATCGTTATCGGCAAAAAATCTTAAAATTGGGGTAGCTCCCTGGGGGATAATGCTATCTGAAAAATTTCTAGAAATTCGGGTAGCTGAGAAAATTCTAATATTAATTCATACCAAACAAGATAGGTTTATCTCGAAAGATGCATTGGTTAGACGAAGAAAACTATTTGGTTCAGATTTGGGAGCAAATGTGGATTGTGTGTGTGGAAATGTGGATGCTAAGATTCATCTCCACATTTCCTCCTAGAAGTCCCTCCACCACATTTCCTCCTTATGAGAATTTACATCTCCGCATTTCCTCCTAGGAGTCCCTCCACCACATTTCCTCCTTATGAGAATTTACATCTACGCATTTCCTCCTAGGAGTCCCTCCACCACATTTCCTCCTCATGAGAATTTATATGTAAATGAGGGAGCAAATGAGGGAGCAAGGCGGAGCAAATGAGGAGCAAATGAGGGAGCAAATGAGGAAGGAGAGAATTGCTCTTCCTCATTTGCTCCTTATGGGGATTTACATGTAAATGTGGGAGCAAATGAGGGTTTTGGGAGCAAATGAGGGTTTTGGGAGCAAATGAGGGAGCAAATGAGGGTTTTGGGAGCAAATGAGGTCACAAAAGCCCCAATTATGCTCTACTAACAAGCGTTTTGGAAACAGTGGCGTAGAAGTTATCTGCACACCCTACAACAAAAAACGAAATGGCTTTCGCCTTCTCAAATAGAAATTGAGACATTGTTTAATCAAGAAGATCAAGCTACAACATTTTCATGAAGACTCGGTCGCATCGATCATGTTTACTCTGGTTGTGACGGCTTTAATCACGTCGCTAATGGTAAATACTATGCATGGCAGAATTAAAAGACGTTTAGTCAAGTTGTGCCCTCTACCTCTATTTCTGTTTAACGAACAGATTCAGTAAGCGCTCCTCCCAAAAATAAGCGCATACTTTAAATAGAAATTTTGTATTGGTTGGCCGGGTTTACACAACCACTCAATAAATTTTTGTATTGCTAATCTACGCATGTCAATTACTTTCTCAAACGTACTTGTAGTTACCGCAATGTATAAATTTGTTTGCTGTAAATTAAACTTGTATTCAATTTGTACTGCGCAACTATAGCCCATCCTATTATGTTAATTACTGAATCTGTTTGTTAAACGCACTATAGATAGCACAACTCTGCAGTGTAAGATAAATACTGCATTTACCATATTATTCGTTTCATTCCTTTTAGCATTTAGTTTAAAAATAAGTATATCCTTCTGATTTCGGTGGGCGGTATGTTAGAGCGTTTTAATGTATTCCTAATCGTTAACCCCTTAAAATTATTTACTCTGCATATGCCTGTCTCTTGTGTCTTTGGCTATATACAGCACTCGGAGCACCATTGAACAAAACCGGGTAGTTGAGTGTAAGACATTGGTCAAGACGGAAGTGCGTGAAAGTTTATCGACGCCTATCCACCGTGTCAATACAGTTTTGTGTGGACAATATTGTACAGTCATTCATACAGTCATTATAAATATTTTTGTGGAAGACTACATGATCTATGGAATTGCCATTGCAGAAGATAACACACTAAGTGCCAATATTAATTTATTACAGTATATATTATATTCGCTTAAATTAAAAAAGAAAATTACCTGAATATCATGCGTCGACATCATTTTGGTAAGTTCTTTATACAGTTGTCGTTAAGTGATTATCATGTCAAATCACAAGAAAATGAATGTTTATTATCTGCCACAACTAGAAGAACATAAGAGTGCAAATAAATCAAAGTCAAATTGATCAAAAGGATTGATGCTTTTGAAGTTTAATAAATTGGACATTTCATATACAAACGCCTAATATATAATACATGTTAAATGAGGAACATAGTTCATTTAGAGTTGATACAACATCCCCTAAATGTTAGTAAATCGGTTCTCAGTATATATAAATATTCAAGTGCAAATACTAACTTGATCGAGTAATATGACGTCCAAATTAAATCCGTAATTTTAGCTAAAATTAAAAACTGCGGATAATGCGAAACCTAAATTTTACGCATTTTATTATTAAAAAATATTTATCAATTGTTTTATAGACGAATTGTGAGAAACCAATACGTAATATAAAGGTAGGGACTAAGGGATTAATTGTTTATGTAGTAATCGTAAAACGTATGTGTTCTATTTAAGAGTAGCTATCTATTTTCCAGTCATTTCTCTTATCACTTGTAAATATGTCTAAAAACATGCTTATCTATGTGTTTTAGTTAGAATTAAATATTAAAGGATTAGTACAAACAAGAAACGCTTGTCAAAGGTCAGCTACAGATATGATTGATTAGAATGAAACTAATGAACATTGAGTTACAAGCTAAAATTTAGTGAAGTTTTAACATTTCGAGTGTCCTATAACGCATATATTGGTCTTTATTCTGACCGTAGTTACTACAGTTCATGGCACGTAATAAAAAACAAGTGCAGCTTTGTCATTACCAAAATAAATCACTTAATATGATACTTTCAGAACTTGACAGGAGTGTTGGTGGAAAAAATACAGAGATTAAAAATCGCAATTATAAGGTTTCTGTTGAATGTGGTGCTATACACTGGTATGGAGGCGTTTTAATAAAACCAAGCGTGGTTATAACCGAAGCAAGTTTTTAGAAACTAAAAAGTAAGCGAAATCATTTATAATACTTAATTTATATAACTTATATAAAAATTTAGCAGTTGGTACCGGATCAAGTATCGTTCATGAAGGTGACAAAATTGTAAAATATTTTGTTTTGCTAGATATAAATTTTCTGAGGATGGCCTGCAAAGAAAATAGGGTGCTCTCGGTCTCAACTCGGGGTTTATTCCTTCAGAAGCATGAGATGGTCGGGGTACTTTCTAAACCTGAAATATAAATAAACTTGGGCGCCACTGCATCAATAAAAACCAGTAAAAAAAATCATTGTGAGGATAGACGCAGCTAAACCTCAAGGGAATTATACCTGCCTAAATTTCGTCATCATTTTGTTTTCGACCTTCTTAAGGTCGGTTTGACGCAGCTCTAAATTCTTTTCTATTCTGCGCTAATCTAAAAAGTTCTACATACCCTTCACAACCTAAATTTCTAATAATTTGACTAGTATAGCTTGGTCTAGGCCTTCCGGTACTCTTCTATCTTTTTCTCTTCTACCTGGCTCTACATAGATATTTGCAACTTAATGGTTGTCAAAGATCTCCAACATGCTAACATGATTCCCATTTATAAGGAAATAACATATTACCTGGTTATCTCTTCCAAAAAAAGAAAAGTGGTAAATTATATGTTATGGTAAGGCTTAAGCAGCGAATCGCTACCAACATGCCAAACCGCTAACTATTTGTGAGTTATGTCATGGTGAAATTTAGTTAACTGATTTTTTTCTATTTTTTTTTGTTTTGTTTTCGAACCTACTTAAGATCGGTTTGACGCAGCTCTAAATTCTTTTCTATTCTGAGCTAGTCTAAAAAGGTCTACATACACTTCAGTACCTAAATCTCTAATGATTTGACTAATATAGCTTTGTCTAGGTCTTCCTAATCTATTTTTTTTTTTGGTAATCTATAATCTAATACCTTACTAAATAGTCCCTCATGTCTTAACTGGTGCCCTATTATTCTATCTCTCCTGAGCTATAATTGTTTCCAGATACAGGGTTCCTCACCTATCCTTCTATAAACTTCTTCATTTGTTACTCAATCTGCCCAACTAATTTTTAACATTCTCTTATAACACCAAGTTTCAAAACCTTCTATCTTTTTCTTATCTATCTCTTTAATTGTCCAAGCTTCACTATCGTATAATAGAACGCTCCATACGTACGACTTTAAGAAACTTTTTCTATTATCTAAACTAATACTATTAGCTATTAGTAAGTCTTTCTTTTTTAAAAACATTTTTCTAGCCAGAGCTATTCTAGCTACTATATCCCTTCTGCTACGTCCGCCCTTTGTAATTACACTACCTAAATAGCAAAATTTATCTACCTCCTCTACTCGATATTACCTATTTTTAAATTTGGTTTAGAACTAGGCTGTAACTCACTTGTCATTATCTTTCCTGAGTTAATTCTCATACTATAGTTACTCTGTAGTATCTCATCTAACATATTTAAAAACTCTCTTAACTCTTTTCTAGACTCTGCTATAATGTCTATATCATTTGCAAAACGTAGCATATCTATTTTCTGTCCCGGTACACTAATACCTATCTCTTTCTCTCTATAGCTAAGTTTGAAGCTTCCTCAATATACACATTAAAAATCAAGGAGATTGTATACAGCCCTGTCTGACACCATTTCTAATCTTAGCTTCCTTTACTATTTCATCAAAACTAATTACTACCCTATCAAATACTTTTTCTAAATCTGCAATCTGCCTGAATTTAGATATGTAGTAACCTAATATTTCCTTAGTTTCATTATCTCAACCAAAATTTGCAGATTTCTTATTTCTTTTATTAAACTTTTAGAAATAAAACGATTATGAGATTTGGCTAGTATTTAATAAAATTTGTTTCTCTTCATTTTGTACTGAAAAAAATAACAGTGTATATGCGACAGCATAGGAATGAATGCTGAAGAAACTATTAAGTAGTCAAAAATCACAATAGTTAACAGGCTAGGCCTGTCATAACAAAATTACTTAATATCTTATTATATTAGTCATACTCTGTAATCAGAGATCTTTGATATAGCTCATAAAAAATTGTCTTTAGTTTAAACTCTAATCTTTCCAAAGATCTACCTTATTGCCGAGGATCTGGATGATTTTATGAAAATAATCGAGGAGATGGGGTTTATAAAACTGTTGGCAGATATTCAAATGGAAGATATACTAAATTGTAAGTTTTAAAGTAAAAATTTAACCACCGCAACTATTATCATAAGAAATGAATGATGTGAATTTAAAAATTATTTTGTATATATTAGCTTGTTCATGTTATAAAATATAAGGTATACATTTGTATTGTTTAGTTTTTCAAAATGTCCACGCAACTGAAATGGGTATCTAAGTTCTTATGAAAAGAATTATAACAAAGAGCGCCACATTTAATTTTAATAGAAATGAGCACAACAGCGTGTTTGAAACACGCCTTTTAGTTTAAAATTTATTTGTTCAACTTCGATGATATTACATAAACCAAGATTCTGCTACTGCTTCCGAGTAATTGTATCCTAACAATACCATTATATATAAATAAAACCAAAACGTTTGAAACAATATTTATATTTCAATTCAAATACTTAACAAGTACACTACACATAGAAATATATTTTTATTCATTAAAACTAATACACACACACAAAAGTCACTTTTTCCTCCTTTTAATTGGCAAATGTGTAGTATACATATCCAAATTTTGTACACGATTTTCGTTTGATCTGAGTTTCATATAGAGTGTAGCTTTTGGAACATTGTAGATTTCGGATGCTTCTGAACCAGTAATCTATCCTTTGTTTATTTCGTCAAGGGCTTTATTTAAATCCTCTTTAGTATACGATTTAAGTTGTCTCTTTCTTTTTCTGTCAGAAACGTCTGACTTGAAGTCTATGTTCTGATCTTTCGCATCAACATTATCATGTGTAGGTTTATCTTGCACTATTTTAGTATTCGCCAGAAATTCATTAGACATACCATTCAAATGTTGGGTAGTTGAATAGTTTGATAAACTTTTTTTCATCTCTTTGACAACTTCTTCTAAAATTTTCATAGCATCTAAAGATATAATTCTTTCTCCGCTCATTTTTATTACGATGTTTACTTATCAAAATGCAAATGCAGACTATTCCAATTTTACAATTTCGAAAAATATGTATAAATATTTACCCCCCATCTAACTTTGTTGTCGTTCTATTCTATAATTCCTTTTTGTCGAAGTTTAGATATTATAGAGATAATTTCATTTAGGTTATGCATATCTCGATGGTTGTGATAATCAACAGTAACTAGCAACTGCAGTCTTTCAATCAACCCATGTACATTAAAGTGAATATATGCATCATCTGAACTGTGCTCAGTACAATCTGTATTTTTTAATACAACATCCCTTTTTATATACATCGGTATTTTAGTGCCCCGACTATTGCTTTCCTGTGTTGAATCCTCATCTTCAGAATTTGGGGTGTAATCCATAGAACTTGCGTCATTTATTATTTGCTCTGATAGTTTATGACGAGCTTTTCCATTATTTTTTGCAGAGTTCATTTCCTCAATATTAAACTTTTGTTTTTGTATCTTAAAACTTCTTTTACAAACTTCTTTATCATCTTTACCATCTGAGTAGATAGGTGTTGCTGTACATCTTAGAGTACTTCCTCTGCACATTTCCGCAGTTTGTAAATTAGTTGTTTGTATATCAGAGATGTAACTGTCTACACTTTTATCTCTTTTACTCTGCGAACGTATGAGATGGTCGCGCAATGTCGACTTTGGAATCCTAAACTTCTTACTAGCAGAGTACATTGTTGCAACACCTCGTTTAACCTCATTAAGAACTTCTTGCAAACATTCCTTGGTATACGTTTTCCTAGAAATCATTTTCAAGTTACAATGCTTTACGGTTGAATATCCGAGATAAACTAAAGTAATAATATTGTAGCCAGTGAATATAAAACCGATCGAGTTTAACATAATTCGATCTATATCTGTAGTTGAAGTACAACAATTTAGAAACGTATAAAAGAATAAACTGTAATATGCAGGAATAAATTGACAGAAATTTCTCCAAAAAACTATGGTTTAAAATTTAAACACCGCCTCGGAATTTGACAGACATCTATTAGTTGATTATTATATAACATTGTTCTTTATTTATAAAAGGCTGTGACGTTACCCCGAAATAGCAGTCGTACAGAGAGGGGTGCGCAAGGGCATTGCGCATGGGGGTTCATTTCTTTCACAAAGCATGTGAGACTATATGGCGAAGAACTTATAGCGCTGTTGATTAAACCCTCTCCAGAACAGATAATCATGTGTTTACTCAAAAAAAATCTCAAACTCTACTTAATAAATAAACAACAGCAAGTCTATTTATACTTTTTTCAAAAAATTTACAATATATTATAGTTTCACAAACTACTTAAACAATATATTTACATCAAGATCTCTTGAGCTGTGATCGTATTGTTTACTATAACTACAACTGTCTTTTATAATATACTCTTTCTAGTTATCACCATAACCTGAATCTTCAGAATCCGGCAAATTTAAACGTCTATACATTTCCACTAATGTTCTTGTACGTATCACGTCTCGCACAAATATATCCGGAAAAAGTATAACCAGCTCCAAAGCATTTAGGGCACTCTGATTCAATTCGTCGTAGAATAAAATATTACCGATTCAAACTTTGCCTTCAACCAAGATTTTAATTCGTTTCTCCCTTCAGTCAGAGTAGTAAACCAATCGTCATCATTTAAATTAGAATTAGCAACAAACCATACTAATTCGCTGTATAATGCTGGAAGTCACGGCTTTCCAACTGTTTAAATTGATACTCCAACAGCTCCCGCATATGGAATAGTTTACGGCACTCAATTCATTTATAACTATCGAGCTATCACCCATTATTATTTTTAATTGGAACGTTTCGTCTTCGGTTGTTCCAAACACTGGTGACAAAGTGATAAAAACGGAGCTCCTAGTTGTATGTGTAGATCTTCCATTTCGGTGCACCATTTAATCGAGTGTTTACCACGTCACGAGAAAATACGTTGATTTGAAATTCCACTTGAACATTTGTAAAGGCTATCCAATTTTCGTATCCAATTCTAAACATGGTTGTACAAATTTCTTACAAAATTTAAGTTTATTTGATTTAAAAACGATATTAAAAACTAATATTATACTAATCAAGCTCTAATCAAGTTTAGTATCTTAATACATCATAATTTAACGTTAGTCTATTTAATTTTATACAAGTTTATAATATTTATATTATATTTTTATTTATATTATTTATATTATATATTATACATGTCTTACATTATTATTTATTATTACTATTATTATATAATTTAATTATATTATGAATATGCAATATCAAGCATATCATTAGTATTATATATATTATTAGATTAATATTATAATGTATGACTATTGATATTCATATTAGTTCATATATTTGTAACAATATCAATGTCAATACGAATTATATGCAAATCATAAATTAAATGTCTAATTTAATGTTAAATATTACATTATAGTATTATGAATAAGCTATATATAATACTAAATGTATTAGTCTAATTTCATCTAATATAATATCAAGTTATACTCATATATAATTATAATTAATAATAGTAATATCAAATTAATAATCTATAATGAACATATCTACATATATAATTCAGTACAATATTAAATTTAATTAGTAATAAATGATTATGAATATTAAAGTAGAATATTATAATTAAATTAATACATTTTATTATAAGTATTAAGAATTCATAAGATGATTAAATGTAGTAATATTAAAGTTAGATAAGATACGACTAATTAGTAAATAGTATTGTAATTATTAATATTATGATAATATTATATAATATATATACTTCATAATTATAGTAGGTAATACAGTATAATGATTATAAAGTAATTAATCTATGTATAATGCTATATATGCATTATATAAATTATTAGATTAATCATTTTTACAATAAATTAGATTTATAAACTGTCAAGTCTATAATATAAGTACATATAGTTATTGCAATTACATAGACAAGCTTAAATATCTGACATTTAATGCATAAGTTAATTTGCTAAATCTATACATGAATTCATTGATCGTAATTCTAATACATTATCATATTTAACATAAATATATATGATCTAAAAGTTTGTATAATTAAGATTTAGTACAATTAATCTAATTAATTCGAAAGTCTACTAATCTATGAATGTAAATTTATCTAGTCAGTTAATCTACGATTAATGTATTTGTATTACATGTATCATACTCATTATTAAGATAAATATTCTAGTCTCTAAATGTATATTATGATCTTATAGATACTCAAATTCAAGTATATTCATTCTGATCATCTTAATGTTCATAATATTTGTATACTATTACGTTGCACTATTCTATTGATATTCATATCTAATACTTAAATATTACGTCTATTCATTTTGATTTATGTATCTAATCTTAAATCTCATCTATTGCTATATATAATCGTTACTACTTTCAAGTCTATACTTATATTCTATCTATTATTTACATCTACTATTTAACAATCACCATATATCTATACTATCTAATTATTCCATTACTATACTTTAACTATATTATATTAATATTTTATCTACAATTAAATTCTATTCTACTATCTATACTAAGCTATTACTCTATTACTATTACTTATTACTATCTAATTTACTATTAACTACTTGCATAATACTTTAGTATATATACTTCTCTAATATAATGTTTACTTCTACACTTAATTCTATATCTGTACATATCTCCTTTACATTTACCTTAATAATAATTTAGCTATTATTATTTCATAATTCTACTATTCTAACTAATATCATACTAATTTAGACTTATACTATAATATATTTCATTGCTATACTAATATCTTAAATTTTATACTATTGTATAGTTATAACTTTATTTCTATCTTAAATATCTGACTCGTATTAGATATACTAATATATAATCAATGATTCTAAATCATACTATATTTAATATTTTATACATCTAAATTATATTTAATCTATTATTACTTAATTGTAATACTTTCTAGTCAGTTAAATGATACTGAAATGATTATAAAATTAACAGCATTATTAAATTAACTTATAGTAACTTGAATTAGATTTTATGTTAATGCTTAAGTATAATATTAGTTACTTTATACATTTAGAAGCATAATAATTTATAATAAACTATACAACAAATTGGACTTTATTTGATATGTTATCATATTAAAATAACAATATATTAATTTGAATATATAATAAAATTTTTACATCTATAGTTATTATTAATTAAACTTATTAAGTTAATTGATATTTCATTAATTATTATATCATTATAATGTCATTTTAATTCAATAAATCAATTTCTATTTTTCATTCAATCAACTAATCTTAATTATTTACATTGTAATTATTGTTGCATATTTTGTATTTAACATTATTCCATCTTGTTTAAATTGATTTTTTAACTATAAATTTAAATATGTTATTAATCTATTATATAACTGTATATTATATATTTGACATTTTTATATTGCTAAATCATACCATTAATTAATATTTCATATATATCCATTAATTTATTATATATTAGATTAAACATTTTTAATTTTGATAATCTAGTATATTTATTATCATTTTAGATTTATATCTAATACATTTATCTAATTTTCTGTAAATCTATTGTTCAATAAATCTTTCATAACTTTATATCGTATTTAATACTTACTATATTAGATTTTATATAACTTGAATAGTTATGTATTATTTATAGTATTCTAATAATTCACTATGTTCATCTAGACTATTAGATTCGTATTATACATTTAAAAATTTATATCACTATTAAATCATAATCTTCTATTATACCATTAATCTTTCCAATTTATACTTATTACTTTTCATTATTCCATTTAGATAATTTCGAAATACGATTAGTTCTAAAATCTACTCTACATTAATACTATTCAACATTAATTTAATCTAATTTTTAAACTTTTATTATCTAGTAATCGTATAACTAATCTATTGACATCAATTTATGTCGTTAACATATTGTATTAGATTTATTAATTCTATGTAACATTTATTATTCAATCTTGATCTATCTAATCGTTTAAATGATTTAATTAGTCGTCATTAATGTTTATCACTTAAATTCTATGAATTAATGTATCGTTTCAATTATTAAATCTTTGTATTGATAATATTTATTAGATATTAATTTCATTACTATGTCTAGTTATATACTATAGACTTACATATATTATCATACATCCTATTTATTTAACATTTCATTCAAATTTAGTAACTTAAATCAGCATATGTTCATATTTACATACTAACTTAATGAACTATTCTAGTTGATCATAATATTCATAACAAATATTCAAACTATAGCTTATAAGTTCTAATTAACATTCTCAATTGATCAACTACTTAATATATTAACTCTAAAGTCTTTATATACATTGTTTCAAAATACATGTTACATAATTGATATATGACATAAGAATCATTATATCAATATGTATTTTAAACTTACTATTAAATTTATATTCTATTACCGATTATGTCATTAACTTACTATCCAAATTCTATAACTTATCTCTTGATTATATCTAGTATAATATTAAGATCAATTTGATTGTATTCAATTATTTTTAATTTAATATTGACTTCAATCAATTTTTAACTAAAATTTTAAACTTACAGTTATAACCAATCTAATTTATACACTTTTTAAAATACAATACTATATTTTAAACTTCTGTAACATTTTAATACTAAATTAACTTAAACTTAACAAATTTTCACAATATACTTATTATAATAAATTACCATAACATTTTCAACAATTTTTATCAAACTTTCAAATTCTTATAACCTTAACTATTTTTAATTACAATTAATTATACACTCTTAATAAAGTTTTGAATAAATTTCATATTTTAATCTAATTTACTTATTTTAATAAATTACATTTAATATCTTAATTGAAATTAATTAAAACGTTAACTTAAAACTCAAAAAATTTTATAATCTTTTAAATTATTTTAATCCTTTTATAATATAAAAACTCTAGTTATAATATTTGAGATGGTCGGGGTACTTTTTAAACCTGAAATATAAATAAACTTGGGCGCCACTGCATCAATAAAAACCAGTAAAATAAAATCATCGTGAGGATAGACGCAGCTAAACCTCAAAGGAATTATACCTGCCTAAATTTCGTCATCATTTTGTTTTCGACCTTCTTAAGGTCGGTTTGACGCAGCTCTAAATTCTTTTCTATTCTGCGCTAATCTAAAAAGTTCTACATACCCTTCACAACCTAAATTTCTAATAATTTGACTAGTATAGCTTGGTCTTGGCCTTCCGGTACTCTTCTATCTTTTTCTCTTCTACCTGGCTCCACATAGATATTTGCAACTTAATGGTTGTCAAAGATCTCCAACATGCTAACATGATTCCCATTTGTAAGGAAATGACATATTACCTGGTTATCTCTTCCAAAAAAAGAAAAGTGGTAAATTATATGTTATGGTAAGGCTTAAGCAACGAATCGCTGCCAACATGCCATACCGCTAACTATTTGTGAGTTATGTCATGGTGACATTTAGTTAATTGATTTTTTCTATTTTTTTTTGTTTTGTTTTCGAACCTACTTAAGATCGGTTTGACGCAGCTCTAAATTCTTTTTTATTCTGAGCTAGTCTAAAAAGGTCTACATACTCTTCAGTACCTAAATCTTTAATGATTTGACTAATTTAGTTTTGTCTAAGTCTTCTTACTCTATTTTTTTTTGGTAATCTATAATCTAATACCTTACTAAATAGTCCCTCATGTCCTAACTGGTGCCCTATTATTCTATCTCTCTTGAGCTTTAATTGTTTCCAGATACAGGGTTCCTCACCTATCCTTCTATAAACTTCTTCATTTGTTACTCTATCTGCCTAACTAATTTTTAACATTCTCTTATAACACCAAGTTTCAAAACCTTCTATCTTTTTCTAATCTATCTCTTTAATTGTCCAAGTTTCACTACCGTATAATAGAACGCTCCATACGTCCATTCGTACGACTTTAAGAAACTTTTTCTATTATCTAAACTAATACTATTAGCTATTAGTAAGTCTTTCTTTTTTAAAAACATTTTTCTAGCCAGAGCTATTCTAGCTACTATATCCCTTCTGGTACGTCCGTCCTTTGTAATTACACTACCTAAATAGCAAAATTTATCTACCTCCTCTAACTCGGTATTACCCATTTTTAATTTTGGTTTAGAACTAGGCTGTAACTCACTTGTCATTATCTTTTGCCTTTCCTGAGTTAATTTTCATACTATAGTTACTCTGTAGTATCTCATCTAACATATTTAAAAACTCTCTTAACTCTTTTCTAGACTCTGCTATAATGTCTATACCATTTGCAAAACGTAGCATATCTATTTTCTGTCCCGGTACACTAATACCTATCTCTTTTCTCTCTATAGCTAAGTTTGAAGCTTCCTCAATATACACATTAAAAATCAAGGGAGATAGTATACAGCCCTGTCTGACACCATTTCTAATCTTAGCTTCCTTTACTATTTTATCAAAACTAATTACTACCCTAGCAAATACTTTTTCTAAATCTGCAATCTGCATAAATTTTTATTAAACTTTTAGAAATAAAACGATTATGAGATTTGGCTAGTATTTAATAAAATTTGTTTCTCTTCATTTTTGTACTGAAAAAAAAATTAACAGTGTATATGCGACAGCATAGGAATGAATGCTAAAGAAACTATTAAGTAGTCAAAAATCACAATAGTTAACAGGCTAGGCCTGTCATAACAAAATTACTTAATATCTTATTATATTAGTCATACTCTGTAATCAGAGATCTTTGATATAGCTCACAAAAATTGTCTTTAGTTTAAAATCTAATCTTTCCAAAGATCTACCTTATTTTCTTGATATCACAAATTTGCTTAATACAAGTTTTACTCAACAACATAAGTGTCATCTGCTTTAATTGGATATGGAAAACTACATTTTATCTCTACATAAGCTGTTTTGAAATGTTTAATTTAACGATCGTTTAGTATATGGCTACAAAAAAAAATTGCCAAATCATCCTAAATATATTAAATAACAATGTGATTTGTTTTAATAAGATAACCTTCAAACTTGATACACAAAATGTTAAACCTCATATTTGCTAAATAATTACTTTCCAGTTTAGCTAAGTGAATTTTTAAACAAAACGTTTATCAGGTACTCGTTGATTCTTCTTGATCGTTAAAAAGGAATTGTACTAACCCAAGTTTGACGACATTAAGTGACAACAATAAAATACTAAACACCTGTCTAATCAGAGCATCATGAGTCCGCCATCTTGTTCACGATAAACAAGAATTTTTTCCAAAAAGCTAATAATTTTCTCTTGAGTTAACAATAATTCTATTTCCAAATCGATTTCCTTTTCAACGAACTTCGTCTGTGTGTCTGTCTGTCTGTGTGTCCGAGGCCTTTTTAATGGTCGGACATCAATGTGTGATACATCAATCGATTCAGCTCGGTGTCTAGAGCTTAAGTTTTGATGTCAGTTAAAATCGGGCCACGGGGACGCCGAGCCCCCGGGAAAATCCACAGGGATAATTAAAATTTTAAATAAGTTTAAAATCAATATGCAACACATATTTGAACAATTTATGGCATTTCATGCCAATTATTCCAATATTATAGACATTGTTTAAACTTAAATTTTGATTACCGAAAATAATTAGATTCATATAAAAAAAAAGTTTTATCTTATTGATGAGAACTAATATATAGCTTTTAAAATATTTATTCAATAAAATAAAATATATTAAAACGTCTCTTTTGTTGTTTATAAATTTTTGTTTTTATCTGAATACTTATAATTATTACAACATAATAATTTTAATTTCTTTAATTTGTTTTAAAGTAAGTCTACATTTGGAAGTTCGTTGCGACAATGCCTTGCATTTTCAACTTGTTTATATTTAAAATCCACAGATATAATCACTAAAGCTGCTTGCTAAAAATTAAAACCTTCTTTAGTAACAATTAAAACGCCATATCTTAAAAATAACGAACCGTTTTATAAATATCCTGTTTTAATTATATCTACGTTCTAGCATAACTCAGTGCTATGGCCCCAATGCCAGGCAATATGCCATTGCCATGAGTGGAGCTTTTTTCCGCGCATGTTAGCTTAAAACATACACCACCTTTTCTTAAAAAAAAAAGTGTGTACCGACTACATGCCACGACAAGAATAATCTTTTTGTACTTTCCAATCTATGCGCACGACTATCCTCACCACGGCTGCGCGAGCTTTCAAATACGTTAGCTATAACTCTCTCGCCTAAATTTCGGGAACCCACATAGCACAAAGTGCATTATGTAATTGCCTAAAACTAAAGTGTTACAAAGTGCTATATGTTTTGGATGTCCATTTATATCCTAAATTCGAAGGTACTGTATCTCCGGACTACGATGTAGCGCTTTTGATTGTAGATGGGCAATTTTCACTCAATTAATATATCGGCTATATTAAATTAGCTCCTAAGGGTCTAACTATTTCACAAGGTACAGTAGTTACTATAACAGGGTTGGGTGGTACAAAAGAAAATAAATATTTTACCAAACATCTGCAATATCTTCAAACACCTTATATAGCCTGGAACGATTGCAAAACTTACATTACATACCTTACTTAGAGAATGTCTTGTTGGGCTTCCTACATGGGAAAAATGATATATGTACTGTAGGTATACTTTGAAAATTGAGAATGAGATTAAAACAAAGTCATTTTACTTTTATATTACTATGATGCGGGTGGTCCTCTTGTTATACTAGATGAAGCTGGAAATGCCATATTATCTGGTGTAGTATCATTTGATTTTTGGTGTGGTAGAGATTACAAGTCTGAATACCCAAGAAGTTATTATGACATCACCAACGAGGAAATACAAAATTTTATTTTTAAGTTACTTCAAGACAGTTAAGGCATTTGTAAACAATAGATATTGTGTAAGATGGTCATTGAATGCGTTTCGGCAAGTTTGTTGCTAACGCACTCATACAGAAGTTGAACCAATTGCTACTGTTAGCACTTAAAAAGGCTTATATCAAAATGTGTTCTGCAAAACAATCTCTTAAAGGTGGTTTCTTACAAGCTAATCGGTTATTGAAAATGCATTTACTAAAATGACTAAAAAGTAGTCCGAGTATCTACAACAACCCTCAACTGATTTGTTAACAGTAGTATCATTAACGTACAGTTCAAAATAAAATTATCCAATTAAGAAAGCAATTTGTCAGTGATATTTTGAAAGAAACCGAACACGGTGTAAATACCTTAAAAATAACCCATACTTTTATAACTAAACGACAGCGTCACACTAAAAAATTTTGTTATAAATTGGCAGTAGATGAATACATAGAAAGCCACAATAAAAGTTTAGAATAACCGTGTTTAATGTATGTCTAGACGTCAAATTCAACAAGTTTTGATAGCATGAACGAAAATTCGCAATTCTACAACCAGAACATTTCAATGTTTGGCTTGATGAAGAAATTGACAAATAAATAGACTATGTAATTTTATCCAGATGACTTATATTCTACATTTCCACAACAAATTCTTAGTTTTCGAATGATAACGAAAACAAAATTAAAACTACTTCTTCAGTAAAAGAAGTGGCCGAATTATTGATGGTAGGAAACTGTTCTATCGCTAGCAGTGCACCAGTCTCGTGTACCGCTCTAAGTTGATACTTAATTTCCCTTATTATTTATATCTTAGTCACCTAGGCCGATAACATAAATAAATAAGACGTGAACTGTCAGATAGAAAAACGAAAAGATAAGGTGTGCACAAAAATTTCGACGTTAATCGCGGTGGTTTTCATGTACGAACTGGGTGCTGATAGTGAATCGTGAGACCTGAACGACAATGGTACATCTAATGCATGGCCAAACGCGCGCTACACCATAACCACATTAAGCTACGGTTAGTTGAGGTTGGTAATGGGGATAAAGTTCTCGTTAAAGCTCACCCTGGATCATGTTCTGACGATAATGTAATAAAAAATTTATTCTTGTTGTATAGAGGACCTGCGACGGCAGTCAAGGTTTTAAATCCTAATTTTTACCGGTTGATGGAAAATGTAACTGGTTTGCCACTAGGTGTGCACAATGTTTGCAATTTTAAACCTATTTGATTTCAAAACGCGAGGTTGAATCCGACCTCGGACTTAAATTTGTTTCCTAGTAGTCGTCAAATTTAACTGGGGGAGATGTGCCAAGCCGTCCTGTTAACAGCTTCAAGTTGATATTTAATTTCCCTTATTATTTATATCTTAGGCACCTACGCCGACGACATAAATAAAAAGGACGTGAACTGTCAGATAGAAAAACGAAACGATAAGGTGTGCACGAAAATTTCGACGTTAATCGCGGTGGCTTTCATATACGAACTGGTTGCTGATAGTGAATTGTGAGACCTGAACGACAATGGTACATCTAGGGCATAGTCAAACGTGCGCTACGACATAACCATAACCGCATTAAGCTACGTTAGTTGAGTTTAGTATTGGAGATAAAATTCTCGTTAAAACTCACCCCGTATCATGTTCTGACGATAATGTAATAATAGTATATTACATTACTACCGTGGAAAGTTACCCATTTCACACGAGTGGAAGAGTATTGTCGCACGAGGCGTTAGCCGAGTGCGACTATTCCACGAGTGTGAAATGTCACTTTCCACGCGAGTACTGTACACTATTTTTCCGACGACCACCACTAAAAACAATTACGAAATAGTTATTTTTATGCTTATTTGCAATAAATGTGTACGCAATAATGCAAGACAGACAGACACCTATAAAATTTATTTGACGTTTTGATGTTGAAAATTCGAACACCTGCTTTGTTTTTATAAAATCCGCGAATCTGTTGCTTTTAGCGTATGCATTCTCAATTTTTATTCAAGAAATCATTTCAATTACAAACTAATATGAGTAATTACATCTTTAAGTAAAACGGAAACTGTCAGTATCGATTTAACTATGGGTATTTTAAACTGTTATTAGCCAAAACGAAACGAATGAATGCAAAAAGGTAGAAACCGGTAATCGTTTGGGTTGCTTAGGTAACTAGCATACTAACATCAGTCATATCACTCTAGAGTTGAAAAGTATTTCAACACTAGAGTGATATGTACTTTCGCACTCTAGAGTGATATACTTTACTTTCTACATAAATAAGTAGTGTGTAATCTGTTGTTTTCACAAGTGATCGTCAGAAAAGAAATTTTTCTTGTTGTATAGAGAACCTGCGACGGTAGTGGAGGTTTTAAATCTTAATTCTTGCCGGTTGATAGAAGATGTAACTGGTTTGCCGCTAGGTGTTCACAATGTTTGCGATTTAAAACCACATTTAATTCCAAAACGCGAGGTTGAATCCGACCTCGGACTTAAATTTGTTTCCTAGTAGTTGTCAAATTTGGTTGAGGGGATGTGCTGAGCCGTTCTGTTAACCGCTCTAAGTTGATATTTAATTTCCCTTATTATTTATTTCTTAGTCACCTACGCCGATGACATAAATAAAATGACGTGAACTGTCAAATAGAAAAACGAAACTATAAGGTGTGCCCAAAAATTTTGACGTTAATCGCGGTGGTTTTCATGTATGAACTGGGTGCTGATAGTGGATTGTGAGCCCTGAAGGATAATGGTACATCTAGTGCATGGAGATAGTAGTCTGCCAGTCATTGGATTCAGGTAACAAGCCAAGTTATAGAGAGAAATTTCATAAATTACGTGCATTTATTACGGCTGCGGTATACCAACACGTAGTTGCATGTCGTAGTGTGTCTGCATTTATTATCACGATATAAACTAACTTGAAGGTGTTGGTGAAAAAAAAGAAGAGAATTCCTAATCCTAATAATTTTATTTCAAGTAAAGTTACTGTATGTGGACATCGACAGCTGACAAAATCAACGGTCGAACTGGGTGATTATGAATTTCTGGATGGGTAAACTTAATGCGCGTAAACTTGCCTTAATTGTTTAGATTCTAGGTTGTGTTTATTTTGTTTGATCACATGAAATACGTAAACTTTTGTTAACATATAGGTCATATCTTTAATTGAGTAGAATTAGGACTTGAAGTAATTGTTTTTAAACCACGGCAATATTAAGTATTGTTATATGTTTAATTTCTTGTAATAGTGTGACACCGTTTATTTATATTTCCAATGCTCCACCCGAAGGTACTACATTGTCCAGGAGGCCAGTTTTTTGTTGCCTGGAAATTTAGAATTTTGCCGAACCCTTGCCGTTCCAGGCAAGGTAGGAATCTTTAACGTGCATGACAACACTCGCACACGTGACCTCCATTTAACCTCTCATCCGAACGAGGGCGTAATTTTTGTAAAAAATGCTCACCTGCCATTTTCAAGCAGTCGACCGTATCGGGATTTGAACCCAGGACCTTGGGATCCGTAGTTTTACGCTTACTACATTGATCCACGACGACGCCTAATAGTGTGACACCGTGGCATTATTAAGGATAATGTTGTATTACCGAGTTAATAAATGGGTTTCAAATCGGTGTATTTCTTTCGTAACAGCTCAATTTAGAGGATTTATCTTCGAGTCGTCCCACCCTCCCTATAAGAGATATTAGTCGCCGGATTACCAGGAAATGTTTAGGTATTACAATTGTATTTAATTTTGCCGGTTACACTGCTTTTCCCTCAAGTTCGTTCGGTAAGCTTAAGCTCATTAAGACCTACTTGCGTAGCATCATGTCCCAAATAAGACTTAGTTCATTGGCTCTCCGTTCTATTAAAAGTGAACAAGCCAAAAACATTGTAGTGAAAAGTGTAGTTCATGAGTTTTTATCAACAAAAAAACGTAGTTTGGAAAATATTGTGAATAACTCTGCATAACTAAAATTTTCGTTTAGGTATATATTTACTGTCTTATATTATAATTATAACCTAAGCATTGGATTTGTATAAAACTCTAAAGCCTTGCATAAGTGCTTTTTAAAATTTTGAAAATTAACCGAAGGGGCCCATAACATTTCTTGCAAAGGGACCCGTCAATTCTTAGTTACATCACTAGCAAAAGATATCAATACTTGTACGTGAATTTCTATAGTTAAACAAGTCGTATCGACAATATACTATCTATTTAGGTATTTTTCTAAGTGCAAACTTGTCTAAAGCACAGAAAAATAGGTCTCGATCCTCTTCGTTTGGAGTCTGATCTCTACAGGATGTCACATAGTCCATCCAGCAATTTTTTTTCGTTTAGTAGATAAACAGCATGAGTTATTTAAACTTCAGGTGTTGTTGTGACGTTATTGTCTACCATATAAAATAAAATACAGGCTCCCTACTGTCAGTTAGGTCCTCACGCTACACTAACTACCTTTTAGTCATTTTAGCAAATGTATTTTCAATAACTGATTAGCTTGTAAGAAACTACTTTTAGAAGATTGTTTTGAAAGACACATTTTGATATAAACTTTTTTAAGTGCCAACAGTAGCAGTAGGTTTAACTTCTGTATCAGTGCGTTTGCAACAAACTTAACTAAATGCATTCAATGACCATCTTGCACAATATCTAGTGTTTATTAGAAAATGTTTACAAATGTCTTAGCTGTTTTGAAAAATCTTAGAAACAAAATCATGTATTTCCTCGTTGGTGATGTCAGAATATCTTCTTGGGTATCCAAACTTGTAATCTCTGCCACACTAGAAATTGAACGATACTACATCAGCTAACATGGCATTTCCAACTTCATCTAGTACAACAAGAGGACCGCCCGCAACGCCTTAAATATATAAGTAAAATGACTTCGTTTGAATTCTCATTCTCAATTTTCAAAGTGCACCTGCAGTACATATATCATTTTTCCCATGTAGGACGACCCAACAAGACATTCTTTTAGTAAGGTATGTATGTAAGTTTTGCAATCGTTCCAAGCCATATAAGGTATTTAAAGGTATTGTAAATGTTTGGTGAAATACTCATTTTCTTTTGTACTACCCCACCCTGTTATAGTAGCCACTGTACCTTCTGCAATAGTTAGACGCTTAGAAGCTAGTTTAATAAGGCCAATGTATTGATTGAGTGAAAATGGCCCATCTAAAATCAAAATCGTATTATCGTAGTCGGGAGATACAGTCCCTTGGAATTTAGGGTGTAAATGGACATGCAAAATATATAGCACGTTGCCACCTTCATGAACGATACTTGTTCCTGCACAAACTGCAAAATTTTTTCTACCTAATGGGGATTTATAATTTATGTACTATAAAGGATTTTGTTTACTTTTTAGTTTCTAAAAATTTGCTTCAGTTATAACCACGCTTGGTGTTGTTAAAATGCCTTCATACCAGTGTATACCATCATATTCAACAAAAACCTGGTAATTGTGATCTTTAATGTCTGTATTTTTTCCACCAACAATCCCGTCAAGTCCTGAAACTATCATATTAAATGATTTATTTTGGTAATGACAAAGTTGTACTTATTTTTTATTACGTACCATGGACTGTAGTAGCTACGGTCAGAATAAAGACCAATATATGCGTTATAGGACACTGGAAATGTCGAAACTTAGCTAAATTTTAGCTTGTAACTCAACGTTCAATAGTTTTATTCTTATCAATCGTATGTGTAGGAGACTTGACTAACGTTTCGTACTTGTACTAATCCTTCATATTTAATTCTGATTAAAACACATACACGTATGTTTTTAGAAATCTGTACCAGTGCTAAGGGAAATAACTAGAAAGTAGTAAGCTACTCCTAAATAGAACACATACATTTTACGATTACTATAGAAACAATTTATCCCTTGGTCCCTACTCTTATGTAACGTGTTGTTTTCTCACAATTCATTCACAATGCTATGATAAATATTCTTTAATAATAAAATACTTAAAATTTAAGTTTCGAATTACCCGCAGTTATTAATTTTCCTAAAACTACGGATTTAATTTGGACATCATATTACGTGATCAAGTTAGCATTTGCACTTGAATATTTATGTATACTGAGGGCCGAGTTACTTTAACACTTAGGGGATGTTGAATCATCTCTAAATAAACTAAGTTCGTCATTAAACGAAACATGTATGAAGTATTAAAGCGTTTGTGTAGGAAATGTCCAATTTATTGAACTTCAAAAGCATCAATCCTTTTGAGCAATTTGGCTATGATTTATTTGCGTTCTTATGTTGTTCTATAGTTTCGATAGATAATAAACATTCATTTCTTTGTAATTTGGCACACTAATGACTTTACGACAACTGTATAAAGAACTTCCCAAAATGTTATCGACGCATGATATTCAGGTAATTTTCTTTTTCAACTTAATGAATATATCACAGCGTGTTATACATTAATATTGGCACTTACTGTGTTGTCCAACTGGGGAGTTCAACCATGTGGTTTCAACTCCTATAATTTTAATCAATTGAGTATCTTCAATATTTTAAATGAACAAGCGACATTAAATTAATGTACTATTAACTTAACCATTTCTACATGTTGAAAATTTTAGTATAATTTCAAGTAAGAAGTAAGTAAAAATTGCCTGTTATATGATATCACTGATTGTAATTTTTTTTCTTAATGTAGTTCGACGATTAAGGTGGAAATGACCACCGAAACGTACAAATAACTACAGATGATATAGTTTTTATGCTGTTTTATTTTATTGAGCGACTATCACAAAAATTATAACATCTACTTGTGTGTGTATATATATATATATATATATATATATATATATATTGCTGTAATTATAGGATTAATTTAGGGGTAGGTTAATTCATTGGGGTCGTAGAATAAGTAAAGGAAACTCCCAAGTAACAGAAACATATAATTATAGATATTAGAAGAGTAAATAGGTTATTATAAAAATTATTAGTTGAGAGCACACTGTATATAGCAGTACAAACAATTAAAACACATATCCAAGAGTAGCTACTTGCAAAGATTAGAATTTAAAAAGGTAACGAAACGCATTAAAATTAAATCAGTGAAAAACCTGCATGAATTGGCTAGATAAACATTCAAAAAGTGTGTTAAGATATTATCGTAAACGCACGCAAAAATTATGCATTATTTAAAAGCGTACGTGATCTAAGAGAATCACAGTTGTTCGAAAATCCAATTTATTGGGAAATAAACAAACACCAAATTTATTCGATTTAGATTAGAATAAGGCCAACAAACAAGACTACGTGATAGATATGTACGAAAACTCCTGGGATTCCTGAAGTAGATATAAGGTATAACATTTGAATTACGTGACTTAGAGCACCGCATCATACAATTAAAATACATACAATTGGTAAACTTTCCAAAATAACAAGTGATAATATGCTTGACCTCGCCTAGCACGTGAAGCAAACAAAAGTGGGACGATCCTATAAATATCTTGAAAATTGAATATCGAGTTAGTATACTTTGAAACTGGGCAGTGACTATACTTGAAAGTGCCAAATATTTACGTGAATAATAAATATTTGTTTACAGTGAAATTCTAGAGTGTATATTTGTGAAAATTGTGCCGTACTTCTGAGACGTAAGTAAATAAGATTTAGGAAATTATAACATTTCTAATAATAAATAAAACAGGACTCTGAATGTCCATCTGAATTCCTATCTGAATGTCCATCTGAATGACCATCTCAATGACAATCTGAAATATGATATAAATTACAATCTTAAATTACAATTAAAATAAAGGTTACGATTCCTGTAGAACTTTAAATTACGAGCCATTACGATCAGAAATACAATTTTGGAGAATGCTGCCTGCTCAAGCAAATTGATGGTAAATATTATATTGCGGAAATAGAAATCTTTCATTGAAATAAACGCACCAATAACGATTTGGATATCGACTTCAATTCTTCGAAGCACCAATGAAAATACTTCAAGTTAGAAATTTTGATATGACTTATTTTTAAAACTGTTTTATCTCAAATGTTTTTGATATGTGTAAAAGTGTAAAAGCCGACAAATTAAGGGTTTCTTGTATAAATTTTATGAAAAGCTATAGACATTTTTGAAACGTTTCAACAGGTCTTTTAAGGTAATAAAAGCTCGTTTTGCTGGCTTGATTTTCTAATAATTTGACAGATGTATATGATTTAAAAAGGGAGAAGATATTTAAAGGGGTTGTAAATATTCAATCATTATACTGTGTATTATAGAAATGCTTTAATTAATTGAATCAGCTAGTCGAGGCAAAAGAAAATTATAAATTAACAATTTCACAAGTGTTTGTGTGGTGTAAGGGTAATATCACAGCATATTTATGGTCTGCCCAAGTCGTGGGGCTTAATATAAAGGGAATAACACATTTTTATTGCACCCAATCGTAGGGGCTGAGAGATATCACAGCATAATTTATGACGTCCAAGTTGTGGGGCTCGTATATCACAGAATTATATATATATATATATATATATATATATTATTATTGTGATTGAAAAATATAATTAAAATCAAAGAGTTAAAGGAATATTTGATTGCACAGATAAAGATGATGTCGGTCTTTCAAATATTTAGAAATAGCGATAATTTTTCCTGATAGTACCGCAACCTTAATTACATGTATATATTTAACCACGATGCGAAATACTCTACTAACTTTTTGTATTTCTGTAAAATTAAATAAAGGAAAAAATTTTGTTTATTTATGCCACGGCTTTTTGAAACACTCTCAGGGATTATTATATCAAGATATTTCTACTCTGTAAGAAAACGTGGGCTCAGGTCGTCTTACAGGTACATTAACAACTTCCACATAAAGCGTCGTCTAGTTAAGATCTCTTAACTTCTCGCAGTGCAAATGTGGCGTTATTATTTTCAAAGATTGATAAATATAATCGCAAATGTATAATTTAGATAAACGTTTGAGATTCTAATTACTAACAAATATCTTTAAATGGTGTTTATACAAGGATTAATTTCAAATACCTGTAATTTTACTGAAGGTGCTTGACTTGCTCACATGGACCTTTTTAATGATAAAACAAAATCGTTTTGCGCACGCTTGCAATTAATACCTGTAGAAAGTAAGTTTCAATTTTATGTTCTTATTAGATTCACTTTATTTTGTTCTAGAAATAATAAAATAATAACTCAGGAACAGTATACTTAGAATCGGCTATATGAATATGTATTTTTGTAATACACGACCACCTATGAACTAAACGTTGTCCTGTTAGACTGGAAAACCACCGCAAAATATTCGAAGCTCACTGGTGCTATTCTTCACCAATACTAACGATGACCCTCTGTCCGCTATAACTGGAATCACTCTTCTTAACTGCACTTGGTTGTATAAAATCTTATTAATTATTATACGATACACTCATATTCTTCCACAAACATTAAATTCTTTATATTGCTCCAGTAACACGATGATTAAATATAAGGGATAAATTTCAAACATATATTCTTTTCTCTTTTTTAAAATACAATTTCAGGCTCCCAAGAAAAACGCCTATTCATCAAAAATTTTCAAAATCAACTCACTTATTTCATAAACACTTATCACCTAGGAGATTGTCTCAAAAATTATAACTTACCTACTATTTACAAAATGTTTAAGAACTACACTCATTGATCCATTATCATTATGTATACTTCCTATTTTGGAATAGCTAAATACTTAGTGTGTCACTTATACTACTTATTATTGGTTGATATTCCACAAATCTTAAAATTACTTAATGCTAACTAAACATGCTAAAATAAACTTTCTTACAGGTATTATGGTACATTAATTAATTGATGAAATAGAATATCCATCAAACAGTTAATACGACATTTACAAATAATCAACCGGAGCTCATTCACTTCAAATTACATTAGACAAACGTTTCGTTGAAGAACAGTTAACCAAAACACTTCTTTTAAATCTCAAACGCTTCACCACCACTGAATAGCATTTTAGCCTAGTTTAACAAGTAATTACTTATCAATCATAAACGTTCAATAAGTCACTCTCTAATTCATAGATTTTATAAAATATACCCATAAGGCACAAAATTATCATAACACACCAAATAACCACAAAATTTAACAATGTTTCACAAAACTGCAATCATATCATGAATGCCTGATGTCCTCACCAATGCCTGCACGTTCTCAAACCTCACCAAATTGTATAACACCATCCGTGATGGCAATCAGCTGCTCCAATTTCTCAACTACCAAGTGACGGTACATCCAATTCCCCCAATTCTGCTACTAGTCCATTTACCATAGGTGAAACACCAAATCGACTTTTTACTCCATTAGTGTACTCAACTTGCACCAACCACCAAAATATAAAGCTGTCTTTACGTACTGTACTCTAACATGCTTCGCATTGGTCAAAATGTATATCATAAAATTTTGGGACTGCTAGTGAAACATTACACCAACTTGTGTAAGATATTATCCACATTAATTCAAATACTAAATCCACTTTAAAAATAACCAACAGTAATTCCTTCACCAATGTTAGTGTACGCGTCGATGACCAGCGAAAGAGAGCTCTATTACCACGTCCTTGTGATTATATAGCCAAATCTACGCCCCTTAACCTGAAATTTTTCGTAAATACATCGATACCAATAAACTAGTCTTCTTGGTAATTTTCTAAACGGTTAAAACCCTTCCACATACACAATTTTTAACTGCCACTAAATTCCAACAACACACGAGCTAACCTTTAACAATTCTCCGTAAATTTTGTATCCTAGCACCAACCGTTGTCGAAATTTTAGAAATATTAACAATACAAACAATAATTTACCACAAAGATACACTTAAGCTTTGCAATGGATCTTTATTTCGCCGTATCCTAGCGCCTACTAAAATAAGTTTCTTGGTTATCACGCGTCCTTCAAAATACACGTATTAAAGTCGTCTCACTCTAACCTACATACGAAAATTTTCTCTTCCTTGCTTCGTATTCACTCTATATTTCATATTCCCATCAAATGTTCTCTCTATCCCAGTCTTTCGTGTATTCTACATGCTCTACCTTTTTTACACCATATTTGCACAGTCGGTTAAACTCCAAAATATTATTTACCTTCCCTCAACAATCTTAAAACTATCGCCTATTTCCCTTTTATATACGGCATCCAATAATCCTTCTCTGTGCCTCATATGCAGGTTTCATCTGTCCTTGATAAAATCAATCACTCTAAATAATATACAAAATATGTTCATCTTCCTCCTACAAACACACAATCTATTAATTCTTCTTTATCTCACAGTTTTTTCAAAGTTAAACGAACACCTAATATCTGTTATTTTTCTCCTATTCTAATACATGGTATAAACAATCTTTTCTTATATTATGTCGTTCCTTGCCTGTTTAACCGTCAACTCTCTTTCGTAGAATCCAAATGTTATTTTGCGCACGTTATATGCTAGAGCGACGGCTTAACTTGATTACCAATTTAACACAAACGGTACCCAGAAATCCTTGAAAAACCACTTTTAAACTCTTAAACAAATATTTAAAACGTGTTGTTTTGTCTGCACCTCTTATTTGAATTTACTAGAACCTGTAACCGTTAAGCTTGTTTCTCTCAAAACATTTTCACATTTTTTATAAGTACTACTAGGAAAATATCTCCTTCTTTATTTCACAAACAATGTAACGGCCAATTAAGCTTTTGAAAGTTATACAAATGCTAACGTTTCACCAATTACATTTTATAAACCATGATTAAATATGCCCACTAATGATATTTACATTTATTAAACCTGTTAATTCATGAAAATTAATATTTCAACTTCTTTGATTATGGTCTGAAAAGCTTTTGACTACTATACATCTAATCTGTTGTAATTCAAGATGCTCGCTTTTTTACTGCACATTTAAAACATATTTACATTTGATTAGAAAGGTTTTAGTTACTTTACATCTAAACATCTTTAAAGTTTTTTGAGATTATTTACACACGCTAAAAATGATGCAAATTAACCCTTGCAATGAATGAAATTTTTCATTAGAATCTTTAATTACTACACTAGAGATTAGGAAAACGTTTGATTAATTTGTATTTAGATGCAAAAACTTGCAATAACTTATTAAATGGCTTATCTAATCAAAATTAACATACAATTACACAGAATAGTCCCCCTATTTGAACACAAAAAATAACAAAATATTTTGTCATTTCATTTGAATTGAAATATCCCTAACTCCATCAATTCCTTGTATGTACACTTATTATTGTCAGCTTTTATTTATACCTATCATTATTATTCATACCTATCAAATAGTATTTATACCTATTCTCTACTTAAACTTAACTCACTATCCTTCTTCCTCTCTACGATCAACTAATATTTACACCTATTCAATACTTAAACCTATCTCTCTTATACGGAAAGTCATTCTTTATACTTTTTTCACGACCTTAACTTTGACTGTTTCTCCTATCTCTATCACTATATGTATCCTTACCTCATGGAAAATTAACTTATGATTGACGTAATGAACAGAAGATTGTTTAAAACTTAGCTGTTTAACTTAACACCCTACTTCACGGAATATTAAACAATCAATGACTTTATTGTCTACTATATTTAATTCAGACAAACCATACGGTACCACTTCCAATTTATAAACATTTCTCTCTATGGAAAATCATGTGTACCTTCTAGGATTTTTATGTAACGGAATCAACCAGAAAGAATTCCTCAAATCAAGCTTACTAAAAATAAGTTTGCCACTTAACCTCGTTAAAAGTGTGTCCATAGATGGTGGACAATGGAATTGCGGTTTAGTCCGTTGATTAATTTTCCTCGCATCTAAACACAAACGAATGCCATTATCCTTCTTTTTGACTACAACTAACGAGTTCAGAAAATGTGTATTTGAATATTCAATTATGCCATCACTAAACATTTTTGCTAGTGCACGCGTTTTCTTCGTCGTCGTCTTCGTAATGGGTTGTTGCATTTGTAGTTTTCTGAATGATTTGTTTTATAGTTTCTACTGGAGTTTGCATAAATATCCATGTCATGATTATAAAAATCTTCTACTTCTTGGTGGAATAGTTCTTCGGAAGTGAAGTTTCGTTTTGGGTTATAGTTTAGTCTGATTTGCGATATTTTAGTGTTGTGTCTAGTGTTACCAGATGAAGTGTCCATAGGAGTTGGTTTGTAATAACTGTTGGGGTTGTTTTGTTATTTGTCATTGGTGCGTTTCTGTTAGGGTATGCGCCAAATGTTTGCCTTGGTTGACTTGCGTTTTGATTAAATCTTGGTGTGAATGCGGGTTTTGTAAAATTTAAATTGAATGTTGGTCTTGGAAATTGCCTAAATTGGTTGTGGAAATTTGTTTTATTGAAGTTGTTGTTGTTGTTTCTTAGTTGATTCATTTGTGTGTTAAATGGTGAAAATTTTGGTTATGTGGGTATTTGTCTCGCGGCTTGTATAGTTTTTATCGGTGCGTAATTTTTATTTGCGTTAGGGGTTTACAGTCTATTTCTGTAGTACATAACGTTTTCTTTCTCTACAATCATGTTCATTGCTTCTTCTAAATTTTGGGGATGTTGAAATCTTATTTTGTCCGATAACCGTTCAGGTAAGGCATTGATGTATATGTCTAAAGCCATTTTGTCGTACATTTTAGTCTTTAGTAAACGTATGTTTTGGTCGGGTTCTTCAATATTTAGCTTTGTCAAAATTAAGCTTCGTACGTCTTGACATTTCATACGGAATTTATAGGGTGATTGGTTATTTTCCATCTGTAGGTTTATTTAATCGCGGGCCAGACATTTGAAGTTTTTTTGGTCGCCGAAATATGCAATTAGGATACGTTTGAAATCGTCCCACTCAATCAAATCATCACGGCTGGCAATCAGGGTTAATGCTCTGCCGGTCAGTTTACTTATTAACGGGCATAAAAGTAAAGCGGTGCGTTCGCTGTCTCCTGGTTAATAAAAAGATTTTAAAAATACCTCGCACGCAGTGATATAATGCTTGATTTCCGTCATATACGGGAATGCTCTCGAGGTAAAGTTTCATATCGGTGTTCATGCATGTTAATGGTTGCTTTCAGTTCAGTTTGTATTATTTTTGTATAAACCGAAAGTTACTTTTCAGTTTAGTTTGTATATAGTTATTTAAAGAATCACTTATCTTTTACGTATATTATCATGTGCTATAATTACATTTAGGAATTCTGCTTGGTAATTGTTTCATCAATTACTGTCTCGTTGGAGTGCATATTTATAACTTTGCGGAGGTTACAATTGTTGCAAATAGAGTTTCAAGTTTTCTGAATAGTTTTTCGCAAGAACTGAATTTTAATTATACGCTTTTATTTCAGACTTGTGCTGAGTAATTAAGTGTCGCAATAATAAAGTATGTAAACGTTTTTTATAATTATACACTTTCGTTGATTTGTTGCATTTAAAGTGTTTAATTATAGAGCTTTATAAAAATTCGATGAGAATCGAGTTTGAATAAATCCTTTCCGTAATAATTGCTATAAATAAAAGTGGTATAAATAATTGCGTTCTAACTATACTTTAAGCTTTAGACTTGCTGAATAAATCGTTTCTTTTATCGTAAAACTTGTAATAATTGTGCATATAAATGCGTCTTTATAATATTAAGTTTCCTGAGCAAATTCTTTTCAGAAATGATAAAAGTACGATAATAAAAATTGTACATAAAAAAATTTCTTAACTAGTATCAATATTCAGTTGATGATGGTTAGGAAACTAAACTTTGGTACTTACAAGAGTTTGTTTGCCAGTACCATTATTTTCCTTTCCTCTTTGTTTCTGGACTTTGTCTATTCTTGTACTTTGCCCAGTTGGTTCTTTGTTCCAGATTAAGAATAGAAACTCAAGACCACCGGTTGTCTCGATTTTGGATTCTGCTAGTGCCCTTCTGGTATCTTACCGGCTGCGCCAGATGTTTTGGGCCTCTTGGAGCAGCTCTTTAGAAAAACTTCTTCAAAAAACTCCTCTATCAAATTTATTTTATACAGAAATTATAATTAATTTTAATTTACAAGTACGTTATTTGCAGTAACGTGTGGAGATCGAAATAATTCTAAGTTGAAATTCACTTTAATTAAATAAAGTAAAATTACGGTGAGTAGCCGAACTACCAACAAAGTTAAAGTTGTGAAGCTCTAGACTGACTGGCCATCTTGGACTCTCGAGGGTATTAAGCTATCCCTGCCCCTCACATTGCTTATGGGAACTGCAGAGCTCATGTTTACTTATTTCTGTATTTAATACAATGTATTACTTCTTAGTAATCTTAATTCTTATAACCTACTGTGACCTGTACCTGTAGTATCACGTTGTGTCTGGAATACAATGTTTGTTTCCGTTCTCACTGTCCGGCTTGTGAACTTTCATTAACCTTTTATTATATGGCCTTTAATTTATACATTGTAAAAATCTAACCTAAATTTTAATAATTCTGTTTGATTACATATATATATCCTAATTTGGGGGATATGTAACTTGCGCCTACATAGACGCGCGTAAATCAACCAAACATAAAACGGTAAAGCTCATTTCAGTATCACGTTTTTATAAACTAAAAGTGCCTGCTTTTCAATTTGTTTAAGTTAAAAACATTTGCAATCAGAGATGAAATGGGTCATGAGTCAAGTGGGTCAGTGGGTCCAAGTGGTCACTTTGTTGTTTGGGTCACCGGGTCAATGGAACATGTTTATTTATTTATTTATTTATTTATTTATTACAAATTGACCCAGTGACCCAAATTGACCCGGCGACCCAAATTGACCCGGCGACCCAAATTGATCCGGCGACCCAAATTGATCCGGTAACCTAAATTGACCCGGTGACCGAAATTGATTCAGTTATCCAAATTAATAAAGTGACAGATTGGCTTTCTCTAGGTAAAGCCATAGTTTAGTGAACTATCAGGTCAGTTTATTAAGTACGTTCACAAAAATTATACATAAAGTTATTGGTTTAGTTAGTTACTTGTACTCATTTTATGAATTTGAAGTAAGCTCCAAAGTAATTTATAATGCGATAAAAGTACAGCGCCTTTCTTTTAATATAAAAATGCATTTTTAAATTTTTTTAAAGAAACGTGTTATGGCACGCAATGTGGTGTTATAAACTTATAGAATTTTGAATGTTATAATCTTAATAAATTAAAAAATTTCTGTTTCTAGTTCTCTTCTCATACTATTGTAGCAATAATATTATAAGATTTCCAAATTTTCATAATTTTGGATTGTAGTTGGACTTAAAAAAAGTAATGACAATTAAAAAGTAACATCAGGGTTAGTAATCGTCATAGTATCAAATATAAACAAATAAATTAGTTTGCCAATAGAATTTTCTTTCACTGACGTAGTTTGTGGTAAAAAATCTAAATCTCTTTATTTTCATAACATTTCATTACCTTGATAATTTCTAGCAGTAGGCATCACCTTGGTTGTAATATAAACTTTTGTAAATCTCCGAGAGGTCAAGTCATAAAGCAAATACGATGGTTAAAATTATATGAAACGCGTATTATAAGTTGCGAGTTTGTTACGTTTTTCTTAGGTTGCTCCCCCTCTTCCCAGGACTGGCTTTTAAAATTTGCTGCCGGTAGGCAAATATTTTTGGACCGCCCCTCAATTTCGCTTTGAAATGTAATAACCTGCATAAGTAAATCCATAATATCTGTTCAGTACTAACTATCACCTACCTATTGTACACATCAGTGCATGTTTAGTTGCCTGTATGTATTGAGGTGCATTCCGGCCTACTTAATTACAGTCCACTTAAATCATTGTAACTTACTTAGCTTTCTAGCAACCGTTGTATTTTAAAAAAGAATGTAATATCAATTATGCCAAAATAAAATAAGAACCTTTATAAAATTAGAAGAATTAATATTAAACTATACACTAATCAAGCGATGATATCCTGCACCTAGTAAGGATCCTCGCGCAGTGGAAGCAGTTTCTAAAAATGGTCTTCGAGCCGGATAATTCAACCACGCCTGTAACCTGCAGCTTGCTAACCCTAATACCAGCACGGTATACGTAAACCAGCACAATCAAGCGGATATATACAGGTCAGCCCGTTCTTATTTATTACCCTAAACGTAACCTAGTAGTTGCATATCCAGTTTAACTTATTTTTAACGCCCTGTTTAATATCGTTAAACTTGTGTTATTGTCATACTATACAATTTATTCATTCCAACCTTCTAGATCTAGTTAGTAGGTATTATAACTATCAATTCTAGGTGAATCTTATACACTGCTGTGGATGGTAAGTTTAATGCATTTTCAAATATTGAATTTATTACATTGAGAAATTACACCATATTTACTTGATACTATAGCCACCTCTTGCTCTTAGGTGTCATTTAACTTAATATTGTTCATTCTTCATCAAACAAGATGGAAAATGATCATAAACCTGAACTCCAAATACTTGTGGCTCGCAGAGCTAAAGTTAAAGCCTCTCTTACAAGATTTGATAGTTTCTTAAAAGGATATCTTTGTCTGATATAACCGATGAAATTAGAACTGAAGTAAATGCACGTCTCTTTATTCTGAGTTTGATTTAATCCAAAATGAAATTTAAGAGCTTGAACCTGATAAAATCGATAAAACCGAACAAGAGCATGACGAATTTGAAAATAGGTATTTTTCCATTGTGACATTTGCAAAAATGAAACTAGTGTCGCCGACAACACAAAATATTCCTTCACGGTCTGAAACTAAAATTGCCCCCGAGTCGGCTTCCGGTAACTTACCAAGTAATCAAACCGTAAACGTTAAGCTTACATATTTAGTCCTTTCGGAGTTTACGGGCAGCTACGATCAATTTATTTCCTTTAAGGAGGCCTTTGATTCATTAATTAACCAAAATCCTCTACTCACAGATGTTCAGCGATTCTTCGGGAAAAATAATATCGTCATTAAGTGCTAGCGAGAGCAACTATAAAATTGCGTGAGACCTGTTAACTCAGCGTTATCAAAATAAAAAATCCATCATAAACGCTCATATGAAAGCTATTTTTGAGTTACCTAATATTTTCAAAGAATCCCATACATTACTGCGTAAAATGTTAGATGAATTTCAAACGCACTTTAGATCTTTAAGAAATCTAGGAGAAAACGTTGATGAATGGAATACTATTTTGATATTTTTGCTTAATTCTAAACTTGATTCATCAACCCGTAGGGAATGGGAAGTAGCAACAAAATCCAATACTTCACCAACAATTGTGGACTACTTGAAATTTTTAACTCAACGCTGCCAATTACTGGAGTCGTTGGATACTAAGGTTGGCAACGCCAATCAAAATGCTCAGTCTAAACGACCTTCTGACGGTCGCAGTACTCGCTTTTATTCACGAGTCCTCATTGCCCGTTATGCAATGAACCGTACTTCATTTACGCCTGTAAGTTATTTTCCGAGTTACCTATGAACAAAAGGTTATCGGAAAGCAAACGATTTAATCTATGCTGGAATTGCCTGAGACCAGGACTTTCAAATACTAATTGCAAATCGCTACACACATGCCGTTATTGTCAAAGAAGGCATCATTCACTTTTACATTTGTCCTCAAATCGATCAAATATATCCAATAACGACCATATAAATAAAAACAACACTATAGCCAAGCCCGAACAACCCAAAAAGTTAACTGTCCTGCTCAGAATGGCTCTGAGACAAAAGGGCATAATGATGAACTTTACAAAGGGCATATTAAAAATAATAATACAAACCAAGACAGTCGTAATCAAAATTTTTGATAACGGAAAATCATTTCAATGCAGAGCCCTGTTAGATAGCGGCTCGCAATCTAATTTCATTACAAAGCAAGTCTTTGACAAGCTAAACTTAACCTACAATCACGTCAATATTCCGGTTTCCGGGATAGGCCAAGATTGTACAAATATATCCAAACATGCTGTCATTAAAGCGCAATCGCTACACAATAATTATACCTTTCAGTTACCTTTCTAATAATCGACTCAATTACCGGCATAATACCACAACAAAGGGTTAACTTAATCAATTTAAAAATTCCAAATAGTATTCAGCTGGCTGATGAAGATTTTAATACTCCTTCAGAAATTGATATGCTTCTCGGAGCAAGCATATTTTATGAACTTCTAAGTTTTGGTCAAATTAAACTAGGTAAAAATTTGCCTATATTAAACAAAACGAAACTAGGATGGATTATATCGCGACAACTACCCTATAATAGCATTTCTGTTTCACATAATTTCTTAGCAGTAACCGATCCTATCCAAACTCAATTGCAGCAGTTTTGGCAAGTTGAAGAGAACTATGCGTCCGAAAAACCTATGACTAACGAAGAAGTCCAATGCGAAACACATTTTCTTAAAACCTTTACTCGTGACCCCTCAGGTAGGTTCGTGGTAAGCTTACCGCTAAAAGATAATTATACTAAACTCGCCGATTCTGAAGAAACCGCAATTCACCGATATTTTCTATAGAAAGGAAGTTAAACAAAAATCTTGAACTCAAGAAGCAATACTCCGATTTTATGAACGAATATCTAAGCTTAGGTCATATGATCGAAATAAATCCTAAGGTAAACGACCCTTTTCCAATTTATTATGTACCGCACCATTCTGTAGAAAAGAAGGACATTACATGTGATTTTTCAATGCTCCACCCGAAGGTACTACATTGGCCATGAAGCGAGTTTTTTTTACCTGGAAAATTTTGAATTTTGCCGAATCCTTGCTGTTCCAAGCAAGGTAGGGATCTTTAACGTGCGTGACAACACTCACACACGGGACCTCCATTTTACCTCTCATCCGAACGAGGGTGTATTTTTGCGAAAAATACTCGCCTAACATTTTTCAAGCGGACCGTGTCGGGATTCGAACCCGGGACCTAGGGCGTAGTAGTCACACACATACCACTACACCACGGAGCCGCCTAGAAAAGAAGGACATTATAATTTGAATAACGGCCGCTATACTTGCGGCCACGTCCCCAATGCTCCACCCGGAGGTACTACATTGGGTTTAAACGCGAAAATAATCGTGCTTCTAATTTATTCCAACTTCATAGTTAATCCACCCTAAATAAAAAACTAAATAAAAATCTAACAAACCTAAAAATCTAACAAGCTCTAACAATCTAACAAACATATAAATCTGACAAAAACTGAAACTGAAACAAAAACTAAAAACAAAAACTAAAAACAGGGTTGTAAATAATGGTATCCCTAGCGCTGACTTTGGAGTGTACCCGATCAACAAGACAAGCAAAAATGAGAGGGGGAGGGATCCGTAATACCGGATAACAGACGCCGGCTCTGCTTACCAGCGCGACCTGAAGGGTCGTTTTAAAACTATCCAAATCTAGCTAACTAATTTAAATGTATCCCTAGCTTTCCCTATCATTCCCTAACTGATTTATATTATGATTACAATCTTCTCAATTCTGCTCTTCCTTCCCAAATATATACTGCAACCAAAATGGCGACAGAACGTCAAACAAAACAAATATGCCACAAAATACTACAATAAGAAAAGAAGGACAGCACGACCACAAAGCTGAGAGTGGTTTTCGATGCTTCCGCAAAAACCGCTTCAGGCTATTCTTTAAATGATGTACTAAAAGTCGGACCTACTATTCAAAGTGATCTATTTTCTATAATTCTTCGATTTAGACGTCATGAATTCGTGTTGACTGCCGATCTTGCCAAAATGTATCGGCAAATTAATATCAAACCCGAAGAGCGGAGTCTACAACGAATTGTTTTTGCGAAATAATCTTAATGAACGCTTGTCACATTTTGAGCTTAATACAGTTACATATGGTACGGCATCGGCCCCATTTCTAGCAACGCACTGCTTAAAGCAAATTGCGGTGGAATGTCAAGCTGACTTTCCCACTGAATCCGACGTAATACTCAATGACTTCTACGTTGATGACTTGGTTACCAGTAATTGCTCCTTGACCGAGCTGCGTCAGATAAAACAAAACCTAGTAAACATTTTTCGAGATTATGGATTTGATCTACGGAAATTTACCACAAATGATAGTAGAGGAAAATCAGGCATTCCACTGCCACATTTCCTCCAGAATCCCACATTTCCTCACACATTTACATGTAAATTCCCATAAGGAGGAAATGAGGAGGAGCAACTCCCTCCTTGCTCTCCTCCTTGCTCGGACACCCCCCCAGCCATTTTGATTACGTCACACCCGCATTCTTTCCACCCCCGAGATAAATCTTTCTCCACATTTCCACCCACGAGATAAACCTATCTTGTTTGGTATCAATTAATATTAGAATTTTCTCAGCTACCCGAATCTCTAGGAATTTTTAGATTGCATCACCCCCCAGGGAGCTACCTCAATTTTAAGATTTCTTACCTGTAGCGACTGTTGAGCGTTCTTATAAAATTTTTATACATGCAATACATCTTGTTAGTCTAAAATTTTACGCACATCTCGAATCTGCAAACAGATTTGCAATAGGACCACGCCCTGCAAAGTTATACCCTTTAAAGTCCTGATCTTCTAATTTTGCTATTTGCTCTATAAGCAAACCTAACAAATAGTTTTCTTCGTCTAGCCATTGCATCTTTTGAGATAAACCTATCTTGTTTGGTATTAATCAATATTAGAATTTTCTCAGCTACCCAAATCTCTAGGAATTTTTTAGATTGCACCATCCCCAAGGAGCTACCCTAATTTTAAGATTTCTTACCTGTAGCGACTTTTGAGCGTTCTTATAAATTTTTTTATACATGCGATACATTATATTAGTCTACAATTTTACGCACAACCCGAATCTGCAAACAGATTTGAAATCGGACCACGCCCTGCAAAATTACACATATACCCTCTGCGAGATAAATCTTTCTCCACATTTCCACCCACGAGATAAACCTACCTTGTTTGGTATCAATTAATATTAGAATTTTCTCAGCTACCCGAATCTCTTTAAATTTTTCACATAGCACCATCCCCCAGAGAGCTACCCCCATTTTAAGATTTCTTACCTGTAGCGACTTTTGAGCGTTCTTATAAATTTTTTATACATGTAGCACATCTTGTTAGTCTAGAATTTTATGTAGAATCCGAATCTCTAAATAGATTTAAAATCGAACGACCCCTTACCATTTTACACACACCCTTTAAATTATAAATTTCCTGCGGCTCATACATAAAAGAAAATCTAAAAACAATTCTTAAAACTTTTTTATTACAGACAATTTTTACTAATACAGTTTAAATTTTGTAAAACCACATTTCTAAATACATATTTACAATTTTTTATTTTTAACCTAGAACTTCTCATATCGGCTTATACTTATTAATATTTATTTCTAAATAGAGCACTTTTTCCAAAGACCAACCGGACCCGCATGTTTCAAATTCCTCTGATTTTGTTCTTATGGTTTCGCTTAAGACCTCGTACATATTTTCCAGATCACTAGAAGACGTTATAACAACATTTTTTGTGTTAAAGGATTTCACATCGGTAGTCTCTTCCCCCATTTTGGTGTAAACGCCGTAGAGTTCGCAGTAGACTTTTACTGCTGTATGTTGTATTCTTTTTTCATTAATTAATCGAATAAATCGCTCTTTCTGCTTCCAAAGAAACTCGGGCACTCCATCGTCGACGCTGGCGTTATTTATGCGATAGCTAGCCATACGGTTGTTAAACGCTGCGCTAACCATTTCTACACAATCGTCGCTAGTAGCGGTAACTGATGCATTTTTATGTTTGTTGCTCCTTAAGTGTGCGGTATATGTATTCTTTTCCATTTCGAAATCGCATACTGTACACATAATTCGTGGTTGTTTCGTACAAGACCCTTTAACAGCTGGCGGAGCTGAACGTTTAAGGCTTAATGACATACCGTGCTGTTTTTCCTTGTGTCGCAGTAAGTTGTCCATTCTCGTAAAAGCGAAACCGCAAGTCCCACAGTTTAAGTACTTTGCTGCGGACGGCTTAACCCTGGGCGATGTTACACTACGACATTTGTTCTGGTGCCGTTTGAGAGCATTTTTCCAGGTATAGGAAGCACCGCAAGAGTTGCACTTAAAAACGTTTGCAGATACCATTTTAGTACAAAACAAAATCCGCACTATAGCACTTTGGTTAAACTTGTAAGCGAACTAACTAAAGAGTTTACTCTTGCGCACCTGCTTTATGTAGCCTATAGAATGCAAACCGAAGGTTTCCGAAGATACCCGAACGAAGTTGAGGATTCAGCGGGGAACTAAATGACGTCATAATCCTTGCTGCTCGTCCAATACATTTAGCGCCAATGCATGCACCTGGGTCGCATCGTCGATGGTGCGAATGCTGTTAGTAGAAACACCGGAAAACGTCTTCCATGTTATACGGATCGCGTGCATATTAAAAATCCAAAAAGGTGGTAGCACACGCACACAAATTGTGTGCAAGTCGTGCTGTAGAAGATGCAGTGCTACTATAACCAAAAACACTTTAAACCTTTGCTAAGGGAATACCAACTTGTTGTCTACAGGATACTTAAACCAATTTAATTTTAAATAACTTCTACGTCATACTTTAGGAAATGGTAGGCTTGAATATTTTCCAAATGAATCACCAAGCGAAAGTATATGCTTAGCGGTATATAAATTAACCATTAATTTCCCATTTTTACGACTGTGGTTAATTATAGATTAAAATTTAATTTGTACACGTTCGAGCTTCTCGTAAACTAGCAATGCGTTGTATAATACATGCATACCCCTTCGCCGCGCTACTGCTATTCTTGTAATTGCTAGAAAAAGTCACTCTCCTTTTTACTGTTAGGACCGATGCAAAGCACCATTTTTTTGTATACTTTCTATAGCACATCGCGCACTTTTTCGTATGATAATTAAATTTTGCTTCTGTAGGCTTTTACACTTTCGCATAGCGGTCGATCGCACGTAATGATTTCTAGAACCGGTAAGTACTTGATATCGTCCAAATAGAGAATTAGATGCTCGATGTCTGTCAACTTCCAATTCCCTCGTAAAAGGTAGAAAAAACTCAGTCAATAATCCATTATACTTCGACCCGCTCCTGTTCTGATAATTTACAAACTTTTTTCAAACGACAATGGGCCGAGAATTTTTAAACCTCCGAGGGATCTTTAAGTCGTGATCAATTACACATCCGAGCTACGCGTAAACTAACATATTTTGCAGCAACTGTATAATACATGCATACCCCTTCTCTGCGCTACTGCTATTCTTGTAGTTGCTTGGAAAAATCAGTCGCCCTTTTTACTGCTAGGGCTGCTAAAAAACACCATTCCATACTTTCTTTATAAGTGTAGCACATCGCGCACTTTTTGTCGGATAATTAATTTTTGTTTATGTAGGCTTTTACACTTTTGCATATTTAAACATCTAATACGACCGATTAACCACTTTCGATTATTCTAACGGAGACCACCATACGCACCGTTCTTTTTGATTCCAACGATCTTATGGGCTTCCGCACACTAACACCTGACGTATCTTTCCTACTATTTGTTAAACAAAAACTATCGGTATCGCCATTGTGGACGTAAGCAGATGTTTGTGGATGTGTACGAGAATATGTAACCATATACATTAATTAGTCTAAGCTATTTTATTTAGTCCACGAAAACTACTATTTTTCTAATCCACAATTAATAATCGCCTTTATAGGTTTAACATTTCTACCATTACCCAATGACTGGTGCTACGTACATGGAAACTTTAATTTCTTATTGAAAGAATTCTTATTCTCCCACACACTGCAGCGTAGTTGCATGCCTACCCCTTTTGGAGGTATATGCTCGTTATAGGATATAAGACCCTCGGTTTTACTTAACTACAATTCGTGAGACCCTTTAATCTTTTTAATCGTATCTTTCTCGCCTACAATACAGTAGGACTTAACATTACTACCAACAAATTCTAATACTGGACACCCATTAAATACGTCTTTAAATTTCCTACAACTTTTTGTTGACAAGTGTTATATTGTATTTATTATACGCGGGTAGTCACTCTTTTAAGATAAATATATTTTGCTAGGTATCAACTAATATTAAATTTTCTAGGGACCCCAAATCTGTAAACAGATTTTAAATAGGACCACCCCATACAAAGTTATGCGTTTTAAAGACCCAAATCACTAATTTTGCTCATCTTTATTTAACACCATTTTAAAACCTTTTTCGCTACCCAAGACATATGCCTTAGCCAACCGTCTCCCAAGAAATCTAAAACCGCCGTGTCCCGCGAATACCACGTGGAGATAACACGTCTACTCTGTCAACCAGGATAGAAGCACGAAAGATTTGGAAGGTGGGCGAAGAACTTAAAAATTATGGAATTTAAAAACTAATATATACAATAGATTTACAAAATCTATACAAATATAAACCACTATATAATATCATTAAGCCCACATGCGTAGGTTGATATGCTTCCGGGGATGACGTAACGCTTGTCATCTGCGTCCGATAAACTAATTTTATTAATTAATTGGGTGTACAAAACGTGTTTCTTACTCCGGATACATACGCCGGCAAGTACTCCACACCAAATAAAGGTTTGGATGCTTGGTGACTGTTAACATCCGCTTCCCTCGTGTACGCCCAGGCACATCCCAGCCCATGAGCACCCCTGCGCATGCACACCATTGCCCATGCGCGCCCATGCGCGTGCACACCCCTGCCCATGCGCGCTGCCCATGCGCACCCCTCTCTGTGCGACTGCTATTTCGGGGTAACGTCACAGCCTTTTATAAATAAAGAACAATGTTATATACTATTATAAAATGTTTATTCTGACATTATGCATAACAAATTTAAAAATATTTAATGCCAAGCATGGGGTCATTTAAACTTAATTTTAATACAAAGTTATACACAGAAGACAGTCCTTTCTTTATGCTTGTTTGGAGTGGCTTTAATTTTATCTAATTTTATTCGCAGCTTAAAATTTAAATCGATACCCAAGTCCTCTATCTCCTTTTCTAACCAATAGTTTGATACATAGAGACCGTCTAGGTTTTCGAATTGTAAAATGTACCGAAGTTTGCCTCTATATTTAAAGTCTTTGATTCCGCCGACAACCAGATCCATTCCTTCGTGTAATTCTTCCAGCTTGTGACAATCTTTTAATCGCAGCTTTCCCACAATATCCTGCATACGTATCTTGTTAGCTTGATCGACTTCTTCTTGTCGGTATTGGAGGAAATCCTTATTCTCCCACAGACTGTTGCGTAGTTGCATGTCCACCACTTTTGGGGATATATGGTTGTTATAGGTTGTAAGACCCTCGGTTTTAAATGATCCGAGAGGTTCTTTACTAGGCAAATATACAATGTTTTAGCGGAACCCCTTTGCGTGTGGTGTACGCAAAGATTACGAAACCCGAATTCCTTAGCTCGTCTTTGTTATCTGCCATTTTGATAAATACGTTTTAGAATAACCTTTTAAAAAGTATACGGATTTAGTACCATCTTTTTCTGCAAGAACGTCTACATAACTAAAAGAGTCTTTCTTACTAACCGCAAATGCATACAGCTTGTACAACCCGGATGTATCTAAGTCAGTCCATCGATACATAAAATAATCTTTTAATTCTTCCTCATTTTCTCTAATAAGATGTTCTTTGTCTAACACATCTTTGTATTGTTCGCGTATTGTCGCAGTGTTTTTCATGTAGTCCAATTTTCGCCTTTTTGCATCCATTTCCTCTAATTCCAGTTGTCTTTTCCTTCCACTTACAGCATAAGGCATACATAATGGGGCAATTTCCTTTAGCGTAAACGAATAGAGTTTACTACCAATATTTGCGCGTTGTCGTACAACCTCTGGGCGAATGTTAGGTGTATTTATCAATCCCAATTCCGAAATGACTATTTCTTTTGGAATTGTAGAATAGGGTGTTGCAGATTGTGTAAAATATGTACTACCTGCTTTAATGTAGCACTTGTGTAAGATTTTTATTTTATCTTGGCTGTCTTGCTCCTCTACTATCTCCAAATAATTTACGGGTAAATAGTTAAAACTAAAAGCCGAAAGCACATACTTTATCAATGTTTCCCTTTCTTTTGGTTTTTCGGACAACTTAATTTGCAAGCCCGTCAATTTCTTTGTATTGCCATTCCCCCAATACACGTACTGTAGCAGGTTATTATTCGCTAAACAGCAGTTATTTTGTAGCTTGTCGGATAGCCTACTCCACATTTTGGCAAGTGGTACCGAGTACATTGGCGCCTTTAGGAAGTATAACTTACTATCTTCCAATAAGGTTAAACAGTCTTTTAAGGGTGTATACACTCGTTCCGCACTGACATAGCTTCCAATTGCACAGTTGTATATTGTCGCTTCCAATCGCGTAATACCATGTTCTTTGACCAAAGTAGACGCAAATGTTTCCTTAAACGTACATCTGGACAACGTAAAAATCTAGTATATGATTGCCAAGTTGTTTATTAACACCAGGACTTGTTATCTGACACACAAATTTGTTGTATATCTTAATTCTTGCATTGGTTGTTAGCCATGTTAAACAATCAATCCCCGCAGTTTTATCGTTGTCAACTATAATATTACACTTTTCTTCGTATTTTCCCTTATAGCAAAAGTCATGCTTTGTAGTTAAATAATTACACATCTCCATCTTGCTAAATATGCCCGCAAAATCTTGGGTTACATCCATGTCAAAAAGATAGAAATAATATTTTTCGACTTCGTCTAATATATCTGATAGTTCCTCCAATAAAGTTTCCAACTTAACATCTGCTAGTTCCACTTTGTATGGAACACATATAGGATTTTGGAATTTTTTATTAATGCATTCGAGGTCTTCTTTTTCCGATAATTTCTTTTACTCTCTGGCCCATCTTGTTAGTGCTTTCCAGAGAAAACGGAAGCTTAGCTTTAACACCATGCCTAGCGGAAACAAATCGGTTGAACTTTCTTCGTAGATAGCTGTTAAATGCACAACAAATTTCTTTTTTTAGGATAAACATCCTTTTGTTTGCAGATGCTTGTTCGGTGTCAGAAAGGTCGCAAATTTTAACCAACATTATATTGTCACAAAATGGTTCTGTAATTGGTGTGTGTAGTCCACCAGTCAGCATCTGTTCGCCTTCGACATAACAAATATTACCAATATCTTTTACCAGATTATTGTTGCACATATTTTCTGTCAACAGCCATAATCCAAATCGCTCATTTGCCGGTTTCACTTTATTCCCAAGAAGTTGAGAAACGTTAATCACCTTGGAGACGCTCATGTTTACCGTTCTAGCTACTATCGAATACTAAATTGAATACGAAAAATTGTTCTCTTACGTATTCTACAGAGTGAGGACGTATATTGCCGAAGATAGTCGGATATGTTGTTATCCAACCTAAGCCGACAGGGATGCGCATCGACATATATCCGGATATATGTAGGATGTTAAGTTAGGGTGAAATTGCCCCATAGGGTGAAATTACCCCCACATGACCACATGGCCATATGACCACATGACCATATGACCACATGACCACATGACCATATGACCACATGACCATATGACCTAATTGCTTTTTAATGAGTTTTCTCATTAAAAACCCATTAGCACTAATTGCATTTTAATGAGTTTTTCCATTAAAAAACAAGTGTGGACCTAGGTTAGATAAAAGAAAAAATTAATAGGTTAGGTCAGCGCCGCGGCGCTGACCTAACCTATTAATTTTTCCTTTTATATATATACCTGGAAAAATGCTCTCAAACGGCACCAGAACAAATGTCGTAGTGTAACATCGCCCAGGGTTAAGCCGTCCGCAGCAAAGTACTTAAACTGTGGGACTTGCGGTTTCGCTTTTACGAGAATGGACAACTTACTGCGACACAAGGAAAAACAGCACGGTATGTCATTAAGCCTTAAACGTTCAGCTCCGCCAGCTGTTAAAGGGTCTTGTACGAAACAACCACGAATTATGTGTACAGTATGCGATTTCGAAATGGAAAAGAATACATATACCGCACACTTAAGGAGCAACAAACATAAAAATGCATCAGTTACCGCTACTAGCGACGATTGTGTAGAAATGGTTAGCGCAGCGTTTAACAACCGTATGGCTAGCTATCGCATAAATAACGCCAGCGTCGACGATGGAGTGCCCGAGTTTCTTTGGAAGCAGAAAGAGCGATTTATTCGATTAATTAATGAAAAAAGAATACAACATACAGCAGTAAAAGTCTACTGCGAACTCTACGGCGTTTACACCAAAATGGGGGAAGAGACTACCGATGTGAAATCCTTTAACACAAAAAATGTTGTTATAACGTCTTCTAGTGATCTGGAAAATATGTACGAGGTCTTAAGCGAAACCATAAGAACAAAATCAGAGGAATTTGAAACATGCGGGTCCGGTTGGTCTTTGGAAAAAGTGCTCTATTTAGAAATAAATATTAATAAGTATAAGCCGATATGAGAAGTTCTAGGTTAAAAATAAAAAATTGTAAATATGTATTTAGAAATGTGGTTTTACAAAATTTAAACTGTATTAGTAAAATTGTCTGTAATAAAAAGTTTTAAGAATTGTTTTAGATTTTCTTTATGTATGAGCCGCAGGAAATTTATAATTTAAAGGTGTGTGTAAAATGGTAAGGGTCGTTCGATTTTAAATCTATTTAGAGATTCGGATTCTACATAAAATTCTAGACTAACAAGATGTGCTACATGTATAAAAAATTTATAAGAACGCTCAAAAGTCGCTACAGGTAAGAAATCTTAAAATGGGGGTAGCTCTCTGGGGGATGGTGCTATGTGAAAAATTTAAAGAGATTCGGGTAGCTGAGAAAATTCTAATATTAATTGATACCAAACAAGGTAGGTTTATCTCGTGGGTGGAAATGTGGAGAAAGATTTATCTCGCAGAGGGTATATGTGTAATTTTGCAGGGCGTGGTCCGATTTCAAATCTGTTTGCAGATTCGGGTTGTGCGTAAAATTGTAGACTAATATAATGTATCGCATGTATAAAAAAATTTATAAGAACGCTCAAAAGTCGCTACAGGTAAGAAATCTTAAAATTAGGGTAGCTCCCTTGGGGATGGTGCAATCTGAAAAATTCCTAGAAATTCGGGTAGCTGAGAAAATTCTAATATTGATTAATACCAAACAAGATAGGTTTATCTCGAAAGATGCAATGGCTAGACGAAGAAAACTATTTGTTAGGTTTGCTTATAGAGCAAATAGCAAAATTAGAAGATCAGGACTTTAAAGGGGTATAACTTCGCAGGGCGTGGTCCTATTGCAAATCTGTTTGCAGATTCGGGATGTGCGTAAAATTTTAGACTAACAAGATGTATTGCATGTATAAAAAATTTTATAAGAACGCTCAAAAGTCGCTACAGGTAAGAAATCTTAAAATTGGGGTAGCTCCCTGGGGGGATGATGCAATCTAAAAAATTCCTAGAGATTCGGGTAGCTGAGAAAATTCTAATATTAATTGATACCAAACAAGATAGGTTTATCTCGTGGGTGGAAATGTGGAGAAAGATTTATCTCGGGGGTGGAAAGAATGCGGGTGTGACGTAATCAAAATGGCTGGGGGGGTGTCCGAGCAAGGAGGAGAGCAAGGAGGGAGTTGCTCCTCCTCATTTCCTCCTTATGGGAATTTACATGTAAATGTGTGAGGAAATGTGGGATTCTGGAGGAAATGTGGCAGTGGAATGCCTGATTTTCCTCTACTAATGATCAATCTCTGTTAGAAAATATTGACTCTAACAGTGATCCGCCTGTCAAGCACATTATTCAGAGTGCTCCCAATAGCAAAACTCTTGGAATATCGTATGAATCGGCTACAGATTGCTTTATTTATAACTCCCAAATACCTTTAAACTTGTCCATTACTAAACGAAGTATGCTTTCAACAATATCTCAAATATTCGACCCTCTTGGCCTTCTTGGTCCAATCATTCTTCAGGCAAAAATTATATTGCAACAGCTTTGGTTAGCTAAACCTAACTGGGACGATTCCATATCAACCAATCTTTATAAATACTGGATTAACTTCTATAATCTAATGCCAAACGCCAATGTGCTAAAAATTCCCAGACATGCCCTGTTAAAAGATCCCGTTAATATCCAGCTGCATGGTTTCTGTGATGCGTCTATGCAAGCTTATGGTGCATGTGTCTACATAAGAGCAGAAGATTGCATCGGAAATATACAAGTCACCCTATTGTGCGCTAAATCGCGAGTGGCTCCCCTCAAGTCGCTCACCCTGCCCAGGCTGGAACTAGCCGGAGCTCTTCTTTTATAAAAATTAGTTAAAAGGGTAACCTCATCGCTGCAGTTAAATATTTCCTCAACATACTATTGGACAGATTCCACTATAGTCCTTTCATGGCTAAGTGCGGAACCTCGCTCGTGGAAGGTTTTCGTGTGCAACCGGATTGCGGAGATTCAAAATATCTCTAATATAAATGATTGGAATCATATCTCAACTACTTATAACCCGGCTGACATAATTTCTAGGGGAATTAGTCCCACTGAATTAGAAACGTCCTCAACATGGTGGCACGGTCCAACGTTCTTATCAAAGCATCAAGATTGTTGGCCGCAAGATTGTCACATCACAAAATTCTCACAAATTTCTTCAAACCATCCTGAACTCAATCTTAAAACTATTTCCTTACCTATTTCATCTTGTGACGATATCTTTAAGAGGTTTTCGAGTTACATAAAATTAATACATGTATTGTCATACTGTTTGCGTTTTACTAAACGGAAAAATTTAAGCTTGATTCCTTACATATCACTTGTCGCGAAAGGCAAAACACCGAGTTGATTCTAATCAAGGCAATACAGCTTCAGTGCTTTGCTGACGATTTACGGAGATTGAAACTAGCAGGGTCAGTAAAACCAAATAGCAACCTAAATTCATTAAATCCATTTCTTGATGACAATGGGATACTTCGAGTAGACGGCAGATTAGCACACGCTGACATATCCTTTAATTTTAAACATCCTGTATTAATTGCCAAAAACCACCCATTTACAATATTGCTAATTCGTTACACGCATGAGCGTAATTTTTACTCTGGCTGTCAAGCTACCTTATCCTTTATCCGACAAAGGTTTTGGCCCCTAGATGGTAGCAATGCTGTACGAAATGTCATTTGAACTTGTATAATTTGTTTTAAGGCTAATCCATCGGTTAATCATAATCAAATGGGAAACTTACCCGCGACTCGAATTAATCCTTCTCATGTATTTTCTAATTGCGGTCTCGACTATGCCGGGCCCTTTTTTCTAAAAGACGGGAAGTATAGAACAAAAAAAATCTTAAAATGCTATGTTTGTATTTTTATTTGCTTTGCCACAAAGGCAGTTCATATTGAACTAGTAACCGAACTCACATCTGAATGTTTCATCGCAGCATTTAAGCGTTTTGTATCAAGACGAGGCATGTGCAACAATTTGTATTCCGACAACGGATCTAACTTCATCGGCGCAAACAATACATTCAAAGATATTTACAAAATTATCAGCGGTCAACCTGTTCAAAATTACTTTGACACTAGCCAAATGCAATGGCATTTCATACCTGCCCGATCGCCACATTTTGGCGGATTATGGGAGGCGTCAGTAAAATCATTAAAGTACCATCTTAAGCGTGTACTGTTAAATAAGTCTTATACATATGAAGAATTTCTAACTATATTAACACAAGTGGAAGCGATATTAAATTCGCGACCTATCATACCTCTGTCCGCTGATCCAAATGATCTTGAGGCCTTGACACCCGGTCATTTCATAATTGATCGACCTCTGAATGCAGCACCTCAAGGTGACGTGCTTGATATATCAGTCAATAGGCTATCAAAATTTCAACAATTACAAAAATTGACTCAAAATATATGGGCTCGCTGGAAAAGGGATTATTTACACAACCTTCATCAGCGAACGAAATGGAAGTTTAACAAAGAGACTAGTAACCTTATTGGTAGTCTAGTAATACTTCGAGATGATAACAGTCTGCCTCAGCAGTGGGCACTAGGCAGAATTACACAAGTCCATCCAGGTGCAGAGGGTGTAGTTAGAGTGGTGAACGTTTTGACGAAAGGTGGCACTGTGAAACGCGCAATAACTAAGTTGAGTGTTCTACCTGACGATTATTATTAATGTTTGTTAGCAATAATTTAAACAATTGCATATTATTGTTCATGTTACATTAAGTATTCCAATTTCCCTAATGTTGTGTTACGATTATGTATACACCAGTTATATTGTTGTCTTAAACACTATATTTACACTTCTTATATTATCTAACTTATATTGTTAATTTGTTGAAACTGGTAACTTTCAAGGCCGCCGGCATGTTCAGTACTAACTATCACCTACCTATTGTACACATCAGTGCATGTTTAGTTGTCTGTATGTATTGAAGTGCATTCCGGCCTACTTAATTACAGTCCACTTAAATCATTGTAACTTACTTAGCTTTCTAGCAACCGTTGTATTTTAAAAAAGAATGTAATGTCAATTATGTCAAAATAAAATAAGAACCTTCATAAAATTAGAAGAATGAATATTAATCTATACAGCAATCAAGCGATGATATCCTGCACCTAGTAAGGATCCTCGCGCAGTGGGAAGCAGTCCCTAAACAATATCTTCCCTCGTACTTATTGTTTCAGAATCTTTAAAAAACGGAATTTTAAAAATATAGCCTAGTCATCATAAATTCATAAGTGATATAACCTTCTTTTATTACGTAGATTTGTAAGATAATTTGTATTTATTTATTATAATTCTTTCTTATTTTTAGTGCTTTTGTTTACATTTTATGTGATTATTTAAAATAAATAAAGTATTTGTTGATGACAATATTTGATAAGCGTAGACGTAAATTATCTTGGATTCATGGGCCAATTTGGGTCAACGGGTCAATTTGAGTCAGTGGGTCAATGGATCGTGGGTCACATACCCATTTCATCTCTGTTCGCAATATCCATACGCATGCAAAGCACTTTGTAAAATTACTTAATCGGTATCGTGTTTTAGCGTTCAATCTAGTTCAAGTATTATTATTTATCTTGTAAATAAATATAATCTCTGTTGCTTTAAGGGTTAACAAGGTGATCTCAGACGACTAGAACATCACAGAAGTATTTTAGCTTGGTCCGTCACTGCATGTGGGTATGAAAAAAATACAATTTTATGCCCTTACATTCTTATATTATGCGTATGCTTAATATATTAATAACGCTTTATTTGTAATCACCGACGACTTGCTTTATTAATTTCCCATTCATAAAATGCCTCCCAGTCCGCCCTTGGTTATTGGTACAGTATTTAAGTGTATGTGTTTCAAAGTCCGAATTAACCTTTGCAATATCTCATCCTAACTTCATCTACATAATTTTAAATCTTAATTAGTATACAATACGTCATCCAATCCGTAATAGGTTAGGTTTACCTACTTTAAGTTGGAATTTCTTTGTAAAGGATACTACCTGCATCCTGTTTGTTGTTATATTTGTTTTTTAGACAACATTATAGTTCTGCGTCATCGAATGTTAAAATCCTATATTATTAACCAACCATTTATTTTCTTGAATTGGCATTATCAACTGTCGTTACGACGAAAATATTATTACGTACAACAAATATATTCTACATACATTATATTACGGAAAAGTTTAATTTCACGGTTGAATTTAGCAATTGTTCTTTTGAAATCGTCAGGCGCCGCATTGTTTGGATCAGTCTCAACAGTATGCAAATTGATGAGAAATATAAATTCCAATTTCAAGACATTGACGGGGTCAATTATTACAGAAGTCAATTGATTATGGGCAATATATCCATATATGGGATGGGCATTGCTAAGAATTTATTGAATTTGCATGATTACTTTATAACAGCACCTTTATGCATTCCTAGCATTCCTTAAATTATACGGCGTGTTTTAGATTTAAGGTAGAAGAATAGAAGAAGTAAATCGCTAGTTTAAGATAATTCTGTCGCTTTCAAAGTTAATTCATCTTTAGTTCTTGTGATTTTAATAAAAGGCAATACACACTCTGAGGTAAAAAATCACAATAACTTTAAATTTAATATTATCTCCATATATAATAAAGCAGGCATTAAGATGAAATTGGGGTCAGTTAAGCATCTACTTTCATAACCTGGATAGTTTATATTCGTATACAATGATTACGAAGTTATTTTTTTCTTTTATCGATTACAATATAATTTGTGACACGTTACGTAAAATTTTATAAATTAATATAAAGATGATACTTCTCATCATCATTAAGTATTCAGTCCTGGAACTGGTTATAAGCGTGCCTCCATTGTTTCCTATTCTGAGCTAACCTACACATTTACCTGAAATTCCCACAGTTTGCATCTTTCACTATCTGCGTGTAATAGTCTGATATAGGTCTACAGATACCTCTCTTTTTTCCTATATCTGCTTGTAATATAGCCCGCACCTATTCTCTAAAAATACCTTAGAATGTATCCTGTCCTTGTATTTCTCCTATTTTTGTTTTGTTTTTCACAGTTATCTTTATTCCCCTTCTATTTCTATAACCTATTTGATATTAACTTTATCTGTCCATGCAATCATCATCTTACATCTGAAGCATAACATTCCAAAAGGCTTCCTCCTTTCCTGTCTGCATCTCCTACTGTCCCTATTTCATGGGTGTAGAGTGCTTTGCTCCACATATATGCTTACAACACTATTGACCTTGTTTCTATGTTTATTGTTTTTGAACATAGCCGCTGCTCTTTCTTGTTAGATACAATTCGGTTCCCTTTTGCAAATATATACCCTATTTTACCGATATTCAGTGGTTTGTGAAGGGGAGCGCCTCCGTGGCGTAGTTGGTATGTGTGTGACTACTACACACTACACCCAAGCTCCCGGGTTCGATTCCCGACACGGTCCGCTTGAAAAATATTAGGCGAGCATTTTTCACAAAAACACACTCTCGTTCGGATGAGAGGTAAAATGGAAGTCCCGTGTGTAAGTGTTGTTACGCACGTTAAAGATCCCTATCTTGTTTAGAACAGCAAGGGTTCGGCAAAATTCAAAATTTTCCAGGTAAAAGAACTCGCTTCTTGGCTAATGTATTACCTTCGGGTGGAGCATTGGAAACTCACATGTAGGGCATTGAACATCCAAGCTGAAGTGTGCATATAAAAAGTTCCTAATCCTATATAAACAAAAAAAAAGGTTACCTTACAAGTTAATAAAAGCAATAGTGGGAATCGGTTGGTAAAAAAAACTCGTTTCCTGGCCAATGTAGTACCTTCGGGTGGAGCATTGGAAAAAATCACATGTAAGGTATGTGAAGGGAGGTAAGCAGTATGTGTCTACCAAGATCCCCAACACTTAGACATTTGCCGAATTAATAGTTCTCCAGTAAATTCTTTCAAACAATTAACATTAGTTGAGAATATTGTAAACTCAATACCTGAAGTTGCTTATACTAATCATCAAGTTTAAGTACAATTAATTTGTTTTTCATCATAAGGTTTTACGTTTTGGAACTGGTTGGACGCGTACTTCCATTTATTTTTATTCTAAGTTAGCCTACACATTTCCTAATATTCCCACAGCCTACATCGTTGACTATCTGTTTGCAATAGTCTAACCTAAGTCTACCTGTACCTCTCTCTTTTCCTATCTCTGCTTGTAATATATTCCGCACTATTTTCTCAAGCCTTACTATGTGACCTATCATTCTATCTCTTCTATTTTTTCCTGTTTTTCACATATTTCTTTCTTCCCCTACCATTTCTATAACCTCTTTATTCTTAACTTTGTCTGTCCATGATATATTCGTCATACGTCTGTAACACCACACTTCAAAGGCTTATATAGTTTTCGTGTCCGCTTCTTCTACTGTCCAAGTTTCACAGCTGAACCCGTGCTGTACTCCACACATATGCTTTCAGCCATGATTTCTTTGTTTTTATGTTTGTTGTCTTTGAACACAGTAATTGTTTTTTTTTTGTTAAATGTAGCACAACCTTGTGCTAATCTTTGCTTTATATCTTTTGCGCTTTTTCCAGCTTGCATTATTTGGCGTCCTAGGCAGCAGAAATCCTTTACTTCTTGTAAGTTTCCGTTTCCTATTTGTATTCCAGTATTGATTTATTTTCTCCTCCTTTGCATAATAGTATTTCAGTTTTATTTTTGTTAATTTTCTTCCCGTATCTCTCTGTTAGAACTGTTTCCATCCCAGTGAGAGCTGCTTCTAACTCTTCCTTGCTTCGTGCTAATATCGCTATATCATCTGCAAATCTAAGCATATCAATCTTTTGTCCCTGCATACTAATTCCAAATGTCTGCCTGCATTTGACAGTATTCATTGCCTCTTCGATGTACTGGTTAAAAATTAACGCGGGATAGGACACATCCCTGTGTCACTTCTTTCTTAATATCTACTTCTCCATATTCCTACTCTAATTCTATTACAGCCGTTTGCTCTTTTATACGCTATGTACTATTCGTATATTTCTTATCCAATCTTTTTGATTATTTTAAACATTTTTTTCCATTTTACATTGTCGAATGCTCTTTGCAGATCCACAAACCTTATATACACGCTTTTTTCTTTTTCTATTGTCTTCTCCATTATCATCCTCAGAGCTGAAATAGCTTCCCTTGTTCCCTCCTTCCTCATAAGCCCAAATTGATCTTCTCCTAGTACTTCTTCAGCCCGTTTTTCCATCCGTTTTTGTACAATTCTAGTTAGTATTTTTGACACGTGTATTGTCAAACTAATTGTTCCAAAATCTTTACATCTATCCGCACCGCTCTTTTTTGGTATAGTGACTATGATGTTACGTTTGAAATCCTAGGGTATTTCGCCTGTCTCATACATATAGTTTACAAGTTAGAAAAGATTTTTTATTACTGCTTGTCCAGCGGCTTTTAGACTTTTTGCTTGCACTTTATCTATACCCGGTGCCTTGCCATTTTTAGGCATTTTAATGATAATTTACACTCCTCTCTAAGGATATTCCAAGTCATCGTTTTCAATGTCTTATTCCTGTTTTGGTGCTGTTAGTTTCTCTCTTGCATATAAATTCTGTATATATTCTTGCCATCTAACAACTTTTTCTACATTTTCTATAATGATCTCTCCTTTTGCGCTCCTTATATCTTTGCTATATGGTTTTATATCCCTAAAATTAATTATAATATTTTGTCATTTAGTTATAATAGTTCTAATCACTTTACTTTGTAAAGATCTCTACCAGAAAAGTTTGTGTTCAGAGTTCGAAACACTCTGACTTTTTAATAGATTATCTGTCTTAGAAATTATTTGATGTTTGAAAAAAAAAACGATATTATAATGTTCTACATGCTTTTGTATGAGAGAAAATATTTCATACTGTATAAATGATTTAATATTGCTGCGTTTGATTTTATTTTAAAAACTCCGTCAATTCTGCTGAGCTAGCCAAGCAAGGCAAAGTTAGAAAGGAAAGTAAGTCAACAATTTCAAGTTTTATAATTTGCTGTATCTGTATCACAGCACTTTTTAGCGGCACATCAAAGCGAGGTGTTGTCACAGCACGTGATAAGGGGTCACGAAAGGTCATTAAAACCCAAATTCTACAAATAAATCCCACCACGATACAAAAGAATCCGGAACAAATAAAAATTTCCGTAAATTTATGGTTACGTCTTATATAATACAAGCGTACTTTTAATCATTAAAGTGCTAAGCAAAAACGCAAGATCCGTATGTATAAATAACCACCCTGTATGATCTAAGCGTATTGTAAATACATAGGAAATAATGTAAGCTGTATATGTAAAAATAATTATTTTTAAGGTACCTTAAAGCTCACTAAATGCGAATGCAACTCGATCACTCTAAAATAAATTCAAAGCCATTCATTTTTAATGAAAAAAGCCTTTTCCGTGCAAAAAAATAAGTAGTTTTATGCATTTGAAACCCCAGATTTTAATTTTAATATGTATTAAGAATCCAGTTTTACCGTGAAAGCAAATATTTTCTATAAAAATGTAACTATAAGGCCAATAAAGTTTTAAATTAATCATATCAATTGACTTTTGTATTATACAATTTCATTTTAAATAAATAATTTTCTGGAAACGACGAGTGTTCCGTTTGTATTTATAGTTAATTTACTGTTAGTTATATCATAATTTTAGCATATGAATAAATGATAAAAACGCACAATGAGCTTTGCAATAACTTTATTTAGCCTATGATAATTGATTTTGTTACGTGTTTCAATAATCCTAATTTGCTCGGGCAGTTCAATGTTAGCTTGCAGGTAAACTCGCATTCGCATTGTGGACATTAAATGTTATTAGATTTGTCGCGATTCAGCCTTCAAGCGACTCTGTGTTATTGATGTACTGCTAAAACTTAGTTAAAAGTGTGCTCTGCTTCGCAATGGTTTTTTGTTAAACCGATACAACCTCCTGTTAAAAGTCGACGTTTGTTGCTTCTAGTTCTTTGAACACCGCTAAATCTAATATATGTAAATGTATGGAGCTTAGTAGTAGTAAGAAGGAGTATTCACGAGCCCGCATTGTCGTCTTGGAGAATGATCCACTTTAAGCGGTTGGTTTTCCTTATTTCTTTGAAGACTACGGGCAAACAAATGTTTGTGCACCATTCAGAATTAATCGCTCTACGTTTCCCTAAAGGAACGGTTACGACATATGTCCAGTTTTTTTTTGAAAAGCAAGTACCACTTGTAACGCGTTTGAGATACGTTAAACAGCAACCGATTGAAAAGGAAAGAATTTATATTAAACGGACAGAATGCACGTTATGATGTCTCGAATAGTAATATTTATTAAGCAAGACATTTCTTTAATTTTTAGTTCTTTGAAAGGAAATTCATGTAATAAATTTAAAGCATAAAACCATAGCTATATTTTATTGTAACGCATATTTGAACGCACCTCAGGTGGCTAATTTATTTCAAAACATCAAAAAAGGGAACATCTTTCAATATTAAGTGGTTCGACTCCATAGAAAAAAAGACACAAACATACGTAATTACCACAGATAGTTTGTGTAAATAGAATAATTACAATAGTAAATTTTCATATCGTGGTCATCAGTGGCGTAACTACACCCCTGCCAGCCCCCGCTATGCGGGGGGGCCCCAAGTGCAAGAAGGCCCAAACGATAATAAACTCAACTTATTCATCTTCAACGTATTTGGCAGGTAAGAAACGGTCAAGAAAATATTGCAGATAATTCAGAAACCGCAGGTTAACGAACGTTTTCTTGATGTTACTACTAGGAACTGCTGAAATACAAGAAATAATAATTAAGATAAATACTGAACACCACCTGCAGCCTGCATCCTTTCTTCTTTCTATCCGTTCTGTCCTATTTTGTAAGGGTTAATAAACAGATGAAAGAGACTGTAAACTTTAATAACAAAGATGTCTATATTATTCTTAAGTGATAAGTTGTATAAAGTGGTAAAGCATTATTAAACGACGTATAGTAGGGTTAGTTTGGTTTGTGGGATTTTAAATAGGAATAAAAGGGCTATTGTCTGTACAGTACAGATTCACAGGATGGCAGGTAGCTTAGTAACCTTCGCTTTCTAGAAATATAATACTAGAAAGAAATTCATTTTGTGGTTTCTAGTCAGCTGGTTGCAACGTATTTGCATTAGCTGCATTATATATAACGGAAAGGAAGTAAAAAGCATTCCAGTACGTTTTACTCAATAGTGTTGTGTTCGTATTACAGGAGGTCTTTCATATTTAAACGTAAGTATTTATATCTATTTTTATTAAACTACTATTGATTTGATCATAGTTGAAGTCGCGCTGAGAAATACATATAAATAAATCTTTAAGCATTCAATAAAAATCATTTATATTTTGTTAATTAAAGCATTTAAAGCAAAGTATGTATGTGTTATTTGTAATTTCAAAAGGCTTTTAAATAATTATTACTTATCTAATTACATTATAATTAATTTCATTCAAAATTGCAGGAAATAATATACAATGAGCACTACAAGCGGCGCTGCAAAAACGAAAAGGAAACTATTGGAAGAATCAAAGAGCAAGATTCCAAAAATAAGTTCCTTTTTACTTCTAAAGAGTCCGAAAACAAGAACAATCTATGAAAGAAATTGGGCTTTCGACAGTAGCATCTACTAGTTCCGCTACAGACGAACAGCAGTCGTCAACAATTTTAAAACTCTCACCCAGGGCGCAAGTACATCACATAATGACGGCCGCGATAGAAATTTGGAACTAGATACCACTACAATTACAGAGGTAAATGTGAGTAGTACTTTTCACTTAATGAACTATCTATGGATCTGACGAAAGAATATCCAACCGATTTTGCACATTTTTAAAAATCAATGTTTTACAACATGACAATTTAAGAAAAGAAATAATTAATTACGGATTGTGTAGACCAGATGGTGCGTTTCCTAAAGATAATAAAAATAGAAGTTTTTCAGTTCACTATTATTACTTAATAACTGCAAGCGAAAATAAAAGCAATACGTTAAACTTACCACACAATTCAAATGGGTGGTTGTGTTATTCTAAATTAAAAATTGTGTTTATTGTCAACCATGTTGGCTGTTTGCTTCAGTAAGGTCAAGTTGGACGACCGGAATTAATGATTGGCAGGGTTTATAAAAAATTAAAGAGCATTTGCTTGCTCAATCTCATTTAACTTGTTGTTTTATTTACGATATGTGGAAAAAATTATACCATAGATAAGAAAGATACTCTACTATTAAAACAAGAAACTGAATTTTGGAAAAATGTTTTACACAGACTTTTCAATGTTACTTTAACACTATCCCAGCGCATGCTGTCATTTCGAGGACATAGAGAAAGTTTTTCTGATTCAAAAGACAGTTACAACGGTAATTTCTTAAGTTTAGTTCATTTAATTAGTAACTATGATCCTATATTACAAAAGTGCTTGAACGACCCAAAGGTTCAATTAAATATCTTTCCCAAAAATTCAAAACGATATTATTAATACTTTAAGCGCACACTTAAAAATATTTTATTAAATAAAATTAGATCCGCTCCTTTTTCTCAATCATAATAGACACTACACAGGATATAACTAAGATTGATCAATTAAGTAAAATTGTAAGATATATTGATTTTAAAAAGACAGCTTGGGAGAGGTAACCAAAATAGATATTTGTGAAACTTTTGTGGGTTTTACAAAAGTAGAGTCCCAATCTGCTGAAAGACTATGTAATACTATATTAAGCAATTTAACCAACATGCAATTAGATATAAATAAATGTAGAGGGCAGGGCTACGATGGAGCTAACGTTATGAGCGGTACGTATTCTGGCGTGCAAAGAGAATTTTAAACATAGAGCCTGCAGCCTTATATATGCACTGTAGTGCCCATAACTTAAATCTAGTCATAAATGATGCCGTTAAAGGTATAAAAGAAATAGAATCGTTTTTCTACTTTTAGAAAACATATATACATTTTTGCTAATAGTATAGTAAGATGGAATTGGCTTTCTGTTTTAAAGAAAATTTCACACAATTGAAACGCTTAAATCCGACACGTTGGACGGATCGAGTAAAATCTTTAGCTGCCATAAGAATTCGGTATAAAGATATAGTAATGTCTCTTAATAAAATTATTATGATATCAAAAAACAGATGAACGAAATGACGCAAAGCAAATATTAACTAGCATGGATAATTTTAATTTTATTTTTTAAGTGTTTTTAAGTCAAATTCTAGAAGAGCTTAACAAGCTCTCACAAACTGCTCAGAGTGAAAAGGCGAATATTAATCAGATAACTCTCTTATTTCAAAAACTTTAAAATTTTCAAGGAAACAAGAAATAACTATTCCAACATCAAGGAGGAAGCAGCGAAAGTTGCAGGGCAATGGAATATTAAACCGGAATTTATAAAAAAGGCAACCAAAAATAAAAAGCATTACGATGAATTATCCAATGATTATCGATTTAATGATGAAGAATTTAAATTTAAAATAAATGTATTTTATCGCGTAATGGATATTATAATTTCACAGCTGTCGAATCGTTTTAAATCGCTTTTTCATGTAAACGAAAAGTTTAATTTCTTAGAACCTAATGTATTTTTGAATTTAACTGCAGACGATATTTTATCTAAGGCAAAACAATTGCAAAATTTTACTACAAAGATTTAAATGATGCTATAGGTATAGAACTTACTACACTCAAAAATAATAGACTTATTTGTGATGAATTAAAAATGTTAACGGTATCTTACAATTTTTAGAATATCTAGTACTTTCCAAATCTACAGGTTCTAGCAGTTTTCCAAACACCATAACAGCCTTAATGTTATACCTAACTTTACCCGTTAGCGTTGCAAGTGCGGAGAGATCTTTCTCAAAATTAAAATTATTAAAAATTATCTTAGGAACCGCACTTCACAAGATAGATTAGACGATTTATCCCTCTTAGCAGTTTTATTAATTCCTTTTATATTGGATAATTTTGAATTTTGTAAAAATTGGGGTTGGTTTTGCTATTTGTGATGTTAATTTTGCTTTGGTTTTATTAATTTTCCGTTTGGATTGGGTAATTTTGAATTTTGTAAAAATTGGAGTTGATTTTCTATTTGTAATGTTAATTATGATTTGGATGTATTCATTTTTTGTTTAGATTGGGTAGTTTCGAATTCTGTAAAAATTGGGGTTGATTTAGTTATTTGAAACGTTAATTTTGGTTTAGGTTTATTAATTTTTCATTTAGGTTAGGTAAATTCAAATTTTGTAAAGATTGAGATTTATTTTGCTATTTGCAGTATTAATTTTGGTTTTGATTTGTTAATTTTACGTTTAGATTGCGTCTGGTTATTTTTAGAATCGTAGTCGCTGTTATTTGTATTTAGTTAAACAGTGCGGTGATGTACTTGTGAGATTTATACTCGATAATGTTGATTTAATTACCGTAGTCTTGAATTTGCTTGTTTTTATGCAGCTTTTAATTTGTCTTCAGTTTCTGCGTTCTAAAGAATCTAAAATGGATGGATTTGTTCTCACTTAGCTTTGTGTTAGTTTAATTCTGTTAATTTGTAGTTAATACTCTTTCCGTGGGTTGAGTTGCATAAACGTACAGTTCGTCTGTCTTGAATTCTAATTATTACTTTTGCACTTTATCGTTGTAATTAAATACCAAAAGATGTAGCCTTTGTTACTTTGTAATAATTGCGTACATATGACTATACTTGTTGAGGTAATTAACACTTACAGGTGTTAATAGGAATCAAACAATTCACTTTGGTACTCGCTGAATGCTTGCATAAATGATACGTCTAGTTATTTTTAGATATCTCGGTGATGCACGGCTTGTAATTGAATCTCCGTAATGTGCGTTTTAATTAAAGCTTCTTATGATGACCTTTTAACTTCACTCAGATAATGCACTTTATAAATGATGAGTAATTTTTAATTGAAAACGTTTAGCTTTTTATTCCGTGTTTGTTGCAATTTTACGTGCTTTTATGGATTAATTACTTGTGGGTATTAATGCAACTTATTTGCTGTGGTGAATGCTAGATGTAATTTCATGCGCTTTTATGGGTTAATTAAATGCAAAACTGCGTTGCTTTAGTTCTGAAGTTATTGCAATTCTCCGAGGTTTTAAGTGTATAATAAAGGATGCTTCTTTCGCGAGCTTTGCTTTCTTAGGTGGTTTTAAGTTACCGTAGTTTAGTTAATGCAGAATGTTCTTGCTGTGGTTTATACAGTATTATAGAAATCAATGGTTTAAATAATCGTTCCGTAACTGCTTGTTCGAATTAGCTTTGAAATTAATTTGCTTTTTGTCTTTTAGTTTACCGGATTAAAACGTGCGTTTGAATCGCGCTAGTTAATGTTTCTTATTTGGTGTTAGTGAATGTGCGCCCGTTATTTTGGTTTACTTTGAGTTTGTTTTAATAATTGTGGTAAGAATCTCTTAAATATCAAGTCTCTTTTTGCTTTTTAAAGAAATCTCTTTTAAATAATCAAGTCTCTAAACATTCGTCTCATAAAATGTTATACAGTCTCGTTTTTTGAAAATAATTCACTTTGTAACTATTTTCAAGAAAATATTCATAAAATAATATTCATAACATAATAATAAAATAATAATACTAGCATATATCAATTATAGTTTCTGGTTTAAATTGGTATAAAATGGAAATGAACTTACATTAATTTCATCTGTTTCTTTGGTGGGCTCGATCGATGCTGTATCTTGTCCACCTTGGTTTGTTTGTTGGATTTAGACTATTTTTGTTCTTCGTCCAACTTGGTTTGTTGCTGGATTTAGACTATGTTTGTTTTTCCTCCAACTTGGTTTGGGTTCTGTCAAAATTTCGAATTAAAATTCTTGGTCACCAATCTTCCGATTTTTGGATTCTTAGTGCCCTTTTGACATCCGTTACGACTGCGCCAGTTAAGGTTCGGGCCTTTGGAGCTGTGTTTTTAAAAAACAACTTAAACACTTAACAAAAATTTAATATGAAATTTAGAATAACTTGTACATAATAATAAAAATAATTAATTGTACTGGGCGAGTAGTCTAGGTAGACAACAATGCAAAAGCTGTAATACTCAGACTGACTGCCGGGCCTTGAGCTCCCGGGCTTTTTATAATAACCTGCCCCTCACACGGCTGTGGGAACTTGCAGATCTCATATCTGCTTTACACTTTGTTACAATGTATTTTAAATAAATAATTTTCTGGAAACGACGAGTGTTCCGTTTGTATTTATAGTTAATTTACTGTTAGTTATAACATAATTATAGCATGTGAATAAATGATAAAAACGCACAATGTGCCTTGCAATAGCTTTATTTAGCCAATGATAATTGATTTTGTTACGTGTTTCAATAATCCTACTTTGCTCGGGCAGTTCAATGTTAGCTTGCAGGTAAACTTGCAATCGCCTTGTGGACATTAAATGTTATTAGATTTGTCGCGACTCAGCCTTTAAGCTACTCTGTGTTATTGATGTACTGCTAAAACTTAGTTAAAAATGTGCTCTGCTTCACAATAGTTTGTTAAACCGATACAACCTCCTGTCAAAAGTCGACGTTCGTCGTTTCTAGTTCTTTGAACACCGCTAAATCTAATAACTCAGGTAAGTACTTGAAGGTTTCCGCTATTCTTATTGTTTTCGTATATATGTTCACTTATCTCACCATCTGTGGTTATCGAAGTTAACCGCCGCATTATTATCCAGATTGTGACCATCGTGCGCTGTTTGCTGTATTAATTAACCGGAATTGATTGTTAACATATGTAAATATTTGGAGCGTAGTAGTAGTAAAAAGAACTATTCACGTTGGTGTACGCTTATATAAATTTAAAACATATTGCATCGAATTTTCATTCATTAAGCTCATTATCGTTAATATAGAAGGAAGATAGCCAGCAAAATTTACATTGGTTAATTCTTGACGAAGTTGTATCATGGCTAATCTTAAGGGTTTTTAACTAAATTTATATTTTTCTTCATCTTTCTTGGGTATTAAACCAATCAGAATTTTTAAAATTGTCTTTATTTACATTTCGATCTATGACCTGGGATCGTTGTCAAATATATATTTGGCCAAACTAGGGGTAGATCATAGTTCTTATTTTTTGTTGTTATTTACTATTTCGTAACTTATGTTTTACAATATAGGTAAGGGATGCACTAGGTAAAGTTCTTTCTGTGTTTATTTTAAATTAGTAGGAAGTGAGAAAGGTTAATTGGAGGCTCTATCATCCTCTAACAGCTGAAGAAAACGCTTAACCTGTGTCTTCTTTGGGTGGACTTGTGCTTAAAAGCTTTACATAGACAAAGGGAGTTTTAAGGCCTTTCAAGGTAAGTGTAAAAGTATTTAGTAGAAGTGTCAGAATTTACGTACCACTAAAAATAGTATATTTGCTTTCCTGGAACCCACATTGTACCAATAAAAGCTAACTGGTGCACTAATCTACTATTTTGTCACTACACACATACCCTCGCCCCCGTTGTAGAGTAAATTAATTCGGAAACGTAACGTCAATTCAGCAAATAACAATCATTTTAATATACTCCAAAATGGACAACTTTTTTTCCATTTATCTGACTGTACTTTTTGCCGTTTCTGATATTGCAATGTTACCTCTTTGTTTATGATATTTTGTGTCTTGCTCCAAACCAAAAGCTGCTTATACGCCTAGTCTTATCTTTTTTCAAATTTTCGAGAATCAATTTTAGCAATGTTATTCGGGTGGCTTGAATAATTTTTGGAGGTGTCTATTGCTATTATTTAATTTGAAAGTCTTTATTTATTTACAATTAAATTAGATAGTACATGCCAGATTAGGCTTATGAGTTCTTTTCTTATATCTATCTGATGGCATGCAAAAAGAAAAACAAAATACATAATATAAAGTAAATACAGCAATGCCCTATTAACAAAAACTATATCATGAAAGGAATAAAAGTATATAGAAATTCAGACAATATTAACTAAAAGACATCAAAAGAATAACAAAAGTTAGCTAAAAACAAATATATACACTTTACACACGTACATCCAAGCATGCATACACACGTACTTGCTTTCACTACATTTTACATCTACTTCTGTACCGGTAGCATCCTGCGCGAAAGATCATCCCGGATACGTTGGTTTCCACGCTATTTAAAATTATGACCATTTAAAAATTTGTTAAAACCGCGAAACAACAGAATCTACATGAAACAGCCGCCTTTCAAATAGTAAGAAAAATCGCAAGATAAGTTTTGGCCGCCCATTAAATCTGACAGAACAAAATTTTGAAGCATTTCAAGGTAATTACACCCCAAAAGTTAGCTTAAGTAGCTTTGCAAATTGTGTATCCCGAGTTGTACCTTTTTTTAAAATAGAAACTCGCCCACACCACTGCAGCTAGTCGGTGCACCGTTAAGACTATTACGTTGTGCCACCCGAGGTAAAGTAGATTCTTGATGTAACGTGATTTTGACATGTTATAGAAAGTAGATTGTTTTGAATTCGCGGTAAATTTGTTAAAGCTAAAAGTTGAAAAGCAAGAGATTGTCTTTATAGACTGGCTTTTCACTCATTGTATATTACTTTCAGAGCTACTAAAAATTACATTTACATGCCTATCGTATCGGTATGGTTCAGGAATGAAAAGAAGCAAACCACAAAAACGTGTACGGTATTGTAAATGTTTTTTTTATTTTGTTCTGAAAACGGAATTGAAATGAACTTTGAACGCTTTAATCGCTTGTTCAGGTGTCACAAAACGTTGCCTTGGTAATTTATTCCTGTAACAAGAAACAATAAGAAGTCAGAACTATACGCCGATGACTTAACAAATCGACATTTTGAGTACCCACAAAGTCACATGTTTGAACCGATTTGAAAAAGCCGACATTGTCGTCGTGGGGATTGATCCATTTTAAACGGTTGGTTTTCCTTATTTCTTTGAAGACTACTGGCAAACAAATGCTTTTGTACCTTTCGTAATTAATCACTCTACGTTTCCATAAGGGAACGGTTACGACATGTGTCCAGCTTGTTTGGAAAGCAAGTACCACTTCTAACGCGTTTGCAATACGTTAGATAGCAACTGATTAAAAAGGAGAAAATTTATATTAAACGAGCAGAATAAATACGGATGTACCCTGAACGTTATGATTTCTCTAATAGTAATATTCATTAGCGTGAAATTTTATTAATTTTTAGTTCTTTAAAAGGAAATTCATACAATAAACTTAAAGCATAAAATCATAGCTATATTTTTATGTATCACATATCTGAACGTAACTCAGGTCATTAATTTATTTCAAAACGTTAAAAAAAGGAACATCTTACAATATTATGTGGTTCGACTCCGTTAACAAAGATACAAACATACGTAATTACCACAGATAGTTTGTGTATATAGAATAATTACAATAGTAAGTTTTCATATCGTAGTCATGTTACTTTAAGAAAGCTTTTAAAATAATTAAAAAGTAATTAACAATGAAATTATCAATGTGCATGTTTCACACGAAAACTACCTCAAATATAGGCGAGTTTTTTATAATTTCCAGTAGAATTGAGCAAAATTAATCTTAGGAAACAAATGTGGTTATAATGTAAAGTTGAATAGATATGATACCATTGATTACGCATCAAACCATATGATATCGCGCATTTTTCACGTGACTCGATACCAGCTAAATATTTAGACCGTAGTACAATGACATACCATAGATGGTAGAGAGAATTGGAAAAAATAACAGGAGCTAGACAGTGAACAAACAAATTAATTAATTACTTGCAGCCGTTAACGAGAAAACATGTGAAATGTTATAATTGATAAAAGAGAGTTCAGAAAAAATTTGGAAGAATCGAAATATTGTAATACGAGCACATAATTGATGGGGGGGGGGGGGAGCTGCTTTTCTGAATTCTTGAAACCATTGTTGCAGTCAAGTGCAAGAAGAATACCTTCACGATTCCTGAATTTTTACAAGCGCGTGGGCCGGAATGAAAAAAAGGGAAAGTTAGTAGACAAAACATTACTTCAAAATGTAAAGTAGACTTCGCCAAAGGATGCAAATTAAACGATGCGCAAGCTTTTGGGTTAACTTGGTTTGCACATTTGGCAACAATGTTAGACGTGCGTGGGATTTGAAAACTCGTGAGCGGCGGAAAATGGACTAACTGCGAGTATAGCTCAAGCGGATTTTACGTGTGTTAAGGAAGCTCGGTTTGAAGAAACACGATGAAAGTCTGAGCCTTCTGCACACCCTTAAGATTTAAAGAGGAAATTGAAATTCTAAACGGTGAATAAAACATGAAATTTTATGTTTATAATTTATAATTATGTATATGTGTTTTAAATGTGAGCCAGTATGTATTCATGTAGTAGAAAAAGAATTGAGTGTGAAGGTAATTATCTTGTTGGACGGTGAATTAGCCGGAACTAATGTTGGTTAAATTTAAGCATGATATTATTGTAAAAAGAAGTTTAGAATATTTGAAGATATTAAGAATTATATGCGTATTGGTTTTAAATGCATGCATTATTGGTAGAATTTAGTGTTAGGTAAAAAGTAAAAATTTAGCATTATAAATGGACAATGCAGTGATAAACGATAAAGCTGGTACTTAACCGTTTTATATGTATTGCTATTAAAGAAATTCCCAGAAGTAGAATTTAAAATGGTACGTATATTAATATTAGAAATGAAAACAATGGTACGATAACATTATTCATTGATTTAATTAATATTTTTTGTGTAAAACTTCTTTTAGGAGTACCTGGCCAGTTTGATGTTAGGAAATTAGGTTTGTTTAAAGGAAAATATATTTGTATTCATATTGCAATTGCATAATCCTAATAGAAGCTACATTTATGTTGAATTTTATTTAAATTTATTTATGAACTAGGCAAAATTAGATAATTACGAAATGATATATAGCCACCTCAGCTATGGACGCGTTTCAAGATATATTTCCAATGATATGAGAAAATTTAATGAATGCCTTTAAGGTATTGTACAACAGAATAAAATATAATATGATAAATTTAGAAAACCAAACGCAAAGGGGTCCTATTCGGAATAACCGTCTTCCTTATAGAAAAAAATATTAAAAAGAATTGTTGAGCCAAGACGGTTAGGTGCCGCTAAACTATGACAGTAAAAAACTCTTTCAGTGTGTGAATTTTGTAACGTAGTTTTTGTATTTCCGCCATTTCAAACGCTTATTTTTATTGTTTTTATTATTTCTTTCCTTTAAAACCCACTTCTACAGCACTGTAGTTAGCGGTCCACCGTAAAATTTTTACGGGGTCTTCGCCTCTATACAGTAAATTTAAATTTATAACATAACGCCCGTTTTATCCGTAACGCATTTGCTTTGGAGTGCTTTGTGCTCGAGCAGCTTTTGTGAATATGGTTTATTTTGAAAGACCCATACCATCGACTGCTGTTTACTTTCGGGTTCATAATTATAGCTCCACGATTCTTTACTAGTTATGATGTCATAACGTGTTTGAAACCACCGTGATCGTATTTTTGTTTATCATTTCTGTCGATCAATCGATACAAGCCTATTCTTGAGCGATTGTGAAATTATGTGGAATCCACGGCAAACAAATATTTTTGATGGCTAAATGTTTATGCAATATTGAATGTATACTAGCCCGACTAATTCCTTAAAATGTCTGACAATCCCGCAGTAATAGTTTTCTAACATCAATGTTTTCAAGAACAACTGATTTCGGACAAAATTCACAAAGTTCGTGCTTAGCTGAACTATGGTCGTGATTGAAGTGTTCAAACTATCGATAAAAAGTAGTCCTTCACGGATTTTCATTGCCAAAAGTCAAATTAAGTTCATGGATAGTATATTGTTGTGCTATTCCACGTCTAAAGCTATAACAAATAATCACTCGAGAATGTTCACCATTTAATTCCATTTTTAGACGAAATAAATTTTTTCAAGTTACTATAAACAGCACAAATAGTTATCGTACTTTAATACGTTCTGAGCACATATACCATCAAAAATGTCAAATTCTACAATAGAAACGTCGGTTGCCAGATAGCAGAGCTCATTAACTCAAGTCCAAAATATAAATAGTAACCTTCATTTACACTATCTTGTATACGACGTAGCAGCGTCTGCGTTATTTTAAAATAATGCGAAAGAACAATTATTAAATTTTGACCGGCAGTAGGCGCACTCTGTATAGTAGATTTCATGAATAATTAATATTCATTAAGCATGATATTTCAAGTTTTGTTTCCAGAAATGTAATTTAAATTACAATTTATAAAATTATTTCTTTAAATACGTTGCAAACGCAATAATCCAGGACAATGACATCAAGCCGCTAAACCGCAAAACTATATCTACGACATGCCTAGACGTTTAAGGCCAAATGCAAAAGTAGGTGACTGTTATGTAACTAACGTGACAATAGCCTTTTTTAAGCATAGAATAAAATGGTTAAATTGCATTAACGGATGATCACCGCAATTAGTGGATTTTTGATAGAGGAATAGGTGTGATATAATAACTAAACACGACAGTTTCAAGTTAAGTTTAGAAATGTAATTAAAGAAACATCAAAATATAGCAATACCAGCAAATAATAAGGCGGGATAGCCGAGTTGTGAGGTTGAACTAAATACACGTTACAAGCTAGTGGACGATATACAGCTTCAAGAAGTAAATATAGATTCCCGTAAAGAAAATACGTGACTTGCGACTTATTCTTTTTAATAATGCTTACAATTAGCGTCTGGACGACCGGTTAAAAAGGAGGTAGAAACCGGGAGAATTCACCCCCGTAAATGTTTGGATTTTGTGGTATATTGTGATAAAGGAGCCGATGCTTGAAGGATAGAAAATAAAATTACTGATAATGTCTGGACATCCTCAAATTTAAAGATACATTTGAAAATTGTACACTGAGTAATATATGAGCTTTTATTTTTGTATCTTTCAATTTGTGTACGTGGTTTTAAAATGTAAACAGATTGGAATTTATGAAATAGGAAATTAATTGCAGGTGAAAGTAATTAGTTTGTTAAACGATGATTTAGTGTCCGAACGTGTTGGTTACCTTTAAGCATGATTTTATCGTGCAAGGAGGTTGGAACATTTTAAAATATTAAGGAATATGTACATATTGATTTTAAATGTAAGGTTTAATGGTGGAGTTTAGTGTTAATTAAAGAATAAATCCCGAGTATTTTGAATAAACAATGAAACAATAATAGGAAAAGTTGGTATTTAACTGTTTTCTGTATTTATTATTAAATGTAATTCCATACTTTTCTAATAGGAAAATTTGATTTGATTTAACGTTTTTTAAAGCTTCTTTTAGTAATACCTGGCCAGCTTGAGGTTAAAAAATTAGATTTTTCTGAGGAGTGCATCATTGTATTTATACTGCAATTATTCGATGTTGTAATATTTTGAAGAAATACAGTACAAATTTATTTAAGATTAAACTTCTCCCGCGTCGTAATTCTGCATAATCCTCACGTAAGGTATTACGCCTAAAAGTAGGGTTGCATAAATGACGCTGCGGGTGAATACACAAATTAATAATAATAAATCCTTGCCGTGTGGATCACTAAAGGTGCTGGTGCGTCTTACTTTTCAGAGGTAAGTCATAGGTTGGTGGATTTTTCAGTGGAGTTTTAATTTTCTCGTCGGCAAAACACGATAATTTGTAGATATAGGAAAGATAGTAAGGGAAGGGAATCATTTCGCCGACCTCGGAACTTCTGCACATCCGTATTTGCTCACTATCGATAATCAAACCCTTTTTTAAGAGGCTTAGTTCTCACACGCTGTAGTTTTCGCCACCATTTCTCCCATACGCTACTACGGCTATAACCGTTAAACACTGCTGCATTTTTATTGTCTGGGAACGCAATGTTTGTGGTTTGCACACCACAACTCGTAGGTTAATGTTCGGAAATGCATGAAAAACTAAAATTCGAGAAACTTACACGTAAAAGTTTAAATTAAAGATGAAAAGAAAAACTTTCTCATACTGGGTTTTATAAATCCTCTAAAATTAAGTAACAAAATGAAACGTGAAGACAAAAAAGTGCAACAATCGCCTCAAAGCTGCAAAAAAGAAAAACAAATAAAAAGAAACAGTTTCTTTTTACGAGAGATCACAAGCACAGAAAAGAAATTTATCTATAGGCGCAACCTGTCAATAGAGATTAGGAGTAGGTTTGAATTTTATTTGAATTTATTTAGAAACTGGCATAAAAATTAGGTCATTGCATGAGGATATCCAGCTACCCCAGTAGTGAAGTCGTGTTTGGAGAGGTCTTGATTTCGAGAACTTCCTTAATTATGACAAAACTTAATGAGTGTTTTAAGATATTTTTGAGAAAGGCAAAGTACAATACGATAAATTTAAGAAATCGAACTCAAAAAAGACCTATCCGCAATAACTGCTTTCAGTGTATGGAATAATGTCAAAGAGATTGCTGAGACTATACGGTTTGGCGTAGCTTAATTATGACAAAGAGGAAAACCCTTTCAGGGTAAGTGAATATTGTAACGTAGATTGTTTGTATTTCAACCATTTTCATATTTATATTCCGATATTTCTATTTGTTTTTATTGCTTTTCTATAGGAACCCGCTCCCGCACCACTGTAGTTACCGGAAGTGCCTTTAAATTGTTACGGTGTACCCGTCCCTTTAAGGCAAATCTAAATTTATAACGTAACCCTCATTTTACCCGTGACAGAATATAAAACACCTCTATCTTTCTTTGATTTAATTCATTTTGATCTCAATAAACATTGTATGTTACGTATTTACGTCTCCAAGCATAACAATAGCATATGTTTACTATATTAATGGAATGGATATTCCGTTTAAATTAGCCAAATACTTCAATCACGATGAAGCAAAAAAAGCAATACATCATTCTACTGTTTTCAATTTGGGTCAACCTCAAACTGCTATTAACAAAAGAATCCTCTAGAGTGCAATTCTAGTTACTTGAATTATTGCATTCAACGTCAAAGCCTCATTCTTCATCAGTGTAATTGAAAAATATCCACAAATACCATTCGATTTCAACAAGCTACTTACGCAGGTAGAACGATTTGTTATGGAGAAAACTGAAACTTTCGGATCATTGAAATGTATCAAACCTGTGTTCATAATGGCGAACTTAATATCAATTGTGCCCCCTTATCTCAATCTCAACCAGAAAAGGCTAAAACTGCATAAATTCTATGCATTCGTGATGTCTGCAATTACAGTTGCAATATTTGCGGTTACCTTCACCTTGAAGAAGAACGAAACCTACAAAGAACAGAACGCGATGGTGTCTTTTTTGGATATTGTATCAGTTTCAACCGTAGCGCTGTCAATAATCTTTGCCTCTACCCGTTCATCGCTAACATCAATAATCAATAAATTCGATGAACTAAATAATATTTTCAAAAGCATTGATAGAAGTCTAAACACAACATCCATAACATTTAGGACAAAATTAAGATTTTACTGTGAAGTTGCATTTGCCCACATATTCATGATCACATTATATACCTACGAAGCGTACGTACGTATAAACGTACTTGGTTTCGATGTTTACGCGACACATATTTGGCACTATTTTGGCCACTATTGCAACATGCTCACTGTTTTACTTTTATACAATTACGCTCGTGCTATCAAAAGGGGTTATATTAAAGTAAACGATAGTCTCAGCAATACCCATGCTGAAGTAACTCTACGAACTATTAATGGAGCCAACTTTGCAGGAGCCGACGGAGTGAAAAAAATTAGAAAGATTCATTCGCAGCTAGCTCAGTTGGTAGAACTGTTTAGCGATGTCTTTGGATGGGCGATGGTGTTCTTGTCTGCAATTGTACTTCTTGGAATTTTGGAGGTGGTTAATTTTGTCCTGGTTGCATCGATGGACCAAAATTTTATAGAAGATGCTAGTCTTAAAAAGCACTTTGAGGTGGTTGTCTACTTGTGGTGTATCATGCTAACGGTAAGTTATGAATAACTCATTACAGCTCCGAATTATTTTTGCGTTATTTGATTTTGTTGCTAAGTTTTTGGGTTGATATAGACTAATTGGAAAAGAAAAACGCTTTTTTACTCTATTAGTTAGTTGTTAACATGTAGGATTCCGATGCGATCGGTAACCTATAACTTGACCTAAAGAGAGGTGTTGAATTGTTAAAAGAGGTATAATCCCAAACTGCCGGTCAAGACGGGCTTCATCCTGGACCAGCATAAAGAAACTTTAATGAGGGACTGTTGAATTAAACCAAAATAAACAGAACGTCGTGATATCCTATACTAAAAGCAGCTGTAAATGAGAATTTGAGGGAGGAAGACGTGGAAACTCAACAACAGGTCCATTAAATATATAAAGATTTGAATCCCGCCCGGGATTTCATATTTTCCATATTTCAATTACTAGTTCGATTTGAAGTGATTTGGGGTTTGCATAAAGCTGTAAGTTATTATTTCAACCTATTAATTAATATAAGATCAAAACGGAAAAAATTTAAATTCTCAATATTTAATTTCTTTACCCTGTATAAATATAAGTGTATTTCATTATCATTAAAATACAAAGCCATTTATTTCACTTGCTTTATTATAAAACATAAAAGCAGTCCTTCTTCTGTAGTTAAATACACTGCACTGAAATGTAAATTGCATTTACAATCATTAAGAATGTAATTGCAAGCTTTAATTTGTTATGTAATTGACTTCCATGTATAAAATGTTCACTAGAGCATGTTTAACTTGCTGTGGACACAAATCTTATTGCATTTATAAAGCATAACATCTTGTAAAATGCAAATGAGTTGCATATACTTTTAAAATATACTAGATAACTTGCCTGTTTGGATAGACTATTTAGAACAAAAAAAATTCATCCTTATTAAAAATACCAATTATGAACTTTAACCTTTATTTTAATTCAAGAATCTTAGTGATTAATAAGCAAATACGTCACTTTGTCAAGAAATGTTTTTAAAAGTCATTAAATAGCTAATTAGCTCCCGTAAATGGATGAACGCACCAATTCATGGAACCCAGAAATATTAAAAAACCTTAAAAGTTAGATATGCAAGTTTAATAACTTTACGTATTACAGTATGAATGAAAGAAATAGCAAACGTTGACTCGTGCATTAGAAAAGAATAGACGGTGCTTTACTGGAACTATAAATTGTACCACGCATTTAATTAGCTCGTTAAAAAGCGAAATCGGTGTATTTATATTCAGGGTGACTATTTTTGAGAACACAATAGAAGCGAATGGAAAATGGCGTAGTTAGATTATTTAATATATAAAGAGGAAGCATTCGACATTCAAAAATTCATTTTACAACTTCGAGCATGTAACCTTTAGGAAAGAATAATTCTTTGAACGGATGAGAGGTAAAATGGGGGTCCAGTGTGTGTGTTGTCACGCACGTTAAAGATCCCTACCTTGCTTGGAACAGCAAGGGTTTGACAAAATTCCAAATTTTCCAGGTAAAAAAAAACTCGCTTCCTGGCCAATGTAGTACCTTCGGGTGGAGCATTGGAAAATCACATGTAAGGTATGTGAAGGGGTACGCCCAAGGTTCCGGGTTCGAATCCCGACACGGTCCGCTTGAAAAATGTTAAGCGAGCCTTTTTCACAAAAATACACCCTCGTTCGAATGAAAGGTAAAATAGAGGTTCCGTGTGTGAGTGTTGTCACGCACGTTAAAGATCCCTATCTTGCTTGGAACAGCAAGGTGTCGGCAAAATTTCAAATTATCCAGGTAAAAAAACTCGCTTCCTGGCCAATGTATTACCTTCGGGTGGAGCATTGGAAAACCATCTGTAAGGTATGTGAAAGGGCTGCCAAAGGTCTCCCAACACATAGATATTTGCCGTATTACTAGTTTTCCAGTAAATCCTTTCGCACAATTAACATTAGTTGAGAATATTGCAAGACCAATACTTATAGCTATATATAATAATCATCATGTTTAAGTACAGTTATTTTTCTTTCGTAATTAATTTTTCCATTTTGGAACTGGTTGGATGCATACTTCTATTGATTTCTATTCTGAGCTAGCCTACAGATTTCCCTAAAGCTCTCATATCCTACATCTTTTTCTATCAGTGTGCAATCAAAGTCAATCAAAGGTCTACATCTACCTCTTCTTTTTCCTAGCTCTGTTTCTAATATATTCCGCACTCTTCTCTCATATCTTAGTATGTGGAGTATCATACTATCTCTCCTATTTTTTTACTGTTTTCCACATATTTCTTTCTTCCCCTACCATTTCTAGTACCTCGTAGTTCTTAACTTCGTCTGTCCATGATATCTTCATCATACGTCTGTAGCACCACATTTCAAGGGCTTCTACCATTTTCTTGTCCGCCTCTTCTACTGTCCAGGCTTGACAGCCATACAGTTCTGTTCTCCACACACATGTTTTAAGCAATTTTTTCCTTGTTTCTATGTTTGTTGTCTTTGAACACAGTAGTTTTCCTTGTTAAATGTAGCACGCCCTTGTGCTCATCTTGCGTTATTTGACTTCTTTGGTAGCATAAATCCTTAACTTCTTGTAAGTTCTTGTTATCTATTTGTATTCTTGTTTTTGATTTATTTCCCCTCTTTTGCATACTAATATTTTAGTTTTATTTCTCTTAATTTTTATACCGTATCTCTCTGTTAGAACTGCTTCCATTTTATTAAGAGCAGCCTCTAACTCTTCTTTGCTAGATGCTAATACCGTCATATCATCTGCACATCTAGGCATATCAATCTTTTGTCTCTGCAGCATAGTAATTCCATTCCAAATGTTTTCCTGCATTTGGCAGTATTCATTGCCCCTTCAATGTACAAGTTAAAAATTAATGGGGGTAAGCACATCCCTGTCTCACCCTTTCTTAATATTTATTTCTCTACTTTCCTGCGCTAATTTTGTTACTGCTGTTTGCTCTTTGTATAAGCTATGTATTATCCGTCTATTCCTATAACTCATTTTAATCTTTTTGAGTATTTGGAACATTTTTTCCATTTTACATCGTTGAATGCTATATCCTATATACACTATATACCCTATATACACGCTTTCTCCCTTTTGTATTGTTTTCTCCATTATCACCCTCAGAGCTAAAATAGCCTTCTGTATTCCTCTGTTTCGCCTAAACCCAAATTGATCTTCTCTTAGTATTTCTTCAGCTCGTTTTTCCATTCGTATTTGTACAATTCCAGTTAATATTTTTGAATCGTGTGCTGTCAAACTTATTGTTCGAAAATTTTCACATCTATGCGTGTCTCTTTTTTTATGGTATAGTTACTATGATGTTAAGTTTGAAATATTTGGGTATCTCGACTGTGTCATACATATAGCTTATAAGTTGGAAAAGACGTTCTGTTACTGCCTGTCCAGCGGTTTTTAGAGTTTCTGTTTGTACCTAATATGTGCCCGGCGCCTTACCATTTTTCATACTCTTTAATGCTAATTCAAACTCATCTCGAGGTATAGGATATCCCAAGTTATTATTTTCATTATTTAATTCCTGTTCCAATGCCGTTAGATCCTCTTCTGCAAATAAATTACCTATATATTCATGCCATCTAATCACTTTCTCTACATTTTGTATAATGATGTTTTCTCTCGCGTCCCTTATATTTTTGCTATGTGGTTTTATAAGCCTAAAATTTACTCTAATTAGTATGTATACTTCGTCTGTCTTTCCTATTTTCATCTTAGTTTGTACCTGTTTGCACTTTTCATCAATCCACTGTTCTTTAGCTTTCCAGCATTTGCGAATAATTTCCCATTTTATGGCTTTGTATCTTTGCATTCCTGTTTCGTCTGATCTATTTTTGTATTTTCGTCTTTCTTCTATTAAATTCAGGATATCCTTTGTTAACCTTTTTTTTGTGTATACTCCAGAATATCTCTGACCGCCATGTCCAAGCCGGATTTGATGTTATTCCATTCTGTTTCTACTTCCCTAGTATCAGGAATTTTCCCGGTATCTTTCAGCTGGCGGCTCCGTGGTGTAGTTGGTATGTGTGTGACTACTACGCCCAAGGTCCCGGGTTTGAATCCCGACACGGTCCGCTTGAAAAATGTTAGGCAAGCATTTTTCACAAAAATACATCCTCGTTCGGATGACAGGCAAAATGGAGGTCCCGTGTGTGAGTCTTCTCACGTACATTAAAGATCCCTACTTTGCTTGGAACAGCAAGGATTTGGCAAAATTCCAAATTTTCCAGGTAAAAAAAAACTCGCTTCCTTGCGAATATAGTATTTTCGGGTGGAGCATTGGAAAATCACATGTAAGATATTTTTCAGCATTTCATTTGACTTTTTTTAAATCTTTCGTGGATATCTTTATCGTTTAGTTTCTGTAATTTGTAACGGTTTGTGAATGACAACTTTTCCACCTAGTAGTCTACTTAAAATTTATCAGAGTAATGTTGAGTTTAAAAAATATATTCTATAGGAGAGTACTAATAAATAAACCAAACAGATTAAAAGGTACTTATTTTGAAGGATTGATATGCTCTGATACGGTCAGAGCATTATAAATAACTCAAAGGGAAAAACAAAAAACATATTCTTAACATATAATAAAAACTGTATAAAAGATATTCCAAACTAATTACAACAAAAATTACATTTTTAAGCAATCTAGTAATGGGAAATCTTACAAAAAGCATGCTAACAGCAGAATTTGACCATGTAGCTTTTGCTTATAGTACAGATACGTTAACCTATTGCACCATTAAAACTGTCTCATTCACACACGCGCGCGCACCCACCCACGCACACACACCGCACACACACACACACACACACACACACACACACAACACGAAAGTAATCTGCTTTAGGAGTAAATTCTTGCTTTGTTGCAGGCTATGGGAGCCATTGTTACAGGAACCTGTGACATGACAATCAGTGAAGCACAGCGAACAGCAACTGTGTGCTACTCTCTACTGCTTGACGTTCCTGCTGTCAGCAACAATCCGGATAAGTTGATGTATAGAGATGAATTAATTTTATTAATAGAACATTCCACCCACCAATGTCCTAACTTTACAGCTGCTGGCTTCTATAAGGTTGATTGTAAAATGTTGTTTGGTTTACTTGGAACCGTAACCTCTTATGTAATTGTTTTAATTCAAGTTAATAAGTGAAACATTGAATTTTGTATACTTAAGTCGCAGTTTGTTTATACTATTTGTAATTTGGTTGCACAAAAAGATTGAAATAAACGCACTTGTGTAATATTTTGTTTAGTTTAATCAACTAAATTACAGGGTGGAAAATCTAATAAACAATTAAATTAAACCACGTAGCATTCAACTAAAAAACTTATGGTGATGTCCTTAATAACTACTAGTATTCAATTTAAACAATTTTTGAAACAAAATGAATAATTTTAACACAGTCATAATCTTTCTAAAGTTATTTCAAAAGTAGTGCCATTTACTAGCATCATCTAAAACTCAACTAACAATATCTTTGCTTAGAAATATGCAAGGTTAAGCAATCTGTTGAGAACACACGCTTTTGTCGAGTAAAAGACAAAATGTTGGTGGTATTTTTCAGTTATATTATATATTGTAGAAGGTCAACAAAAGGATTACGTCAAAATTTGGTATTCTATTTTGATTCAAATATCATAGAGCTTGATGGGGTTGTTTCTCTTTAAAAAACAAGAGGGCTGAGTATACTTCAGAGGAGCATAGGTTTCTGTAAAAAAGCTGCTCCTCTTTTTGGGTTAAAAAATTAAACTGTGGGTGTCGGAGGTTGCTGTAATGGACAAATTTTAACACAAAGAAAACCAAAAATGATCCCAAAAACGCACTTTATCCGTAGTGGTTACAATTGTTGATTTTGTGAAATTTATCCGCGACTTATTTACGGTAATCTATCCCTTACAAATCTTCAACAACCCTGTGTGACAGACCTAGGTAAGACAAAGGCAAGGGAGGGAAAATTTATTAAGATGAATAACCCCTCACGACACCTTACTACAGTGTTCTGCTTTAAGACTTCGACTACAATGTTTTTTCACTCGAAACATCTCCCAATTAACATAAAAATACAATTCCCGTTGGCTTTCGAGGGTCACGTGACGGCTGAAAACCTATCTCAGCTCACTTGATAGTAGCTTGAAAGTTTACAAAGACGCTTAATTTAAACATAACCTACACGAACATAACTAGATACGAATCGCAATGACACTTAAGAATCTGTTGAACAGTGTTTATTTATATACTGATTAGGTATATAGATTATTTTTTAATTTAAAAACATCGTATATAAAGTTTCCAATTTAAAGAAAGAAACTTTTGTTACGTGTATTTCCAACGTAATTAATAATAAATATGCTTTTGAATAATTTATAGAGTTAAATCCAATTTGCTTTGAAACATAGAGTTTATTATGCGATAAATTAAATCATTTACATCCTGTGTACAATAAATACGCTTTTTACAAATTTTCAGGTTGAGTTTATTTAGTTCGAAACAACAAATTTATGCTACAACTAAATAAGTCAATGTCCTGTTTTAGGTATCTCGTTATACATTGCAATAGCATATCGTTACTTTCTCTATGGTTTTTTTCTAAACCTTCGTCGAAATAGTATATTGAACTATTCCAATATAACCCGGGTTTTCCAGTTAATCGCGCTTCAATAAGCGCGGATGTTTGTTTTTCGAATTCGTGTTACTTTGAACTCTTCTTAAAATTGATTTGTGTAGCTTGTATGTTGATGCACTTGAAAAACTACTCGCTCTGTTATTTCAAAAGCAATGCACGCTTGTTCTTTGTTGTTCTAGAAGTAGGCGATGGTTTACGAGTATTGGTAAGTTTTCCCGCATTTACTCATTCTGATCCAATTTTCGTTTTAGCTTTTTTTAGCAGGAGGCCAAATGGGTCCTTTCGGTGTGTAGGGCAGACTGTTCGTTGCCATGCAGCAACTTTTTCTTTCTCCGTGGGGACTCACTACTGAAATTACGATGACCGTTACGTCACTGTGTTGACTCAACCATCTACGGTAGGCAAGATAGGTACCCGGACCCTCGCAGGTAAGTGACTTGCTTTCTTTTGTATACACTAATGGAACATTCCTTATCAACGTTGGGTGCAGTCACGGTATGAGAAACGTGACCCTATAGGACTATTGTTTGTTGCTACGATTTGTGATTCTCGCTCTACAGGTGCTTCGGGTTATACTTCGGTAGTTATTACTACAACGTTGCTGGTATTTAATGCGTAAATTTAACACTTATAATATTGAAAGAATCAGCCTTCACTATTTTTAATTTTAACATGTTGCTATTGATATTGAGAAAACCTACATTTAAAATTTGCTATCACTATTGTTATTGCGAAAATTTAAACATTAATCTTTTTCTGGTTCAATGAATTTTATTACCGGTTAGCCGCGAAATGCGACCTTCGAGGATCCACCATCAAATTTGACATTTACAATATCACTAAAATTTAATATTTTTTTATTTGTCTATGCGAATTAAGAATTTTTTTGTTTTTATTTATGTGTAGTGTTAATGGATAAGCGTGGGCGATGTGCTTTAATTTTTTTTTGTGTGCTTAATTTTTATTTTTTTTTGTATTTAGGTGAATACCCCACTCTTCGCGTTTGATAGCAAGCCTGGTACTTACTTTTCTTCCGGCTACGTCATTGCACGTAGCATTTTACGTTGATACTAAAACGATTCGCCCGTTGTCGTAAGAAGCTTTACCAAAACAAAAACTTCTGAACGTGCAAACTCACGTGTTCAATTAAACTGAGAGGTGCTTTGCAAGCAAATTATTTTTGGGCTAGCAAACTGAATCAGTCAAGCCAAAATGTGTCCTGTATTTGCAGTGTTAGTGTACAGTTCAAGCTGATAGTTGTTATAGCTCTGCTTGTACGAAAGTTATGGTTTGCACTTTACATTTAATACTCTTCTTCATACAGAGGTAAGTTAGTAATCATAAGCCCTGCTAATGTTGTTGGTTTTCTAAATGTTTTACGATCTTTTTGCTGTAGTAAAGGGTATTGACTATAGATTTGCTTTGGCTGAAATTGACAACGTGGAGTGTTTACTGTTGGTGTTTGCAAACTACTCAATGACTGAACTGGCTAGTATGGAGACACCGTTTATGTTCACTTACCCTGGTCTGTACTGAACTGTTTATCCAATGTATACCAGATCATAGTTCCAAAGTTCCAAGTTATCCTATATAACCTTTAGGCTTTAAAACTGTTTTCAGGATCATTATGGGATGGTAGTTTATGGTTCGAAACTACCCGGTAAGATAGTTTTCCTGTTATATTTTTCAATCTTCAACTTCAAAGAGGCATGAAAACTTTATATATTTATTTTGGTTGAATAGAATGAACACAATACGTTAAACCAGGCACTTATATGGTAATAATGTGTCAATCTTTTTATAAACATTATCGTTGAGATGGGTGCGATAAAAAGATGAAGATTTGGAAGCCGACATATTCGAAAAAATAGAGAGTATAATAAAAGTTGTACCAAGGCCAGCCTGAATCTTAAGAGTTAATTGAGTCTTTAGAACCACCAAATCTTCATAACATCATTTTTTTGAACATTTTGGTTTTCATCGCTAAAGTTGTTAACTTAAATATATACAATGTAATATAATGCTAATATTATTAATAAATACTGGGTTGGTTCACAAATCCCAAACGTTGTTTGAGGTGGTAACATTGCAATTAGTAGGAGCTTGTTTGATATTCGTAATTTTATATTCGACGTTCAAGGTTAGATTTTTTTTATCTATATATGGATGTCTCTTGAAAAATCAATTGGATTTCTTATTATCGATAGTTCTGGGCTCTGAGTTTTCTAATGTGACAGATTCGGGATCTTGCTTGCATAAACTGATTGAACGAAGAATATCTCATTAATTCCTTTCAAGAAACAGTTTTAGTTTCATTTATAAAAAAACACAAATATGCTATCTTCTTTAATAGGTGCTCTTAAAACTTCACAAGCTAAAGTCAACAACATAAATTATTTATTTGACTGGAATGGCGTGGTACGTCTGACGTTTGATTATTTTTAGGGCTGTAGTGATGAAATTTTTATCCCTTCCTAATTGGAGTGGTATGGTGACTTTTTTTATGCAAGATTTCTATTTCCAGATGGTGGTCACTTTTTTTCATTGAAATATTTAAACTGGTTGATAATGCAACATAATATCATATACTTTTGTTCTTAATGCTCTAATGTTCACTACAAAAAGTTGTTGCGCCGTTAAAAACCAGAACGTCATGACAAAATGTAAAATTACCGCTCCTTCTCTACAGCGTTTTGATGATTTCTCTCCTGGAAAATTTGGTAGGAATTTTTTTAAGTTGTTAGGTAACTTATCGCATAATAGGGGATGTTCCAGTGTGGAAATTCAGCTCACTTCGCTCAAATCGTCGGAGTGTGCTTATGACGATGACTGTTACTGTTTGTGTATCTATTTAGAGATTATATTTCACATGGACTGACCATAAAAATTTGCTATATATAAATTTAGAGTATAGTATTATTTAAGTGTGCCGTTTTTATTCTAATTGTTTCAGTTGCAGCGAAATGCAGTTCGTGTGTAGATGGTTTTTCCTTTACTGCTATTGTTTGCTATTATTTTAATTTTTTGTATTTACTTATCAAGAGATACTTGTGGATAACACGTAAGTATATGGTGTTGTAACTATTTTGATATAAAATATTTAATATTCGGTAACCACATGACTGAAAACAGTCCACCATACATATTGCTGTGACTAGGCCGCCTCTCGTAGGTCGTCACTAATTTTGCCGTGATAGGCCTAATACTTAGGGAAACCCAAATTAACGATGTCCCCTTATGTACAGCGTATTAATGAGGATGCAAATATGAAATTACTCTCTTACCGTGTCCTTTTCCTTTGCCTGGCTAGCTCAACAGAAGTTATGCTGTGGAATTTACAAAAATAAAATAAAGCACCTAAAGCTCAAGAAACATATATGCGTTCAAAAATATATATCTTGAATACACATCATCATCATCATTAGGTCTTCAGTCCTGGAACTGGTTAGACGCGTACCATCATTGTTTCCTATTCTAAACTAACCTACAGATTTCCCTGAAATTTCCAAAGTCTGCATCTATCACTATCTGATCTAGGTCTACATCTACCTCTTTTTTCCTATCTCTGCTTGTAATATATCCCATACTATTCCCCAAAATGCTTTAGAACGTATTCCGCCCTTCTATTTCTCTTTTTCCCCAGATATCCTTGTTCCCCTACTATTTCTATAACCTATTTGTTATTATCTTTGTTTGTCCATGCCATCGTCCTCAAACATCTGAAGCACAGTATTTCAAAAGGCTGCTACAGTTTTTCTGTCTGCGTTTCAGACTGCCCGTATTTCATAGGCATACTGTGCTGTGCTCACACATATGCTTTCAACAATTTTCTTCTTGTTATATGTTTGTTGTCTTTCTTCATAGGTGCTGTTCTTTCTTGTTAGATACAGTTCGGTCACCTTCTATTGTTTTACAGTTATATACTCTATTTTTCCTACCTTCAGTGGTAGTGAAGGGAGGTAAGCAGCCTGTGGCTGCCAAGTTCCCCCAACACTTAACCATTTACCGATTTAATATATTTTCCAATATATCTTTTCGCACAGTCAACATTAGTTGCAGATATTTTGCAACCAACAACTAATTGTTTATACTAATCATCAGATTTATCTGCGCTTATTTTTTCGTCATTAGGTTTTCCGTCTCAAAACTGGTCGGACACGTCCTGCACTTATTTATATTCTGAGCTAGCCTACATAGTTCCTAGAAATTCTCACACAGCATGTGTATACAGCTCGTTCCCCTTCTATTGTTTTCTAATTTTATGCCCTATTTCACCAAGATTCAGTGAAGGGGGTTAAGCAACTTGTGGCTACCAAGATCCCCCAACACTTAGACGTTTGCCGAATTAATGGTTTTCCTGGTTGGACACGTACCTGCCCTTATTTATATTCTGAGCTAGCCTACATAGTTACCTGAAATTCTCACACAGCATGTGTATACAGCTCGTTCCCTTTCTATTGTTTTCTAATTTTATGCCCTATTTCACTGAGATTCAGTGAAGGGGGTAAAGCAACCTGTGGCTACCAAGATCCCCCAACACTTAGACGTTTGCCGAAATAATGGTTTTCCAGTAAATCCTTTCACACTTAACATTATTCGAGAATATTACCCAACCAATTCTTGTAGTTACTTATAATAATCATCATGTTTAAGCACAGTTATGTTTTTCGTCATTAGTTTATCTATCTTGGGATTGGTTGGATGCGTACCTCCATTGATTTCTATTCTGGGCTAGCCTACACATCTCCCTGAAACCCCTACAGCCTACATCTTTTACTATCTGTGTGCAGTAGTCTAACCTAGGTCTGCCTCTTCTTCTCTTTTTTCTGATCTCTGCTTCTAATATATTCCGCACTATTCCCTCATGCCGTAGTATGTGGCCTATCATCCTATCTCTTCTCTTTTTTACCGTTTTCCACATATTTCTTTCTTCCCCTACCATTTTTAGTACCTCTTTGTTCTTAACTTTGTCTGTCCATGATATCTTCATCATACGTCTGTAGCACCACATTTCAAAGGCTTCTACCTTTTTCTTGTCCGCTTCTCCTACTGTCCAGGCTTCACATCCGTACAGTGCTGTGTTCCATACATATGTTTCAAGCAATTTTTCCTTGTTTCTATGTTTGTGGTCTTTGAGCACAGTAGTTGCTTTTTCTTGTTAAATGTAGCACGACCTTGTGCTAATCTGTGTTTTATATCTTTTGTGCTTTTCCCATCTTGCGTTATTTGGCTTCCTAGGTAGCAGAAATTCTTAACCTCTTGTAAGTACGTGTTACATACTTGTATTCTTGTTTTTGATATATTTTCCCCACCTTTGCATACTAGAACTTTAGTTTTAGTTTTGTTAATTTTCATACCGTATCTCTCTGTTAGAACCGTTTCCATTTCGTTAAGAGCAGATTCTAACTCTTCTTTGCTAGACGCTAATACCGCTATATCATCTGCAAATCTAAGCATATCAATTTTTTGTCCTTGCATATTAATTCCAAATGTCTTCCTGCATTTGACAGTATTCATTGCCTCCTCTATGTACAAGTTAAAAATCAATGGGAATAGGGCACATTCCTGTCTCACCCCTTTCCTAATGTTTACTTCTCTACGTTCCTGCTCTAATTCTATTACTGCTGTTTGCTCTTTGTATTAGCTATGGACTATTCGTCTATCCCTATAACTCATTCCAATCTTTTTTAGTATGTCAAACATTTTTTTCCATTTTACATTGTCGAAAGCTTTTTCCAAATCTACAAACCCTATATACAAGCTTTCCCCTTTTTCTATTATTTTCTCCATTATTACTCTCAGAGCTAAAATAGCCTCCCGTGTTCCCCTGTTCCGCCTAAACCCAAATTGGTCTTTTCTTTGTATTTCTTCCGCCGGTTTTTCCATTCGTCTTTGCACAATTCTAGTTAATATTTTTGACACGTGTGCTGTCAAACTTATTGTTCGAAAAATTTCACATCTATCCGCGCCTTTCTTTTTTGGTATAGTTACTATGATGCTACGTTTGAAATCTTTGGGTATCTCGCCTGTCTCATACATATAGCTTACAAGTTGGAAGAGACGTTTTGTTACTGCTTGTCCAGCGGCTTTTAGAGTTTCTGCTTGCACCTTATCTGTACCCGGCGCCTTACCATTTTTCAGACTCTTTAATGCTAATTCAAACTCATCTTTAAGTATAGGATATCCCAAGTCCTCATTTTCAATGTCTGATTCCTGCTCTAATGCAGTTAGTTCCTCTCCTGCATATAAATTCCGTATATATTCTTGCCATCTACCCACTTTCTCTACGTTTTCTATAATGACGTTTCCTTGTGCGTCCCTTATATTTTTGCTGTACGGTTTTATATCCCTAAAATTCATTCTAATTAATTTGTATGCTTTGTATGTCTTTCATATTTCTATCTTCGTTTGTACCTCTTTGCACTTTTCATCAATCCACTGTTCTTTAGCTTTTCTGCATTTTCGAATAATTTCCCGTTTTATGGCTTTGTATCTCTGTTTTCCTGTTTCGTCTGATTTATTTTTGTATTTTCGTCTTTCTTCTATTAAATTCAGGATATCCTTTGTTATCCATGGTTTCTTATTTTCTTTTTGTGTATAGCCCAGAATATTTCTGGCCGCCATGTCTAGGCTAGATTTAATGTTATTCCATTTTGTCTCTACTTCCTTAGTATCAGATATTTTCCCGATATCTTTGAGCAATTCATTTGACTTTTTTTCGAATCTTTCTTGAATATCTTTATCTTTAGTTTCTCTAAGTCCAAGTGCCTTTTTCCGCTCCTTTTTTTCATATTCTTAAATTTAAGTGCGGCCTTCATAATTACGATGTTGTGGTCAGTATCTATATCTGCTTCTGGGTAGCTTCTACAGTCTTTTACTTGGTTCCTAAACCGTTGTCTAACAAGAATGTAATCTATTTGAATCTTCCTATATCTCCTGGCATCTTCCACGTGTATCGTCTTCTAGCATGATGTTGAAATAATGTGTTTGTGATAATTAAATTGTTCTTGTCACAAAATTCTACCAGCCTATTTCCCCTGTCGTTTCTCGTGCCTAAACCAAATAAACCTACTACTGCTCCTTCCCTACCCTCACCTACCACGGCATTAAAATCCCCCGTAATTATTAAGTTTTCATGTTCTTTTACGTATCTTAATATGTCTTCGATATCTTTGTAGATGGCTTCTACCTCTTCGTCACTGTAGCTAGAGGTGGGCATGTATACTTGTATTATTACTGTGTTTACCGGTTTAGATTCTAATCTAACCATGAGTACTCTTTCGTTCTTTTGTAAGCAATTTTCTACGCAGTATCCTATCTTTTTCCGCATAACTATCGCCACACCCAAATTTCCTTCCTCTGTTCCTGTATGAATTACCTTGAAGTCTCCACTCCAAAAATCCACCGCCTCTGGCCACCGAACTTCGCTAATCCCTACTATGTCTAGTGATAACCTATTCATTTCGATTTCTAGGTTCTCTAGCTTACCTACTTGCTTCATACTTCTAACATTCCACGCTCCGACTCGCAGAATGTTTCCGACTCTCTTTCCGATCGCATCCTCCGAAGTAGTCCCCTCCCGGAGATCCGAATGGGGGACTATTTTAACTCCGGAATTTTTTACCCCAGAGAATGCCATCATGTTTATTACAATTTAAGTACGATGTGTACTTGGGAGATAATGTGGTGGTTTCCCGTTGCCTTCCACATCGCGGTAGTGTGTCTTAGACTGCCATACCGACCCCTATGGTCCCTGCCAATCTAAGTACCGAAAGAGCCGCCGCCCTCTTTCGGGGACTTGTCTTAGTCTGGTTCCTCACTAACGACCCTACTACTTTGGTTGGACCTGTAGTTTGGCTCTTTAGCTCATTAGAACACGCAAACCATTTCACCTGTTCTATTAATTTAGAACTTCGTCAAGGTGCAGGTCCATTCGAAATGGCTTGAATACACATTATCTAAAAAATCTCTTACATTTCATAAATCTAATTAGTTCTTATAAAACAGTTTACAGCTCAGCTTAGACAGAAAATCTTACCTAATCCTTGTTAACAAGTACAAAAACTCAAATATCTCCTCTGTGAAATACAAAATCTTCTTTGATGTATATGTGGATAATTTACCGATTTTTTATTACCCCGTTTTTAAGTGTAACTGGCCAACGACACTGCACAGATAATTTAGTAAAAGTCAAAATGCTTCGAACTATGACCTCGAAATTTGCTGGAAAAATTATCCCTTCACAAATAATTTTCATAAAATTAAGAATTTATTCTAACTTAGATTACTTATATTTAAATATTCTAATAAGTTAAAAAGAAAACAAAAATTTATACTTGCTGGTGTTATTGTCAAATTGCTCTTACCAAAATCCCATTTCCATCGTATTTAACGACATTAAATACTTCTTGGTTTCATTTTAAATATACATTTGACTTTAGGATATCAATTTACAAGGTGGATTTATTTTTAATGATTAAAATCAGCAGTTAAGGTCTTGTACCAAGATTATTCATATTATTGTGATAAATCTTTATTATACTTTATCAAATAATTACGTTTGATAACTTCTGTGTTACTTGTAGAACGCCGATGAGATTGATTACAAATCATTCAAAACGTATTTAATAGTAATAATAACAAGCTTTATTAGTTCTATAATAATACCATAAAGGCGTTGAACATGTCACATTACATAAAATTAAAACCTAAGCAGTGTATGAAACAAAATACAGTATCAATATAAAATCTCTTATGTCTAAGTATCAATCAAAAAGTATCACATCGTTCAAGAAGTCTTCAAATTTATAATAAGCTTTATTTAAAAGGAAAAATTTAAATTTACGTTTCAGTGTCTTCTTGGAAATGTGGTTACAGCTGCAAATTTGATTTAGTTTTTGCATAACAAATATCTTGTATATATCTTTGGCATTACCTCATATGTTTATACCAAACCTCATCCTGGATTCAATATAAGTATGATATGCAATGAATGTTGTTTCTGATTAACTGTTATGGCTAATATTCCCAGCGCATATACACGTTTTGACATATCTTTAGCTAGCATGTCTACGTGACAGGACCAGTCTAGTCGAGAGTCCATATATATTTCTAAGAATTTGAACTGTTTTCTTGTAACGAATGTGTGCCTGTCATTTGAGATTGTTATTTCTTCATCAGTTAGATAACTGAAATTAAATATCTGTGTTTTTTCTAGGTCTAATGATAGTTTCAGAGGTGTAAACCAGCATTCTAAAGTTTCCAATACTGTAAGCAACATTTCACTACAATTAGCAGTATTTCTTCCACTTATAATTGCGGAAACATAATCAGCATATTGGATAGAAGGCGGGGTTAATACATAGGATAGTTCATTAGTGTAAATTATGTAAAGCAGTGGTCCAAGAATAGATCCTTGCGGAACTCCTCCAACGATTTTTTGTTTTTTAGACATTACTTTTTGACCTGTACTTCGTGAATACCTATTGTGCTTTGAGTTCTGTTAGACAGATACGAGCTAACTAAATTATGTGCAATTCCACGTATGCTGTGGTTATGTAGAATGTATAATAATGTTTTATGATCCACGGAATCAAAGGCCTTAGAGAGATCTAGCATCAAGGTCATGGTGGTATTACCCTCATTTAAAGTATTAATAATGAAAGTAAGAGCTTGATAGATGGCATGGTTCTTGGATTTATTTTTTCTTAAGCCACTCTGATAGTCTGAGGATTTTTCTGAAAATACTCCACTTTCTAAGCAAAGGTTTATGATGTATGTTAGTGGTATTGCAATTTCGTCTGCGGTATGCTTTATCAATATGATAAGTCTCTCATCATCTCCGATTGTGGTCAGTGTCTTAAAGAACTTTATTATGTTGACGACTTTTTCTGGTGTCGTAGGCTTTAAAAATAATGTATTTTTTGAATAGATTATAGGTTTATCAGGAAATCTGTTTTTAATTAAAACTGGTCATTGATTTAAGAAGAAATTGTTTACTTTAAAAAGTACATCAATTTTATCTTTGTTATCGATGTCTACATATTGTAGAATATCATCCTTAGAAGGGTTGTCCGTAAACTGTTTTATTATTGACCATATGGCTTTGTTCTTATTTTGAGAGTTACTGAGAAATTCTAAGTTACTGATTTTTTTAGCTTGCCTTATAGTCTGCTTTAGAGTATTGTAGTATTCCTTATAGTATTCACAAGGTATGTTCTCAGTCAGCTGTTGCTTAAATAATAGCCTTTTGGTTTCACATGAGTATTTTATTTCTTCTGTAGGCCATGGCCTTATCTGTGTTGTGTCTGCTGTTACTAGCTTAATGGGTAAAATAACATACAGAAATGCTTGAAGTTTATATAAAATATTATTATAAGCCACATTCACATTATTTCAGTTATACATATCACTTCAATCAGTGATTGCAAGCTCCGTTTTGTTTCATGTCGTAAAATAAATTAAATTATGAAACTCTGCGCGAAACTTACATGTTGTTTGACTTAAGAGAGATTAACGCCCGTTATAATTCAATTCCTGTTTATATAATAATAATCTCTATACGTCATCGTTCGATTTCCTGTTATTATATTCTCAAAAATTAGTCATTCTGAATGATGTAATAATTTACGTCCATTTCGCGTTTTAATGGGATAATTAGGTGTGTCCGTAAAATTTATGGTTTTCCTAAAGCGAAGTAGATGGTCGCGATTTACTTTTCTCTGTAATACGTAAACCTATTAAAACGCTTATCTATCTTGTACGACTGTTTTCGATAGCAGAGCGTTCTTTCTATTGGAGCGTTTATTCATTTACAAAGATAATTAGCCATTCCTAGCATACTTACAGGTGATTAACGATTTTATCAAATTCTGTTGGACTCGTAATTTAATTAGTCAAATAAGTATGGCATTTTTGCTTTGGAATAAATGATATAATTTGCTTTAGAATTAACCCAAAATGGACTTCTTTGAAAGGAAGCTATTCTTTATTACAAAGTTATAAAGTAGTATTTTTAACGAGAATGAATATTTTAATCTTATTTTTAATGATATATCTACACACAAAAATTAATTACATTATTAATTAAAGTTTGCAATTTTATTCTCAATGATCATTTTAGTTTAGCATATTTTAAAGAAGATAGATTAAAATCTAAGTTGTTTTTAGTATTTAGGAAGTAATTATTTATACACACGCTTGATTGGTTTAATTAAAAATTGGTATTTTTCTTAAATGGTATAGCAAAACTATATATGTCCTTATTTTATGCGTTAATGGAATACGCTTATACAGGGTGGAAAAATTAAATATAGGGAAATTTTACTTTTTTCCGTTTTTTTTCTCTTTAGAGTGATTTTATCCATAGAATGTTGTGTGCAATGACCTCGTTGTCACGTCAATATGTTTGTTTAAATTTTGTTTTATGTAAATATTAAGATTGAGGTAGAAAATTATATTACGTTAATTAAAGAAGGGTACAAATTATTTTTGCGTAGAATTTTGTACTATGATGTTTTAGATAAACGTTATTTTCTACGCGAGTTGATGTTGTTTTTGGTATCATGTTTTTACTGGAGGTTTTGTAAATATTCTTTCTGTATGTTTTTCTTAACAAGACGTTTTGTGAATAAGATTTCTTTAATGAGGTTTCCTGTTTCTTTCAGTGTGACCCATTCCACTCTATCACGTTTTAGCTAGAACGGCGTTACTTGTTTGGAATCCTTTTCTCTTTTTAGTTGCGGTACTCGGTACGGGCCAATTTCTTTGCTTCTTTTCTTTCTTGTCTGGACGGAGTACTGTAACAAGCTAATGGATTAACCTATCAGGAACCATATAACTTGTATGTGTGTAAATAGAACTGGTTGTAGAACATGACGAATGTGTCCAATATTGTTTTCAGATATTCTTTGAACTTTAGATTACATCGTGAAGTAAGTTTTCAATATGCAAAGCTACTGAACCCCATCGATTGTACAATTTATTAACCTTCAACCAGAAAGTAGTAAATAGATTTCTACTGAGTAACAGTCTGAATAACCGTATTATAAATTTTTTCGCATTTCGCTTTACCTTGACATACTGTTTCTGCATAATAAAAAATCCATAAAGTACATTTTTTTAATTCGAAGTAATCCTTGCCTCTTATCCTTTTTAATAAATACTGTGAGTAATCCCAACATCCTGTTACTAAAATATTAAATGTTTAACAAAAATGAAGAACTGCTGGCATAATTGATTACAAACATTAAGTATTCTAACAACATTTTTATTGATTTATTATTATCAAAGTGTAACCTTGCTCATAGTTGCTTTCGTTGAAGCTATTATTTTATTAGGATAATAAATGATCAAAAAGTCAGTTTGTAGACGTAATCAACTAATGGGAACATGGACAACAATAAGAAAATTTTGAAATAATCAAATTTCTTTATGGCCCAATAGCAAAAGTATGTAAATAAATAAACAAATTGAATACAACTGCTTCATTATATAAGAAAAGCATTATTAATAATTAACGTCCTAATAAATTATTTCTAAGTTCATCAATAAATAAATAAAACTAAGGAATTCGATTAGCTAAGCGAATATTATTAACGTTTAATGACGTTAATTTCAATTTCTCTGTTTCCATTCTATAAATGTGGGTGAACCAGGCCATTATTTATTTATAAAAATTCCAAGGGTTATTTCGAGTGAGTTGAAGTCATTTGCAATGTTTGCATAATAGACCAACCAAACTACTTACAGAAAATGAAGTGATTTGTTTGTGTTCTGAAACATAAAAATGACCTGATTCTTAAAAAGGAATGCCTGGGCTCTTAGCAATATTGGCTAGTGTTAAATGTCTTCAACTTTACGATGAAGAAGTGTTTGCTTTGCTCTTCTTTATTTTATCAAGGATACGTAGCCCACATAAACTCGATCAATGATAAGAGCTAGTGCAAAATTAAACAATTGTCAACTTTTTTATCGATTGGAACTGCAATTTTTTAGTCAGCATAATTTTTTTTTATTAACGTAAATAATATGTAATAGATATATCGTTTTCGATTTTTACTTTCGACCACTATACTTACCCTGTTTTTTAAATATGAGGAATGAACAGAAAGGCCCATACACAATTAAAAAGATATACATTAAAATTAAACTTAAATTTAAGTCCAGCTCTGAGTGTTGTTTATACGGTGTGGAACAGCCAAATGGAATAAACTATATATTTATAGAAAATCCCGAAACACGTCAATTTTAGATTATGAATTGACTTCCTTCAAGTAAAAGATTTGATCCCTACATTGAACCCCCTTTGAATGACAGTTACAACCCCCAATTTTTTAAACGGAAAATATGGGCTTGTGATATATCGTTTGAACGGTCTTTTCATTCGTTATTCAAAAATCTTATTGTTTTTACGTTTATTGCAAAAATTAACAATATAAGAATAGAATCATCCGATGATCGAAATTCGCTACCACACACTCAAAAACTAATAAGTAATACTATTTATGCGTCCATAAATTAAAAAAACAAAAATAATCATGAACATCAATGAAGTAGATATTCAAAATGCTCACCGCAGAAGTCTTGGCAACGTCCTAATCAAATAAAAATGTCTTCTAACTTTATTTAACATCTCATGCGTGACCGACCTTAATCGCAAGCGTTATTCGTCTTCTTAAGTCATCTAATCAAAAGGTTTAGTTTTGTACACATTCCCATAAAAAGAAGTCTAATAACGTAGGATCGAGTGATCGTGCTGATTATTCTATCGATATTCGCCGACCTATCCACCAATTTTGAAATATTAAGTCGAGGTACTGCCAGACATTGCTTTGGTGATGTTGTTACGTTCATTTTCGTAAATCATTAATTAGTTATATACAATAATTCTTATCTTAAATTCCTTTGGCGTTCAACACAAAAATTAATTCCGTTAATTAAAAAATAACCCTTTGGTGTATTAAAATTTGTATAGTAATTAATAATAAATATCCTATCTATGTCAGTTGACATATCTTTGTGCTTCATTAGAAAAATAAATATCCTTTCTAAGAATTTCGTCCCGTGGAATTTACGCCTTAATTAGATAGGCGACTTTCCAAGTATTTTAATAATTAAATGCTGGTGTGTTTTCCCTTTTTAAAGAATTCGGCGAATTTATTTTAATAAAATTAGGGTTTTCCTGGTTTATTTCCTTGCTTTGGTGCTTTAACAAATGTAACAATTCATTTGCTGTTTAAATAGCCACAAGAAAGCACGTTCTATTTGGCTTCGTTCGTTATCTTTATGTGAATTTCCGGCACGCATTATTTAGCGTGGTGAGTATATGGAGTTTATATAAAACAAACTTTTCGGCTTCATTAAATTAATTTATTGTTCGTAACTATTCTAGCTTCCTGCGGGGGACACGTTAATCCCTTGAGCTTCTTCTGGGAATGCGAGGTCATATGCGCTCCGCCTGGACGTAAGACCAGCGACGGGTTCCACCCCGATGCCAGTAACTCGAGGGTGAGTTCCTTTTTTTTGTTCTTCTTTATATGTGCTTGTGACTTCGGAACCAGAACGTTCATAGATGGCCTTCCTAAATTTAACTCTATATAAAAATTATTGAACTATTTTGGCATTTACTGCTCATGATTGCTATCTTACTATTTGTTTCTAAATTTCTAAAAATCTACTATATGTTTGTAAATTTAGTTTAAGTTTATACTTACGATATTTTAGAGCTGTGGTTTTTAGGGTTGCGTTTGTTTCTCTTTTTTCTCTAGGTACTGTCAGGGGGTAGTTGCCTAAAAACTACAGCTTGTCATTTTAATGTGTAATTTTTTTTCAATATTTAAGGGTTTCTTATAATGTATTCATAAATTCGGGACATTGACTTTTTTTGGGGTTGGGTTTGGGAGTACGGTTTTTTGTATATATATTTTGTTTTTAAGTATAAGTTCTTTCTTTTCCATGGTATGTTTTGTTCTGAGTGTGAATGAGTGAGTGTATATATTTTTTTTTCCTATTTTTTTCAGGCTCTCCTTTCCTTACTTATAGGTATAAAACCCCGCCCACTCGCCGACTGAGCCCGGACTTCTTTCTCTTTCTTTCTTTTTCTTGGTTTTTTTTTATGTTACGTCAATGTACGTAGCAATGTGGCGTTGCTCCATCTTGCTGGAACCTATCGTATTCACTGGAACTTGAGGGTTTCCTGGACCAGGATATAAATTTGCCAAGGCTGAAACGACATTATTTTGGAATTCTGCTAAATAATTATCGCCATTCAAATTGTCCTCAATGAAAATGGGTCCAAAGACATGTTTTCTAACAATCCCTGCACAAACATTAAACTTTTGAGGGTATTGTGCTTGTTCTTTTCTCATCCAGTGAAGATTTTCGGTTGAACAGCAGCTGTAATTTTGACGATTAGCATGACCGTTAAGTGTAAAAGTGCACTGAGCGGAAAACATAACATCGTGTAATTGGAGAAATTTTGTTGCGTTCATTTTACGACAGTAAATTAAAACCTACCCTTTTCTTACATTATTCATTCGCGTAGATTCCTTTTCAATATGCAACCACCATCCTGTATATTTTACCTTTCTACAATAAGTTCGTTTTATTATAATTTCATCTAAATCCATTTGCTACGAATTTGAAAAGTTTACTCTATAATTTAAATAGTCATTACCGTGTTGTCGGGGTCCGCTGGCTTGCTACACATTAATATAGCGTACAATTAATCTTTATACTGCTACGACCAAAAAACTCGTTGAAATAGTGTATTGTATTATGTGATAAAGCTTGCGTCAAGTTTTTAATCTCCTTTTGGTTTGTTGTGATACGCGAGGAGTGAATTATTAATTCTTGTTATTGAAAACGAATTGATTACTCCATTCTTGCTATATATGGCAAGATTAGTCGTTGTTGTTTTGTTATTTTGTTTTGTTATCTTTAAAATTTTGTACATACACTGTGTGGTAAGTACTTGCGGCTTTAAAAAAAAATGTATTTTTTGGCGTCAATAAATTAATTTTTACCTGTACCTAATATAGCTCCTTTAGTCTGTTGCCTGGGCCCTGATTGGTGAGGCGTCTGCCCCTTTCTTTTATGAAGGAAGTACACCGGGTACGTGATCCCAATTCTATCTGCTCCGCCCTTCCCTAAGGGAGGGTGTGGTCCGTCCTACGCTGTAGACTCGAGGGTGAGTGTTTACTCAATATTTTCCTATCTGGGTACCCGGTCATTGTTGAAACAACATATTTCTACGGTTTTAGGGATGAATGACCTTGGTAGTTATAAAATGACTACTTTTATGTGAGAGAATATGCGTTGTTAATATTGTAACATTTACTGATTTATTTATTGTAATCATTTTAGGTATTTGCATCAGTACCTACAATAATGATTTAGAGCTGTGGTTTTTAGAGAGGTAATTTTGTTTTTTGTTTGGAAGTTAATATAGGATAGTGACCTAAAAACTGCAGCTCGCCATTTTGAGAGGTGATATTTTTTTTGTTCTCTCAGCTATATGTATAATAGTAATAAGTATTGATTTCTTTGCGCTCAATTTTGGCGCTACTGTGCTTTTGTAACATTTTTTTTTAACTAAGGTTTATTTTTGTTTTGTTGTGAGTTATGGATAAGTGCGTGTATTTTTATTTCATGCCTTTCATTATTTTTGTATTTATAAGACCCCGTCTACTCACCAACTGAACCCGGGTATCCTTTCCGTGTCTTGCGGGCTACGCCGATGTACGTAGCATAAATTTTGACGCCCTGACGTTGGGCTCCAATTTTGTTTAAGAAACTTTTGCTCCGATTTTCTTTTGTTTAACGTTGGCTCCGATTTTGTTTTGGTTAACTTTTGCTCTGGTTTTGCTTTGTTTAGCTTTGGTCCCGATTTTGTTTTGGGTAACTTTTGCTCCAATTTTGTTTTGTTTAGCTTTAGCTCCGATTTTGTTTTGGGTAACTTTTGCTCCGATTTTCTTTTGTTTGACGTGGACTTCGATTTTGTTTGGGTAACGTTTGCTCTGATTTTTTTGTTGTTACTGCCTAGTTTTCGACATTACCTGCATTTCTCGGCCTGATACTACTTATTCTTTTTACTTTACGTTCGGACTGTTATTTATTTTTTCTTTCGTTTCTTTGGTGTCCCTCACATAGGGATCGACCTTCTTTATTTCTTGCGTGGGTTCGACCTTCTTCAAGTTTAATTTTGTTTTCTTTTTTGATCGCTAAATATCATTGGTTGGCTAACTTCAGACTATCGAAATTGTGTTTTCGCCGATAATTCTAGTCCGTTGAAAATACTAGTGCCCTATTCATATTCTTAATTTCTATTTTGTTGTTTCGCTCCTATTAGTGTTTTCGAAGTTTATCCGTCGGAAATGGTTTACATTGTTCGGTATTCGCGATCATTTTCTTTTAGAGCTTTTATCCAGTTACGGTTAACCGTTATTTAATTAGTTTTCCCAATTTCTTTTCTTTATTCGTATTCAAAATGACTGATATAGAGATAAGACTATTTGATGGTATCTGTAATAGACATCAGGAGTCCTCTGAAGGTATTACTGACTATTTCACGTGTATGACGGCACTGTTTCAGTGGTATGGATCTTTCAAGGAGGATGATAAATTGTCCATTATGCTTCGTAAGCTCGCTCCATTCTATCTAGTCCATTTGCCTACCGTCCGCTCCTTACAAGAGTTAAAGGACGAATGTCTGAAGTTAGAACCGGAAAAGATTCTGGCCGATAATGCCATATCACTTAGTCAAGACCAACATACTGTTACTGCTGAGCCGGATCTTGCATAAAAGTTTGTTACAGTTAAGAAAAATACTTTAACTTCACATGACCGTGTTGTTAAGGTTTCTCCCCCGCCTACGGGTAGATCAGATACTTCTTGTGTACTTCCTACTGTTCTTATTCCTAGTTCTGTTTCTACTCGTCAGGCCATATGCTTTAATTGTGACAAGCCCGTTCATGTTTCGACACGTTGTACTCGTCCTAAAGTACTTCATTGCTATGGTTGCGGTAATAAAGGAGTTGCTCGCTACAACTGTCCCAAATGTCATCCTATCACTAATAGGCTTTCGATTCTTACTTCAAATTCTGTTCTCAGCTCTAGGAGTCAAACTTCTTCTGCTGCTAACACTACGTTCTCTTCTGTACCTCATCCAAGTCATCCTGCTACTACTATCCAAACATACCCTTCTTCGGCAAATATAGCTTTGAAGAAAATTTCTTCCGTCTCTAGTTCTACATCCTTTTCTGCACCTTCTTCTGCTCGCCATACTACCAGCTCATCCTATCCCTTTCAATTATATGTGTGTTCAAATTATATTATTTATTGTTAGGGCTACCACGCCCCTACTAACCAAACCTCTACTAACAGGAACCAAATTTCTTTTGTCCGTTGCGATTCAAACGATGATCAAATGTATCCTACGTATTCACTTCCACCCCAGACTGTGCCTCCACCACCATTGCAACCCATACTTCAAATTAGCGATTTACAGCTAGCTTCTCAAAAGTTTATTCCTACTTTCGTAAATAATTCTACTAAAGAAATGTCTGTCGTGTCCTCAATAACAAATGCAGCTGAAGTGACGATAACTCCTAATGTACTTTTCGACGTCAATAAATTAATTTTAACTGTACTTATTATAGCTCCTTCCGCCTGTTGCCTGGGCCCTGATTGATGAGGCGCTTGCCCCTTTCTTTTATGGAGAGAGTACACAGGGTACGTGATCTCAATTCCATCTGCTCCGCGCTGCCCTAAGGGAGAGTGTGGTCTGTTCTACGCTGTGGACTCGAGGGTGAGTGTTTACTCAATATTTTCCTATCTGGGTAACCGGTCATTGTTGAAACAAAATATTTCTACAGTTCTAGGGATGAATGACCTTGGTAGTTATAAAATTACTACTTTTATGTGAGAGAATATGCGTTGTTAATATTGTAACATTTACTGATTTATTTATTGTAATAATTTTAGGTATTTGCATCAGTACCTACAATAATGATTTAGAGCTGTGGTTTTTAGAGAGGTAATTTTGTTTTTTGTTTGGAAGTTAATATAGGATAGTGACCTAAAAACTGCAGCTCGCCATTTTGAGAGGTGATATTTTTTTTGTTCTCTCAGCTATATGTATAATAGTAATAAGTATTGATTTCTTTGCGCTCAATTTTGGCGCCACTGTGCTTTTGTACTATATTTTTTTTAATGAAAGGTTTATTTTTGTGTTTTGTTGTGAGTTATTAATGAGTGCGTGTATTTTTATTTTAAGCCTTCCTTTATTTTTGTATTTGTATGACCCCGCCTACTCCCCTACTGAGCCCGGGTATCCTTTCCTTGTCTTGCAGGCTACGCCGATGTACGTAGCAATTTGTTATCCAACAATAAGTTTCCCCATCAAAATCGTATTTCATGAGCTCCTGGGTTGAAATCATTTTCTAGGAAGCATTTTATTTTCTTTTAATATTCTTAGAATTGATGTATGGCTAACACCCAACGTTGCAGCTGCTTGTCTACTCGATATGTGGGTTTTCCTCAAACTCGAGCATCACATCCAATTTGGTATCATCACTTATTGCATTGGCAGTTGCTCTTTTATATCTTCTTTACATGTCCAATTTCGAGAAATTGCCTTTCTATTTTACTAATTGTCTCTTGGGTTAACGGCTGCAAATCCGGAAATTTTTCATGAAATAGGCGAGTAACTTCCATTTGCGTTCGTGTGTTATCACCTATAGAACTGTTATTTTATGCACTTGTGTTAATCTAACCATATTTTTAATTGCTGTTAACGAAATTCAAACGACAAGGATAACACCGACAACTACTGTCATACAGTTATAATCACACAACTATTTGCTAAGGCGTTTTAAACAAAACCAGCATTGCCTTTTGTGTCTTTTTAATTCATACCATATAAAAAATTACATGTGGAAACAATAACATTTGAATAGAAAATGAAGAGACTTTTCAAAAGCTATATCACACCCCATATTTCCATTTAAAAAATTGGGGGTTGTAACTCACTTAAAAGAAGTTCAATGTAGAGATTACATTTTTTCGTTGCAGAATGTCAATTCATAATCTAAAATTGATGCGCTTCGGCATTTCCTTAAAAAATGTACAGTTACCAAACTAACGAATTTATTGCATTTGGCTGTTCCACACTGTACGTATTGTTCATTAACAGCAATTTATACGTAAAGATGATTAATTATGAACGGATACAAGAGTTCAAAATATTACAATATAATCCAACATGCATTATATCAATGTCTCTTGTTTAAGAGATATAATGCGTCAGAACCGAACTCCTGGGAGGAGGAAGCCGCCAGTTGAGAGAGTTGGTTCACACAAACACGGTTGATCAACATACCCAGCACAATAAATAATTTAAAATACGATTTTTAAACTACCTACATATTAATATTATTTCTATACACTACAGAAATATAATTTTTAACTTAATGAAACCTCCTCTAATCCCTTGTTATCGTACGAGTGGGCGGCGTTTGAAAGTATGTAGACTTAGCACTGTTATGTTTAGTATGCACACGCAAACAAATAAAAGAAGGTTTATAAGTACATAAATATACAAGTTAAATAGCAAGAATGAACAGTTTATGCAGTTGAAGCACTTCGGAAGTCTTCGGTAATCTTCGGAAGGCTTCGTGGTAGCTCGTGGAACCAAGTAGAAATTTAAATACTAAGTAAACGAATATATACACAGAATTCTTCGATAGTCTTCGGAACTCTTCAGAAAGCCTCGGGATTTCTTGGTAAGGCTGAGTGAGAGCTTGAACAACCGTCTTCGGCGGTCTTCGGACTCTTTGGATGGCATCGTGTTTTACTTGCGGGAAAACGTGAAGTTATAAAGCATTAAGATATAGACACAAGAACTATACGTTGAGCATATATACAATATTAAGGGGTTTAGAAGTCTTCGGTAAGCATCAGAAGGCATAGGTTTTTATTTACGAGCCTGAGTAGAACCTGAATAACGATAATTAGAAAGTATTTATAGTTTGAAGAGGTCTAGACGTCTTCGGCGGTCTTGGGGACTCTTCAGAGGGCTTTATGTTCTGCTTGTGGGAGAACGTGGAGTTATAAAGAATTATGATATGTACATAAGAACTGTACATTGAACATATATACAATATTAACGGGTTTAGAAGTCTTCGGTAAGCTTTGGAATTCTTCGCAAGGGCTTGGTTTTTACTTGTGAAGCAGAGTAGAACTTGAATAACGATAATTAGTAAGTATTTATAGTTTAAAGATGTCCAGACGTCTTCGGAGGTCTTCGGGACTCTTCGGAAGGCTTCGTGTTGTACTTGTTGGAGAACGTAAAGTTATAAAGAATTAATGCGGCGTGCCCCAGGTACGGCGCCGGTCAGCGTAAGGGGTTAAAAGTAAGCAGGCTATGGAGAGCACTGCCATACGTGGTTTACGGTACTGAACTATAACGACGTGCTCCAGGTGCGGCGGCGGGCAGCGTAGCCGCTCTAAATTAAGCAGGCTATGAGGAGCGCTTCTATACGTAGTTTACGGTACTGAACTATAGCGGCGTGCCTCAGGTGCGGCGGCAAGCAGCGTAGCTGGTCGAAATTAAGCAGGCTATGGGGAACACTGATATACGAAGTTTACTATACTGAAATATTGTGACGTGCCCCGGGTACCGCGGCGGGCAGCGTAACTGGTCAGAAATTAAGCAGGCTATGGGAAGCACTGTTTGCTGAAGTGGTTTACAGGCTATGGTGAGCACTGTAGTTGAGTTCTTAGGCTATGGTGAGCACTAAGTGTACTGAATTCTGCTAGATTCTAACTCGTATTTATATGCTTTTTCCCTATGCAGGGTATGTTGAAAAAAGGTTAGTGGAATGGGCATCCAATAGATTTGCTATTTTTAGGGTAGCACTAAAAATGAGTTGGAGATTTCGATTTTCTAGGCCTTTGTTACATGTTCAGCACGTTTACTTTGATATAGGGTGACACCCTGTCGTCAAGATATTATTACTAGTCCACCCTGTTATTCTACTAATAGGTTATTTAAAAAAATGTATGTGTTGTCAAACAAGCGGTAAGCGGCGTGTACAAAGCCGCCCAGTCGGAGTCGTGTCGCGACTTGCCTTTGGCCTCCGACTCCTTTGACCAATATATTCTGCACCACAATTGTCGGCGTCTTTAGATGCATGAGGTTTCATTCTTATTCCGCTGTTGCTCGTCAGTATGTAAGAGCTATGGTTTAAAGTAATCAAGTAATGCGTTGAATCATTTTCGTTCCGACCCGACCCTCCGCTTCCGCTTGTCTCTGTCTTAGAAGTGTAACCAGTCTCAGTTGAAGCTAAATAATAAAAATAGGTTCTGTTGAAGTTTGCAAATCAAACGAATGTGAATTTTGGGAATTTAACAGAAGATTTAGTAGATTGGGTGTTTGACATTTTGACACTTTGAAAATAGTTTATTGCTAGCTGCAGAAGTTGACTTCTATCGTATTCCTGGGTGTGTATGAATGCAAACGGATAAACTGAATTTTGAAAATGGCCCCTTGGAAGACATAATACTGTTCCTCACGCAAAAAAGCATTCTTAAAAAAATTAAAGAGAGTATTTTAGCCGCCAAGAGCATTCTCAAAATTCAGTCCGATTCTCATCTACACGCGTGCAAAAACACAATACGAAAAAAGTTAGACTAATAAGCAATACACAAAAATGTGACAGCGCACGCACCTAAGAAAATACTCCCCAAAACTTGTCCAACATGCAAAAATACCAACAGACACCAAAATAAAACATTTTTTAGAAATTTAACTTGTCCGTTTTCATCTACATACACCCAGGAATACGGTACAAGAAAATATCAGAACAAAGAGCAGTATACAAAAATAGTTACAACGCTAGCACGGAAGAAATTATGTAAAGTAAGCTTTCTCCATTGCGGGCGCTGTAACTTTCTTGTGAACATTGTTCTAGTTCTCTTTGTATCGTATTTCTGAGTGTATATGGATAAAAATGGACTGGCTCAATTGTGAAGATACCCCCTTGGTAGCCACAAAGAAAAAGCATTCTTAAAAGATAATAAAAAGACAGTATTTTTGGTGCCAAGGATATTTTCAAAAATTCAGCGTCGCCATTCTCATCTATACACGCACATGAACACGATACGAAAAGAATTATAACATAAACAATACACAAAGAGGGTTACAAGACTCGCACGAAAGAAAATATTACTCAAAAACTTGGTTCTTTTGTATTTTCCGAATCAGTGTTGATATTCAACTTTTATGGACTAAAAAAAATTCCTTATCTCAGCCTCTCTCCCCTATTTAAAATATAAAATTCTGAAATACGTATAAAAAGGATTAATCATTTTAATTTTCTTCTTTTTTTTTTGCTTTATTTGTTGTAAACGCGTAATTCTATAAACGTGTATCACCACGTTTTAAATATGATGCAATAGTCAAATTTTCATGCACATTTAAAGTCAATTTATATTCACAATATAAGTAAAACAGGGTACTCACGTGGATGGTATTTCGTAGTTAAATCTCAGGGTCCATCCTGTTTTGTGGGTAGGTTACACCATTGCTGAGTTTCAAATTGCCAATCCGTTTTTCCTGTCTCTTCTATGTTCGTAGAGGAATGAAGGAACACCAGATAGAGGTACACGAAGGTAAAGATAAAGGGACCTACATGCCTACAAAGAGAAAAGACACACAACACAAATAGATGTTCTTGGCTTCAGGTCTCGTGGCTTAATGCCGTTTTCTAACACCGCGCGCACCCCGCCATTCACTCTGCGCAGGCGTGACTCGGAGACGACGAAAATTGACATTATTTAATTAAAAACTATCCGCGGGAATTTATTTACAAATTCAAGCTAAATCTAAAAATGTACATTGCCAATTTTGGCATGTAAAAAATTTCTATCCTTCACCATGCCTGTGATGACGTGTGTTGCACTCCACATTTTTCATATTTTGTTTAAAATATTCACAATTTCCCAAATTTAGACTAAGTCATACGGCATTTAACAATAAAACTATCTTTTTAAATATATTAGGTGCTGTTATAAATTCTCACTGAAAATCAGTATATCATCCAAATAGTGTATGTAAAAATTTTCATACGATCTCAAGATATTGCATCGCTTTGACAAGAGGTCTAGTAGAAACGAAAACAAACCATAAGGGTCAACTTCAAATTGATAGATTTTACAGTCAACTGTAAATTGCTATTAGCTACAAATCATCCCCTTAATTAATATTGAAGTACTGGACTCTTATAACTATAAAATATTATCCTAAAATTATACAATTCATAACACGCATTTCCAACTGTACTTTATAAACACCACACAATTAAGTACTAACTTGACCTTGATTACTGCCGATTTGAATTATATCCAAATAAAGGAACACCCCAATATAAACGACCTTTTCTAACATCGAAGTACAAACAAAATTACCCAAATTGGCGTACAGTTTAAAATCCAAAATACAAATCCTATTTCAACTGCTTCAGAAAACGCACTACATTCCAAAGAAGTGTCTTAGCAATACTAAATATTCTATAAGAAGCTTCGGGTGGTACTTTGGAAGCTTAAGGTGGCACTTTAGAACTGTAGGGGGTAATCAGAAGTTGAGATGGTAATTTGAAACTTAGAGTGGAATTTGATATTTGGGTGGCTTCTTTAAATTTTAGGGTGGTACTTTGTGGTTCTGGGTGGTGATTAAAAGCTCTGGATAGTCAATAGAATTATATAGCGGTACTTTGTCGTTCTGGTGGTGATTAGAAACCCTAGAATTATCTTTTTACCAACAATTCTGTCAAACAAATTTTAGTTACTCTTTGAATCGGCGCAGTCGAATTTACACTCTATTTTGACTTTCAATATTTTATTTGTAATTATTATTTAGACACAGCACTTTTTGTATTTACACTATACTCGCTAACTAAAAAATCAATAACCATTCCCGCATAGTACGTCTATTGTTATTTATAAACATTAGTTTCAATAACAAAGTACTTATATGAAGAAAATTTTGATGCTACGCCAGTTATGTGATCCCCATTTGTTATACCTATAAAACTAATACTTAAGAAAGTTATTAGGAAATATTAGGAAATATTAGAAAATGTGCAACAATGTCATAAAAGACAAATTGTTACAATTTATTTCAGTTTATAAACGTTCATGGGAACGGAAGCGCTACAAAGTAGCACAAGGATAAGTGACACTGCAGATGTCAGGCCACAGACGGTCGTAGGAAGTCACGTACCGAGATTACGCAGAAGTAAGCCTGCAACAAAGTAATAATGAATAGCTTTTAAGATAGCAACTATGTATGATGAATAGAATCAAGTGTAAGCAGACAATAGGTCTGCAAGTTCCCACAGAACTGTGAGGGGGTAGAGAGATTATATAAGGCCCGGGAGCTCCACTCGCAGTCAGTTCATCAAACGTTCAGCTTTTGCATTGCAGTTCGTAGATAGCTCATATTGTACAATTAATTAATGTATTTCGACTTAGACTAATTATTCAAGTTTGTCAAAATTCCAATTAATTTCTGTATAATCAAAAATAAATTTGTTAAAGTTCAAAGAAGTCTTTTTAAAAAGGACCGCTCGAAGCCACGACCCTTAACTCGCCTCGTGTAGAACTTAAGGAATTGCACGTACACTATGCCTATATATATTGCTGTGATTCACTTCGGATATTCGCCTCTTTACTCTTTCCGCCTCGGCTGCTCACCTAGTTAAAACTTTCATCCTCATTCATAAAAAAAACAAACACATTCCTACCACAAACCTCAACGTTAACTCTATTTACATCAATATTCATAATACATTAAAATTTCAAAATTAAATTTCAGCATAAATTTCAGTATCATAAAATTTCAAGATTAAATTTGTTATCCTTTTAAATTGCATCCAGAATTAAAGTCCTTGTAGGATGCCTACTAATTAATTTAACAATATTTGCAGACCTGAGTCTGAATAAAAAGGAGCATCTTCCACACCTTTACGTTAATTAAACGGGTTCGTCTAATTGAGCTCAAAGACAATCCCAAATTTTCAGCATCATCAAGAACATAAATACTAAATACTCCTTTCTACTTAAACAAGAAAATTTCACCTTAAAATTAAAATTTTGTTGTTTGTACAAATTCACTACTGTCCATTTTAAGTGAACAAATTATAAAGTTATTCAACACACACCAAAACATCAAAAATCGAACAACAAAGTATAAGTTACCTGAAGGTTAATGCACTCGTGGCTCCAATGTACATCGTCCTTTGTTAATCACACCATTCCAATTGGGTTATGTTTACGGCTTCTGATTCTGAACGCTTTTAAAATTTTCTACACCACCATTCATCTAAAGTTATTTCAGAGCTTCTCAGGAACTCATTTAAGTATATCAAAATCTTGTTTTGTGGATCCAATCACGATTACGAATAACATTTGATTATTAACACCCCCGAAAAATAGCAAAGAAATTCATACTTCTTTCACGCTATACGCCAAAACTGCCTACTTTTGTTTATTCATTTATCGTTACAATTTCGATAGTTGGTACCATACTACTCGTAAATATAACTAGACGTTATTACCTTGTATCTTCTTTTCTAAATGCACTAAATAATTTTCATCGTAGCACGTAAAGAGCAAACTGTTTTAAAGTATTCAATAATCACCAAAATATACGAGCAAACTGTTTAAAATATTGAACCATAATCGAAAATCTAAGAGCACTTTTAAAGCATCGAATAATCAAAAATCTAAGAGAGAGAAACTCATATTAACACTGGTATATATAATAGCTCGCCACTGCATCGGTTTTGTCCCGCAAACGGACAATTTCCAGAATTTCGCGTACTATGTTCCCATCTCGACCGCCCGGCACGCGGTTCTACAAAATTTGCACACGCGCCAGTTGAAAATCTCAGAAACTTTCCACACGGCACGCAACGTCTGAGAATACCTAATTAAATTTTGTACAGAAATTGTTGTTTCTACCTCTCTTATTTGCATATTATTTTCAACCAATCGTGACTCTCGTGACGTTGCTCAAATCCCGCCTTTAATTATTAGTGTCTTTGTTTGACGCATTTTCTCTTTCCTTTTCTAACCTGTTCTTAGTGGTGCAAATTGATATTCTTTACTATCGATTATTTCAGTCCACGTGTATTCTTATCTGGGTTAAATAACCCCGTATCTAGCCTTCCCGTGAATATTAAGCGACGGTTTCTCCAACATTCTCTGTAACCATTTGTTATCTGCAGAATTTACGCAGAACGTGACTTTTAAATAAACGCTGTTTTGTATTTCGTGCTAAAGCATCCGACCGTTTCCAATATCCGTAGAATCCACATGTTTATCTAAACAAATTAAACTGAAATTGCCTTTTAAAAATACGCAGGTGTGTTCAATCGTAACATTTCTAAATAACACTTCTACGATTTGAATACTATTGGGTTTTTACAAGCTTTTATGCATATTATATGTTACTAATGGTTCAATTAACTCCAATTAAAATAATACCCTTTAATTTTTAGTAAATCCTAATTAAATATTCAATCATTATTTGTACATTTTGTTTAATACTCGTTACTTAAACTTGAATTAATTAAAATAAATTTTGCACGTAATTTCCATTTGTTTCTTTACTTGGAATAATTAAATTACACGTTGAGCATTCTAATTCTGCTTCTTTTTATAGAAAGCGTCTTGTAAATAATTTAAATCCCTTATTTTTAATGAAACGAATAAATTTTTATGCTCCACGGTTTTTTAATAAAGCGTATTATCTAATAAAATTCCTTATACACGGTGATTAAAATTATTTGATGTAATTAATTAATTTTCTACCTTGGTCTAAATATGAGTAATATATATATATATATATATATATATATATATATTGCTGTAGATCGCCTAAATTCGAGCCCCATCGTTGGGCCGTCTATAAGATTGCTGTGGATCGTGGGATAGTCTCTGAAACTCCCTAAAACCTATTTAAATTCTAACGTTGGGCCGTCATGAGATTGCTGTGAATCCGCGGATTAAAGTTTAAGAATCCAGAGTGAGTCATTAAATACTTTTCGAAAATAAAAAGTTCACAACAAAAAAAAATTTTCTTACTCTGATTTCTGCTTCAAAATATCTTCAGCAGCTTCCCGGGCTAGCTGTGCCTCTTCTTGGATACCTAAATTTACAATCATTCTTCTTTTCCACTCACACATCATTCAATAAAATCACAAAAAAATACGACAATCATACAATCTTTATTTACCGCAATTTACAAACAATTATGCACAGATATGTACAGTTTGATACTCTAGTTACAACTCAATGAGTGCTATTTTTGTAAAGTCCTTGTTTTAAAATTTTAATTGCAAACTCATTTAATACAATAGGAGTAAATGGGCCCCAAATAATACCCTATATTTATTGCACACTGGAGTATGGGGAGCTCATAATAACTCAGTTTATTAATGTATGCCTTTTACCTTGCATAAAATTACTACAAAATTAATAACCCATGTACCCTTAACAATCCAATTTAAATTCATAATAAAATTTAGTAAGCTTTACATACACCTTTGTTTCAATATTTAAAATACCCTAATAATTGTCAAGTACACGTATCTTTTCCGATACGTTAAATAACCATAAATGACCCCCAAAGTTCACTCACACATCACAAATAATTCCAACAGTTTATCAAATAACAGCAAATTCAAATGAGTTACCTAGAAAATGCCTCAAGTCTCCATCTCTTTCGATGATGCTCTATCCTCCAGAACCCCTTGGCTTCGTGACTATGCGCTCTGATCCACCAGATATTTTTAGATGATAACCTCAGTATACGCCGAGCTCGTTGCTACCCATTACCATTCTATTACAGCATACAAATTCACGTACATTATACTTTTGTTTATTAATTTATCAGCTTGATATGGTATTAGTTGGACCTCGGTTAATTTAATTCACTCGACACTACACACGTTAATAACTACAAGGCCTCAACTTACCACGTTATAAGTGCTAATACTATTTTTACTAAATTATACAATTTTTCAATACTCACAAGACTCTACCATAACGTCGGTTGATTATTATACGTAGTCTAAAGCGATGAAAATACCAAGAGAGATATTAATTTTCTTAGAGTATTTATACAATTCAAACTGCCACCTCTCGGCCACTGTTCACGCGAAATACTTAATTTAAAATAATACTTCTGCAAATTTTAATCTAACTGACTTAAAGCTACCAGAAATTTACCTCGTGAACTCGCTATATAATCCAAAGACGCTTTCACCTGTCGCGTGTTCGTCCGTTGTAAAACTACTCGTTTGAACCAATGATACTGTTCTGTGTCGTCATAAAACTCCGCCTGTACTATTTTTATCCCTGTATTATGCATATTAGATGTCGCGTTTCAACCCCACTTGAGTTATATAAAATCGATATTGCTGACCGCGTCGCAGGACTCCACGTGGATTGAGTACGTGCGTTTTGAAGCTAATGCTTTTATATCCGTTTTCATCTGTAGCATATTATTGATCGTGCATCTCCTCCTCTCTTTAAGAAACTTTGTTATTTTGTTTATTCGAAGCAACTGACGGTTGGAAATATATTCTATGAAACCCGCGTTATTATGTTGATAAATTCGAAGAAGGTAACCTTTTCAAACATGCAGGTGTTCTTAATTATTGACCGTTTAAACAACAATTCTAGGAGCTTATATTTCACGGTATTCGATACAATTGACGTCCTTGTCTGCTACCACGAACCCTTTTGCCTTCGGATTATTGATTTTCTGTACCCTGGTGTGTTTCTTAATGCTATTACACGTTGAATTAAAATAAATTAAATTAATTATGCGTTTCTATTTGTTTTTAAAACTGGTTTTCTTTATGAACCTATTACTTTTTAATCCTTAATTATAAAATTTACGTCAATACGTGTCCGTTTAAATTAAATAAATGAAATAAATTTTGCGCGTAACTAAATTGTTCCTTTCTCTATACAGGGTGTTTGAAATTGCATTGCTTATCCCAAATTTAACCCTTTGAATCCATAACAATATATATATATATATATATATATATATATATATATATTGTAGTGTCAGTAGGAGGTACAAGGCTTCTAAGGGTAGATTTGTGTTGAAGGGGGTGTATGCCAAATAAAATGATCCATATATCAGATCCCGTAATTCAAAAATTATGTTTTGCCGTACTTTACATATGCTAAAGTATTTACAATGTTAGTTTGAAATGTATGTGCCAAAAGGTAAATTAAATGACTTGATGACGTTGATAAAATACACAGTGCTCAAGGTTTTATACTGAGTTACAATTTAATAGGCCATTGAATGTACATTTGCCATCCGAAAACCGGATGCGTCTACGGATGTCTACTATCAACCACGCATCCAGTTCATGTGTAAATTATTTTGGCTTTTTATTTAAATAGCATCAACTTTTGGACAAATTTTGTAATTTCAAAATTATAAGTAATAGCAGTGTCAAATGTGATTGGAAAATTGTGGATTATTTAGGACCAATGTTAGAATTATGTACAAACTAGGAAAGTGTAAGGACAACATTGAAGGTATTTGTGACACAAAATAAGGGATAAAATGTTATTGGATGTTTATTTATGTAATATGTGATTAAGTAAGCTGGATTAGTTGTACTTATCGCCTTGGAAAGTAAACAAAGGGGTCTTATTTCGATTTAATTTTGTGTAAAGACGTATTTTTGTAAACCTGCGCTAAAATTGAATAAATATTGGAAAGTAAATAAATGTGTTTGGAGTTTAAGAGTTTAATTTATTAAAGTGGAGTAACGAGAAGCAGCAGTGGATAGTTAAGGAATAGCGACGACGAATTAAAGAGAATATTGGTGTTAGTGAAATAGCGAAGCGGCGAAGAGTAAGATTGTTTAGGAACGAGATTTGATAAAGGCAGAAGGCATCGGTGAAGAATTGTAAGCATAAATAAGATTTGGATTGATTTGGTTACGGATTTATGGTTAATGGGGGCATTGATTGGATTGATTTGGATATAAAGTTATGTATAGCGGGTCATTGAGTGGTTTTTAAGATAAGGAACGAGAATAGATTTGGATTGAGCTGAAAGGAGAATAGGTTTGGATTGAGCTGAAAGAAGAATAGATTTGGATTGAGCTGAAAGGAGAATAGGTTTGGATTGAGCTGAACGGAAAGTAGATTTGGATTGGGCGATTTGAGAGCAGCGATTGGAAGTGTTAAAGGCTACGACGAAAGTAATACGGAAGAATTAGCGCAGGGGAAGTAATTAAAACGGTTATTCTAAATTCTAAAATTCGGGTTATTTATTTCAGATTGGGGATCAACAAAATTATACTAAAATACCTGGAGGCGATACGAAAATTTCAAACGATAGTGAATCCATGTAAAGACGCATACGGCGACAAAGATCTTGAGCCAGCAGTAAAAAAAGGCCAGCAACGAAGTATAATCCAGGTGAGTACTGTGAAATATCTTATAACGTCAAAGTCAGAAATTGTGTAGTAATTAATTTGGCACAAGGCTACGTTGATCATTAAATTTTGGCATATACAGTAGTAAATTCTAAAAAAGGGTACTAAAACAAAAGACAGTGCAGTTTGGTTGGGTATTGCACATATACTTATCACCGAACCCACGGTAAGTAGGTGGATACCCTGAGAAGAAACAGTTCATATAGTCGAGGCATATTAAAAACAAATTTTGATTTAAAAACCAACCAAACGTTGCATAAGTAAGGGAGCGTGAAATAGACATTTGCACATCGTATAAAATCATTAAATTAATAAGAAAGGCACGAATAAAAAGTAAAAAAAAGGGCAGAGAGAGAGTGAGAGAAGTATAGAGGTAAAGGATAGAAGAAGTACAGGATATAAGAAGGTGGCAAACCCAACGTGGGGCTAGATAAAAAAAAAAGGCTAAATAGATTGAAAGCTAGACAGAAATAGTAGTAGGATACGGGATCCCAAGTTTAGGTGGGGCCCGTTCTTTTTATATATTTTTCAGGAAAAAGGAGTTCAAAAATAGGCAGCAGAGATGACGGACGCGGACATGAAAAGGATCACAAGATCAGAAAAAATATACGGAGTTGAAGCAGAATTTATGACACGAGACGAAGAGATGGACGCAGGGGGAGATATCCAGGAGACGGAGGTGAGGCAGGTAGTTCCGGAGGTGATAGAAATGGAAACGGACCAAACGACGGTACAGGAGGTGAAAGTAGCAGAATGCGCCGGAAACCAAGATCTTATACGACTCCTGATGAGTTTAAAAGACGATCTAAATACTTTACGTACGGAACAAAAAGAATCACACAAGGATTTAACAAACCAAATTGATGAGTGGCGGACGGAAATAAAGACAGCACGCACGGAACTAAAAACGGTTTTGACTAACACAACTACAGAATCACACACGGAACTACAAACGGAATTAACAGACAAATTTGCAGAGTCGCGGACCGATTTTAAGACAGCACGCACGGATCTAAAAACGGTTTTGACTAACACAACTACAGAATCACACACGGAACTACGAACAGAAGTAACAGACCAAATTGAAGAATACGCGATCGACAAATTTAACCAGGCACAACATTTGACACCAAAATTGGGCGAGGACGACATAGTGTTACTACTTGAGGGACACATGGAACCGGAAGTGACAAAGGTGGTCGTGGTACAGAACGTGAAGACATTGCGGGAATTTTTAGGAGTGATGCGAAATTTCGATTTAGCGACGGCACTGGAGGCAAAAACGCGGACAAATTATTGGGAGCAAAACCGGGGTTATAGGGAAGACAGCCGACGACAGGCGTACCACGAACACAGACCTAACTACCGACAGGACAATTTCAACCACGGACAGCGAAATCATTGGGGACACGACGGAAACCGACGACCATATTACAATAGGGAACACCGGGTGAACGAATACCATGAGCAAAACAGATACCAGCACGGCAACAACGAGGATGACGGCCGTATTACGGGAGGCGGAACACAGAACGGATACAGCCGGACGGACAGGGACGAAAACGTCTACCACATGACGACAAGCGCGATGACACAGGACACAGACAAGATTGAGGTAGTACAGATACACGAGGCACCGTCAGTACAAAAAAAAACGACAATTTTTGGAAGACAAAATGTTTAGGGTTGAATATAGACGTATGTTATAGTTTAAGAGATTTATTGTTAAATAGTTATACCTTTAATAAAAAGAACCTGTTGTTTATTAATTTTAGTTTAAGAGATTGTTTATATGTTGCTTTAGTTGATAGTGGTTCGCAGTTGTTGCTGGTAGATGAGAATGTGGTGATAAAACATGAAGAATTTTTAAAAGGACGAATAGGAACAATTGATGGGGTTAATTTATGGTCGGCAATGAACAAAAAGCTAACGACGATTTATAGGGTCATCCGTGTACCGATATTTGTAGGGGATAAAAAGGCAGGAGATGCAGAGTTTTTGATTACAAAGGGGTTGCAGCTAGATTTCATATTAGGAATGGATTTTATAGAGGATTTTGGATTGAGTATAGATGGAAAGGATAGGTCGATTCGGATATTGGATAAAGATAAGTTATGGATGGTGCCTACGGTTAGTTCGGGATATAGGAATGGAAATGATATAGATAAGTCGGGATTAGGAATGGATAGGACAAGTGATTATAGACAGGTTGAAGTGAGATTATGTAATATGTTTGCGAGAATAATTGATGATGAACAGATAGGAAAAGTGAGTATTGAGATTAAGGCGAAGCTAGGGGAATTATTTAATAAATATATAGGGTTGTTTAATGAAGAGCCAAGATTTGCGAGGCGATATATGCATAAGTTAGAGGTCACGGAAGACAACGGGTTTAATACAAAGGTGTATCCAATTCCGTTTGCAATTAGAAATAGGGTTAAAGTCGAGATTAGCAAAATGTTAAAAGAAGGAATCATTGAACCAGCGAAAACTCCATATGTGAACCCGGTAGTTATTGTACCTAAACCCAACAAAAGGGATATAAGGATTTGTTTGGATGCGAGGAAGTTGAATTCGATTACGAAACCGCAGTACGAATAACCACAAGGGTTGGATAATTTGTTGTATAAAGTGTATGAGATGAAGATTTTCAGTAAATTAGATTTAAAAAATTCATTTTGGTTGATTCCGTTGCATGAAGACAGTAAGAAGTTTACGGGGTTTAGTATCAAAGGGGAGATTTATATGTTTTCTGTAGTTCCGTTTGGTTTAAGTAGTTCTTCAGCAGCACTTGTTAGGGCCATGCAGAAGCTGTTTAACGAGTATGAATGTTTCTGTTCGCACTATGTGGATGATTTATTGATTTTTTCAAGGAACGAGCAAGAACACATGGAGCATTTAGAAAAGGTGATCCAAAGGCTGGACGAAGGGGGTTTGAAGTTGAACGTGGAGAAATGCGAATTGTTTAAGAGCCAGGTCACGTATTTAGGGTTTGAAATTAGTGAACATGGGATGAAAATTTGTAATAAAAGATTGGACGAGTTGAAAAATTTTGCGCAACCAAAGAATGTAAGAGGATTGCGAGGATTTTTAGGGGTTCTAAATTATTACAAACGGTTTATACCGAGGTATTCTGAGTTGTGTGTGCCGTTGGTGAGTTTGTTAAAGAAAAACGAAAGATGGAAATGGACTGCTGAACGGGAGAAGGCGTTCCAGGATTTAAAAAGTGCGTTTTATAAAGAGTTGTCGTTAAAATATCCAAATTTCAAAGACGAATTTATTTTGAGGACGGATGCGTCGAAATATGCGATTGGGGCTGAGTTGGTGCAGATCCAGGACGGAGCTGAGGTACCAATTGTATTTATTTCCAGGGTATTAAAAGACTGCGAAACCAGATATGCGACGGCAGAGAAGGAGATGTTGGCGATAGTATATGCAGTGAAAAAGTTGCGTTTTTATTTGCTAGGAAAGAAATTTTTAATAGAATCCGACAACACGGTGGTAACATTCATGAAGAAAAAGGAGTTTCTAAACAGTAGGTTGTATAGTTGGGCATTGGTATTACAGGAATACGATTTTGAAATTAAGCATAAACCAGGAAAGGAGAATGTGACGGCGGATTTTCTAAGCAGACCGCAGGTAGAGGCGAATAAAAGAGACGTAAAGGATTGTTTAGTTGCTTTGCAGGAGTTCAGGGATGTTTGTCGGTGGACAAACGCCAAGCTTATAGAGACGCAGAGGCACAGTGAGGTGAGCTCGATACGCGAGAAATTAACAAGGGAAAATGTGGAGGAGTACCGTGGATTTACCATCGTAAGGCAGTTTGTGGTAAAAAGGATAGGTGATGCAGAGCTGGTAGTGTTATCCAGAGACGCGGCTGTGGTAATTATAGACGAAATTCATTTAAAATTTGGACATATAGGCATTAGAAAAACATTTTTGGTATTTAGAGAGGCGTTTTATGCAAGAAATGATATCACGGTGGTTAAAGAAAGGATCAATCGGTGTAAAATTTGTATTCTAGGTAAAGACAAGAACGTGGTGTTGCAGAACATACCGATGAATGTGAGCGTGAGTGGACCGTTAGAATTGGTAGCTATTGATTACTTGAGCAACCTGATTACGAGTGAACAGGGGTATCGACACATATTGGTAATGGTGGACGTTTTTTCGAAATTTGTTAAATTATTTCCGGCAAGACGAAGTAACACGGTGCATGCTTTACAGTCGATTAGAGAATTTGGAAGCCAGGTCGGGAAAATGGAAAGGATTTTGGTAGACAACGCGACATATTTCAACAATCAAAGATTCAGGAACGGGTTAAATAGGGCGCATATTAAAGTATCATTTAGCAGTATACGGCATCCGAAAGCAAATCCATGCGAACGTTATATACGAGAGGTAATAAAATATCTACGGTTGGCGACGCAAGAGCACCACGATAGATGGATTAGATATCTGCCACAAATTGAAAATTTTATGAATTGCGTACCGAGTTCGGCTACAAAAACATGTCCGGTAACATTGATCAGGAAGACTATACCATCTAGGCCATGGAGGGAGGAAGTCGAGGTGCAAGACATCACAGGGTTGTTGGGTAGTGTTAGGCGTAGAATCGAAAGGATGCAGCGTAGGGACATCGAGCGAAGGTGTAGTAAAATTAAAAAAAGGACGACTTTTGAAATAGGAGATCTGGTGGTAGTAAAACGATTAAGGGTTTCAAACCGCGACAGAAACATTTGCGCGAAGTTGTTGTTTCCTTACGAAGGGCCGTACAAGATCACGCGTATTTTTGCTGAAGGAAATACATTGGAGTTAGATAATATGACAGGGCAATATCGCGGGCGTTTTCACTTAGAAAATTTATACCCATATAAAATTGTACAGGAAGAGGGTTTAGTAGGATAGTTTGTTATGTAGTTCATGCGACGGAAAGTTTAATTTTGTTTTAGTTTATAGGGTAGGTTAGTATATAGCGTAGTTAGACAGACGTGAGAGAAAGGAAAATAGGGGTTGACTAATTAATATGTAGAAATGTGGGGGGGTGATTTTAAATAAAAAGTTTAAATTATGCACACCGAGAAAAGAGTATAAAACAGACGAAATTTACACTTTTATTCAAAATCAGTGGGGCCAATGTAGTGTCAGTAGGAGGTACAAAGATTCTAAGGGTAGATTTGTGTTGAAGGGGGTGTATGCCAAATAAAATGATCCATATATCAGATCCCGTAATTCAAAAATTATGTTTTGCCGTACTTTACATATGCTAAAGTATTTACAATGTTAGTTTGAAATGTATGTGCCAAAAGGTAAATTAAATGACTTGATGACGTTGATAAAATACACAGTGCTCAAGGTTTTATACTGAGTTACAATTTAATAGGCCATTGAATGTACATTTGCCATCCGAAAACCGGATGCGTCTACGGATGTCTACTATCAACCACGGATCCAGTTCATGTGTAAATTATTTTGGCTTTTTATTTAAATAGCATCAACTTTTGGACAAATTTTGTAATTTCAAAATTATAAGTAATAGCAGTGTCAAATGTGATTGGAAAATTGTGGATTATTTAGGACCAATGTTAGAATTATGTACAAACTAGGAAAGTGTAAAAGGACAACATTGAAGGTATTTGTGTCACAAAATAAGGGATAAAATGTTATTGGATGTTTATTTATGTAATATGTGATTAAGTAAGCTAGATTTGTTGTACTTATCGCCTTGGAAAGTAAACAAAGGGGTCTTATTTCGATTTAATTTTGTGTAAAGACGTATTTTTGTAAACCTGCGCTAAAATTGTTTAAATATTGGAAAGTAAATAAATGTGTTTGGAGTTTAAGAGTTTAATTTATTAAAGTGGAGTAACGAGAAGCAGCAGTGGATAGTTAAGGAATAGCGACGACGAATTAAAGAGAATATTGGTGTTAGTGAAATAGCGAAGCGACGAAGAGTAAGATTGTTTAGGAACGAGATTTGATAAAGGCAGAAGGCATCGGTGAGGAATTGTAAGCGTAAATAAGATTTGGATTGATTTGGTTACGGATTTATGGTTAATGGGGGCATTGATTGGATTGATTTGGATATAGAGTTATGTATAGCGGGTCATTGAGTGGTTTTTAAGATAAGGAACGAGAATAGATTTGGATTGAGCTGAGAGGAGAATAGGTTTGGATTGAGCTGAAAGAAGAATAGATTTGGATTGAGCTGAAAGGAGAATAGGTTTGGATTGAGCTGAACGGAAAGTAGATTTGGATTGGGCGATTTGAGAGCAGCGATTGGAAGTGTTAAAGGCTACGACGAAAGTAATACGGAAGAATTAGCGCAGGGGAAGTAATTAAAACGGTTATTCTAAATTCTAAAATTCGGGTTATTTATTTCAGATTGGGGATCAACAAAATTATACTAAAATACCTGGAGGCGATACGAAAATTTCAAACGATAGTGAATCCATGTAAAGACGCATACGGCGACAAAGATCTTGAGCCAGCAGTAAAAAAAGGCCAGCAACGAAGTATAATCCAGGTGAGTACTGTGAAATATCTTATAACGTCAAAGTCAGAAATTGTATAGTAATTAATTTGGCACAAGGCTACGTTGATCATTAAATTTTGGCATATACAGTAGTAAATTCTAAAAAAGGGTACTAAAACAAAAGACAGTGCAGTTTGGTTGGGTATTGCACATCTACTTATCACCGAACCCACGGTAAGTAGGTGGATACCCTGAGAAGAAAGAGTTCATATAGTCGAGGCATATTAAAAACAAATTTTGATTTAAAAACCAACCAAACGTTGCATAAGTAAGGGGGCGTGAAATAGATATTTGCACATCGTATAAAATCATTAAATTAATAAGAAAGGCACGAATAAAAAGTAAAAAAGGGGGCAGAGAGAGAGAGTGAGAGAAGTATAGAGGTAGAGGATAGAAGAAGTACAGGATATAAGAATATATATATATATATATATATATATATATAAATATATGGTTCTGAAGTAAACCGCTGTTGGTTTGGTAACGTTTCAGTAAAATCACATCTGCCATCTTCAGGCTCTGTATGTTGAGCAGTGAGTGAAGAAGTAGAAGAAGATGTTTCTATACCTACAAAAACAACAATCGCCAATTCAAGGAACCAAAACTATAGAGCATGCAAAGGTAGTACAAAATTTATCCAACCATCCTATAGACACTGCAACAGAGAGCGTTCTGCCAAAGGATTTAATTTTGCCATAACACCGGCACGAATACCTGTAGAGGATTTCATCTGAGGCATAGAAGGAGCAATTCACAAGCTCGACAACGTTACAGATGAATCAATACGTCAAGATGCTTCCAGTATCTTAAGAACATCTTATCCTCCATACAAGAACCTTATAAAAAAAGAATGGATTACATTGAAAAGTATACGACAGAATCAAGATATTATTATTCTACCGTCGGATAAGAGAAACACAACAGTAATAATAAATACAGAAGATTAGCAAACCAAAATGAACGCTTTACTTAATGACCAAGCATACCAGCCTATTAACACTGATCCAATACTTTATCTATAAAAGACCACAAGAATGAAAATCAAGAGTCATAAAACTTATAAATACAATATAACAACTTAAGTCTAAATTAAAAACATCTCATTACTACAAAATATTAATACAGGAATAACACAGTCCCAGTTAGTGATTAGTTATCTCACAGCTTTTCTGATCTAAGTCATAAATTTTTTTTTAAGGGCAACATGGATAATTTAAGTACTCTTGTTTACCCGTCCACTAGTAACTAATCAGCGACCCCTAGACAAAAAACCTTCATTTTTCAATCACAAGTAATTTTCTATACGCAAAAAGCTTATACTAATTTAATCTTGTTAATAATATGACAAATTGTCTCTCTAAAGTTGGTTTAAAACAATGTTATACTTGCGTTTTGGGTCGTTAATTTATCGTTGGTAATCATGTCTCCAATATAACATGTCCTTCATTAGAATTGTCATCTTAAGATCGCTTGCATTTGAAATAATTTATACAGGGTGTCCACATTTTAATTGCACACTATAGGAATATCCTGAACTATAAGAGATACAGTGGTGGTTAAATTAGACAAAAGTTACCTACCGATGAAGGTATTTTATAGCTGATCTTGAACTACAAATGTTATCCATAGATTGCTAGATATTGGCTAAAATACAAATTTTGCGATTTTCAACTTTTCTTAATAACTTGGTTGTTATTATAGTTAGAAGTATGAAATTTGGTATGGTAACATAAGACATAATTTTGCATTTAATGACCATTTACAAAATGTTCTAGATCTATTGCATTTTTTGTCGCGATAGTCAACTTTTTTTTTGTTATGGCCGCCATATTGGATTTTTACATCAACATATAGAAAAAAAATTTACAATTTCAACAATGTAAAACACATCATTAATTTTTTAAAATAACATTATTAAGACACAAAAACAGTTTTTGTAAAAGGTCTAACCTATAAATAATAATGGAAAGTTAACTACCACAACTTGAAGTTACAGTAAATGTTCATAATGTTTACCATGCTGTTCCAGACACAAGCGAACCCTTTTATTCATCTGCGCAATAGCATTTGATATGGAATCTTGATTAACCGATTCTAATGCACTTCTTATTTTTTGCTGCAAGTGTTGGACACTATTAGACGGAGTATCATAAACTTTATTTTTTACATCTCCCCATAGAAAAAAATCCAGCGGGTTCATACCAGGCGAACGAGGTGGCCACGAAATAGCACCATTCTTTCCGATCCAACTTTGAGGAAATCGCTCATTTAAATACTGCGTTACTAACCTGAAATTATGAGGTGGTGCGCCATCATGTTGAAACCAGCGTAAGTTTCTAATTGCTTCTAACGGTAGTTCATCTAAAATTCTTCAAGAGCATTAATTAAAAAATCTAAATATTTCTCTCCGTCTAAATTCCCTTGTATGAAATAAGGGCCTATTATTCGACCATCGAAGATTCCACACCAAACATTCACAGAAAAACGAACTTGATTCTTTACTTCTAGCAACAAATGTGGATTTTCTGTAGAATAGTAGTGCTTATTTCTACGATTAAACATTCCACAATTTGAAAATGTAGATTCGTCGGTCCACAGAATTTTATTCGCAAACTGTGGATCATTGTCTAATTGAGTAATAAACCACTCACAAAATGCTAATCTTCTTTCCGAATCTCCTATATGGAGATTTTGTACTGGCAAGTATTTGTAGTCATGGTATTTATGTCTCTTAATAATATTATTTACTGTACTTTTGGAGACATTGCAGTCACGTGCAAAAGATCTGCACGATCCAGTAGGGTTAACATGTAAATGTGCTAATACATTAATGTCGGCATTCGCTTCTACCTTTTTAAGATATTTACCTCTTGATTCGTTAATAGAGCCGCTGTCGGACATGTTTTTACATATTCTATAAAACAATGTACGATTTGGTTGGCATCGTTCAGGGTACAGATTATGATACTTGCGGGCAGCTTCTGTAGAATTTCTGCAGCTTTTGATATACAAGTCGTACATGTCTTTCTTTTCGTTTATCGAGTACCGCACCATATTTTAACCAAATTTTAATTTAAAACTATTAATAACAAAACTGATTATTGCAAACAATGGAACAGTTTAGAATTACTTGTATTTGACAGCAACACACTGGATCTTTTTTTACAAAAACCGTTTTTGTGTCTTAATAATGTTATTTTAAAAAATTAATGATAAGTGTTTTACAGTGTTGAAATTGTAATTTTTTTTTCTATACGCTAATGTAAAAATCCAATATGGCGGCCATAACAAAAAAAAAGTTGACTATCGCGACAAAAAATGTAATAGATCTAGAACATTTTGTAAATCGTCATTAAATGCAAAATTATGTCTTATGTTACCATACCAAATTTCATACTTCTAACTATAATAACAACCAAGTTATTAAGAAAAATTGAAAATTGCAAAATTTGTATTTTAGCCAATATCTAGCAATCTATGGATAATATTTGTAGTTCAAGATCAACTATAAAATACCCTCATAAGTAGGTAATTTTTGTCTAATTTAACCACCACTGTATCTCTTACAGTTCAGGATATTCCTATAGTGTGCAATTAAAATATGGACACCCTGTATAACTGCATCGAAAAATTCGTAGTTCTATTTAATATTTACATTTTAAATAAATATTTATATGTTTTTATGTGTCGATATGTTATCGGTCTTAGAAAGTACTTGTCGAGGTGACCTTGCATTAATTTAAATTATAATTTCATTTGGAGCAGCAAATACGTTGACGGTGCGCTTCATAAACGGTGATTCAGGAACTATCTATGAATGAATGACCTTTCCTAATTATTTAATAGCTTTTGTATAATGAAATCTTAGTACGTCAGTGGTTTTCGAAGGCTTCCAACATATTTCAGCAATTCTAACTCATCGCATGATGTAATAATTGACTCTAATTTCATTTATTTTATAGCTGTCGTCATAATTTATTGTGGTCGTAAAAATAGTCACTTAATTTGTGTAATTTCACGAATGAATGGCAAGCTCGCTTGTTATCGCGATTATCCTATCTAAACTACCTGCCCGTTTAAGATTTACTGCGTAATAAAAATCTTACTACGTATTCATAATAGCTGGTTATCGCTCCCTATTATAATTTATAGACTATTAGAGAGTTTTATAGCGATCTGCTAATTGGGCGGTTCATTCGCATTGCTTGTTAACCCAAAGATAATGGATTCTCAAACAATCTAGAAAGTTAGTTTGTTTAAAAGGAAAATGCCTTGCTCACACTTCTTTCAAAAAATAATGGATTGGTTTCTAAAAAGTATTTTGTTATTCGATGCATTATTGAATGTTATTTAGCATTTAGAAAATACGGGTTCTTTTCAACACGCATAAATACATTAGAACTTATGCAAGAAATTACTGTAATAAGCTGATTTTACTAGAAATATTATACCGCGCCAAAAAGTAAGTAATAGAAAATTTAATTTTCTTTGGTTTAGAGTCGATTTATTGACGGAATGTAGTGCCCAATGGACCCTTATTACCTCCGTATGACATCAATATATATATATATATATATATATATATATATATATATATATATATATATATATATATTGCTGTGACGAGCCTCTGTGAGTAGGAAATAATTAATGTTGTGACTAAGATACGAAATGACGTCGAGGTGAAATGGTTGCAGCGTTGCTGTTGAGGTGATTGCAATCCAGATTGGGGTGTTCCTGAATGGCGCAGTTATTGATGGAATGATGGCAGGCCCGTGTGCAGTTCTAAAATCCAGGTAACTGGGGTTTTTTTATTGTATATGTGTGTAAACAGGTGCTTAATGACTTAGTGCATTGAGGTGTATAATTTTATGAACTAAAAGGACAAACAGGGAAAAGGTTTCTTATTGTACTATATGGGGAATTTTTGATAAGGAGTGATTTATAATAATGGATTTATGTACAAGGTAAAAGGATCTTTTTGATTATCGATGTGCAAAAATTAGCACAAGTTAAGGTTTACTATGAGCTCGTAAGGAACCAGGATTAAAGTAAGAACTGTGGTAAAGCCCTGTTACTATCTCTGATTGTATTAATTGGAAAAATTTATCTGGAATAAAATTTTGTTATCGAAATGTATTGTTAAGGGAAAATTGGGTGGAGTATAGAATCTGTAAATAATGTGCGAAAGAGGAGTTTAATTTTGATTTTGGCGTGTACATTTTTCCTGATATGTAAATAAAAGTAGGTGATTTACCGGAGCAGCATTTTTTTTGAGTAGTTAAGCTTTATTTTCCGAAAGCAGCTGAGCAACCGTGGCAAACTTCATAAGCAGAGGTATTTAATAGTAATTAGTATTTTTAGAGAAAGATCGTAGAATTTAAAGCATTATAATTTGAATGAGGGCCGCTATACTTGCGGCCACGTTCCCAATGCTCCACCCGGAGGTACTACATTGGGTTTAAACGCGAAAATAATCGTGCTTCTAATTTATTCTAACTTCATAGTTAATCCACCTTAAACAAAAAAAAACTAAATAAAAATCTAACAAATCTAAAAATCTAACAAACCTAACAAACTGTAACAATCTAACAAACCTAAAAATCTGACAAACTGAAACAAAAACTAAAAACAGGGTTTAAATAATGGTATCCCTAGCGCTGACTTTGAAGTGTGAGAATTTAAAGCAGCCCAACAGTGGGGCCTGTAGTCAGAAGCTCGAGTACCAGGGAAAGATCACAGTATTTAATGACGTCCAACAGTCGAGCGAGTCAGAGAAGACCGCAGTATTTAATGACGCCCAACAGTGGAGCGAGTCAGAGGAGCTTGAAGCAAAGACCGCAGTAATTTAATAGATGCTCAAACTTGGGGCATGAGTAGTAGAATTTTAGTAGAAGAGAGAGTAGGACGCCCAAGTCGTGGAACTTTTAAGCAAATATCTTTATGCAGACGGAAAGACCATTTTCATGCATATACACCCAGGAATTCTGTGTGTTATGTCTAAATGAAACCGGATGGCCTAAACTTTGTAAAGTGTGTGTGTGTGTGTGTGTGTGTGTGTGTGTGTGTGCGCGCGTGTCTGTGTGTGGTTGTGTGTGTGCGTGCGTGTGTGTGCGCGCGTGTGTGTTTGCATGTGGAGCAAGTTTTTGATTAATGCATTAACTTTGTACTTACACTTAAAAATGCTAATCCGTATATATAACTTGATTTATACATATTTTTTGTTTCCAGACTTATTTTCAGTCGGTTACAAGTACAAGCGTATACAGGGAAAAGTTTCCTCAGTGGCCTTTACATTTTTATATGATATTTTACATTTTTTGTAAAAAATGACAATAGAAATGTGATTTTCACAATTAGTATTATGCACAAAATCATTTTGTAGACATAAATCAAATGCGGAAGTGAATAACTTTCAATTGAAGCAAGGTACATTTAGACACGTTAAATGGTAAAAATAACAAAAAGCTGGGTGAAATTCCCAACATCTATCTGTAAAAAATACATTAATAAGGACATTCTAAAACGAGAAGAACGTCACGAGTTCATAACCAAGAGAAATAATAAAATGTTAGTATGTAAACATTAGCAAACCAAAGGGTATTTCCTGCCTTCCTTAATGTTAAGTTTATCATAATGTAGAAAATGCTAAAATCTGTTAAGAGAAAAATAATTTTCATAATGTCATTGTCAGTGTGACATTAACCTTTTATGAAAAGGTGATATTTACATATTTTTAGATGTAAAATTCACTAACATTCAAGGTAGAAATGATTCTTAAAAAGATAAAATTCACAATCTTAACGTGATTTTAATACAGTTCCATTCTGTAATAGTGGCATCGCACAACATACCTTGCTACGTGCAGTGACAGTCAAAAAAATAAAACAAGGAAGAAGAAAAAAAGAGAAATTGACCGGACTCAATCGTTGAGTGGGCGGGGTAGAATACTTACCAAAAATAACTAAGGCCTGAAATAAAAGTAAATTATTAACTGTTCCATACTACCTGTAGGAAAAATCCCCGCCGGCGGTTATACCTAAATACAAAAAAAACAAAGGAAATAACACATTAACAAAGGAACTCTAATTGGCATAAAAAGAAAAAGAGACATTACAATGAGCATTCACCCTGTTTTAGTAAGTAAGAGTAAACTATTTATATTAATATTTGCTAGCTAGAGTATTTGTATGCCAGATTTCACAATTTCGTCAGTAATCATAATATTACGATACCTCACATAGATTCTGATAACGTTAACATATAAACTATAATTGCAAATACGATGACAGTAAAGTCTTCCAATGTGTCAGCAAGTTTTTAACCCATCCCCGCATTAATAGATAGTAATTAAAGTTACGCGTAATATAATAATCCCATGGCAATAAATCCTTTTTGGTACAGAAAAGTAATTTGAGACCTGTATGGGCCCCAAACAGTAAAATTTAAGTGGGCAGGGTTTCGACACCAGCAGGAAAACAAAACACTCACCCACGTCTCTAGATGTTGGATCTCTCGTTTGCTCCTAGAACAGGATCGGACCAGATGGACCTGACATCACGTAACGGGTGCAGCCTTCTATACCCCAAGCAGCGGCATGTCAAGGACTATCGTGTACCCCGCAGGAAGCTAGAATAATTACGAAAAATATTAATTTATTTACGTCAACAAGAACAGGTTGCTAAAACCATCAATACGCACCACGCTGTAAGGCGTGCGCGAAATTTCCGTAAAGAAAAACAGAACGCAGAATCTATCAATTCCGACGAGGGGTTTTTTTGCATTTTCAAAAAGAAAGTGGACATCAATTCGTTTAATTATACAACCAGGGCTCCAAGTCATATTGTTACAAGACGCGATTACAAAACTGGAAAACACGGTTTTATCGAATAGTGCGCGAACTTAGTTCGTCGAGTCTATACATTTGAACAATATAAAAAACAATTACACGTTATCGGAATGTTTAATAAATTAAAGGATACCTAAAACAAGGTATTGACTTATTTTAATTTTATGCTGATGAAGAATTTAAGAGTAGCAACGGAATTGATTTAACTGAAAAACAAATTACAGAGAAAAAGGGGTAATTACTTTATTCTGAAAATTAACGTAACAATTCCCTCCAGCAAAATTAACAGGTCCGTGTAAGAAAACAAAAGTACGGGAGTAAGCAGTACCAAACAAAGAAAACCACAAAAACAACAAATAGAAAAAAACCCCAAACAAAAAAAAATCGTTTAAAAACTGAAAGAAAATTCGTTACGAAAACCAAAAAAAAAACAGAAACCAAAAAAACGCCCCGAAATGAATAAAGAACTCTCATCCGGCTCGAAACCAATAGTAGAAACAATAGAACTCCGAACAAAAAAACCCAAAAACAAAAAAAAAACAAAAAAGTATTTAACCTGGAAAATCAACGGAAGTGAACCAAGAGCAAGAAGAGAAAAATAAAAAAAGGAAAAAAGGAAGATGGGGAACAAGCAATCAAGGAGGACTAAGGTGGAACGGCCTCAGCACTGTGGAATTGGAAAAGGGCGGCTGTTTCTCAGAAGAAACAGAAAAGTTATATGTCTCTAGAAGAGGATTGGTTTCCCGCAAAGAAACCAAAAAAAAGAAAAGCGAGAATGAAACCGAGCAGTAACAACCCAAAACAGAACCCAAGGGTCGAGCCTTAAGTAAGCAAAGGAACAACAAGGGAGAACGAGAGGAAGAAAGGAAGAGCGCTGGTAAAAGAAACGATGTACTACAAACTGTGGTAACCAAGAATCTCAACAAACAAAGAACCAAAGAAAAGAATAGCTAACTAGTCCAAAAGTCGACTAAGTCGTGGTTTCCGAAGAAAAGAAAAACAGGCTAGAAAGCATCTACCACAGGAGCGGATGGACGAAACACAATCGGACTAGAGACAAACATCAAAGAAGACCAGCAAAAGGATAGGGAAAGGAAAGTGGAACGAAGGGAACGAGAAAAAAGTAAAACCAAAAAAAATAACACCAACAGGTACAATTACCAGAACTAACAAAAAACTTAAGAATCGTACAAAAGAAAATAAAACAGAATCCCAGTGTATTTATGTATGAGTATGTGTGTGCGTGTGCGTGTGTGTATGTGAGTGTGTTGTTGATGTACGAGTAGGTGAGTGTATGTGTGTGAGGGCGTGTGTATGAACTATGTGTGTATGTAGTGTGCGTGTATAAAGTGTGTGTGTGTGTGTGTATCTGTTGGACCGCTGTAGTCGCCTCTTACGACAGGCAGGTCGTATCGTGGGGCTATTCTATTCCCAGACCCACACGGGTACAAGGAGTACAAGAAGAAAACGAAGAAAAGGAGAACGAAGTAGAACTGTGTATTTATGAAGTGTGTAGGTGTATGTGTGTGTATGAAGTGTGTGGGTATAGATTGGACGTGTATAAAGTGTGTATATATATATATATATATATATATATATATATATATATATATATATATGTGTGTGTGTGTGTGTGTGTGTTGAACCGCTGTAGTCGCCTCTTACGACAGGTAGGGCGTACCCTGGGGCTATGCTATTCCCAAACCCACACAGGTGCAAGGAGTACAAGGAGAAAACGAAAAAAAGGAGAACCAAGTAGAACTGTGTGTTTATAAAGTGTGTGGGTGTATGTGTGTGTATATAAAGTGTGTGGGTATAGATTGGACTTTTATAAAGTGTGTGTGTGTGTGTGTATGTGTTGGATCGCTGTAGTCGCCTCTTACGACAGGCAGGTCGTACCTTGGGACTACTCTCTTCCCGGACCCACACGGGCGAAGAAAAAGAAAGAAGAACAAAGAAAACCTAGCCAAACCGGGAAGTAAATAAAAGAATCGTAAAGTGCAGAAATCAATACCTAAGGGGAGCAAAATCGGTATAAGAATTTGGAGCACGAGGACTAGATATTGGGCTTAAAGCGTTTACTCCGCCAGAAGAAAAATGAAACAAGATCAAGGACATTATTACTTCGCCGGCATACATCTTCCGGTTCGGAAGCAGCATAGAATAATATCTGCCTCTTTTGGGCAGCTTTCTGCCAAACAGGAGCAGCATGGATGTAGTAGTTGTAGCACGAGGTTGCTAAAGTGGTGGCAAGGGTTGTTCAGAAAACCCAAATCGCGTCATAAAAGGACGTTGTTTGTTGTTAGGATTGGTGGTCAGAATATCAACGGTAGAAAAAGAAAAAGTATTAGCTGTAAGAGAATCAACCTTACGAAAAGAAACACAAGCAGAGCACACTTCAGTTACGTGAGATAGAGGGACAGAAATAGATAAAATTTCAACGACGTTAGATAAAGGACTAGAGGTATCACAGATAGGAAAGAAAACAACATTGGCTGTAGGAATATCCATCTTAGGAAAAGGAGCAGAATCCGATAACACTTCAACCATATTACATAAAGAAACATAATCACGTAGAAGTTCATCACCATTACAAGAACAAAAAGTAACAGGAACAACTTTATCCACAATAGATAAGGACGTAGAATCAGGTTGACCTTCGTCAACATTAGAAAACAGGACATCAGCTAGAATTTCACCAACCTTAGCTAAAAGAACAGAAACAAGTAGCATTTTGTCAGTATGAGAAAAATGAGTAATAGTAGGTAACGTTTCATCAACGTCCGATGAAGGAATGGAATCAAGTAAAACTTCACTACTGTTAGACAACAGAGTAAAAACAGACAAAACTTCAGCCACAATAGGAACAGATTCCTTAACAATATTAGATAACGAAACAGGATCAGGTAAAACTTTGACAATAACAGCAACAGGCATTACAGCTACGGGTTCACTAACTTCAACAGGACCTTCTCTATCCGTATTAGAGATTATTTTCACTTCAGCTACGGCTGAGATTGCCGGCACGACAGAAATTTCTTGAGTAGAAGGATTTAAGGAAGCAGGAATATGTAAAATTTTGACAGCAATAGCCACAGACATTAAAGATACAGGTTCATGAACTTCAACAGGACTTTCGCGGACTAAATTAGAAGTTGTCGTCACTTCAGCGACATTTGTGCTTGCATATACGACAGAAATTTCGTAGGTAGAATCGTATAATTACAAATACGACGGCAATAAAATCTTCCAATGTGCCAGCAAGTTTTTAACCCATTCCGCATTAATAGATAGTAATTAAAGTTACGCGTAATATAATAATTCCATGGCAATAAATCCTTTTTGGTACAGAAAAGTAATTAGAGACCTATATAAGCGCCAAACAGTAAAATTTAAGTGGGCAGGGTCTCGACACCAGCAGGAAAACAAAACACTCAACCACATCTCTAGATGTTGGATCTCTCGTTCGCTCCTAGAACCGAAGCGGGTCAGATAGGCCTAACATCACGTAACAAGTGCAGCCTTTTATACCCCAAACAGCGGCAATTCAAGGACTATCGTGTCCCTTGCAGGAAGCTAGAATAATTACACAAAATATTAGTTTATTTACGTCAACAAGTACAGGTTGCTAAAACCATCAATACCCACCTTGCTGTAAAGCGTGCGCGAATTTCGATAATGAAAAACAGAACGCAGAATCTATCAATTCCGGCGAGTGCTTTTTAGCATTTTTGAAAAGAAAGTGAACATCAACTCGTTTAATTCTACAACCAAGGCTCCAAGTCATATTGTTATCAAGACGCGATTACAAAACTGGAAAACACGGTTTTATCGGATAGTGTGCGACCTTAGTTCGACGTGTCTGTAGATTGGAACAATAGAGAAAACAATTATACGTTATCGGAGTGTTTAATAAATTAAAGGATTGTAACGAATACAATTACCTGCTTTATTAATGTACGCTTTTGTTCTAAATATTTATTTAACAAAAATCTTTATTAAACAGAAAATATTAAATTCCTATTGTAGCAATATATTACCAATTCGTTACTTAGAACTCCATCTACATTTAAGGATTTGAAGTAGAATTTGAGTTTTCTTTTATCTGTGTATGTGTTGATGCAACAATCCAATTCTGCGCGTGCTTGAATAATAAAATTGCCTTGTGGTCAAGGTTCATCATTTAACGTCCGAATGTAATCAGATGAGTAAGGGTTGAAACGTGGGCCAGCAGGTTTTAAAACATGCAGTCCCAAAAGCAGGTGAAATGGTGTCGACGTATACCATTACATCAATTTGTAGTTTAATCGACCTATTGTTGCTGTGAAATAAACATCATCTACGCGCAAGTACAATGTAGATACAGTATTGAAAAGCAAGTTTAATGTGGTTACAGTACCGAAGCAAGTTTTAGGTCCAATATTGAAAGGCAAATTTTATGTAGGTCCAGTATCGAAACAAGTTTTATGTTATACAGTATTGAAACGCAAACACGTAATGTATAAAGTATTGGAGCGCTAAATTTTATGTATCTAATCGTTATGGAATACTGAAACACAATTTTTTGTTATGCAGTATTGAAAGTTCAAATTCTCAAATGTTGCTATGGAGTATGGTGGAATTTTCCGTAAATTTTGTTTTGTATAGAAGTCAAGTTGTAGAGCCGTGCACGTGCAAGCGGTGCGCACCTGTTGCCGTAAGTACTCAAGATGGTTGACGAAATCTGATGCATAGCAGATTATTTGTGGTGCGTCATCTCCAATTCTAATTCAATTTTTGTTTCACGGAACCATTACTGGAAATGTAATAATAATTTTTGTAAATTTTATATGGTCATTTCAATTGGTACACGCAATTTTTGTTCAGAATTTATTAGTTGGATATTGCATAAATGTTCTTATGAACACAAAGAAATTTCTATAAGATAACTTTATTTAAATTTACAAGGTTACACTAAAATGTATTTGTAACTAAGCACGTGACACGTTAATATTTGTTTGTCACATTATAAAATATAATTTTTTTGACAGTACACTTGAAGTACAGATTAGTTCAAACCATAAGTATTTTTGACCTTTGATTCAAGCAATTAAAATAATTAAAAATGTAGTTCTGCAATTTAAGGAAAGTCAAAGTATTTAATCAATTAAATGTAAATCCAAACAGGATCCCATTTAGATATCAAATACAAGTTGTAGAATAATAACAAAAACACTATTATTCTTCTAGGGAACTATCATAAATTTACACTTACAAAATTCATACAAATAATCAGAGACTACTCCTAGACTTTATTAAAAGTAGATATCTAAAAAGTTTCACTACGTATAAAATAGTACAAATGATGAATATATTTTTTCTAAATCAATAGAAAGAGTACCAAATTGTTTTAAAGCTTTCTTTCATTGAAGTCAACAATAATTTTTTTATAAAATCACAATCATATTTATAAAATTTTTGTAGTGAAGTTTTGAGGTATAATCTTAACTAGGTAATTTTGTTGGAATTTATTTTTTTGTGATAAATTGACTAGGCTCTAATATAGCTCTAGCTCTAAAATGTTAAGAAGTGATTAAATTTTCAGATAGTACGAGATTGTCGTTTCAATTCCAGTTTGTAGAGTCAAAAGTAAGTATTATATTTCTATGTTTTGCTCGTTAAGGATATTTTTTTTCTATTCGAAGATTTAGAAATATTTAAAAATATATATTTAGAAATATATAGAAAAAAAATAGTGTAACAGGATACCTAAAACAAGGTATTGACTTATTTGAATTTTATCATAAACTTGTCGTCCCAAGCAAATAGATTTGAGTTAAACAATTATTGTAAAGCGGGCTTATGATAAACAGGTGAAATATACAGGATGTTGATGAAGGATTTAAGAATAGCAACGGAGTTGATTAAAAGGAAAAAGGAGTAATTACTTTATCCCAAAAATAAACGTAATAACCTACTCCTGCAATTAATTATTATTAAAAAAATTGGTACAACTGACTCATGCGGAATGTCGAGATCAATTTGAAAGCCGCTAGCTTTTATAACATTTGCAAGCGTCCTTATTCAGCACAAGTGCAGCATTTGAAATAATTTTGGTATTGTGCTTTATATTGGATTTAGATATCAAATACTTGTTGGAGCCATAGTACGAACAAGTATTACAAAGTTTTTTTGAGGTTTTAACTTATTCATGTGTGAATTGCAGCAGCCATATTTTAAGGAAAAGGTGTTATTTATTAAGTAACACTTTTGTGTATCGCATATTATGTATTCCGTAATTTTGTTCTTTATTTTTTATCCTATCCAAAAATTATGTTTTAATGTATGACTCATATTGAACAAGCGTCTCGCAGGAGTGTGGCTGTTTGTAGGTTCGGTTTCACCAAATTACCCTCTCATTCCACAAAGAACCTTCAACTTACTACATTCCTTATTAAAGAGCTAGCGCTCTTATAAAAGTGGCAGCAGAAAAATTACAAGAACTCTATAAGAGCATCAAATGTGGTTATAGTAGGAAAGTAATAGATTTCTTCAGCAGACCGTCGTCAAATCCCACTGATTCTGGTTGTAGTAGTCATAGATAAATGGTAGTAGTCTTTTTCAATTAGAACCCTCGACACGGCTATCCTCTGAAAATCTCAACCTTGCAACAGGTAATTAAAATGTTGTCTCGATAAACTTTTTTTCGATTTTGTTTTGCATTATTTAACATATCAATAGATTCAACTAGTACTTGGTGAAGATCCATCATAAAATAAATAGAATAGGTATCTTTGTACTGTATATCCCCACAAGTGTGAATGCTAAATAATAAAATAAATAGAATATGTGTCTTAGTACCTAATATGTCCACAAATAGTAAGTTAACACATTTAGCTATTAACAATTTTAACTGTGTTGACTATGTAACAACTTATTATTTGTGGACATATAAAGTACTAAGACACCTATTCTATTTATTTTATTTTTTAGCATACATACCTATGGGAGTATGGGGTAACCGTAACATTCCAAATGTGACACTTTTTAGTTAATGTCGCTGAAGAACGCCAATACTGGAGGAAGATCTGGTTTGGCTGAATAATTTTTCACAACAATGTAACATGGTAGAAGAAAAGTGGAATGTTACAGTTAGGATGGTGCTACCAAAACTTAATGAGTCCACTAAAAATCTGTTGCAGTATCAGGAATAGTTCCCTGCATAAAAACCAAGTGGATTATACCTCTTATTATATGATTGTGAAATTCTCTATCCTGCAGGTGAGTTATTTCTAATCCACCGCTAAGCCATTATTAACCACCCACAAAAGAGCCGCATTTTGGAAACCACTTCAACAAAGGTTTTAAACATTGTTTTGCTGTAGCATCAGTCAGCAAATATATGATTGTACAGATTTTTTCTTAAAATTTACAGGTCAGAATCATGAGTGGGACACAGAGAATTTCTTAGTGGACCTATAACTTAGAACATTAACATTTCTAACAGGAAGGGATTGTCACGGGTACCCAAAAGAGTGCAGGAGCTCTTTCAATACTTAAAGGAACCATAGTGGTCGGTATGGCATTATAAGATACACTACTGTGATGTGAAATGCAACAGGAAGCCACCACATTACCTGCCAAATACACAGCGTACCAAAATAGTTTAAAAAACAATGACATTCTCTGTGGCAAAAGATTTTGAAGCTAAATTAATCCACCGTTCGAACTACAGGAGGGGACTACTTCGGAGGATGTAAACGGTAAGTTCAATTAGAAGAAAAGAGGTACTGGAAACATTTTGAGAGTCGGGGCGTAGAATGCTAGAAGTATGAACCAAATAGGCACGCTGGAGAATTTTAAAATTGAAACGGATATAATAGAGATTAGCGAAAATAGGTGACCAGAGATGGGAGATTTTTAGAGGGGGGACTTCAAAGTAATTCCTACAGGATTAGAGGAGGGAAATTCGGGTGTGGGGATAGTTATGCGGAAAAAGATAGGACTCTGTGTAGAAAACTGCTTACAAACATTGATGAAGAGGCAGAAGCGATTTACAAAAATATCAAGGGCATACTAAGATTCGTCAAAAACTTGCAAGTTTAATAAATACAGAAGATTTTAATGCAGTGGCAGGTGAGAGTATAAAAGGGCGGTAATAGGTTTATTTGGTTTAGGCACTAGAAACGACAGAGGAAATGGGCTAGTTGAATTGCGACAAAAATAGGTTAAACATCACACACATTATTTCTATATCATGCTAGAAGCCGATACGCCTGGAAATGCTAAGAGACAAAGAGAGATATCAAATAGAATACATTCTTGTTCGACAACGGTTTAGGAATTAATTAAAATACTGAAGATGCTACCCAAAAGCAGACATTAACACCGACTGCAATATAGTAATTATGAAAACCGCGCTTAATTTTAGAAGTATGAAAAAGGGGAACAGAAAAAGCACTTTGACTTTGAGAAAACAAAGATTTGAGAAAAAGTCAAATGAATTGCTGAAAGACATCGGGAAAATCTCTGATATTAAGGAAGTAGAAACATAATGGAACAACTTTAAATCTGGCTTAACCATGGTGGTCAGAGATATCCTAGGGTATAGACAAAAAGAAAATAAGAAACCATGGATAACAAAGGATATCCTGAATTTAATAGAAGAAAGACGAAAATACAAAAATAGGTCAGATAAAGTATAAAAATAGAGAGTGGGAAATTATTCTCAAATGCTGGAAAACAGAAGAACAATGTATTGATGAAAAGTGCAAATAGGTATACACTAAGATGAAAATGGGAAAGGCAGAAGAATCATACAAACTAATTGAATGAATTTTAGGTATTTAAAACATTTTAGTTAAAATATAAAAGGCGTGGAAGGAACCATCATTATTGAAAATGTACAGAAGATGGTTAGATGGCAAGAATATATTGGGAATATATATGCAGGACCGGAACTAGAAGCACTACAATAAGAATAAGACATTGGGAATGATGCGTTGGGATATCCTATTCTTAGAGATTAGTTTGATTAGCATTAAAGAGTCTGAAAAATAATAAACTACCTGGTATAGATAATGTGCAATCGGAAACTCAAAAAGTTACTTGACAAGCAGTAACAGAACGTCTCTTCCAACTTGTAAGCTATATGTATGAAACAGGCGATATACCCAAAAATTTTAAATCTAGCAGCAGGGAATTAACCTAGAAAAACACCAGATTAGCGATAATTAATTAATAGCATAAGACATAATTTTTTGAACATTTAAAACTTGCATGTACTTAGACATTTATGTGAAGGGTCATTCAAAATTTTGATTGATACGTAGAAATTACGAAAGGTCATAGAACGCTCAACGAGACTTCCAATATAATACAGAGTTATTTTAGCTGGCTTTATATTTTTAATTGGGTTACAATTTGGTGGCGAACCAATTTATATTTAAATTACAAAGGTTGTAGAAGTGCAAATTGTACATATTTTTTGATTATTAAACAAATTTTTGGTTATTCGGCTTATATCATTTAGGTATGAAATGTTAGAAAAAAGGGGGAAAAAATTTTCTGTTACCGTATCGTCGTGCACCCTGTGTGGAGTTGAATTGAACTAGTCGAGGCATAAACCTAATTCTGCGAAATTAAAAATTTGTTCTAGATTATTTAAGAACACAGAGCGGTGGCGGACAGCAGGCAACTGTGTGTTAAATACATCGAAGTACGGCGATATCATAACAATGTATATTACTCAAATTTAGACCAGGGTAGAAAATTAATTAACGACATCAAATAATTTTAATCACCGTGTATAAGGAAGCTTTGGGAAAAAGTACGCGTAATTAAAGGCCTACTGTGAAGTTTTAGATCATTCAATTAGAATGTAGGGTTTGTATAGAATTTTATTAGATAATACGCGTTATTAAAACCGTGGAGCATAAAAATTTATTCGTTTCATTAAAAATAAGAGATTTAAATTATTCACTAGACGCATTCTATAAAAAGAAGCAGAATTAAAATGCTCAACTTGTATGTAATTTAATTGTTCCAAGTACTAAAACTAGCGAGAAATTACGTGCGAAATTTATATTAATTAATTCAATTTTTAAGTAACGGGTATTAAACAAAGTGTACAAATAATAATTAATATTTAATTAGTATTCGCTAAAAATTAAAGGGTAGAAGTCAATGCCATTCATTATTATTTTAATTGGAGTTAATTGAACCATTAGTAATATATAATAAGCATAAAAGCCTGTGAAAATCCAAGGTTAAAATACCATGAAAACAAAGCTCGGAGAATTATATTTAAAACATTCATTAGGAGCACACACCTGCAAACTTTTAAATGTTAAATTCTAATAAAATCGAGCTGATAAACATGCAGATTCTACGTATATTGGAAACGGTTGGATGTTTTAGCAGGAAATGCTAGATGAGAGGTTATTTTACTCAAATAGGAATCCACGTGGATTTAAATAACAGATAGTAAAGAATATCGATTTGTACTACTCAGACCAAGGTAGAAAAGGACGGATAAAAAGTGTAAAGCAGAGACACTGATAATAAAGGCGTGATTTGCGAAGCTTCACTAGGGCTACGATTGGTTAAAATAAGATGCAAACATGAGAGGTGTAAACATAACAATTTCTGTATAAAATTAGTTAGTTGTTCGCGGACGTGTTTGCGAGCCGTGTAGAAATTTTTTAGATTTTCAACTTGGACGTGTGCAAACTTAATAGAATCGCTGTGCCGAGCCGTCGAAAGGGAAAAGAGAATGCGAAATTCTAAAAACTGTCCGTTGCGGACAAATTCGACGTGCAAGCAGGCCATTATATAAACCCGTGTTTATAGGAGTTTCGCTCTCTTAGATTTTTGATTTTATTCGATACTTTAAACGGTTTTGCTCTTTATTTTTTGATTATTTAATACTTTAAGTAGAATACGTGGTGATTACGTGCTACTATAAAAATTATTAGTACACTTAGAGAAGATAGATAAGGTAATAAAGTCTAGTAATATTTGCGGGTATTACTGTACCAATTATCCAAATTAGTAGCGATAAATAAATACATTGAAGTATGCAGTTTTTAGTATAGCGTAAACGAATTATGAATTTCTTTGCTATTTTGTTCGGGAGTGAGTAATCAAGTGTTATTCGTAAACGTGATTGGATCCACAAAACAAGATTTAGATATACATAGATGAGTTCCTGAGAATTCCTGAAACAATTTAGACGAATGGTGGTGTAGAAAAATTTTAAAAGACGACCAGGAATCCTAGGACGTAAACATAACCCAGCTGGAATGGTGGGGTTAGCAAGGACGATGTACAATGGACCCCCGAGTGCAGTAACCTTCAGGTAACTTATGCATTGTTGTTCAATCTTTGATGTTTTGGTGTGTGTTGAATATCTTTATAATTTGTTTCAGACTCAGGTCTGCACACATTGTTAACTTAATTATTATGCATCCTACAAGAACTCTAATTCTGGATGCACGAAGCTGGGACAACATATAATTTTCAAAAATGCAAAAATTTCAAAAAAAAATTCCTTGCCATTTTGTTTCTGCTCCAAAAACCTTCTGCACCTCCCTGGCTAGCTCAGCTGTGCCTCTTCTCGGATACCTAAATTTACAACCATTCCTCCTTCACACTCGCACACCATTCAATAAAATCACCAAATAATACAACAATCATACAACCTTTTATTTACAGCTCTTAACAGATAAATTATTCACATGTATAAAAAAAACAGTTTGATACACTCATTACAAAACTCAAATACGGTATATTTTTAAAGTCCTTAATTTTCTAATTATGTTCAAACAAATTAAATAAGATATGAGTAGATGGGCCCCGCATATTACCCTAAATTGACTGTACACTGGAGTATGGTGAGCTCATAATAACCCAGTTTAGTTTATATATGCCTTTTACACTTTGCATAAATTAAAACAAAATTTATAGACCCGTTTACCCTTTACAATCCAATTTATATCCAGAATAAAATTTTGTAAGTTTTAAATACACTCCTTTTCAGTATCTAACCTCAATAAATTGTCCAGCACATGTATCTTTTCCAATACCTTTCTACAACCCTAAATAAACCCCAACAAGTCAATCACACAGCACCAAAATTTCACAAATGTTTATCAAACAACAGAAATTTCAAATAAATTACTTGGGGAATTCTTCAGGCTTCCATTCCTTCGAAGATGATTGCTAGAACACCTCGGCTTCGTTACCATTCGTTGTGATACTCAGCGGATCCACAGACAATAACACCATTTGCGAGCTAAACGCCTCGTTTCATAGTACCATTCCATATATCAGCGTACAATCTTGGTTATTTGTGATGCTTACCCCACATATATCATGCTTCCATTTATTGATTTTCGTGCTTTGTATTGTAATAGCCGGACCTCCATTAATTTAATATACACAACACGTACTTTGCATTAATAAATTGATGCCCGCTACTACCGGAAACCAATATATTTACTGTATTAACAACACATACAATACTCACAAAAAAACTCACCGTTATGGTGGTCAGCATTCAGTACTTTATCGTAGTATAGTAATATAAAAGCGAAGAGAAGACAAGAGAACGTTAATAATTTAGATGGAGTATTCATATCGTTTCAAAACTCCACCCGGGACACACTTCAAGTGAAAATCTTGTTTTCAAATCTAAATTCTAAAAATTTTGCATACAACCGTCTTGAAATTCCTAAAATGTGCTCCGGTGTACGTGCCGTATCCGAAAAGCGCTCCCAACATTCGTGTGTGTCTACGTTTGGAAAACTGTCTGTTTCTAACCAATGGTAAAAATCTCTGTCATTACAAACCCCGCCTAAACTATATTCATCTCTGTCTTATGCATGTCTGCTGTCGCGTTTAAAACCCCACTTGAGTTACAGAAAATCGATATTGATGACAGCTCATCTCCATTCCACGTGTATATGGTACGTGCTTTTTCAACCTCAACACTTCTGCACCTGTCTCTATCTGTTGTATATAACCGATCGTGCATTTTCCTCGCTCATTAAGAAGTTTGTTAGCTTTGTGGTTTATACCAACTGACGGTTGAAAATATTTCTATGAAATCCTATCTTAACACCTGCTCGACTTCTTCGGAGGTAACCTTTTAAACCGCAGGTGTTCGTTTAGCACAACAATTCCTAGACTTTATATTTCGTCGTATTTGTATAAAACAAACTACATTTACCTTAGAATTATTGATTTTGTTACGCAAGCACGTTCTCTTATGCTTATACGTGTTGGATTACAATAAATTAAAATTAATTATGAACTTCTATTTGCTTTAAAACTGTTTTTTTATGTAATTTTTAACATACCATTATATATATATATATATATATATATATTGCCATGGACCTCGCTTAATCGAGCCTTAATAAAAAAATATTCGAACATTTTATTTATTTTCCAAAAATCGTCATAAATTTCACACAATAGAAAATTTTTTTTAAAAAATTATCTCTTACCCAGATTCCTCTCTTCATCACCTTAATTCTTCTTCAGTTCCCAGGCTTGCTCAGTTGGACCTCCTCTTGGATACCTAGATTCACTAATATACTCTGTATCGTTCACGCACACTCTCAATAAAATCACAAAATAATACAACCATCATACAATATTTATTTACCACTATTTACAAATAAAAATCAAGATTATCCACATTTCAGAGATCAAGTTACACCTCAATAAATCCTATTTTTGTATTGTCCTGGATTTTAATTTAAAATATCAAACACATTGAATATACCCGTAGTAAATGGGCCCTGAATAATACCTTATTTTCTTTTTTTAATTATAATTTATTTTAAATTAGTATACTCTGGAGTATGGTGAGCTCATGGTAACCCAGGTAATTATGAATAATGTATGCTTTTGTATTTCGCATACTCTTACAACAAACAAAGAAACCCATGTACTCGTAACAATAAAAATTTTAAATTCCTGAGGAAACGTAAATAAGCGGTATATACACCTTTAAATTTCTATTTAAATACCATAATAAAGTTAGTTATAAGTATTATTTTCAATACGCAAAAAATGCACAATACCTTCAAAATTCACTCTCACACGTCACACAATTTTAATAGTTTTATAGTTTATAACAACAACAATTTTAAAGCGTTACCTGGAATTTCTTGAAGATCTCTACTCTGTTGACGATGCCGTTAAGTTGTTTCGCTTTGCTCTGCTGGCCGCTTCTAGCTATTTGTAGAAGAACCCCATCTAGGTTGTGCTGTTTGCTCTGCCTTCACGGTGCACCCAAATCCAAATCCAAATTAATTACACCTCTTTCATCATGGCGTACTTTAGTTCAATTTAATTTAAATTTACGTTACTTCACGTCACTTCACGAGCTTGTTTAAGATAAATGTTGCACCTCAAATTAAAATTTAGACTATCTAGACTATTCGCGTATCAAATTATGAGGCCAACACTGTACTATTTAATTAAAAAATATGTATACTTACAAACTCGTATCTGAAGCGGTGAAAATACTAAGAGATCGAAGTTAAAAGAGAGAGCGATGCTAATTCTCTTCAAGTATTTATATGATTCCGAATACCACCTCTAGGCCACTCTTCCCGTGAAAAATCTAATTTAAAATAACACTTCCTCAAATTTTGGTTCAACCGTTTTCGAAATCCCTGAAATTTAGCGCGTCGTTACGATATTTTCAGAAAAATTAACATTCAATATTCCTGTGTTTGTCTGATGTACAACTAACTATATCGACCAATAGTAAATCCATTGACGTTGTAAAAACCCCGCCTATATTAACGCTGTCCCTTTCTTATGCATATTATATGTTTTCTTCTAATCTTGTTTGAGTGGTAGAAATCGATATTACTGTCCGCGTTTCAAATTTACTCCATGTGGACTGAATACGTGCGTTGCGACTGTCGTTTAACCAATATTCTTTGAAACTTGCTTGTTATCTATAAAAATAAGTGGAACCTGACATTTCGAAAACATGCAGGTGTTCAATTAACCGACGTTTTAACACAACATTTCTAAGAGTTGGCTTTTCAAGGTATTTTATATTCAACGACTGTTTATGTGTTAGCAAAGCGTTTCACCTTGGTATTATCGATTTTTCATGCTTTTATGCGTTTTATACGTATTTACCCGTTCAATTAAACTCCATTAAATTAATAAATAAATTGCATTGGCTTCTAAAATTTATTTTCTTTACGAACCTAACTAAATTTTATTCATTAATTATAAAATTATGGTAATACTTGTTACTTTAAAATGAACTAAATGAAATAAATTTTGCACGTAAATTTTGGTTGTTTCTTCTATACAGGGTGTTTCAAAATAATAAAGTAATTTAGGGGTATATTGAGTCATAGGGGTCGTACGATACATGTAAATATCAAATTATCAAAGTTATTAAACTGTAAAGTGAGTATATTCTTGGTCATTATACAAATTTTGGTTTGTTTCGTTTATATCATTCAGATAGAAAGGAGCTAAAGTAAGAAGGGGGTTAACATTCTTTGTTATCGTATCGTCGTGCACTTTGTGTAAATTAAACTGAGCTAGTCCAAGCATATAAAAAAAAGTATATTTAAAATTTAAAATTAAGGTTATTTAGAGACACCGAGCAGTGGCGTTTAGCAAGAAAATGAACGTTAATCATATCGGCGTACGTCGGTATCATCGCAATATATACTATATATATATATATATATATATATATATATATTTATATATATATATATATATATTATATATATATATATATATTGCTGTGTTTCCCTGTATTAGAATCGTACTTCACGAATTTGGGCGTCAAAATATGCTGTGAAACCTACAAAATCCGTGAACTACGCTTTTCGAATCGAGCATCACGAATTGGGCGTCAAGAATGCTGTGAATCCACCAAAATAGCTATTCATTACCTTAACTGTGTTGGTCCATTGAGTTTCTTCTGTTAATCGCCTCGGCTGCTCCTCTAGATAACTTTCATCCTCAATCATAAAAAAGAACAAACACATTCCTATCACAAACATCAACGTTAACTCTATTTACATCAATATTCACAATACATTAAAATTTCAAAATTAAAATTCAGCATAAATTTTAGTATCAGAAAATTTCAAGATTAAATCTGTTATCATTTTAATGTGCACCCAGCATTAAAGTCCTTGTAGAATGCCTACTAATTACTATAACAATATATGCAGACCGGAGTCTGAGTACAAAGGGAGCATCTACCACCCCTTTACGTTAATTAACCAGGTTCGTCTAATTGAGCTCAAAGACATACCCAAATTTTCATCATAATCCAGAACATCAATACTAAATACCCCTTTCTACTTAAACAAGCAAATTTCACCTTAAAATTAAAATATTATTGTTAGTACAATTTCACTACTGTCCATTTTAAAATAAACAAATTATAAAGTTATTCAACACACTCCAAAATATCAAAGTTCAAACAAAATAGTATAATTTACCTGAAGGTTACTGCACTCGTAGCTTCAATGTACATCGTCCCTTTGTTAATTACACCATTCCAACTGGGTTATATTTACGGCTTCTGATTCTCAACGCTTTTAAAATTTTGTCCATCACCATTTATTTAAAGTTGTTTCTGGGCTTTTCCGGAACTCATCTGTGTATATCTGAACCTTGTTTTGTGGATCCAGACACGTTTATGCTCCATTTAATTATTAATACCCCCGAAAAATAACAAAGAAATTCATACTTCTTTCACCAATATACGCCAAAACTGCCTACTTTTGTGTATTCATTTGTCGTCGTAAATTTTACTAATAGGTACTGTGATACTAAATTTTATTACCTTGTATCTTCTTTTCTAAGTGCACTAAAGTACATTCATAGTAGCACGTAAAGAACAAGCTGTTTTAACACAAAAATATTCGAGCAAACTGTTTAAATTATTTAATCACAACCGGAAAACTAAAAAGCACTGTTTAACGCGTTCAATCAAGTCGAAGATCTCAGAGGCTTGTTCTTATTCCCTTGGGTATATATAGAGGTTAGCCTGTCTATCGGTCGAGTCCCCAAAACGGCCTGTTTCTAGAATTTCACCATTCTATGTTCCCATTCCGCAGCTCGGCATACGAATTTTACGAAATTTGCACTCCCACTAGTTAAATCTTAGAAATTTCAACACGGCTTGCAACGTCTGGAAATAACTAATTGAATTTTATACAGAAATGTTATTTTTACCTCTCAAATTTTGCCTTTTACTTTCAACCAATCGCAACCCCATGACGTTGCTCTACTCACGCCTTTTACTATCTGTGTCTCGGTCTTGCGCATATTATCTGTCTCTATCTAACCTGTTCTTATTGATGCAAATTGATATTCTTTATTATCGATTATTTTAGTCCATGTGGAGTGTGAAATAACCCACCTTTAGCATTTCTCGTAACTATTATGCGACGGTTTCTCCAAGATTCTCTGAACCATTAATTATCTGCAAAATTTACGCCGAATGAGCTTTTTAAACTACGCAGGTGTTCAAACATACTATTAATTCTCAGAGCCTTATTTCGTGGTATTTTAATCTTGGATTTTCACAGACTTTTATGCTTATTATTAATAATGGTTTAATTAACTCCAACTAAAATTGACTTCCATCCTTTCATTTTTAGCGAATACAAATTAAATATTAATTATTATGTGTACACTTTGTTTAATACCGGTTACTTAAAATAGGGTTAATTAATATAAATTTTGCACGTAATTTCTCTTTGTTTCTTTACTAGGAATAATTAAATTACATGTAGAGCTTTTTAATACTGCTTCCTTTTATATAAAGCGTCTTATAAATAATTTAAATCTCTTATTTTTACTAAAACGAATGAATTTTTATTCTCCACGGTTTTATAATAAAGCGTACCTTTTCCCAAAGCTTCTACACGGTGATTAAAATTATTTTATGTGATTATTTAATTTTCTACCCTGGTCTAAAGATGAGTAATATATATATATATATATATATATATATATAATAATTTTCCCCCTTTTATATTATTTGTTGTTAAGCTTAATTTACGAAAACTAGTTATTTGAACACAAAATTATAATGTGCCTTATTTGTACTTCAAATTGCTATTTTTAGTTTATTCTGCTTGAAAATATCGGAAATTTTATTTAACAGTTTAAAATTTATCTACAGATGCGCCGGTCATAGACTCAATCAGCATGAATTCTAATAATCTCAAGGTAAGATTTATTTATTCCCGAAACTGTCTAACCAGGGTTCAGTGTCAGACGGTTTCGGTTTCTTCACCTCGTGCCAACACACTTAAAATTTCACTGCACCTGGTATCCAAAATTACACCCTGCATTATAGATGCCCTGCTGGATTCCGAATCATTCACTTTGCCTTGCTCATAATTATTATATTTGATACGCTCTATATTTGTATCATTTGATGCGTTAGATTCAATAGCTTTTCTATTTTATCAGTATAAAAGTTTGAATAAAACTCAGGAACCACTTTTTTATGCATCTAATTTTATTTTACAAAATTTTATTATTAACAAGCAAATTATAATATTACCTAGGTACTTATTTTCATCCACCCGATGCCAACTATATACAAATTTTTATTGTTATCCACGTTAGATTAGAGTTCGTTTTCAGCCTATCTAATCTCACACCATTGGTCCATTTCTTTGACAGTTAAAAAACTTTCTACACACTCTTTAGACTAACTTTTCGTCGTGAAACTATTTTAAACATTATCTTTGAAATTATATACATGAAATACTTATAAACTAATACAAATAAAATAAACAAACATAAAACTTGACTAAAATTTGCTTCCAATATCCTGTAGCTTGTCTGATAGGTACAACGGTTGACTATTACAGTTTATATTGAGTCTTAAGGATAAGTATTACATCTTTCAACGTACCTGTTCACATGTACTGGTTTTATCTTTATTCTACTTCTGGTAGATCTGTGTTTTGTGGTTTTTGTTGTATTCTATTTCTCCCCCCTTTTTATACGTTACAATATATATTGCTGTAATTATAGGGTTAATTTAGGAGTAGGTTAAGTCATAGGGGTCGTAGAATAAACAAAAGAAACTCCCAAGTAACAAAAGCACATAATTAAAGATATTAGAAAAGTAAATAGGTCATTATAAATATTATTAGTTGAGAGCACACTGTATATAGCAGTACAAGCGATTAAAACACTTATCCAAGAGTAGCTACAAGCAAAGATAAGAATTTAAAAATCTAACGAAACGCATTGAAATTAAATCAGTGAAAAACCTGCATGAATTGGCTAGATAAATATTTAAAAAGTGCGTTAATAATATCATCTTAAACGCAGGCAGAAATTATGCATTATTTTAAAAACGTACGTGATAAAAAGTAACACATTTGTTAAAAAAATCCAATTTATTAGGAAATAAACAAACACCAAATTTATTATATTCAGATTAGAATAAGACCAACAACAATAGTACGTGATTTGTTGGACGAAGATTCCTGGGATTTCTGAATCAAATGTGAGGTATTATAATGAATTACGTGACATTCTTAGCATCGCTTCATGCAATTGAACTAAACAATTGGTAAAGTTTCCTAAAATAACAAGAGATAAGACACTTGTCTCGCCCAGCACGTGAAGTCAACGAATCGCAAAAAAGGAGGCCGATCCTATAAATATCATGACAATTGAATATCGAGTTAGTATACTTTAGAAACTGGGCAGTCACTATACTTGAAAGTGCTACATATTTACGTGAACAGTAAATTAAATTAAAGTAAAACTTAAAGAGTGTGTAATTGTGCAAGCAAACCGTACTTCTAAAGACGTAAGTACATCAGATTTAGCGAAATTATACCATTTCTAATAATAAATGAAACAGGGCTCTTAATAACCACTTTAATTACCATTTTATTACCATCTCAATTACAATCTTAACTACGATCTTAAATTACAATCGAAATAACGATCCTAATAAAGATCTTGCTACGATTCCTGTTAAAACTTTTAATAACGATCAATTACGATCTTAAATACAATTTTGGATACGAGACCCTCGAGAATGCTGCCTATTCAAGCAATTTGATAATCTCTGAAGATGGTAAATATTCTATTACGGAAATGAAAAACCTTTCATTAGAATAAACTCACCAATAACGATTTGGATACTAATTTGGTTGGATGTCGACTTCAATTCTTGGGAATGCAGAGCACCTACTGAACCACTTTAGGTTAGATATTTTGATTTGATTTATTTCTAAAAACTGTTTTTATCTCAATAATAATTCAAAGTGTAAAAGCCGACAAACTAGGGTTTCTTGTATAAATTTATGAAAAGTAATAAACATTTTGAAACGTTTCAAAAGGTCTCTAAATGTAATAAACAAAATAACAAGAGATAAGACACTTGGCCTCGCCCAGCACGTGAAGTCAACGAATTGCAAACAAAAGAGGCCGATCCTATAAATATCATGACAATTGAATATCGAGTTAATATACTTTAGAAACTGGGCAGTCACTATACTTGAAAGTGCTGCATATTTACGTGAACAGTAAATTAAATTAAAGTAAAACTTAAAGAGTGTGTAATTGTGCAAACGAGCTGTACTTCTAAAGACGTAAGTACATCAGATTTAGCGAAACTATACCATTTCTAATAATAAATAAAACAGGACCCTTAATTACCACTTTAATTACCATTTTATTACCATCTCAATTACAATCTTAATTACGATCCTAAATTACAATCGAAATAACGATCCTAATAAAGATCTTGCTACGATTCCTGTTAAAACTTTTAATAACGATCAACTACGATTTTAAATACAATTTTGGATACGAAAATGCTGCCTGTTCAAGCAATTTGATAATCTCTGAAAATGATAAATATTCTATTACGGAAATGAAAAACCTTTTATTAGAATAAACTCACCAATAACGATTTGGATACTAATTTGGTTGGATGTCGACTTCAATTCTTGGGAATGCAGAGCACCTACTGAACCACTTCAGGCTAGATATTTTGATTTGATTTATTTCTAAAAACTGTTTTTATCTCAATAATAGTTCAAAGTGTAAAAGCCGACAAACTAGGGTTTCTTGTATAAATTTATGAAAAGTAATAGACATCTTTAAACGTTTCAAAAGGTCTCTAAATGTAATAAACAAAAGCTCGTTTTGCTGGTTTGATTTTCTTTAATATCTGACAGATGTATATAATTTAAAAAGGGAGAAGATATTTAAAAAGGTTGTAAATATTTAACCATTATACTGTGTATTGTAGAATTGCTTTATTTAATTAAATCAGCTAGTCGAGGAAAAGAAAATTATAAATTAACATTTCTACAAGTGCTTGAGTAATAAACGAATAAATCACAGCATAAATATATCTGCCCAATCGTGGGACTAAATATGAATATAATAACAAGGGGCTGCGTGTATCACAGTATAAATATTGCGTCCAAGCGTAGGGGCTAACACGAGATATCACAGCATAAATATTACAAGCCCAAATCGTGAGGCTCGATTATAATAGCAATTTATATAATGCTGTGATAAGGGGTTGTTTAAGGGTGTATTGTATAGCAAGGGTCGTGCAGAAACCATAAATTACAATAGGAAGCAGAAAACTGCATATATTTAGTAGAAAATTTAATAACTCTTATATTATGTAAATAGTAAGCATTTAACACCCTGTATATAGAGCATAATTAGCTTTAAGCGACGCAAATGAACACATCTTACAATAATATGACGCATATTTAGCATAGAAATAGGTAATTCATACATTAGGTAAATAACAAGGATTTAACACTTGGTATATGGAGCTTTAGTAATTTTAAGTAATGCTAATAACGATATTTTTTAGTAATAGTGCGCGTATTTAGAGGTAAGGATAATAAATGTAATTAAACACGCATTGAAAAGGGTTCTAATTAGTTATAATATAATACGGAGATAAGAAATAAAACTTAACAAAGTCTTGTTTAAGCGCGTAGAAATAATCAACATTTTTGATAAGAAAATGCAGTTTAAAGATGCGTAAATAAATAAAAATAGACGAAAGTAAAATTCAAATTACATCATGTATTTTTGTATAATATGGAAATCGCGTTTTCCATCTAAACAAACAACGGATGGTCTAGATAGCGTACAATAAGGTGTCAAATAAACAACCATTACATAGGAAACGAACATATTACATCAGAAAACCACTTTAAGTGCAGGAAATGCAAAGACCTTATTGGTTAAGATAAGCAACGGACTCGTTGGAAATCCAACCCACATACAAGTGGGTTGAGCCTATATTAACAGCGACAATGATAACAGAGCTCAGTTTTAACTCAAGAAGGCCAAGCTGCGATACTCTGAACCTAAAAAGTCACGGGTAATTTAATATTTATTGTGATAATAGTGAAAATAGATAGTGACAATAAGTGCTACAAATATGAAGATTTCTTTTGCCGATTAACGTCTCCAAATGCGTGTATAATCCCAATTCCAAATGGGTGTATAATCCTGATTCGTATGTGATGTTAATAATTCAAATGTGCTAATGATAATAATTCCGGATTGGTTCATAATAAATCCTAATGAATGGTATAATAATTTAAATGCATGGAAAATTCTAATTGATAGTATAATATTTCAAATGTATGGATAATTCGAATATAGGGATGTTTTAAATGGATTAACGTAATACTTTAAAGCAGCGTCGACAATTTTGGTATAATTTTGAGTTGCGAGAAAATAAAGAATCAATTTATGGAAACCAAGGGGTTCAATTAAGCAGAACAGAACAGGTCAGATCTAATTAGTTTTAAGACATTTTTTTAATTTAAATTTACATTGAATTTACTTAATTTATAAAAGTGTAACAAAGTCAGCAACAAACTTTGCATACGTTAAAGGTACGTAATATTAGGAAGATATCTGGAACGTTCGAGGTTTCTTTGATAAAAGGAGTAGTTTTTGGTGACTTTAGATTGATTGCAAAGCATATAAATTTTGGGATAAATAAAACTTATGATATTGATTGATTGAAGGGTGTATTTTAATAATTTTCAAAACTTGTAAATAATATTTCTTTCATTATATGGAATTAATTGACTTCATTTTATAATTCAAACAAAGAGGTAATCATAAAGGGGCGGAGAAGAAAAAATTGATCTTCGCAACGTTGTGCACTTTGTGTAGAATAATAAAAGCTAGCCGTGGCATAATAAGTAAAATCAGTGAGATTTAAATTTGATTAGGAAAACACAGAGAGGTGGAGTTGTAGTAGAAAACGTTCATTGACACCGAGTACGGCGTTATCATATCAATTTTAAATGGCGCCCAACGTAAAGCTCAAATTAAATCAAAATAAATTTGATAATACGACCGTGAGATTAAAAATAAAATAATTAAATTAAACCTGGGATTTAAAGAGTTTTAATTTGAGAAAACTACGAAATCAAAAATTAAGAGGAATTTTTACATTAATTAAATTTAGGCAGATTTATTTAAAAGTTTAGTGTAAATAGAGTAATTTCAAACATGGATAAAAGAATACGGAAAACAAGGAAGCACTAAGAAGTCAATGAGTAGAAATAAGATCCCAAGAAAGCATAATGTTTGAAAGGAGTTTGAACGAAGAACGGAGAACCTCGCAAGAAACTGAAATGATAGAAATTTTAATGGCATTAAATAGCAAAATGGATAAGAACGAAGAGGCCATAAAAACCATATCTACGAAAATAGATGAGAACAGCGAAAAATTGGGTAATGAAATTAAAATTCTGAGTGATGGATTAAGGGAAACCAACCAAACAATTGCTGAGATAAGAAAACAACTGCAGGAGAAAATTGTTAGGGTTTCCGAGGAAATAGACTGTGTGTGGGATCAGATTAGTATAGTTAAATCAAAGCAGGAAAAATATGAAAGCGAGTCAAACGAGAAAATTATGAATTTAAATAGCAAATTAAGGAACATTGAGAAAAATTGTGAAACCGAGTTCAGAACAATAAATCGAGAAATAAATAATTTAAAAACTAATCCAGGCAATTTTAACAATAGGTAACCAATTAGGCTAATTCAACCAAATCTTTTAATTGAACAGTATACTGAATTTTATGGGGAAGGAAAATTAAATCCAAAAATATTTTTGAAAAATTTTAACATGTTAGTACAAGGCTCTACAAACGAACTATATAAATTAAATTTAGTTAAATCCATGCTGAAATGTGGTACAATTTAGTTGAGAGTGAAATCGAAACATTTCAACAGTTTGAGCAGAAATCTTTAAAACAATTTTGGGGGACAATCAGCAAGATAAAATTAGAAATAACCTGAGTATGGGAAAATACAATTCAGAAAAAGGAATGACGCGAGAATTATATGCGATTGAGAAGTTTACTGTAGCGAAGCAATTAGATCCTCCTTTACATGATAAACAAATTATAGAATATAAGGTTATCATAAAGTAAGGGATATATTTTAAATTATGATAACTTTTTAACAAATTAAGTTAATAACAAGAAATAAATGAAATCTAACTACTTATGAAATGGGATTTAGTATGCCCAAAACAGGTTACGGCAATTGCTCAATATGACCTCCATTTTGTTGTTGTAAGATCACCATCCTTACCTCCAAATTGTACACAGCATTTCGTAACATTTCTGGTTGAATTGTACCAATTTGCTCCGTAATACTGTCGTTTAATTCTTGTAGCGTAGTTGGTCGTCTTCTAAACACTAAACTTTTTAAATAACCCCACAGCCAGTAATCCGCTGGGTTTAGATCAGGTGATCTTGGTGGCCATGAATTTACGAAATGTCTGCTTAACACGCGATCTTGAAAAACGTTGGTTAACAATTCTTTGACTGGTCGAAAAATGTGCGGGGGTACTCCATCCTGCATAAAAATGATGTTTTCAATTCCGTAGTGCTCGTTTTGCAGCTGTGGAATAACATAATTTTGTAACATTTGCAAGTATCGTTCACCATTTACAGTTACAGATACGGCTTGTCCATTCTGCATTTCCTCGTAGAAATACGGACCAATAATAAAATCAGCTGTAAAACCGCACCAAACGGTGACTTTCTTGTCATGAAGACCTTTTGAACGATTTGTTGCGGATTTTCTGCAGACCAGATTCTACAGTTTTGAGTATTGACTCCACCATTCAGAGTAAAATGTGCCTCATCTGTCCATAAAATACGGGATAACCATTCGGGTTCAATTTCCATCTGAGCCATTACTCGCAAAGAAAAATCGTACCTAGTAGCCAAATCTGCGTCCTTTAATTCAAACAGCATTTTCAGTTTATATGGATACATGTTTAGAATTTTGCGTAAAATTTTCCAAACCGTGGTATACGGCATTTGCAATCGCTTGGATATCGCATTTGCACTGCTGATTGCGAGTGAATTGCTTCTGGCTATGTCTTGATTTTCATGAAGAACCTCTGCAACTTGGACATCATTAATTATTGGTCTTCCTGATCTTGGTAAGTCAGTTACAGACCCTGTTCTTTCAAATTTTTGTATCAAATTGCGGTACGCTTTCATTTGACAGGGTCCCGCTCTCAAACCCATTCTCGTGCGAAATCTTCGTAATCCAGCGGTGTAATTTCTGCCGGATTCATAATAGCACTGAACTAAACCAATTCTTGTTTGTAAATCCATGTTATTACAGTTGAGTCGTTTGAACTCAACGTTTACTTGAGTTTTAATTTCAAAATAAAACTTCAAATTGAATAATTTCGTTTTGATACTAGTGTCAACAATTGTTATGACAACGCTTTTGTTTCTCATAGATACGGTAAAATCCCATTCAATAAGCAACTAGATTTCGTTTATTTTATGTTACTAACTTAATTTATTAAAAAGTTGTAATGATTTAAAATATATCCCTTACTTTATGATAACCTTATATATAGCAGGGCATTTTAACACTGAAGTAAAACGATATGTTACGACGCAGAATATAGTAGACAGAGATACATTTATTGAATATTTGCAAAGGTATGATGAGTTGGAGTCTAATGGTAAAATGGAAAATAATGCTAGGGATCGACGCACGAATTTTATAAGAATGCAGAGGAATACTGAAACTCGAACTAATCATCAACGAAATAACTATAATTATGATCGTGGAAGAAATTTTAGTAGGGAGAACTATAACAACTTTAATAATGATTTTAGGAGAAACAGAAATACGGGACAAATACCTAGGCGACAAATAGAGAGAACTAATCATGAAGGAAATAATGGTAGAGAAATAAATAGGCAGGAAAATGTTGATCGACGGACACAAGCAAGAAATATTAATAGCACGCAAATAAGGAATACGAATCGCACATACGCACAGATAACAAGTCAGGCAGGACTTTCAACGCGAAATCAGGATTTCTGAGTAGGGACGAACCAAGGAAAATTCTACGAATTAACGGATATGAACACCCGCGAGAATTTATTAAACATGAAACGGAAGTAGACCATTTAGTGACGTCCGAGCACCTCATTTCCTCCAGAATCCCTCATTTCCTCACTCATCTGGACCAATTTACATGTAAATTCCCATAAGGAGGAAATGAGGGAAATGAATCTCCTCGTGCTCTCTCCCTGTGGAACTCCTTGTGGAATTTTTTACCCCAACCATTTTCATTACGTCACACCCGCATTCTTTCCACCCGCGAGATAAATCTTTCTCCACATTTCCACCCACGAGATAAACCTATCTTGTTTGGCATCAATTAATATTAGAATTTTCTCAGCTACCCAAATTTCTAGGAATTTTTTAGATTGCATCATCCCCCAGGGAGCTACCCTCATTTTAAGATTTCTTACCTGTAGCGACTTTTGAGCGTTCTTATAAATTTTTTTAGTCATGCGATACACTAAATTAGTCTAAAATTTTACGCAGAATTCGAATCTGTAAACAGATTTGAAATCGGACAACGCCCTGCAAAGTTACACTTTAAGCTCTCAAACCTCTAAATTTCGCCTTTGCTTTATAAGCAAAACTAACAAATAGTTTTATTCGTATAACCATTGCATCTTTCGAGATAAACCTATCTTGTTTGGTATCAATGAATATTAGAATTTTCTCAGCTACCCAAATTTCTAAGAATTTTTTAGATATCATCATCCCCCAGGGAGCTACCCCCATTTTAAGATTTCTTACCTGCAGCGACTTTTGAGCATCCTTATAAAATTTTTTTAGTCATGCGATACATCTTGTTAGCTTAGAATTTTATGTAGAATTTGTAAACAGATTTGCAATAGGACCACGCCCTGCAAAATTATACTTTAAGCTCTCAAACCTATTTAAAATTTTTGCTCATTTATGACATATGCTTTAACCAATACAAAGAAATAAGTACGCAAAATTTTAATAATCATTCCAATGTAATGTGTCTTAAATATGTAAATGGAAAGGTCGACTTTGGCGTAATGATCGCGTGGTTAATAATTAAGAAAGCGCATTTTGCTTGTATGAAATCTATGGAATTTCTCCTGTAATGAAAGAAGAGTGCATTCGTAATTGAAAATGCGTGCTACAACTTTCGCTAGATACCAACCATGTTAATTAGAAATTTTGTGTATGACATCATTAACTACCTAAATTTCAGAATTAACAAAATGTAATAAACCAGATTAAGTACTGAAAGTAAATGGGTCTTATTACATATTGATATTCTACATCAATTACCTAAATTACCTTACGTGACGCGGTAGAAGCATTATAATTCAATATTTTCGAAACTTCTAATGTAGCATTAATTCATTTGTAACTCGTAATCCAGCAAATATTCTAGATTCTTAACGAACATGTGAATCACATTTGAAAGCTGTATATAATTTCTTCTCCAAACAAATGCGGTTATTACAATAGGAAAGTACGCTAAATGTAAGTCAATTTAATAGCAATTTAATAGTGTTTACTGACCTACGTTAATTGTTTGTACAAGGAAACACAATAAAATATATACAAATATAGTAAGTACCTTATATATTTATGCCCCATATGTAGGTTGCTGTACTATTAGGACCAGGGCATGCAGACTTTAACACCTCCATCTCGCACGCTTTACACAGATGTTGGTTGTTTCGTACAAGACCCTTTAACAGCTGGTGGAGCTAAACGTTTACTGCTTAATGACATACCGTGCTGTTTTTCCTTGTGTTGCTGTAAGCTATTCTTGTAAAAGCGATACTGCAAGACCCAGTTTAAGTACTTTGCTGCCGACGGATGTATAAGCTTAACCGTGGGCGATGTTACATCACGACATTAAATGGC